>CANNWQ010000005.1:0-600000 GCA_947532105.1 Athrips mouffetella | reverse complement strand
ACAAGCATTTCATAAAATATTGATAAAATCAAAACACTGTCCTAAAAATCTTCAAACAGATATGGGGACAGAGTTTTACAACAACAGCTTCAAAAAAGTAACGGATACACATAATATAAATCATTATTCTACATATTCGGTAATGAAAGCCTCCATAGTTGAAAGGTTGATAAGAACATTAAAAAGTAGATTATTTAAATATTTTAATTTACATGGAAGTTACGAATGGATTGGAAACATTCTTAAGAAAATTGTGGAGGATTATAATAACTCAAAACACCGTATAACAAAGTATAAACCTAAAGATGTTAATAAAGCCATAGAAAAAAATATTGTGAAAAACTTGAGAAAAGCGCAACATAATAGTCTCTCAAGGAAAATTAGGTTTAATCCTGGAGATAACGTGAGAATAAGCAAACATAAAAGTTGTTTTGAAAAAGGCTATACTCCTAATTGGTCTACAGAAATATTTGAAATTAAAAGCGTAAATAATACAACACCTGTAACTTACAACGTTATTGATGCTAGAAAACAGCCTATATTAGGATGTTTTTATGAACAAGAACTCCAAATGACAAAATATCCAAATGTGTACCTAATAGAAAAAGTGATAAAGAAAAAAAATAATAAATTATTTGTGAAATGGTTGGGGCTTCCTGATACTGAAAACAGTTGGATAGATAAAAAGGCTGTGTTGTGATTACTTTGATCATAATATTTTGAGTAATGAAAGGGAGAGGACTTGTTAACAGTTTCATAAATAACTTACCTTTTGAATTACACTTACCAGGTTATAATTACTGTGGACCAGGAACGAAATTACAAAAACGATTACTGAGGGGAGATAGAGGTGTTAATGAATTAGATGAAGCTTGTAAGCAACACGATATAGCTTACTCCAAGTATTCAGATTTAGAAAACCGTCACAAAGCTGATTTACAATTGTTAGCTATGGCTAAACAAAGGGTAAAGTCAAAACATGCAGGTCGAAGTAAAAAGCTGGCTTCCTGGCTAGTAAGTAAAGTGATGAAAGCAAAAGTAAAATCAGGAGCGGGGTTAAAGACTTTTAAAAAAAATATTTCAAAAATCCGTGCTGACCTCAAGAAAGCAAAACCTTGTAATAATAAGTCTGCAATTAAGTTTGCATACAGAGCAGCAAAAAACCTGCTTTCGCGAAACAAAGTCAACTTACCTCGTGTTATACCACTACCTAAAACTGGAGGAATTCTACCTTTAATACCTATTTTGCTGGATTATCTGCTCTAGGAGCCTTAGCTGGAGGTGCAGCTGGTATTGCGAAAACTGTGAATGATTACAAATTAGCTCAGCAAAATTTGCGTGAAACTGAACGACACAATAAGGCAATGGAAGCAATATCAATAGGAAAAGGTCTTTATATAAAACCTTACAGAAAGGGTGAAGGACTGTTTATAAAAAAATCAAAAAACTAACTATAAGGCTGCCTAATCGCGCTCTTACAAATTTTGACATTTTGGAAAATGCAAAAGACATACCATATTTTAGGGGTGTTTTTATGAGAGATGAATTACCTAAAAAGGCAAAACGGAAAGAATGTGGTATTATAAATTTAGATAAGTCTAATAATGAAGGAACTCATTGGGTGGCCTATATTAAGTTGAACAATTTTTGTGAATATTTCGATAGTTTTGGAGATTTGAAACCTTCTTTAGAATTAGTAAAATACTTAAACAATGTTACCATTTTGTATAACTATACTAGATATCAAACGTATGATACAGTTAATTGCGGTCATCTTTGTCTTAAGTACTTAAGAAATTTTTGGAATAATAAAGAAAAGCTATAAAACACTTATCACCATTGGTATTCTTATCATTCCTAAAATGTCTATCACGCTGTCCATAACCGGGAATCAGTCGATATTAACAAATATTTACTCTCCTCCGTTACAACTGGAGGGTAATTATGAGTGTACTCTGTTACATTTTTGTACATTTAACTCTTTTCCTAATGTTGATAGTAGTAATAATAAACTTTATTACGGTGATAATGAAATCATTGCAATACCGGAAGGGACATATGAACTTGATGATATAGGAGACTACCTAAAAAATAACATAAATAATGTTAAATTCGAATTGCATAGTAATAACAATACTTTAAAGGTATCAGTATTCTGCTCGAAAGATATTGATTTTAGTAAACCAAATACGCTTGGTAGTCTTTTAGGTTTTGGAAAGCAAACTCTTAAAGCAAATATATTGCACGAGTCACAGCTACCAGCTAACATTTTATCAACAACAGTGGTGAGAGTCGAATGTGATATTGTGAGTGGATCTTTTATTAATGGAAAATTAAGTCATATAATTCACGAGTTTGCACCTAACGTGCCACCTGGATACAGGATCGTTGAAATACCAAAAAAATTAATTTATTATCTAGTTAACCAAAATAATATAAGTTTCATAAATATAAGAATATTGGATGCAAATAATAATATCGTAAATTTACGTGGTGAGGAAGTTCAAATATATATACATGTGAGGAAAAAATGATTAACTACAACCATAAAAACTCTACACCTTCAGTTAGAAACGCCAGTTCCTTTCGTGCTCTCCAAAAGAAAACATCTAAAAAGAGGTCAAAGTTAACCGCTGAGAACAAACAATTTCTTAAACTAATTGGGCTACTAAAATGAACATACTAAATATTGTGAGTACGCCTACTTACGATAATTCTATTGATGGTATCGAGATTCATTCGTATAAACCATACGTCACTAGCTTTAACAGAAATGACGAAATCCGAATTCCAATTAATCAACAGGATTTATATATATTACCATCAGCGAGCACATTATATGTTGAAGGTAAAGTCAATATTACTAACAACACCACAAAACAAACTGTAACAAGTGTGAACTTTACCAACAATCCACTGATGTATCTTTTTCAAGACATTCGTTACGAATTAAATGGAGTAGAAATAGACAAAGTAAAAAATGCTGGTATAACAACAACAATAAAATCATTATTATCGATGAATGAAAGCGAATCTCGAATGTCAAAAGCATGGGGTTGGGACATCGAAGGTACAAAAAACTTACATGGTGGAAACTTTTCTGCATCTATTCCGCTTAGTAATATACTTGGCTTCGCAGAGGATTATAAAAAAGTTGTAATTAACTGTAAACATGAACTTATTCTTTTGCGTAGTAACACAAACCTGAATGCAGTGAAACTTGGCACTAGTGAAGTTATTAATGATATCGATATACATAAAATAGTATGGCGTGTTCCTCATGTAAAAGTATCTGATAAGGAAAGAATCAATTTACTAAGGTTGTTAGATAAGGACCGACCGATTCAAGTCGCGTTTAGAAATTGGGATTTATACGAATATCCTTTATTGCCTTAGACAACAAAGCACACATGGTCAATTAAAACTTCTTCTCAAATAGAAAAGCCTCGGTACGTTGTTTTAGCATTACAAACTAACCGAAAAAATAATGCTAGTGCTGATATGTCACAGTTTGACCATTGCAATTTGAGAGATGTAAAAGTATACTTAAACTCTACTTACTTTCCGTACGAAAATCTCAACGTCAATTTTTCCGATGATAAAATTGTTTTATTATACGAACAATATGCTAGATTCCAGCAGTCTTACTACGGTCGTGACAGAGTCGAGCCACTTCTCAGCTATAAACAGTTTAAAGACTTAGCGCCCTTGTTTGTGATCGATTGTTCGAGACAGTGCGATAATTTAAAAACCGGTCCTGTTGTTAACGTGCGAGTGGAAATAGAAAGTAATACCGAGATACCTGATCAAACATCAGCATACTGTTTAATTTTCAACGACTCCATTGTAGAATATAAACCTCTGAGCAATATAGTGAAAAAAATATCATGAATGTACTCATTGTTGATGTTCAAGGATTTAAAGATTTAAACAATGAATTTATCATATAAAAGAATGCGTTATTGCTAGCGATGAGCATACTCAAAACTTTCTGATAAAACCTCCTCACCCATATGTGACATTGAGCAAGGAAGAAAAGAAACGTGTATCGTGGTTGGAAAAAAATCGTGGTATTATTTGGAGTGAAGGGCTTATTGATCATAGAGAGTTTGAAAGATTTATGAAACTGCACTTAGAAAATAAAAAGATTATGGTCAAGGGAGAAAAGAAAATTGCTTGGATAAAGAAAATTGTTACCAACTGCGAAGTCATTGATTTAGGAATCAAAGCGGGGTGTCCTAACATGGCAACGCTCCATCAAAAATATTGCAATAATAATATAAAATGTAATTGTTTCAATCACTCTAAGCAATGTGCACTTAAAAATGTACTCTCTATCAAGAAGTGGTTTATAGAAAATAATATGCATCTATTTAATGTTTTTAGTTCATAGAAATTTAATTTTGAATACGTATAAGTCCTTAAATAAAAGTTTTTTATACTTACATTGTCTTTTATTTATCCTTAAAATAAAAGTACTGTTACAGTCAAGAGCAGGTCAAACATGTAAGCTCCTATGTCTTTATGTTTACTTTTTGTTTACTTTTTGTGTGTTAAAATTAAAAGGATTTAAAAATAAAAAAAATAACCTAGTTCTTAGCTACAATAAAATACTTTGTAGTTCTTTAAAGATAAACATTTCCTTTTAATTTTAATACACTATTGATAAGAAAAAGAGAAACAAAGGTATTTCGCTTTAATAGGTATTTATTTAAAACTGACCTTTTACAAGAGTTTAAAATTATAATATAAAATATGTTTTACTTATTCTTAAAAAAACAACAACAAAAAACATATTTTTTCTACCTAAGTTTGTTTTTTATTTGTTAAACAATAAGCTTATTAATATAAATGAATATTTTTGTTCTACATTTTTATTTCAACAACAAACAGTATGCAAGTATTTTTTTTACATAGACATTAATTTTTACTCAAATATTTATTTTCAAACAAATATTTAATAGGTACATTTTTATAAGAAAAAATAATAATATGCTCAATAACACCTTACGATATTAACTTTATTTACAATACAATATTCACTTATAAGTAAATAGGTAAGTTACAATAGACACACAAGTATTTATTTATTAAAACAAAGCATACATAGTTATTAAAATAAATTGTGATTGATCCGCAAAACGAAGCCGTTTTCTTGAAGAAGGTACCTAAAACAAAAAATAAATAAACATTAGTCAAATGAAAAATATGAAGATACAGATTCAGAGAACCAAAATCAAAATTATAACGAATTTAATTTCTGACAAATTTCACGTAAAATACGTGTCACTTGCAGCCAGGTACAACATACGTAATACACTTTAAAATTAAATGGAAACCAATCGTAAGCATTGATTTAATAGTGTACTTTGAAAATAAACTAAAAAAATATAAATACATTAAATATTAAGTTAATGAAAACGAAATAACCACAATGTTTCGATAAATAGCTAAATTTCGGACCGTTCGCTGCAGCTTCTCTCTCGTTAGCGGGGGTGTGCAGGTATAGAACGGGGTCGGGGGAGGGACGTCTAGCACGTACTGTCTCCGCCTTCGATTTTCTTTGTTATCCTTATCAGTGCAGTGCGTCGTTAGCTCTCCGCGCGATTGCACTGAGCGTATTCATTTTACGTGCTTTTCGATAGGTACTCGATACAGCTTATGTATTTTTCAACACATTTGCTCATAAAACAGCTCTATTTGCACTGTATTTAGGTCCATAATCCAGCTTATTAAAAACGCGTGCTTTTCTCATTATATATTACAGCACTAGTTATATATATTTTTTTTTTATATTAACAAAGAGCAAGGAGTTCTGTCTAAAATATTTATGACATTTTCGTAAATTTATACCCAATGTTGATAAAAATATAATATATAAACAGTTTGTTGCATGAGATTAGTTAAATTTGACAACAAATTAAAATTATTGATTTTGTAAGCAATAAATTTAAAGTTTTTGTACTTTTTCAATGACTACGCTGTTTGGGAGCATTGCCACAGCTTCGTCACAGCTCCTCATTTGAAAAAAGAAATGCGCGCGCAACAAGAATTCCGCGCGCCATTTTTCAGAAGTATTTTCATTTGCTTTGATTTTTGTGACTAACTAACAATGTCGTTCGTCGGTTTCAAGCAATGAAGGAGAACTTAATTTAACCCCACAGGAAATAATTACTGGGGCACAAAATGCAAGTGAGTCTCCTTCCAGCATTATCAAAGGAAAAATAGGTACATTCTTGCCTAAAGCCGCGATTACACCTGCTTGAATTTGACGACTGAATAAGAAATCTACCTAGGAGGCTACGTTGAAAAAGACGTTTGTGAATTCAGAGTTCTAGCTAGGAAGCTAAGTATAAAAAGTGCCTACTAATACAGTTGCTGAATAGTGATGTTCCGATAGCGATAGTTTCGCTGTCGGTAGTTAATCTTGAAATACAGTAACTCTGTTGAATAGCCTTATCGAAAATAATTATTGTACAATAAAATGCTATCGATTGTTAAAAAATGGCTGATACAACCTCAAGACAAATACAACCGATAATTGAAAGAAGAAAAAATTACAGACAAACTTATTTGCGGTCTTAAAGATGGGCTTTTATTGCTTTTAAAAATACTACAGGAATATCGAATCCCTCGAAGCGAGAGTCTGCCTCGCACTTGACAGTTTTTTTTAATATAAGTATATTTTTGTTCGATATGTTGAATTAATCATTCGCACTTGGACATCACTAAACATGCTAAGTAAAAGGAGTTAGAAGGTTTAGTGATGTGAAAATTTTGCGAATGATTAATTCGAATCGAACAACTTGTCCATGCAAAATAAAAATAAAGCATTATCTTGGTGTAATAATAAGTACTAATAATAAACTTAAAAAATTCACTATAAAAAAATTGTATACGACTGTTCGGTTGAGTCAAAGAGTGATCACAGCTAGCTGGATTCAAAGACTAATTCGGCATACATTGCTCGTTGAAGTAAGGATAATGCAATAACATAACCAAGCCTCCCAGCAATGTATGCCGAATTAGTCTTTGAATTCAGCTAGGTGTGATCACTCCTTTACCTAGTTCTTTTTACGATTTTTTTTGTCGCAAAGCAGGTTTATTAACTCTACTGAACAGTCGTATAGAAAATATAAATATATACCTTTCAAGTATCGATGGTAATCTATAGTGAATTTTTTAATTTTTTTTTAGTACTTGTTATTACACCATGAATAATAATTATTCAGCTAGGTGTGATCACTCCTTAACTCTACACTGCGCGTGGCTTGACACGAAGTACGAACTTGGTCGGTTATTTAATATCGATTATTACCGGTCCTTTTAAGAATTCGATATTCTCGATATTTTCTATAGGAATATTCGGTAGAGTTACTGTATTTTTAAAATTCAACCATCGATCTCGTTATCGCAGCAACACTGATTCAATAATTTTCAAAATTTACGGTTTGGTTAGGTACTCAATCAATCGCCAGTTAAAGCGCGACGGAGTCAGATGTGTCCGTGTAGAATACTTGACTAGTGCAACACTGTTAGTTTTGAATATAGCGGTCTTTAATTGTTTTTCTAGTAGGAGCGCTTGTTTTATTAGGTCTTTTAAAACCATATCCAAAAGATAATGAGAAACTATGGCAAACAATAAATAAACTTACATACAGAAAAAAAAATCCAAATAAGATCAATAAACTTCTAGACAAAAAGAATTGACTTCAGCATTTTGTTACTGTAAAAATATAGTTGGCTGAAAATATTTTACTTAAGACTGCACCACGTAAAAACTACCAAAACGGCAATCACGGTTTAATATTGCTTACATATTTAATATGATATTTTTTAGAACCATTACGATTACGCCATACATTTTTAGTATGACCGCGCGAAATCTAATAAATAGCTCTGAGACGCGGCCGATACCCACAAGAGCTCGAAGTGAGACCACGTCAGTTTGCACCGCGACGCGCCAAAATTATGGATCGCGTTTCAACGTATACACATTCTCTGCTTTCATAGTGTAACAAGGTAACTTTGTTTTTTACTATTTTCTAAAGTAAGATATTTCTTTCCTTGTATTTATAAAGTGTTTGTTTTAGAGAAATGGGGAAGCGCAAAGATATATCTATTCCTTTAACCAAGTAAGTACCTACTTATATACCATACCTAGGTAGTTTTGTTTTGTGATGGGTGACTGGTGATGAAGGGTAGGCGGAGGAAGATAGGTAGATGATGGGTCAGAAGGGTTATCAGAGTAATAGATTTTCGGTACGTGATTGATGTCCGGACGAAGATGGGTGACCGGTGGATGATATTGATAGGTGACCGGCGGAAGACGAGTCAATGGTAGATGATGGGTGACCGGTAGATGATGGGTAATCGGCAGTGGTCGGAATAGGTAGAGCTGTTTAGGGTCGATGATCGAAAACTTGAACGTGCTGCTTGCTACATTATTTCGTCAGATCTGTTAGATTTTCCTCTTGAGACGGATTTCCATGGCATGGATTTTCGAAATAAGACTACCTTTTGATCGTTAGTATGTGTCCTTTGATCTTTCGATCACAAAAACAACGAAATGTACAACGATGGCACGGATTGAAATGGATTACTTTTGTAAAAGAAGCAAACGGCGCCAAACGTAGGCAGGAAACAGGCTACATTATTTCGTCAGGTCTGTTAGATTTTCCTCTTTAGACGGATTTCCATGGAATGGCTTTCCGAAATAAGACTGCCTTTTGGTCGTTAGTATGTGTCCTTCGATCTTTCGATCACAAAATCAACGAAATGTACAGCGATGGCACGGATTTAAATGGATTATTTTTTTTAAAGCAAACGGCGCCAAACTTAGGCAGGATGATAGTTGATGACTGGATGAATGATGATGATGAAAGGATGATGAGTGATACGCGGATTATAGTTGATGAGTGGATCAATGATGATGAGTGATGCGCGGATGATAGTTGATCAGTGGATGAATGATGATAAGTGGATGATGAGTGATGCGCGGATGATAGTTAATGAGTGGATGAACGATGATGAGCGGATGATGAGTGATGCGTGGATGAGTGGATGACTGATGATGATGAGCGGATGATGAGTGATTTTCGGATGATAAGTGATGCGCGGATGATAGTTGATCAGTGGATGAATGATGATGAGCGGATGATGAGTGATGTGCGGATGATAGTTGATGAGTGGATCAATGATGATGAGTGATGCGCGGATGATAGTTAATGAGTTGATGAATGATGATGATGAGCTGATGATGAGTGATTTTTGGATGATAAGTGATGCTCGTATGATAGTTGATCAGTGGATGATGAGTGATGTGTGGTTGAGTGGATTAATTATGATGATGAATGATTTTCGGATGATAAGTGATGCGCGGATGATAGTTGATCAGTGGATGAATGATGATGAGCGGATGATAAGTGATGCGCGGATGATAGTTGATGAGTGGATCAATGATAATGAGTGATGCGCGGATGATAGTTGATCAGTGAATGAATGATGATAAGTGGATGATGAGTGATGCGTGGATGAGTGGATGAATGATGATGAGCGGATGATGAGTGATTTTCGGATAATAAGTGATGTGCGGATGATAGTTTCTACCACCATGTCATTACGAGTAAGTCTAAAGTGTTTCTACTGACGTGCTGTTGAGTATACAAACTTGAAGAGCTGTTCCCTGTCACCCCTAGCTTCCCCTCGAGTAACCCTCCGTTATACAATCGTTGCGCTGAGCTATATTAGTAGAGTTCATTAAAAATACCTTGAGAGAAAAAAGTTCCATTCAAAACACAGTTTTTTAAAAGGTGTCGTTTCCTCCGAGCGGGCGAGAACGCGTCTCGGGTGAAATGACGCACTACGACTCCGCGTGGACTGCGCGCATGTGTGTGTTCGATCATACGCACACTACTGTTGCTTCCAACTCGACGCGAAAACTAAACAGTTTTGATCCTATACATTTTTTTATGAAAGGGACAACTGATTTAGACATGAATTGAAAATTTTGTCAGGATTACAAAGTATCTCTTTTAAGGAAGTCTAACAAAATTACGGACAAGTACAAGGTGTCAAACAATCTCCTGAAAACTTCATCAATGGACTCATACCATGAAAAATTAACGATTTTCACCATACATACATCTATACACAACAAAAAAAAAATGTTAAAGTGCGAGTCGGACTCGCGCATCGAGGGTTCCGATATACCTACCTATAGTATTTTTAGAAGCAATAAGGTCCATTGTAAGGACCGCAAAACTAAATTTGTTTGTAAAGATTTGTTGCAAATTTCCAAAAAACTGTGCTACTTAGAGAGATTGTTTTTTTTCTGAATTATTCACATAAACCTCTATGGACTTTAATTAATTCAGATTTTTTCTTCGAAAAACTTCGGGGATAAGGAAGGGGTAATTTTTTTTAACTTTTTTCATCATAACGTGAAAACTATGAGTCGTTAAAAATATAAAGAACTATTTTGAAATGTACAAGTGAAGCACTTTCATATGATACCTAACTTGACTTAGTACTGACAATTAAAAACTTTGACCTACCCATTTGGGCCCCCTTTACAATAATAATAATATTATATTTATTTCAATTGCAATAAAGTAAGACAATCGTATTCTAAAACTACTTCTACTACTAAATATAAAAGTATAAACGAGTTTTTAGCTTGCTTTTCAATTTATTTTAAGGTCATTAAAAATAATCATAGAAGCCTTTATACAAAGTATCTGAACATATCAGTCGCGCTATAAAGTGTACCAGCACAGAAAATATAGATACTAACGTATAGTGATGTACAATTATTTCAAGAAGCAACAATCGAAATATTCAAATGTACTACTTAGTACTATCCAAATAATCTTTTATCATTCATTTGTTATTTTTCATTGGAATCATTATTCGCTTTTCGTACGATTTTGAATAAAAAATTTATTCTAACTAAAAGAATGAATAAAGCACTCAAATTCTTTGTGTTTACTTGACTGGTGCAACCTTATTTTAATTCCTTGTTTGTTTTTTAGTATACCAGTAATTCTGTGGTTTTTTTTGTAGTTATTATAGTGTTTTTCTATACAACATAAATTAGCCCTTATTAATATTTTCCGTACGATGAGGTGTTCTATTCGTATTGGCCCTTCACTAAAGTTCCTTTCTGCGTTGCTTACTATGCGGCTTACTCAGTTAGTGACTTACTAAGTTTCATCTTTCTACCTTCCTTTCCTACGTAGGAGACTAACTGACTTAGTGTGTGAATTCAGTAGGTAAAGCCGCGATTACACCTGCTTGAATTTGACGACTGAATAAGAAATCTACCTAGGAGGCTACGTTGAAAAAGACGTTTGTGAATTCAGAGTTCTAGCTAGGAAGCTAAGTATAAAAAGTGCCTACTAATACAGTTGCTGAATAGTGATGTTCCGATAGCGATAGTTTCGCTGTCGGTAGTTAATCTTGAAATACAGTAACTCTGTTGAATAGCCTTATCGAAAATAATTATTGTACAATAAAATGCTATCGATTGTTAAAAAATGGCTGATACAACCTCAAGACAAATACAACCGATAATTGAAAGAAGAAAAAATTACAGACAAACTTATTTGCGGTCTTAAAGATGGGCTTTTATTGCTTTTAAAAATACTACAGGAATATCGAATCCCTCGAAGCGAGAGTCTGCCTCGCACTTGACCGTTTTTTTTAATATAAGTATATTTTTGTTCGATATGTTGAATTAATCATTCGCACTTGGACATCACTAAACATGCTAAGTCCCTTCAAGTAAAGGAGTTAGAAGGTTTAGTGATGTGAAAATTTTGCGAATGATTAATTCGAATCGAACAACTTGTCCATGCAAAATAAAAATAAAGCATTATCTTGGTTTAATAATAAGTACTAATAATAAACTTAAAAAATCACTATAAAAAAATTGTATACGACTGTTCGGTTGAGTCAAGGAGTGATCACAGCTAGCTGGATTCAAAGACTAATTCGGCATACATTGCTCGTTGAAGTAAGGATAATGCAATAACATAACCAAGCCTCCCAGCAATGTATGCCGAATTAGTCTTTGAATCCAGCTAGATGTGATCGTGGCTTTAATAGGCTGACAATACATTTCCGTGATGTTTTTATTTTTATTTACCTTAAATGGACAAATGAGACCTGAACATTGCCGTGCCAAATCTTATGAATGAGAGTATTTATGATCAAACAAAAACAATGGCTGTGGTAAATGAAGTGGATGCATTTTTTCTCTTTTTCTAGTCTTGCAGGTGCACATAGTCATTCACCGTAACTGAACAACTTTCAGTAAATAAAACTATCAGCCTCTTCAATACTCTTCATATAAAATTGCAAATGGACAGTTTAGCCACGATCACATCTAGCTGGATACAAAGACTAATTCGGCATACATTGCTGGGAGGCTTGGTTGTGTTATTGCAATATCCTTACTTCAACGAGCAATGTATCCCGAATTAGTCTTTGAATTCTGCTAGGTGTGATCGTGGCTTTTTTGTGGAAAAGAAGATTATTTTAATATTTTCTGAAAGTTTTAATTACTGAAAATTATTCAGTTACCTTGACTGACCACGCCCTTTCAGTTTTCGGAAACCAGTCCCTTAGACCATGTATTGGTCAATTTAATATCGATGCGAACACGGAATTAAATTAAAATTAATCATTCGCACTCGGACATCACTAAACCTCCTTACTCCCTTCATGTAAAGAACTTAGGAAGTTTAGTGATGGGTAAATTTTGCGAATGATGATGAACAACTTGTCGATAAAAAATAATTATTATTCATGGTGTAATAAAAAGTACTAAAAAAAAATTTAAAAATTCACTATAGATTACCATCGATACTTGAAAGGTTCAGATATTTTCTATACGACTGTTCAGTAGAGTTAATAAACCTGCTTTGCGACAAAAAAAATCGTAAAAAAAACTAGGTAAAGGAGTGATCACACCTAGCTGAATTCAAAGACTAATTCGGCATACATTGCTGGGAGGCTTGGTTATGTTAATTGAAATATCCTTACTTCAACGAGCAATGTATGCCGAATTATTCATTGAATTCAGCTAGGTGTGATCACTCCTTTACTCTACACTGCGCTTGGCTTGACACGAAGTACGAACTTGGTCGGTTATTTAGTATCGATTATTACCGGTACTTTTAAGAATTCGATATTCTCGATATTTTCTATAGGAATATTCGGTAGAGTTACTGTATTTTTAAAATTCAACCATCGATCTCGTTATCGCAGCAACACTGATTCAATAATTTTCAAAATTTACGGTTTGGTTAGGTACTCAATCAATCGCCAGTTAAAGCGCGACGGAGTCAGATGTGTCCGTGTAGAATACTTGACTAGTGCAACACTGTTAGTTTTGAATATAGCGGTCTTTAATTGTTTTTCTAGTAGGAGCGCTTGTTTTAAGTAAAAAAGTATACCATCAGTTAGGCCATTATTTTTTGTTCGACAAGTTGTTCGATTCGAGTCAATCATTCGCATTTGCCCATCACTAAACCTCCTAACTAAGTGGCTTACTATGTTCCGATGTCATTTTTTGGTGGTCATTTCCTCCGAGGCGAGTTCGCCCGGTTGGACATTTCGCCCGAAAGTATTCATTGTTAGTCGAGGTCTTTTAAAACCATATCCAAAAGATAATGAGAAACTATGGCAAACAATAAATAAACTTACATACAGAAAAAAAAATCCAAATAAGATCAATAAACTTCTAGATAAAAAGAATTGACTTCAGCATTTTGTTACTGTAAAAATATCGTTGGCCGAAAATATTTTACTTAAGACTGCACCACGTCAAAACTACCAATACGGCAATCACGGTTTAATATTGCTTACATATTTAATATGATTTTTTTTAAAACCATTACGATTACGCCATACATTTTTAGTATGACCGCGCGAAGTCTAATAAATAGCTCTGACACGCGGCCGATACCCACAAGAGCTCGAAGTGAGACCACGTCAGTTTGCACCGCGACGCGCCAAAATTATGGATCGCGTTTCAACGTATACACATTCTCTGCTTTCATAGTGTAACAAGGTAACTTTGTTTTTTACTATTTTCTAAAGTAAGATATTTCTTTCCTTGTATTTATACTCGTAAAGTGTTTGTTTTAGAGAAATGGGGAAGCGCAAAGATAAATATTATGTATCCCGTCAAAAATTCAAAAAATATCTATTCCTTTAACCAAGTAAGTACCTACTTATATACCATACCTAGGTAGTTTTGTTTTGTGATGGTTGACTGGTGATGAAGGGTAGGCGGAGGAAGATAGGTAGATGATGGGTCAGAAGGGTTATCAGAGTAATAGATTTTCGGTACGTGATTGATGTCCGGACGAAGATGGGTGACCGGTGGATGATATTGATGGGTGACCGGCGGAAGACGAGTCAATGGTAGATGATGGGTGACCGGTAGATGATGGGTAATCAGCAGTGGTCGGAATTGGTAGAGCTGTTTAGGGTCGATGATCGGAAACTTGAACGTGCTGCTTGCTACATTATTTCGTCAGATCTGTTAGATTTTCCTCTTGAGACGGATTTCCATGGCATGGATTTTCGAAATAAGACTACCTTTTGATCGTTAGTATGTGTCCTTTGATCTTTCGATCACAAAAACAACGAAATGTACAACGATGGCACGGATTTAAATGGATTACTTTTTTAAAAGAAGCAAACGGCGCCAAACTTAGGCAGGAAAAAGCCTACATTATTTCGTCAGGTCTGTTAGATTTTCCTCTTGAGACGGATTTCCATGGCATGGCTTTCCGAAATAAAACTGCCTTTTGATTGTTAGTGTGTGTCCTTTGATCTTTCGATCACAAAAACAACGAAATGTACAACGATGGCACGGATTTAAATGGATTACTTTTTTAAAAGAAGCAAACGGCGCCAAACTTATGCAGGAAACAGGCTACATTATTTCGTCAGGTCTGTTAGATTTTCCTCTTGAGACGGATTTCCATGGCATGGCTTTCCGAAATAAGACTGCCTTTTGATCGTTAGTATGTATCCTTTGATCTTTTGATCACAAAAACAATGAAATGTACAACGATGGCACAGATTTAAATGGATTACTTTTTTTAAAGAAGCAAACGGCGCCAAACGTAGGCAGGAAACAGGCTACATTATTTCGTCAGGTCTGTTAGATTTTCCTCTTTAGACGGATTTCCATGGCATGGCTTTCCGAAATAAGACTGCCTTTTGGTCGTTAGTATGTGTCCTTCGATCTTTCAATCACAAAATCAACGAAATGTACAGCGATGGCACGGATTTAAATGGATTATTTTTTTTAAAGCAAACGGCGCCAAACTTAGGCAGGATGATAGTTGATGACTGGATGAATGATGATGATGAAAGGATGATAAGTGATGCGCGGATTATAGTTGATGAGTGGATCAATGATGATGAGTGATGCGCGGATGATAGTTGATCAGTGGATGAATGATGATAAGTGGATGATGAGTGATGCGCGGATGATAGTTAATGAGTGGATGAACGATGATGAGCGGATGATGAGTGATGCGTGGATGAGTGGATGACTGATGATGATGAGCGGATGATGAGTGATTTTCGGATGATAAGTGATGCGCGGATGATAGTTGATCAGTGGATGAATGATGATGAGCGGATGATGAGTGATGCGCGGATGATAGTTGATGAGTGGATCAATGATGATGAGTGGATCAATGATGATGAGTGATGCGCGGATGATAGTTAATGAGTGGATGAATGATGATGATGAGCGGATGATGAGTGATTTTCGGATGATAAGTGATGCGCGTATGATAGTTGATCAGTGGATGATGAGTGATGTGTGGTTGAGTGGATGAATTATGATGATGAGCGGATGATGAGTGATTTTCGGATGATAAGTGATGCGCGGATGATAGTTGATCAGTGGATGAATGATGATGAGCGGATGATAAGTGATTCGCGGATGATAGTTGATGAGTGGATCAATGATAATGAGTGATGCGCGGATGATAGTTGATCAGTGAATGAATGATGATAAGTGGATGATGAGTGATGCGTGGATGAGTGGATGAATGATGATGAGCGGATGATGAGTGATTTTCGGATGATAAGTGATGTGCGGATGATAGTTTCTACCACCATGTCATTACGAGTAAGTCTAAAGTGTTTCTACTGACGTGCTGTTGAGTATACAAACTTGAAGAGCTGTTCCCTGTCGCCCCTCGCTTCCCCTTGAGTAACCCTCCGTTATACAATCGTTGCGCTGAGCTATATTAGTAGAGTTCATTAAAAATACCTTGAGAGAAAAAAGTTCCATTCAAAACACAGTTTTTTAAAAGGTGTCGTTTCCTCCGAGCGGGCGAGAACGCCTCTCGGGTGAAATGACGCACTACGACTCCGCGTGGACTGCGCGCATGTGTGTGTTCGATCATACGCACACTACTGTTGCTTCCGACTCGACGCGAAAACTAAACAGTTTTGATCCTATACAGTTTTTATGAAAAGGACAACTGATTTAGACATGAATTGAAAATTTTGTCAGGATTACAAAGTATCTCTTTTAAGGAAGTCTAACAAAATTACGGACAAGTACAAGGTGTCAAACAATCTCCTGAAAACTTCATCAATGGACTCATACCATGAAAAATTAACGATTTTCACCATACATACATCTATACACAACAAAAAAAATGTTAAAGTGCGAGTCGGACTCGCGCATCGAGGGTTCCGATATACCTATAGTATTTTTAGAAGCAATAAGGTCCATTGTAACGACCGCAAAACTAAATTTGTTTGTAAAGATTTGTTGCAAAATTCCAAAAAACTGTGCTACTTAGAGAGATTGTTTTTTTTTCTGAATTATTCACATAAACCTCTATGGACTTTAATTAATTCTGATTTTTTCTTCGGAAAACTTCGGGGATAAGGAAGGGGTAATTTTTTAAAACTTTTTTCATCATAACTTGAATACTAAGAGTCGTTAAAAATATAAAGAACAATTTTGGAATGTACAAGTGAAGCACTTTCATATGATACCTAACTTGACTTAGTACTGACAATTAAAAACTTTGACCTACCCATTTGGGCCCCCTTTACAATAATAATAATATTATAATTATTTCAATTGCAATAAAGTAAGACAATCGTATTCTAAAACTACTTCTACTACTAAATATAAAAGTATAAACGAGTTTTTAGCTTGCTTTTCAATTTATTTTAAGGTCATTAAAAATACTCATAGAAGCCTTTATACAAAGTCTCTGAACATATCAGTCGCGCTATAAAGTGTACCAGCACAGAAAATATAGAGGTATAGCACAACTAGTGAACTGACTACTATGTTGATGTTTCTTAATAGTGATGTACAATTATTTCAAGAAGCAACAATCGAAATATTCGAATGTACTACTTAGTACTATCCAAATAATCTTTTATCATTCAATTGTTATTTTTCATTGGAATCATTTTTCGCTTTTCGTACGATTTTGAATGAAAAATTTATTCTAACTAAAAGAATGAATAAAGCACTCAAATTCTTTGTGTTTACTTGACTGGTGCAACCTAATTTTAATTCCTTGTTTGTTTTTTAGTATACCGGTAATTCTGTGGTTTTTTTTGTAGTTATTCTAGTGTTTTTCTATACAACATAAATTAGCCCTTATTAATATTTTCCATACGATGAGGTGTTCTATTCGTATTGGCCCTTCACTAAAGTTCCTTTCTGCGTTGCTTACTATGCGGCTTACTCAGTTAGTGACTTACTAAGTTCCATCTTTCTACCTTCCTTTCCTACGTAGGAGACTAACTGACTTAGTGTGTGAATTCAGTCAGGTGTGATCGGCCCTTACGAAAAGTTCATTGAATGGAAGAACAGCAAAAATGCCATTTCGTTTTCAGAGAATGTCTCTTTGGCTTATTTCAATGAGCTGGCGAATAAGTATAAACCTAGCTCTTTGTGGTGTATTTATTCCATGTTGAAAAGTATTGTGAGAACGAAAAATGGAGGCTCAGGAATTGCAGGTAAGCGAATTTAATTCGTTTTTATTCGCAAATGTGTTGAAAAACGTCGTAAGAAGCTTGTGCGCTTTGGTGATTACACCCTCGGCTCCATTACGACCTCGCCTGCGGCTCGGGCTGCAATTTCTGAGCCTCTGCCGTAATATTCAAAATAGCGCACGTGCATCTTAATGTACTATTTCTACACATTTGCGCATAAAACAGCTCTATTTGCACTGAGTTAAGGTCGATAATCTAGCTTATCAAACACGCGTGCTTTTTCCATTATATTACCGCACTAGTGTTTTATTTCTCAATTTTTTTTAATTCGGCCATGAGCAAGGAGTTTTTATGTCTATAAAATCCATAATATTTTCATGAATAAATTAACATTGTTCGATAATATGATCAATAAACATTCATTTCACGATAATATTTATATTAATCAACTTAGTAACAACAAATTCGTAACTATTTTATAGTAGAATTTACAACAAATGCACAAAACGAACCATTCTTCCGAGACTTTTAGCAGCCCGAGCCGAAGGCGAGGGCTGATTGTAATGTCGAGGATAAAATGGTTTTGTGGACGAGTTAAACTCTGCTTTTCACTTTGATTGCGAGGAAATAAAACGTAAAAAAACTCTCTTAATGTAACTGAAGAATGAGTTGTTCTGCTTTAGTGCAGCAGGCCCGCGCGCAGGGCGTACACCACTGCGATTACTTGCATGCCCTAGTGCACAAAATTCGATTTTGTGCAGCCTATATCCTGCACAAAGAAGCATTTTCAGAGCATGAGAAGTGAAAAATAATAATGACTAAGCTGTTTGGCAGTTTAGTCAATGTCGCATCTGTGTCCGCTAAAACAGCGCGCGCCATTTTTACAAATATTTGCGGTGTTTACATTGTGTTTGTTGTAATTATTTTCAAAAGTATCGACTCCTTCAATAAAAAAAACCGGTCAAGTGCGAGTCGGACTTGCGCGCCGAGAGTTCCTATATACCTTTAGTATTTTTGGAAGCAATAAAGTCCATTTTTAGAACCAGAAATCTAAATTTGTTTGTTAAGGTTTTTTGCAGATTTCTAAAAACCTGTGCAATTCAGAAAGATCGTTTTATTTTTGCTGTAATATTTACACAAACTTCTATCGACTGTAATTAATTCAGATTTTTCCTTTCACAAACTTCGGAGATAAGGGGGGGGAATTGTATTTTTTTTGACATTTTTCATCATAAATTGAAAACTAAGAGTAGTAAAAAATACAAAAAAATATTTTAGAATTTGTAAGTAAAGCCCTTTCATATGATACCTCACTCGACCTAGTAACGACAATTCTAAAGTTTGCCCCCCTATTTGGACCCCCTTTACTTTAATAATCATCTTTATTTTTACTCTTTCATGTGCATTTAAGTTGGGCAACCATATTCTAAAACTATTCCAAATTTCAAGTCGATAGCATGAGTGGTTGCTGAGATATACAGGTGTGACAGACAGACGGACAGACAAAGCGGCACCATAAGGGTTCCTTTTTTTACCAATTTGGTATCGGAACCCTAAAAAAAACAGTAATTAATGTAGTTCCTCAACGTAGAAAATACTAAGGCACGAAACACAAGTCTGGAGAATCGGGTGTACGTTGTCTACGTCTTTTCCTTCGGGAAAAAAGGTACCTAAGCAAATTTTACTTGTTTTTATTCGCAAATGCGTTGAAAAACGTCGTCAGAAGCGCGTGCGCTTTGGACATTACATTACAATAGATGCACTTGCATCTTAATGTCCTATAATGATTTCATTAAAATATACTATATTATGATTTAATTCTCGAATAATAAACCTGGATTTTTATCAGTACGACTAAGTTATTATTGTTTCCTCGCCATTCACCACACAGTTCATCATTCTTAGAAATAGTTCAGCTGTAGAAAAATATGCCGTCAAAAATGAGCGCAAAGCAAGCAAAACATTACAAAATTATTATAAAGCTATTTGACTAGGCTGCCCGTTGGCCACCCGCCCCGCACGCCGCGCCCGTCAAGACCCAAAAACTGGTTCCGCGAGACAATATCGTGCTCTTGCTCTTTTAGTGCCTTGTCGCACTCAGGGTGAGACAGCAACAGAAGAGAGTACTCGGCGCATGATCCCAGCGCGCTGTTTCTCGCTCGGTTCGTGGGGCTCTTAAATCGAAATAAATAATGAAGCGCGTGCTACGATGCGCTCGCGCGTGCCCGGCATCGTGTTACACCTAACGTTCGAGCAAACTCAGCATTTTGTTTTCAATATCGATGTTAGAACTTGCTTGTAATTTGAACCTTTGCACACCTGCACTGTCGACTTGTTTTGACATGAATTGATGTCTATTATTATGCAATAATAAAGAGAGGTATTTTGTTTGACGATTGCAATATTTTTACTGCATTTTTTATTTAAAATTTAAAGTTTTGAGAAAAGGGACTTTGTAGTCAAATGAAATCCTCTACTACGCTCCCAAATCTAAACCGTTAAAAGGTCCATTTTCCCAAAATCTGAAGTTATTTATGTAGATAGGTATGCGAGGAAAGAAAACAAAGATAAATCAGTTTACATAAATCTATTTTTATTCTAAAATAAGTAGGTTACATACACTTTACTAAATTAACCAAACATTATTTTTCAAAATATGCACTGCCTATACTTACAATTTCTAACTCAATTAAAGAATGAGAACATGCAGCATTATTCAACAAGTAAAATAATTCTTGAAATGATACGATATTATATAGTTTTATAATATTTTCAATCTTCTGTACAAAGTTCCAAGCCTTAATATGGTTTTCTTTGAGCTCCAACATTCTTGTATTTGTACACAAAGCAAAAGTATTCATAGATTGTAACACTAGATTGATAAAATTCACAGAACAAAATTTTATAGATCAGTAAATTATTATTTAAAGAAGTGTTACAGTCATAGTAAAAATTTAAACATTTGAATTCATGATAAACACTTTCCCATTCTTGTAAAGATAAAAACAAATGTTCATCTTCATTAAAAAAGTTTACTTGGGGTAGATAATCCTTTTCGACCCAAAGTCCTGTTTTTATCTTTATACCATTACTATGAGAATAAATTCTCAAAAGTACAACACAGTCGTATAAGTAACTGTTACTCATGGTTATTGTAAAAACAGCTTGTCGATAATGTATGTTAAGCCAAACTAAAATAGATTATCCCTGTGTCCCCAAGATAAAGTAGAAATATTATCTCCCATGATGATGCGTTTGTCATTACTTGCTGAAAGAGCTATTTTATTTTGTTGTTGAGTAAATATTTCATGTTTAAGAGACTTAAATATTATATTTTTCTTTCTAAGTATAGAATTTCTTTTCAAAACGTTACTGTAATCCGTAAATCGTACAGTTTTGGTAACATGTTTCTGTATGCCTTTTGCCTTCTTTATTTCATCTGTTTCAGTTTTAATACAGTACAATTTCGACCTTAATCTAATAAATTCGGAAATATTATTTCCACCAAACTCATCTTTGAGAAGTCCTGGGACTTTTTTATTTAAGATCGGAATACCGTAACAATTATCTTTCGCGTAGTTACTAGTATCAAAAAAAGAAATAAAATGTGATTTTAAATCGCTATAAAAATCTTTACTTGCTATCGAATACAAGAAACTGTCTGTGTCCGTGTAGCATAGTTTTAGTTTGTCTCCATAGAATGGTTTCATTGTAGAATAATGAAAGTTATACATATGGCTTTTCGATATTTCCAAAACAGAAAAGCCAATGTAAATTGGTTTGTCTAATGTTATGGATTCAGGTCTCATTTGAACAGCTACAAAGTTTTCATTGAAAATTGAAACACTGTGAAAATTTGGTCTAGCAATCAATTGCTCAGCACATATGTGTTTCTTTGTTTTATTCCTATCATCAGTCCACTGATTAACTAACTTTACATCAACTCTGTTTTCAGTGTTTTCTAAAGTCTTACCAAAAATACTATTATTTAAAAGTTTAAAAAAGTCTTGTTCAAATGTGGATTTTGCATTTGTTCTTAGCCTTGTATTCATATCGATATACTGTTTTAAATAAGGACTTTTAGGCCGAGTCCTGAAGCTGTAATTTTTAATTGGCTGGACATAAATCGAAACCGTCAATTTACTATAAAGTTGCTATGTATTATAATAGGTGGTGGAACACTTATGTAAAAAATAATTTTTAATGAATTAGCTGATTTTTAGATTCTCCAGAAAATATATTTTTTTGTTTGTTTATGCATGTGAAGTCAAGCCAAAAATCGTAACTAATATCTGATGGGGTAAACTTTTGATGTGGGTTCCAAGGTACCTACTTCAATTAAAACTAAGCAAAAAATATTTGCGCATATTTTTTTATTAGCAAATTTGTATGCAAGTTACATAAAAGTCCAGGCAAAAATGGCAACCAAATTATTTTAAATTTGATAGACTTCCCAGGACAGTTTTTGAGCAAATTACCTAAAATTAAGCATATTAATCAAAAGTTAAATATTTTCGTATTTAATGTTGAAGCAAAAATACCAACTGAAAAACTTTTGTTTAATTACAGGTTTCATCGTGTGTTCTTTCCTTTATTTATAAAATTAAGCATAATTATAAAAAGATAAAAAAGTTGATTTTTAATTCAATAGATCGCGTCAAGCGAGCGAGATCCGGCGTAATATTATATGTTCTTTGGAACCGGTATGGCGTGCCGTGCGCCTCGAGACTTTTTTCTTCTACGTAATGTCAAGAGTACGTCAAGCCTGACATAATATTAGACTTTTTAGTGTTCTTATTTCAACAGTCCAAGTAGCTAGAGTGGGCTGCAAGTGTCTGGCTGCCTGCTTGTACAAACAACAATACTTCAAACAGTCCATTGAAAGGAGAAAATATCATTGTGGGATACAGTGTTACAAAAAAC
Organism: Athrips mouffetella; assembly: GCA_947532105.1. Taxonomy (NCBI): domain Eukaryota; kingdom Metazoa; phylum Arthropoda; class Insecta; order Lepidoptera; family Gelechiidae; genus Athrips; species Athrips mouffetella. Next base: position 577,068 of record CANNWQ010000005.1, on the reverse strand, counting down.
CGGGCAAGTGCGAGTCGGACTAGCGTGCTAAGCTATTGCTCTTGATCCCCCGATCTTGACTCCTCTTTAATAAGAATTTACTTGAAGTGGAAGCTAGCTAGCGTTAATTGGTTGTGAGAAAGGTTGTAAACTTTAATTATTTCAGACTTTATGGTTCCGTACCCATAGGGTGAAAAACGGGATCATACTAATATGCCTCCGATGTCTGTCTGACTGTCTGTCAGTGGGCTGTATCTCATGCTGCATAAGCTATAAAATATAAAAACTGATCAAGTACGAGTCGGACTCAAAAAAGGACGAGTTGCACTCCGAGAGTGCCGGCAGAAGTGAAAACTTGAATTTTTGAATATGATGTTTTTGTAAGGGTCAATCGCGTCATTGCTCGTGTACTTCTTCATCGAGACCTAAAATTTGTCTCAGTACATGAGTAGTCTAGGGTCAGTAGTTTTCAAGTTATAGCGATTTTTACTTTGACAGCTGTCATCCGAAATGTAGATCTCATCAAGACCTATCATTTGACTCAGCACACGAGTACACTAGAGTCAGTAGTTTCCAAGTTATGGGGTTTTTTTAGTTTGACAGCTGTCATCCGTAATGTAGATCTCATCAAGACCTTTCATTTGTCTCAGCACATGAGTAGTCTAGGGTCAGTAGTTTTCAAGTAATAGCGATTTTTACTTTGACAGCTGTCATCCAAAATGTAGATCTCATCGAGACCTATCATTTGACTCAGCACACGAGTACACTAGAGTCAGTAGTTTCCAAGTTATAGCGATTTTTACTTTGACAGCTGTCATCCGAAATGAAGATCTCATCGAGACCTATCATTTGACTCAGCACACGAGTACACTAGAGTCAGTAGTTTCCAAGTTATGGGGTTTTTTTAGTTTGACAGCTGTCATCCGTAATGTAGATCTCATCAAGACCTTTCATTTGTCTCAGCACATGAGTAGTCTAGGGTCAGTAGTTTCAAGTAATAGCGATTTTTACTTTGACAGCTGTCATCCAAAATGTAGATCTCATCGAGACCTATCATTTGACTCAGCACACGAGTACACTAGAGTCAGTAGTTTCCAAGTTATGGGGTTTTTCAGTTTGACAGCTGTCATCCGAAATGTAGATCTCATCGAGACCTATCATTTGTCTTAGCACATGAGTAGTCTAGGGTCAGTAGTTTTCAAGTTATAGCGATTTTTACTTTGACAGCTGTCATCCGAAATGAAGATCTCATCGAGACCTATCATTTGTCTCAGCACACGAGTAGTCTAGGGTCAGTAGTTTTCGAGTTATAGCGATTTTTAGTTTGACAGCTGTCATCCGAAATGTAGATCTCATCAAGACCTATCATTTGACTCAGCACACGAGTACACTAGAGTCAGTAGTTTCCAAGTTATGGGGTTTTTTTAGTTTGACAGCTGTCATCCGTAATGTAGATCTCATCGAGACCTTTCATTTGTCTCAGCACATGAGTAGTCTAGGGTCAGTAGTTTTCAAGTAATAGCGATTTTTACTTTGACAGCTGTCATCCGAAATGTAGATCTCATCGAGACCTATCATTTGACTCAGCACACAAGTACTCTAGATTCAGTAGTTTCCAAGTTATGGGGTTTTTCAGTTTGACAGCTGTCATCCGAAATGTAGATCTCATCGAGACCTATCATTTGTCTCAGCACACGAGTAGTCTAGGGTCAGTAGTTTTCGAGGTATAGCGATTTTTAGTTTGACAGCTGTCATCCGAAATGAAGATCTCATCGAGACCTATCATTTGTCTCAGCACACGAGTAGTCTAGGGTCAGTTGTTTTCGAGTTATAGCGATTTTTAGTTTGACTGCTGTCATCCGAAATGTAGATCTCATACATTTAGGATTCGCTATTAAATAACGATCGAAACCAGTACGTCAAGTCTGTCGTGCACATATCACGGTGTGCACAACAAAAAAAGCCGAGACTATGACCACAGAATATATAATAGTAAACAAGTTTACAAGAGTCACACTCCTTTGATCTTGGAAAAAGCTGCCTATTTCACAGACAGGCCTGCTATGACAAAGACAAAAAAGATGTTTTGGTCTTTATCACACTTTAGAAGTTTTGTATATATTGAGCCTGCTCTAACTTGGTATGATTATTTGCAAATCAATTTCTATACTTCATCCGAGATCTGACGCGACAAAGGTAAAAAAGATGTTTTTATCTTTATCACACTTTAGAACTTTTGTATATATTGAGCCTGCTCTAACTTGGTATGCTTATTTTCAAATCCATTTCGATACTTCATCCGAGATCTGACGCGACTTCTGATGCGAGTTAATAATTTTTTTCCCATCTGAAAAAGTGCCAAGCGCCGCTGAAGAAGTTTTCACTTCAAATGTCGACCACAGTACTCGTAATTTACTGACATTTCAACTAATACAATTTATATCATGCGGTGGTACGGAACCCTCGGTGCGCGAGTCCGACTCGCACTTGGCTGGTTTTCCCCTTTCATTAGATCAAATCCACAATTATTTTGAGTCTCATGTCAAACCTGTAGAATATTCATACAAACTTCCACCCCATTTTTCAACCCCTCAGGGGCTGAATTTCAGAAAATCCTTTCTTAATGTGTAGTCTTGACGTACTAAAAAACTGCTTACAAAATTTCACATCTGTAGCTTTATCGGTTACGGCTCGGCGTTGATGAATCAGTCAGTCAGTCGGTCAGGGCATGCTGTTTTATATATTTAGATCAGAAGATCAAAAGTATTTTCAGCTTACTACAACCGATGTAAATTTTCATCTTTCATGTTTAACTTTAAATTCCGAAGCGCGTACCGAATAAAACAGCGAAGCAATGCGACGTTGCCGTACCGTGCAATCACGAGCCGTGTACTATGTTAATGTCAATTATGAACTTTATTTCAACTTCTTTAGGGTCGATATAAAGCGCTACATAATGTAATTTTTATATAAAAAGATACGCTATTGCCTGAAATGTTTAATTTTTAAAGTAATCAACGTAAGTACAGTTTTAGAGTATAATTAAACACTTTTCATTCAGTTACCTATTTTGGCCAAAGAGAAATCCCTCAATAATTATACCACTGTAAAGCTTTAACATATTGTGTTCACTTTTATGACTGTTTGATCAAGTACAACAAAATTTTGAAGTACAAAAAGTCACGAGATAGTTATGTATTTTGCCCGAGCAGACAAAAAGAAATAAAACTTTTAGTGGGATTTTTTTAATTTTAGGATTAACCTAAGAACTTAGGTGCTTAATTAGTTTGTAAAATACTAAAAGTTTATCATTGAACGAGCCCAGAAAACATTTCGTTTAGTTGGCATTTTTGCCACAGTAACTATTTATATAATAGGGTTTTTTTAATCTGCCGCCTTGTCCCATTTGGTGATATGCTTAATTTTAAGTAATTATGTAATTACTTCCAAGACTTCATAAACCACAAAAAGAAAATCTTGGTTCCGATTTTTGTCTAGGCCAAAATCTAATTATCTTGGGGTATTTGTCTGAATTCAAGAACTCTATGATTTTTTTTAATTTTAAACCATGTTTCAAACAGACTTGAAGATGAGTATAATGGATAACATAAAAGTATTTATCATACAAGTTTGGAATTAATTTAGAAGTCTTTGAACCTGGTGGAGTAAATTTTTGAGCACAGAAAGGAAGGTCATTATGGAGATCATGCAAGTGATCTGGATATTCCAAATCAACCTCTTATATGTAACCAGTGTCACTGTCGGCAGGTAAATTCAGTAATCTGAAACCCGAATGAGGCAAATAAGCACACATCGCATATCCATAGAGATTGTTACAATCAATGTAAACTAAATAATTATAACATTTTTCACGATCATAATTTTGTAAAAATTTATTATTGGCTTTACAGTACCTTCTTGAACATAGACATATACCACCACGAACGCCTTTTTGAATCATTCTCAATATTTCTAAGTCTGTAATTAACTCCAGTTTTATACCAGTTTTTAACAACATGGCGTCGAAAGATAAAGATGGTGAAGTCAAGTAAAAGGAGGGATCCAATTTATAATTTTTTTTACAAGTTTGTCGAAAACTTTCAAACACATCTGCTAATAAAAGTAGATAGATAGATAGATAGATAAATTCTTTATTGTCACACAAAAACAATACACAGGAGACTCTTAAAACTAGGGTGGACAAAGGCGGTCTTAAAGTACATCTGATTTTAAATATAAGTCAGTATATTCTCCTAGATTTTTCAATGAGAAAATTTCCCACACCCTTTTTGCATGTTCATAATCGAGTTCTGAAATATTGCTATCATGTAACGTACTAAAAAAGCAATTTTGGGGCGGAAGTTCATTTTCATCATAAACACTCCAAGATGTAATGTATTCGTATGGGTAAACTCCTTTACGCTTTAACAGAACGAAATGTTTATGAAATGGAAAAAATCGTGATAAGTGATTAAAATCGTCATCGTTCAAGTTTGCAACCAGTTTTTCAAGACTAGTACACAAAAATTTAAAAGAATCTACGAAACGAACTGGCATGAGATCATTATCATTCACTTGGAAAAATTTTGTAAAGGATATGTAGTTTTCCTTATTTTTTGCTATGACTTTTAGGTTACCAGGCAGTTTACCTAATTGACGAATAAATAAATGACAATCGTAACCGGCAAGATTATGAAAAAATACGGGAACGAACTTAGGTAAACGGAATTTTATATTACAGTAAGAATGAGCTGCGCCTCGATAGCGTCCAGTAAGATGACAATGATATCTTACCTTATCGTCAAAAAGAATGTTATTGCATAAAAAACAATTTTTAGCTTGTGCGAAATCCCTTTTATCTTTATTCGTTAAAGACATAGGGACTGAAAACTCCAAAATGTTGTAAATATCTGTTATATCAGATTGCAAATGTTCCAAGAACTTCTCTACACAATCAGAACCTCGATATGATACATACTTGTTACGGGCGCTATCATAAGAACATACAATATAGTACGCAAAAGCAGCGGGTATGTGTTGTGACAGTAACGTAGTGCAACTTGATCCAGTCTCGGGTTCGCGCTCAGCCGGCTTAAGCAATGATTCGAAGTCAGCGTATATGACAAAAGGCACATCTTGCATACGTTCATAATGCTTGAATTGTAACTTAGTCCCTTCGTTAGGTAAAATGGTTGATACGCCACTGCAAACATGCGCTTTCAGTTTATCATTGTTATCGAAAAATATCAAGCAATCCTCACAGAAGTATACTTTTGAATGATGTTTAGTTAATTGATTTCGAAGTAATTTTGGCAAATTTTTAATAAGACAGTAATGTGAATTTTGACCGTTTTCAAGGAAAAGTAAATTAATATGTTTTTTTTTCGGCATCCACTTTTGTATAGTGGTCCAACTATTTCTGAATTATTTTTTAGTCCGTAAACATTAACACTTAGGTGAGGGTTGTTCTTTTCGAAAATTTTGATATCTGAAAATCGCACTGGAAAAGACATACTCTCCATGTTTAGCACACTTTCAAAATGTGGATAAGAAGTCGTTCTGTGCGCGTTATTTTTAGCAGGAAAGAGAGCTGCCATAATACACCACAAAAAACAAAAGTTATCCGTATTTTGAATGTTTATGCAGGCTCGTTTAGATTTAATGTTTTTAGGTAAGTCAATATAACTTGAGGCTCTCAGTGGGTTGTATTTGTTTAAGTTTACTTCAAGGTACAAGTTTTGTACAAACGCCCAACCACTATCCTTTTCTTGGAATTCTTCAACTTTTTTACAAATTTTCTGAATAATGTTTGAAAACATATCTTTAAAATCATAATTTTGATGCAAGACTATATTTACAGTAGCAAAAGATTTTGTTGCTAAATCATCATTCTTAGGCAAAGAAAATTCTGAAAATAACTCGAAACTAACTTTAAGAGAAGTATGAGCTTGCATCCGTGCTGCAATCAAATTGCGCACATGATGTCGCAAGTGCAATAAGAATACAGCAAGAGGTCGCGCGCGCTCTGCGGCGACTTCAGGGCTTTGTGAGTCCTGACCCTCTGCATCGCACCGAATTCGATACGATGCTATGCGACTTCGAAAAGCACTATGAATTTTTTCAATACTATCGGTTTCAAAAACAGAACTGTTATTTTTGTGCAAAGTGCTTTTTAGGTGAGCAGAAAAACCTTTACTTTTAACTGCTATATCGCAAACAGAACAAAAAATTGATTTGACCATGATGAATTATTCGAAGAAAAGAAAGGGTGTGACTTTACGTATTTTAAGCAAAAACTAATTATTTTTAAGGTTAATAAGACAGTGAAAATTTTACTTTTATGGAAAACTATTAAAAGTTTGTCTAAGTTTTAAACTAAAGATAAGTAAAGAAAATATTTATATTTCAATACACAAAATACTCTTTTATTAAAAAAATATTAAAATTAAAAAATATAAAAACTATTAAGTAAACGTAGGTTAAAAAAGAAAATCAAATTTACCGAAGACCGATATTATAAAAAACCAAAATTTTACTTATTTTTTTTTTCTTGGAAAAATACGCCCTCTTCGGTAAATTTAGCTTTCGCTAAATTAGTAAATTTTTTCAATTGGGTAAATAAAGGCAAATCCTGTTCGCCTTGAATTCGGACCCAAACAGCTGCCTTATCGCAGCGATCCAGCCCCTTAGTGTCCTTGACGTCTTCTACCTTGTAAAGACGCAGCTCCGCTAGAAGATCACCAGCGAAACGCCCTGTTCGACGTATCCACCCGCCGGGGATCTTTCTCGAAAAGACACTTTCTGTTGTGTTAAGGTGACGACGCATCTGCTCGTCGTCCTCCTCGTCGGACCCGAACAGCCAGTTGGTGACGCCGGCGCTGCTGTTTGATGCTTTGGGCCCACGTTTGGCTGGTACTTTTTTCTTTTTAGAGCTGAAAAAATAATATTACTATGAGTAACTTCTTTGTTTGGTGAAGTTCTATTCTATTTTTTATTTCTCTAAAAAAATTTACATAAAGTTCATTAACGTAATAGGTTTATTGATTTGAAATAAAAACAAATATTTATTTTTAAAAATTATGGGTTTGACCAAACAACGAAGAGAACAGTATAGAAAAAATTAAAGGTACCTTTCGTCTTCCGAATCCAGAGGAATTTCCTCGCCACGTTTTTTTGCTAGCGATGTCGCCGGTGTCAGTTTTTTCTTTTTAGAGCTGGAATAAAAAAAGTATAAGTTACTAATTTCTTAAAAATTTGATAAGCACAACTGTGAATTCAATTATAAATTAGGTAGATACCTTTCGTCCTCCGAATCCAATGCTAATTGCTCATTTGTTCTCTTCCTTTCTAACGTTACCGGGGTCTTCACTCTTTTCCTCTTGGAGCTAGAATAAATAAAGTATGTATAAATAACTAATTACTTAAAGAAGCAATAAACACAACTATGAATTCTATATAAAATTAGGTTGGTACCTTTCGTCATCTGAATCCAACGTTGAAGGTTCATCAGTTCGCTTGTTTGCTGATGTCGTCGAAGCTCTTTTCCTTTTTGGGCTGGAAAAAAATATATGTATAAGCACTTTTACTTTATGATTATATTATATACCTAAAACTGCAAATAACAATAAAAACGCACCTTTCTTCCTCTGAATCTAAAATAAGCGCTTCATGCTTATTTATAGAGCTACGTTCTACGTTCTGTTGTAGTCTTCTTGGTGCTAAAAAAATAAAAATTGTATTTTAATGCTTTATAAAAATTATATAGAATTTATTAGAAGATCAGAAGATACAGAAGTTAATAATTACCTTACAACTTCTTCATCTAAATCGAGGAATGGGTCCTCACTTTGCTTCTTATTAATTACACGTTTGTAGTTGGATTCAGACCTAAAAAAATAAAAAAGATTTTAATAAGAAAACTATTTTTTTTTCGATAGAGATCACAATTTGCTTCAGAATCTAAGTAATACCATCGATGACCATGTCAGACGCTATTTAGTAGCTTGAAAACTTTTAACAGCTGCGTTTGTTGCAGTCTGCAGTTGCCATATACCTTACAATGTCTTAATAATTACAAAAAATATATAAAAAATAACTTACTTACATTATTTCAACGATTGAGTACCGCAGGATGAATCACGTTACACAAAAGGGTGGCAAGAGGGGTGTGGTTCAAGGGGCACACGGGTAGCTAGCACTAGCACTTGCTTTGCGCAAAAAATGAGCACTGAATGAGGTAACGATTTAAATTTTTATGGTTTATATACAAACAAAAATTTTCAGGGCTCATCAACCTTTGGACATAAATTATGCACGTAAGTTTTATTGTATGTTTTATTCTTCATTTAAGGCGTCATACTTAAAATTCTGAACGAATTAAATTAACAATCTTAGAGCAATATTATAAAAATTGAATATTTTTTAAAGTTATATTTACGTGATAAATTGAATATGAAATAAGTAAATTATGAAGAAAAACAGCAGCTAAAGGAATCCTCATAGTTTTTTGTATCAGGAATATCGAATATAATACAGGGTTATTTTTTTACAACTATATAAATTTTTTTTGTTTACTCAAATCATAAAACTTACTTACTTTACCTTAGGAATAAAACAAAATAACGATAAAGTTGATCAGCTCTATTGTCTGAACAAGCTCCATTTTTTTTGTAGTGATGAATAAAAACCCCGTAAGTATAACATTTAAAAGTTTAGCACCCCTGACCAGATTTTAGTTTATTTAGCACAATGTGTTGTTTTCTAATTTAATTTAATCCGACACCTGCTTTGTTTGCCGCCTAAAGACACGACACCTTCTTTGTTTTTTGCCGCCTCAAGACACTGATACCTTCTTTGTAAACGCTGCTTGAGAAAACCTATTTTCTACGTAATCATAGGAAAAAGCCAACACAGGCATCCTTTAAACAATAAAGGGTCTTAACGATACAGCAAATTAATGATAGCACAACAAGTATAAAGTAAACCACTGTTACGCTACAAACACCTGAAACATACCAATGGTCTATCTACGTGCGGGCGGGTTGGGTTGAGAGGGATGCTTTCAGCTAGAATCGTTAATTATTATTTTATATTATTATAAAGCCTTTATTTCCTCTTTTACACAAGTTATTAAATTAGTTATCAAATTTTTCAATCCGAATGTAATGTAGCATTAACAATATTAAAAAATAATTAATTTCATGCTTTTAAAATCAATTAAATCTAAAATTCATGCATTTAAAATATATTTATTCTACACTAGAGGAGCCTTTTCGGGCATAGGCCTCCCCCAACTTTTCCCAAGTTTTTCGTTCTGTTGCCAGTCTCCACCATGTGTTTGATTCTAGTTTCAAGTCGTCTCTCCACCTTGTTCTCGGCCTCCCTACAGATCTTTTCTTGTCCCATGGAATCCATTCAGTAAGAGTTTTAGTCCAACGTTCGTCTTTCATCCTACAAATGTGACCTGCCCACTTCCATTTACTTGTCCGGATTTTTCTTATAACATCTTCCACGTTCGTTATCTTCCTTATTACTTTGTTCCTTATTCTATCCTTTCTTCTCTTTTTTAGCATCGACCTCTCCATAGCTCTTTGACATACTCTTAGTTTTTCTTCTTGTCGATTTGTAAGTGCCCAGGTCTGAGATCCGTATATAAGGGTTGGTAGAATTGCGCTATTAAATACAGTTTTCTTAATTTTAACGGCTAGGCTGCTTTTCATTATAAATTTTAAAGACCAAAATTTTTTCCAGGCTTTCCCTATTCTGTGATCGATTTCCTTTTCTTGTTTATTGTTAAAAGATATTATTTGTCCTAAGTAAACAAAGTCCTCAGTGTACAGTATGTCTTCATCTTCTATTTTTAGAGGGACTTTCTCGCTATTAGTCATTAGTTTGCATTTCTTTTTGTTCATGTATAGTCCCGCCTCTTCGCATACCATCTTGAATTCTCTAAGCATTTCCTCTTATTCTTTGGCATTTTCAGCGAACAAGACAACGTCGTCGGCAAACCGTAAGTTGTTAAGGTGTCTGCCATTTATCTTAAGTCCTTTCTTTTCCCAATCTAATTGTCTAAAACAAGTTTCTAAAACTGCATTAAAAAGCATTGGTGATATTGGATCTCCCTGTTTCACACCTTTTTGCAGTGGAAAGGGCTCCCCTTTTTTATCGGATTTTATAGTTGCCGTGCTATTTTCGTATATGGCTTTTAGGATATTGATATATTTCGGATTTAGTCCTTGTTGTTTTAAGGCTCTAAAAAGGTACTTATGGTTCACAGAGTCGAATGCCTTCGTGAAATCTATAAATGCTAGGTAGATGTTACATTGGTATTCTGAGGCCTTCTCAATCAGCTGATTTATTGAATGCAAATGGTCTGTAGTGCTGTAATGGGACCTGAATCCAGCTTGTTCAATCGGCTGTTCTTCGTTAAGACATTGGTATATCCTGTTTCGTAATACTGTCATAAACAATTTGTATATGCATGACGACAAACTGATAGGCCTATAATTGTCTAGGTCATCTTTTTTACCTTTTTTATGTAAAATGGTTATGATTGATGTGCACCATTGGTTCGGTATTTCTTCCTGGTCTAGCACTTCGTTAAAGAATGTCGTAAGAACTCTATTGAAATCCTCTCCTGCATATTTTAAAACCTTATTACTAATACTGTCTGGTCCCGTACTTTTTTCTTTTTTCAGTTTATTTATTGCCGCTTTTATTTCTTCTCAGATCAGTGGTTCTAAAATTTCATTTATTACTTCTTTTTTGTAGTCGTTAGAGTCGTATTTTTTTGTTTTCGTATAGTTCTTTATAAAATTCAGTTGCAGCTTTAACTATGTCAGTTCTTTTGTAAAGTTCTTTTTTATTGAAGTTAATCTTAGGTATGATGTTTCGTCCTATGGCTTTTTCATATTCGGCTTAATTATTGTACATTATTTTATTGCAATTAATGAAGTTATTCATTAATTACCCTTTTCACTAACTTAAATTTTAAGCAGACATAATTCAGACCCTGTATAATAGAAAATGCATTGTGGAAACCCTTGAGTGGGTCTATGTTTTAGGGCGTTTGTGGCATAGCGCTGGTTCAGTTTATATTGGTTTTGTTTATACGTGGTCGCTGCTATGCGTACAACCATGAATGCATCCAGCTCAACACATATGAATTACCACTGTTCTTACTTTAATAGTTTTAGAAGCTAATAGTCGATGTGAGTGTTAGACTTGACTAGCTCTTGACTGTATGAGCTTTGATGTTACTGTTAGAGTGCAAAATCAAACATACATATAGGAGTTATTAGTAATGCCTAGGAATCGGCAGACTATCAACCAAGTAATTCCTAATTATAAACCACGGTTATTGGTGACCGCAGTATGCAAGATAATATGGTAAACGGGAGGATGCTGCTGCCCATCCTTCAGTTTAAAACTCTTAGTCGCCTTTTACGACACCTATGTGTAGATATGGGTATATCTTTTTTAATGTACCTACTTAAACCGCAGTATGCAAGATAATATGGTACACGGGAGGATACTTCTACCCATCCTTCAGTTTAAAACTCTTAGTCGCCTTTTATGACACCTATGGGTAGATATGGGTATATCTTTTTTAATGTACCTACTTAATCCGCAGTATGCAAGATAATATGGTACACGGGAGGATACTTCTACCCATCCTTCAGTTTAAAACTCTTAGTCGCCTTTTACGACACCTATGGATAGATATGGGCATATATGTTTAATGTTCTTAAACCGCAGTATGTGAGATGATATGATATATGTTAGGGTGATGATTCCCATCCTCCAATTGGAAACCTTTAGTCGCCTTATACGACACCCACGGGTAAAGATTGTTATATCTATTTTAATGAACTGAAAACGCAGTATGAAAGATGATATGATACGTGGGAGGATGCTGCTGCCCATGCTCCTGTTTAAAACCCTTAGCCGTCTTTTACAACACCCACAGGTAGAGATGAGTATGTCTATTTTTGCACCTAAGCTGCAATATAGTATACATGTGCGGGGGATGCTGTTAGCCATCCTCCAGTTGAAAACCTTTAGTCACCTTTTACAACACCTACTGGTAGAGACGGGGTATGTGTATTTTTTCACTTAAACTGTAACATTCCATCGCCTTATGTTTACATTGGTTTTACATGTGCGTTAGTGTGCAGTAACCCTGTATCAGCATTATTCATATTCCCGGTATTATCGAGCTAGCATGTGCATATTACGCAAAATCAGCAGTATTCGTGGGACTGGTAATTATATCCAGTCAAAGTCCACGTGGACGAACCTTTTTAATTTTTTACAGTGGTTTAATCAACAAGCGAAAGCGATTCCGTTTAAGGTGTTTCAGATTATACTTTAAAATTTAAACAATAAACGTGTTGTTTATTTTTTTCTTAATCTTTTGATGTTTTGTTAATAGTTTTGTATATTCTTCTATGTTATGAGACGGTGATTAATTTATTATAGAGGTAAAAAATAAATTTTATTATATAGCACTTTCATTAGCATTATTTGCTGCATGTCATTAATCAGTATAAAATTGATTGACATTATATTTAAAGATTGGATATGTTTTTTGATGTATGAGAAATGAAAACGCTTTACGCTTATGGCGAGTATTGGACAATACTTCACAAGACGCGAGCAGTCGACACAGTCATACAGCACTGCTACAAAGCACTCGTCTTGTCACCGGGAACACAGTTTTCAGACTTTCTTTTAGATGGGGGATCCAATTTTGGTTAAGTTTTGATCCCTTTCTTCATTTATATGCAAGGATTTATCCTGGATCCAGTCCTGGGCATCCAGGAAGCCAGTATAAGTAGCATATTTATTAAGAAAGTGTTCTTGCTTACTAAAAGCCCCTAACAGATTTTTTAAGGATTCATATTTAGTTAACTAAAATTCACACCTTGTCAAGTATACGCTTAATCGGGGAACCAGTTCTGGAAATCTAGACTGCCCTAACCAGTTTAAGCTATAATTTGACTCGGACAGAGTTTTAGTGTACTAAAATACCTAAAAATCAATCAATAGGTGAGACTGTGAGAAGTGGTACAAAGCAAAGAGATTTGAACCTCGCTGCGCTCGCGTAGCGAGGTTCAAATCTCTTTGGTACAAAGTGACAAAGTTTATATGCGTATCAGTGAGAGTTGTTCGAACATTGCTATAAAAAACTCATTTCAGAGCTATAAATTGTTGATAGATGAAATAACGTGTCAGTGAGGTATATTAGTTAAGTTTTGAACCCTTTTTCATTTATATGCATGGATTTATTCTGGATCCAGTCCTGAGCGTCCAGGAAGCCAGTATGAGTAGCATATTTAATGAGAAAGTGTTCTTGCTTACTAAAAACTTCGAAAGATTTTTAAGGATTCAATTTTAGTAAACTGAAATTCACATCTTGTAAATAATACGCTTAATCGGGGAACCAGTTCTGGAAATCCAGGCTGCCCTAGCCAGTTTAAGCTATAATTTGTCTTGGACAGAGTTTTGGTGTACTAAAATCCCTGAAAATCAATCAATAAGACGTGAGACTGTGAGAAGTGGTACAAAGTGAGAAAGTTTATTAAAGTAGTGTATTAAAGTGTGAACTATTCGAACATCGTTACAAAAAAGCTCTTTTCAGAGCTATTAATTATTTGATGTATAAAGAACGTGTCAATGAGGTGCATCTCACACTAAGTCCATCCAGGTGAGTTTTGAATCAGTTGTTTCCTTTTTATTTCATTTTCTGTTTCTGTTCTAAGTCCCGTTTTGGTATATAGATTGTTATTGGACATTCTACTTCTTCATAGATGAAAACCCAGTTTACAAACGGAGTGAGACGAGCTACGCTGCACCAGGTTACCTGGTGCAGCGTTGGTGAGTTGAACGGAGTGAAGTAAACTTTGGTTTCATCTATGATGAAGTAGAATGCCCAATAACACCCTACTTAAGTCTATTTATTGTTTGCCATAGTTTCTCATTATCTTTTGGATATGGTTTTAAAAGACCTCGACTAACAATGAATACTTTCGGGCGAAATGCCCAACCGGGCGAACTCGCCTCGGAGGAAATGACCACCAAAAAATGACATCGGAACATAGTAACCACTTAGTTAGGAGGTTTAGTGATGGGCAAATGCGAATGATTGACTCGAATCGAACAACTTGTCGAACAAAAAATAATGGCCTAACTGATGGTATACTTTTTTACTTAAAACAAGCGCTCCTACTAGAAAAACAATTAAAGACCGCTATATTCGAAACTAACAGTGTTGCACTAGTCAAGTATTCTACACGGACACATCTGACTCCGTCGCGCTTTAGCTGGCGATTGATTCAGTACCTAACCGAACCGTAAATTTTGAAAATTATTGAATCAGTGTTGCTGCGATAGCGAGATCGATGGTTGAATTTTAAAAATTCCTATAGAAAATATCGAGAATACCGAATTCTTAATAGTACCGGTAATAATCGACACTAATTAACCGACCAAGTTCGTGTCAAGCCACGCGCAGTGTAGAGTTAAGGAGTGATTACACCTAGCTGAATTCAAAGACTAATTTGGCATACATTGCTCGTTGAAGTAAGGATATTTCAATTAACATAACCAAGCCTCCCAGCAATGTATGCCGAATTAGTCTTTGAATTCAGCTATGTGTGATCACTCCTTTACCTAGTTCTTTTTACGATTTTTTTTATCGCAAAGCAGGTTTATTAACTCTACCGAACAGTCGTATAGAAAATATCTGAACCTTTCAAGTATCGATGGTAATCTATAGTGAATTTTTTAAAATTGTTTATTAGTACTTGTTATTACACCATGAATAATAATTACAATACAATACTCTTAATTATTTTTTATCGACAAGTTGTTCATCATCATTCGCAAAATTTTCCCATCACTAAACTTCCTAAGTTCTTTACTTGAAGGGAGTAAGGAGGTCGATGTCGCATTGTATTTTATTTTAGCTATGGGTTGTACACCTGAAAATAAAGAATTATTTATTTATTTATTTTATTTATTTAGTGATGTCCAAGTGCAAATGATTAATTTTAATTTAATTCCGTGTTCGTATCGAAATTAAATTGACCAATACATGGTCTAAGGAACTGGTTTCCAAAAACTGAAAGGGCGTGATCAGTCAACGTAACTGAATAATCTTCAGTAAATAAAACTTTCAGAAAATATTAAAATAATCCTCTTTTCCACAAAAAAGCCACGATCACACCTAGCTGAATTCAAAGACTAATTCGGCATACATTGCTCGTTGAAGTAAGGATATTGCAATAACACAACCAAGCCTCCCAGCAATGTATGCCGAATTAGTCTTTGTATCCAGCTAGATGTGATCGTGGCTAAACTGTCCATTTGCAATTTTATATGAAGATGCTGATAGTTTTATTCACTGAAAGTTGTTCAGTTACGGCGAATGACTATGTGCACCTGCTAGACTAGACAGAGAGAAAAAATGTATCCACACAGCCATTGATTTTGTTTGATCAGAAATACTCTCATTCATAAGATTTGGCACGGCAATGTTCAGGTCTCATTTGTCCATTTAAGCTGAATAAAAAAAAAACATCACGGAAATGTATTGTCAGCCTAATTCGGCATACATTGCTGGGAGGCTTGGTTATGTTATTGCATTATCCTTACTTCAACGAGCAATGTATGCCGAATTAGTCTTTGAATTCAGCTAGCTGTGATCACTCCTTAACTCAACCAAACAGTCGTATACATTTTTTTTCATACATACATAACATCACGCCTTGTTCCCGTCGGGGTAGGCAGAGACCACAGTTACGATCCACCTGCTACGATCTTGATCAAATGTCAAGATAATTTTTTTTCATAGTGAATTTTTTAAAGTTTATTATTAGTACGTCTTATTATTAAACCAAGATTATGCTTTATTTTTATTTTTCATGGACAAGTTGTTCGATTCGAATTAATCATTCGCAAAATTTTCACATCACTAAACCTTCTTAGTTTTCTGTGCTGGTACACTTTATAGCGCGACTGATATGGTCAGATACTTTGTGTAAAGGCTTCGATGAGTATTTTTAATGACCTTAAAATAAATTGAAAAGCAAGCTAAAAACTCGTTTATACTTTTATATTTAGTAGTAGTTTTAGAATACGTTTGCCTAACTTTATTGCAATTGAAATAATTATAATATTATTATTATTGTAAAGGGGCCCAAATGGGTAGGTAAAAATTTTTAATTGTCAGTACTAAGTCAAGTTAGGTATCATATGAAAGTGCTTCAGTTGTACATTTCAAAATAGTTCTTTATATTTTTAACGACTCTTAGTTTTCAAGTTATGATGACAAAAGTTTAAAAAATACCTTCCCCCTTCCTTATCACCGAAGATTGCTGAAGAAAAAATCTGAATTAATTAAAGCCCATAGAGGTTTATGTAAATAATTCAGAAAAAAAACAATCTCTCTTAGTAGCACAGTTTTTTGGAAATTTGCAACAAATCTTTACAAACAAATTTAGTTTTGCGGTCCTTACAATGGACCTTATTGCTTCTAAAAATACTATAGGTAGGTATATCGGAACCCTCGATGCACGAGTCCGACTCGCACTTTAACATTTTTTGTTGTTGTGTATAGATGTATGTATGGTAAAAATCGTTAATTGAGTCCATAGATGAAGTTTTCAGGAGATTGTTTGACATCTTGTACTTGTCCGTAATTTTGTTAAACTTCCTTATAAGAGATAATTTGTAATCCTGACAGCATTTTCAATTCATGTCTAAATCAGTTGTCCCCTTCATAAAAAAATGTATAGGATCAAAACTGTTTAGTTTTCGCGTCGAGTCAGAAGCAACCGAGTGCGTATGATCGAACACACACATGCGCGCAGTCCACGCGGAGTCGTAGTGCGTCATTTCACCCGAGACGCGTTCTCGCCCGCTCGGAGGAAACGCCACCTTTTAAAAAACTGTGTTTTGAATGGAACTTTTTTCTCTCAAGGTATTTTTAATGAACTCTACTGATATAGCTCAGTAAACGATTATTCTACCAGTAGAGCAACTATTGTATAACGGAGGGTTACTCTAGGGGAAGCGAGGGGCGACAGGGAACAGCTCTTCAAGTTTGCCGTGGCTATTACACTCAACAGCACGTCAGTAGAAACTCTTTGGACTTAATGACATAGTGGTAGAAACTATCATCCGCGCATCACTTATCATCCGAAAATCACTCATCATCATCATTCATCCGCTCATCATCATCTCTCATCCACTCATCTACGCATCACTCATCATCCACTGATCAACTATCATCCGCGCATCACTTATCATCCGAAAATCACTATTCATCCGCTCATCATCATCATTCATCCACTCATTAACTATCATCCGCGAATCACTCATCATCATTGATCCACTCATCTACTATCATCCGCGCATCACTCATCATCCGCTCATCATCATTCATCCACCGATCAACTATCATCCGCGCATCACTTATCATCCGAAAATCACTCATCATCCACTCATCATCATCATTCATCCACTCAACCACGCATCACTCATCATCCACTCATCATCATTCATCCACTCATTAACTATTATCCGCGCATCACTCATCATCCACTTATCATCATTCATCCACTGATTAACTATAATCCGCGCATCACTCATCATGCTTTCATCAACTATCATCCTGCCTAAGTTTGGCGTCATTTGCTTCTTTTAAAAAAGTAATCCATTAAAATCCGTGCCATCGTTGTACATTTCGTTGTTTTTGTGATCGAAAGATCAAAGGACACATACTAACGATCAAAAGGCAGTCTTATTTCGAAAAGCCATGCCATGGAAACCCGTCTCAAGAGGAAAATCTAATAGACCTGACGAAATGATGTAGCAAGCAGCACGTTCAAGTTTCCGATCATCGACCCTAAACAGCTCTACCTATTCCGACCACTGCCGATTACCCATCATCTACCGGTCACCCATCATCTTCCATTGACTAGTCTTCCGCCGGTCACCCATCAATATCATCCACCGGTCACCCATCTTCGTCCGGACATCAATCACGTACCGAAAATCTATCACTCTGATTACCCTTCTGACCGATCACCCATCATCTACCTATCTTCCTCCGCCTACCCTTCATCACCAGTCACCCATCACAAAACAAAACTACCTAGGAATGGTATATTAGTAGGTACTTACTTGGTTAAAGGAATAGATATTTTTTTATTTTTTTGACGGGATACATAGGGTCTTACTACAAAAAAGTTAGACATCTGTTGAACACTTGATTTAAAAAATGCGCACAAAACTGGCTATGTCAGTTGATGCGCAGAAGTCAAGTCATAAGTAATTTTTGACTTCTGCGCATCAATGACATAGACAGAGTTATTTGGTACGATTTTTTAATCAAGTGTTCAACAGATGTCTAACATTTTTGTAGTAAGACGGATAATATTTATCTTTGCGCTTCCCCATTTCTCTTAAACAAACATTTTATAAATACAAGGTGTCTCTTCAGGGACATAAATGTGAAGAAAACAATCTTCAAAATCTTGTAAAACTATTTTATTTAAATAAATTCTTTAGGAGATGCTTAAGGCTTGGTTGTTACCACAGATTATTAAAGTAGCCGAGACAAAAGGGGCGATATACATAACGCCTGACTTAAGTAAGAAGGCAAACAGTAATTTTGATGTAATTAAATGTTACTAGTAGGTGAAGCCTAGACACAAGGAAAAAAATATCTTAGTTTAGAAAATAGTAAAAAACAAAGTTACCTTGTTAAACTATGAAAGCAGAGAATGTGTATACGTTCAAACTCGATCTATAATTTTGGCGCGTCGTGGGTGAGCTTTTGTGGGTGACTGGTTTATCGGCCGTGTGGCAGAGCTATTTATTAGACTTCGCGCGGCCATACTAAAAATGTATGGCGTATTCGTGATGGTTTAAAAAAAACATATTTAAATATGTAAGCAATATTAAACTGTGATTGCCGTTTTGGTAGTTTTTACGTGGTGCAGTCTTAAGTAAAATATTTTCGGCCAACGATATTTTTACAGCAACAAAATGCTATGCTCTTTTTACGAGTATCTTAAAGTTTATTGATTTTATTTGAATTTTTTAGTTCTGTATGTAAGTTTATTTATTGTTTGCCATAGTTTGTCATTATCTTTTGGATATGGTTTTAAAATACCTCGACTAACAATGAATACTTTCGGGCGAAATGCCCAACCGGGCGAACTCGCCTCGGAGGAAATGACCACCAAAAAATGACATCGGAACATAGTAAGCCACTTCTTCTTCTTCTTCTTCTTCTTCTTTTCGTTTCAATGGCAAATGATTTTATAGTAACTTAGCCCAAAAAGTGGCTACAACAATAGCTCTTTGGTTGCCTTCAAAAAGGTCCTCCCTGGTGCGAGAAACTGAGGAGGTAGGGCACGAAAGCAAGTGTGTCATGGATTGCAAAATGCCGCATTCACACTCGTCATTATCAGAGAAGCCCCACCTCTTCTTCAGTTCCCCGCACCTGCCTGCGCCCGATCGCAGTCTATTAAGTGACTTCCATATGGGCCAGGGAAGATCATGTCCTGGTGGAAGATTTTCGGCAATGGGGATATATGGGCTATCAGGGGGGTACCTGTTTGACCACAGTTCTATCCTAGCCTTTGATGGATCTGATTCGAGGGGTACGGCGTTTCTTATAAAACTGTGGCGGCTTTAGAGGCGTACGGGAGGTGGAGTATGTCCGTGTAGTGGGTGTCTGCTATCTAGTTCCTGTTTATAATACTTAGTTAGGAGGTTTAGTGATGGGCAAATGCGAATGATTGACTCGAATCGAACAACTTGTCAAACAAAAAATAATGGCCTAACTGATGGTATATTTTTTTACTTAAAACAAGCGCTCCTACTAGAAAAACAATTAAAGACCGCTATATTCAAAACTAACAGTGTTGCACTAGTCAAGTATTCTACACGGACACAACTAAAACCGTCGCGCTTTAACTGGCGATTGATTCAGTACCTAACCGAACCGTTAATTTTGAAATTATTGAATCAGTGTTGCTGCGATAACGAGAGTTTCAGTATATATGGTTGAATTTTAAAAATACAGCAACTCTACCGAATATTCCTATAGAAAATATCGAGAATATCGAATTCTTAAAAGTACCGGTAATAATCGATACTAAATAACCGTCCAAGTTCGTGTCAAGCCACGCGCAGTGTAGATTTACTAAGTTCTTATAACGATTTTTTTTATCGCAAAGCAGGTTTATTAACTCTACCGAACAGTCGTATAGAAAATATCGGAACCTTTCAAATATCGATGGTAATCTATAGTGATTTTTTTTTATTGTTTATTAGTACTTGTTATTACACCATGAATAATAATAATTTTTTATCGACAAGTTGTTCATCATCATTCGCAAAATTTACCCATCACTAAACATGCTAAGTTCTTTACTTGAAGGGAGTAAGGAACTTTAGTGATGTCCAAGTGCGAATGATTAATTTTAATTTAATTTCGTGTTCGCTTCGAAATTAAATTGACCAATACATGGTCTAAGGGACTGGTTTCCGAAAACTGAAAGGGCGTGATCAGTCAACGTAACTGAATAATTTTCAGTAAATAAAACTTTCAGAAAATATTAAAATAATCCTCTTTTCCACAAAAAAGCCATGATCACACCTAGCTAAATTCAAAGACTAATTCGGCATTCATTGCTCGTTGAAGTAAGGATATTGCAATAACATAACCAAGCCTTCCAGCAATTTATGCCGAATTAGTCTTTGTATCCAGCTAGATGTGATCGTGGCTAAACTGTCCATTTGAAATTTTATATGAAGAGGCTGATAGTTTTATTCACTGAAAGTTGTTCAGTTACGGCGAATGATCATGCCTTTTCAGTTTTCGGAAAGCAGACCCTGACACGTTTCATCTACGGCCTTCACTATGTGCACCTGCTAGACTAGAAAAAGAGAAAAAATGTTTCCACTTCATTTACCACAGTCATTGTTTTTTTTTTATCAGAAATACACTCATTCATAAGATTTGGCACGGCAATGTTCAGGTCTCATTTGTCCATTTAAGCTAAAAAAAAATTAAAACATCACGGAAATGTATTTTCAGCCTATTAAAGCCACGATCACATCTAGCTTGATTCAAAGACTAATTCGGCATACATTGCTGGGAAGCTTGGTTATGTTATTGCATTATCCTAACTTCAACGAGCAATGTATGCCGAATTAGTCTTTGAATTCAGCTAGCTGTGATCACTCCTTAACTCAACCAAACAGTCGTATACAAAAATTTTTAATAGTGAATTTTTTTTAGTTTATTATTAGTACTTATTATTAAACCAAGATTATACTTTATTTTTATTTTTCATGGACAAGTTGTTCGATTCGAATAATCATTCGCAAAATTTTCACATCACTAAACCTTCTAACTCCTTTACTTGAAGGGACTTAGCAAGTTTAGTGATGTCCAAGTGCGAATGATTTATTCAACTTATCGAACAAAAAATATACTTATAATAAAAAACGGTCAAGTGCGAGGCAGACTCTCGCTTCGAGGGATTCAATATTCCTGTAGTATTTTTAAAAGCAATAAAGCCCATCTTTAAGACCGCAAATAAGTTTGTCTGTAATTTTTTCTTCTTCCAATTATCGGTTGTATTTGTCTTGAGGTTGTATCAGCCATTTTTTAACAATCGATAGTATTTTATTGTACAATAATTTATTTTCGATAAGGCTATTCAACAGAGTTACTGTATTTCAAGATCAACTACCGACAGCGAAACTATCGCTATCGGAACATCACTATTTAGCAACTGTATTAGTAGGCACTTTTTCTACTTAGCTTCCTAGCTAGAACTCTGAATTCACAAACGTCTTTTTCTACGTAGCCTCCTAGGTAGATTTCTTATTCAGTTATGATAGCTTGCGCAGACACACGGTCGTCACGGATATTGGAGTACGCATGATCCAGCAGAGTTGAACAGTCGCCTTCAATTCGCGTGGGAAAGTCGATATGTTGCTCAAAATTACTTAAGGTCAGCAGGTCTACTACTTTCTTTTTTTGCGAGGTGTTGGTAAGTAAATCGATATTAACGTCACCCATTATAATCGCCCTGTAGCCGTCGTCATTAATCTTTGTTAGCAAAGATTCGAAACAAGTTAAATATTCAGAGTTGCTTGTTTAGTTAGAGTGATAGATGACGATTATTAATAAATTTTCGTCCAGCAACTCAACGGCACATGTGTCGAAAACTTGCTCAACGGAAATATCACAATAATCTTGTCTCTTTAACACTCGTTTACCAGACCTAGCATAAATGCAGCTTCCACCATGCTCAATCGAAGGTCTACAATAGTAAAACACAAGGCTATAGTTTGTTAATATCACAGATTGAATTTCAAAATCACGCAACCAATGGTCTGTTATCAATAAAATGTCACAGTTAAGTTCGTCATTCAACAAAACCTCTAATTTTCTAGTCTTGCCGCACAAACTTCTAATATTTTGATGACATACGGTCAAGAAATCTTGCGGTCTGTGTGTCGCATCAACAGGTTTGATTGACGTTCCCGGGTGGGGACGTTTAGGGGCCGGCGGGGGCCGCGGAGCGGGGGGGCGCACGGTGCGTGCGCCCGCCGCTGAGACGAAACCACTCGCTCACTCGGACGTTTGGCGGCCATACGTCGGCAGACATGAAATACTCGAACTTATTCTCGGGTATCGATACGGCAAATGAGGAATAGTGTTCGTGTTTTAACCTTTTAGGGTACTATTTGGACCAAAATTATCGTTATTTTTCTGCCTTACTGTTGAGCTAAAAAAGGTTTTTATTTAGGCATAATTCATTAGGCATAATCCATAAGAAAATCAAAGTCCGGTAAACCAAGCTTAGTTCAACATTATAAAGAATAAATTGGGGTCTAAGATATTTTCCAAGTCACCAAAAAGACCACAGATAAGTGCACGGTAACGTTTCTAACGACTGCAAAGACTCCATGAAGGTGACGTGGGTTTATTGCCTAGGAGATAACAGGCGAGAAAGAGACAGAACACATGGCTGCGATCCTGTTTGCGTCATTACTCATTACTCAGACTAGAGATAAATGCTAGTGTGTATGACAGCGGTATCACGCACACAAAGCATGCGTGCGCGATCTACAAGCGAAGTTCGACCGACTCGTTGTGACTTTTAACTGTTTTTAGACTTTCTATTTCTAACGAGCTTATTTTATTATTGATAATTCCACGGGCGACGGGACTTTTTTTTCGAGCCACTAAGAAAAATGTGTATGCATTTTCAAATTGTTTATGTTAAGACAGACTAGCATAGGGTCAGGGTGTGAATACCCTTTGGTTTCTATTAATGATACCAATTATTACTCCGAGTTAGATGTTTATGGGAAAAAATATATTTTAACACTCTTATTCTTCTTCTTCTTGTTTCGTGTCGGCAAGAACACGGGCTAAATCTTACTTGCCCAGAAAGCGGCTACCGTGGTAGCCCTCTGGTTACCGTCAAGTAAGTCCTCACGCGAGCAGGTGGTCGGGCACGCGGGACAATTAGTGAGGTGCGCCATGGGGTTCTCCACATTCACAGCTGGCGTCTGCGCTACTTAGGAACCCCCACCGGCACAGGTTATCCTTGCTCCGGCCAACCTGGGTCCTTAGCCTATTTAGACTTCTCCAGGTTGGCCAAGGTTCCTTATAGCCAGGAGGCAGGTGTTCGTTGGGGGGGTACAGTGAATGTGGGTACTCGTTTGCCCAAAGGCTGCATCTCACGTCGGAAGGGTTTTGGTCGGTATGCTGTGTAGATCGCAGGAAGCTTTTGCGGCTTCGCAACTGACCTGCGGCGGGAGAGAGCCCGTAGAGTGGATGTCTCGGCTTTGTTATCGTATATATTATTTTTACTTATTTATTAGGCACAGGAGTTGAAATCATGTGTTATATGCTAAGAAATTCAATAATTATGAAATCACATAATTCCTGAAATTTGCAAGGTCATAACTTTTTTTCTTCGCTTCGCGGCGCTTCTGTGCTTAAGTCAACATCGGTTCTGTGTTCTTATCGAAATTAAAATAAAAAAAGTGCCAATTTATGAAGGATAACAATTTAATCCATAGTAAAAGTGTTGATTGTTCAGAATAAATGTTATTTAGAAGAAATATTTCGTAACAGTGAAGAAAATACGACAAGATACTGGATGCAAAAATCTGCTGTTTACGAAGGAATAAGAGAGATCTGTAAACAAATAATTTGAGCCAAACGCTTAAAAAGGTCAGTCGGCATTTACACAAACCTACAAAGACAGATCACATCCTAAATTTTATAACCTATACATACAATTAGTCATCCAAAATTCAAACACTAATGCTGACCAATCGCTTATAAAAGCGGCATCTATATCGAGTAAGAGAAAAATCAGTATCGCTAAACCGTAACGCAAAAATTAGTACCGCTACTCACTACTAGAGGGCAGTATACAGCTAGGTTCCGCAACTCACTATTAGAGGGCAGTGTACAGCGGGGTACAGTAACTCACTATTAGAGGGCATTATTCACAAGACAGTGTTTGAAGAATGGAGAATTTACAAAAAATTTTGGAAGCCATTCAACGTGATCTAGCAGAACAAAAGGAAGATATAAAAAATTTGGAACATAACATCACTACAAATATAAATAAAAACATCGACCAAAAATTTTTCATCGTAGAAAAAAGAACGTCAAACTTAGAAAAAAAAGTCGAACAGCAACAAAAAACCATAGAAAATATTGAGCGTCAAATAAAGATGAAAAATGTGGTGTTTTTTGGAGTACAGGAAACAGAATACAACTACGAAAGTCTGCAAGAAAACGTTTTGAATATTATGCAAGATATAATGGGAATTATTTGCCAAAAAAGCGAAATAGAAAATATTAGGAGACTTGGAAAGAAAAGTGATAAGATTAGACCTGTAATCCTAACATTGACAACTGGGGGTCGGAAAATTGAGATACTTAAGAAAAAGAAAAAACTGGAAGGAACAAACTTGTATGTCAAAGAGGATTATACCCAAAATGTTCTGCAGAAACGGAAAGATTTACAAGAAGAACTAAAAAAAAGGAGAGAGCAAGGAGAAAAAGTCGTGCTTCGTTATTACAAAATACTAACATTGAAAAGAAAAGAAACCAAAGAAAACCGAAACAATGAAGAAGAAAAGAAAAGAACACAAAAAAGAGATTTATCGGAGTCACCGGAATACTTAGATCATCTCGATGGCAAAAGAGGTGAAGGAAAGAAAATACAGCAAATTCCAAAGAAGAATAAAACATATGGTATTTTATCCTACATGCAAAAAGATACCCCCTCTCATACTAACGCCTCAGAAGAGTGTGTCAATTCCGATTAGCAACCGGCACGCCTCTCACAGCATCCTCTAGGCCGGCTTGTCCCCGGAACTTTGGAGAAGGATGTAGACAACAACCCCCCAAACAAAAACAAAAAAAGAGATAAATCACACTATCTACATGTGGCAAATTTGAATGTAAGAACATTATTGGCCAACTCTAGAATTATAGAGCTAGAATATGCTCTACAAAAAATTTAATGGGATATAATAGGCTTATGTGAAACCAGAAGAAGAAATGAAGAATTAGAAGAGTACCCAGAATATATCCTATACCACACAGAAAGTAAGAATGGTCAATATGGAGTCGGATTTTTAGTTAAAAAAACACTTAAAAAATAACATTGTTTGCTTCAAAAGTTATTCCAACAGAGTGGCTACACTACAAATAAAATTGCCAAGTAATGAAGTTATATCTTTAATCCAAGTCTATGCTCCAACCGAAAACTGTAAAGACGAAGAACTAAATAAATTTTATAGAACGCTTGAAGATGCCATAGAAACACTGAATGCAAAACAAATGATAATTATGGGAGATTTCAACGCGCAGATTGGCAAGGCAAAGCAAGGTGAAGAGCTTGCGTTCGGTAAATACTCACACGGCAAAAGATCAAAACATGGACAAAGATTAGTAGAGTTTGCCTTAGAAAAACATCTTAAATTCACTAACAGCATGTATAAAACAAGAAAAAGCAAAAAATGGACTTGGGAGTCACCAAACGGTATATATCGCACCGAAATTGACTATATTCTAACTACTTCCAGCTTAGACATACATAATTTCAATATAATTCAAAATCTCAATTTCAACACAGACCACAGGATGATAAGATGTGGAATATACACAGAAACCAAGAGAAAAAGAAAATTTACCAAATCTGCTATCGATCCTACCAGAGACCTACCAACCCTAACAAAAGAGAGCGGAAAGCAATGGGAAAAATCCTTCTTAGCAGCAGTTGGAAAGTCGTCTGATATACAAATACAGTATAACAATTTTGAGGAAGAAGTGAACAACCTATTTACTCAGATACCCAAGGCAAAGAAAAACCAAAAAGAAGAAATAAAGATCCACATTAGGAAATTATTCGAAGAACGAAAATCTCTAAATAGCGAAAGAAGAACAAAAGATGTTAAAAAGGAAATCACACTAATAAGCAAAAAAATCAACCGTGAGATTTCAAATAACATGAAGGCGCACAGAAAGAAAACTTTTGAAAAACATATTAGAAAAACAGGAGCTGTGAAAAAAGCCTACAAAGAACTACAAGCCTCATCAAAATGGACATCAAATATAGTTGATAGAGCAGGAAAAAGATTATCAAAACGAATAGACATAATAAAAGAAGCTATACTCCACACAGTCAACCTCGGACTTTGACACATACATGCAAGAAAATATTCAATGTAGTAAGGAGCCTGTGCCTAAAATACTAAATTCAGAAATAGATTTTGCAATAAAAACACAAAAAAACGACAAAGCACCTGGAGAAGACAAAATAACGAACGAATTACTTAAATCTATGTCGGAACCCCTACAAAAACCTCTACAAATAATGTTCAACAACATATTAGAAAAAGGAGTGACTCCAAATCAATGGTCTAAATCTACAACGACTCTCCTACATAAAAAAGGAGATAGAGCTGACTTGAATAAGTACAGGCCAATAAGCTTAATGAGTAATGTCTATAAAATATTCTCCAAAATTATTATGAACAGGCTCACAAAGATCTTAGATGAGAACCAACCACGTGAACAGGCAGGATTCCGAAAAAGCTTTTCAACTTGTGATCACATCCACGTTGTGACACAACTCATAGAAAAATGTGAAGAATATGGAAAGACGCTATATATATGTTTTATAGACTTTACTAAGGCCTTCGATTCCTTAGAACATACCGCCATTTGGAAGACATTAATCCAACAAAACATAGACAGCAAATACATAGTGCACACAGCATATACTCTAAGAGTTCAGCTAAAATACTAATGGAAAGGCACGGACCTGAATTCCCGATTAAAAAAGGTGTAAGACAAGGCGACCCAATATCACCAAAAATATTTTCCGCGGTACTAGAAATGGTATTCAGAAATATCAAATGGGAAAACCAAGGAATAAAAATTGACGGAGAATACTTAAGCCATCTGCGTTTCGCTGAGGACATTGCTTTATTTGCTGAGGGAAGTGCAGAGCTAGAAACTATGATTAACGAGCTATAGCGAGGGAGAGCGAAAAGGTCGGTTTGTCATTAAACGCTACAAAGACAAAAATAATAACAAATGGGCGAGAAAATACTGTTACAGTCAATGGGAAGAAAATCGAATATACCACAGAATATACTTACCTAGGTCAATTAATTTCATTCCAAGATCAGACAGAAAAAGAAATCAACCGAAGAATCGCTATTGCATGGAAAAGGTATTGGAGCCTAAAAGAAATTATGAAAAATAAAGACATAAATATAGCCATAAAATGTAAATTGTACGACTCGGTGATCTTGCCATGTCTAACATATGGTTGTCAAACATGGTCTCTGCGCAAACAAGATGAGAACAAACTAGCCATACAACAAAGGAAAATGGAGAGAAGCATGTTGGGAATAAGAGTATCAGATAAAATAAAAAACGAAACAATAAGAAAGACAACCAAAGTAACTGATATTCTTAAAAAAATAAGACATCTCAAATGGAAATGGGCAGGACATGTTTGTAGAATGGACAATGACAGATGGACCAAGAAATTGACAGAGTGGTTACCTAGAGATGGGAAGAGGAGTAGAGGCAGACCACGGAAAAGATGGGAGGATATTTTTAAAGAAAAATGTGGACCTGAATGGAGAAGGAAAGCTAGGGAGAGAGAGACCTGGAGGAACCTGGGGGAGGCCTACGCCGCGGAGGCGACTTCCACAAATCAATAATAATAATAATAAAATAAATATTATAATAAGTAATTAGAGAAATTAATGCATGCAATTTGAAACAATTTGAATCACTTAGTAATAATATATATAATATAATAATAATGAATTTTATAAGATAATTGTAGAAATTTGTGGTAGAATAAAGGCTATTTTTATTTTATTTTATTTTTATAACTTTTTTTCACCGGGACCTATATTTTTGGTGCTATAGTAAAAGTTGTTACTGATGACAAAGTCTATCATTTGACATAGGTTTCGCTCTTGTACAACACCTTTCAAAATGTTGGACCAGAGGTCTATGGAAAAGTTGCAATGTCTTTTGTAACTGTGAATTGAATCAATTAAAAATCTTGCAAATACGATGTTGTAACCATATATATTTATTATTTATTAATTGGATCTTATTTTGCGATATTAAATTCAATCTAAGATAGGTAATTTGCCTTTATACCCGCTCTTAAGCTTGTGAACAGTGTAGTTATCGCATGGATTTTTTTTGTTCATAAATGCGATAATCGCATCCGCCGTTGCGTTAAGCTTAAGAAAACACAGATGAATTTTGCGGCTTTTCTCAACCGATTGGAGTTGTTCGTCGGTGGATCCCTTACCGGTCACTACACGCTGGATTGGGCGGTGACGACGACGTTTCTTACTCTCAACTCTCTGCCATGGTAGGGGATTGTCATCGTTCTCGTCAATGGAGTTGGTGGAGGTGCTTAACTCGCGTTGAATAGCCGGTATCGAATCTGCGAACTGATCAGATGAGGAGCGGACAGGGGCGGCGGAGGAGAGGCGGCCGGCGATGGCAGCAGTTCTCCCACTGTAGCTATTGCGGGTTGTTGATTTGTTGCTAGGCTGATCTGCTGCTTGTACTCGCGCATTAGATTTCTTACTACCCTCAACGATTCGTGGATGTGCGGTTTTTGTGGGTTGTTGTTTTGTGGAATTACCCTTATGTTGCGATGGTGAGTCGGTGGTAGCATTAGACGTGGTTTCGGATGTAGCAGTCGGAATATTTTTCTCTATAGATGCTTCGCTAAGCTTCAACAGTATTGAAGAATGAACAGCTTCCAGGTGGGAACTTTGGCATAGTTCGGATAAAACAGACAAGGGTCCTTCAAGTAACGCTCCTAATTCCTCACTGATAATCTCTCTCAGCGCAGTTAGATTACGACAGGCACAATTGCTAGCTACCTTTGCATTTTGTTGATGGGTAGGTATTTTCTTATTTCCCTGTCCCGGTCGAAATGTTATACCTTCGAAATCCAGGTTAGAAGTTTCGATAGAAGTACAATCGGTCTCGGCAACTGTATCGTTAGCGTAGGATGTGCTCATTAATTGGCGGATTGGGGTCATCATGTTGCCAGTTTTAGGCGTTTTACTCCGACATGCAGTGCAAGCCCAGATCTGTAAGACTTCGTCAGTAAGAGACGCATGTTTGTCAGACGTAAGCCCTGCACATATGAGATCATAGGTACACTCGCATCTCGTACACTTTACATACGGTTCATCTTGTTCAATGCTATAGTTGCACCCAGCACAAGCAAGCATCTTTTGGGCCGTTATGTCTTACGTACCTAGTTTATGCGTTATACGCTGTACTCGGCGAGCGAATCCGAAAAATGTCGTTTGTAGTTAATGGATGCCGCAGTGTAACGGTCAATTTTAAAATTAACCCACTTATATCTTGAGCAGCTAAAATAATTTTGGTAACCAGATTTTACCACTATGCTCTTTATATCACTGTCTACACATCGATATATAACTTGGTAGAGAATACTGTAATTTATATTAATTAAAAAGATAAAAAGATCGAATAAGGTCTGCTTTAGGCAGAGGTTCAAGCGTGACTGGCTGTGCGTTGATATATCAGTGAGTCAGTCACCTCCTTCTTTTATATACTGTTTCTCCCGCATTAAATGCGTTTTCCCGTGGGAATTAAGTTTTTTCCCGTGATATCAGGTAGTTTATAAATTATTAAAGGATGTAACCTATATGTGTGCAAAGTTTCAATAAAATCCATTCAGTAGTTTTTGCGTCAAAGAGCAACAAACATCCATCCATCCATCCATACTTACAAACTTTCGCGTTCATAATATAAGTAGGATGGAATAATAGGTGAAGATAGGTACCAAGATCTAATTATATTCAAAAGTAACTTGTAAAATGTTCAACGGAAGACTAACTACAAAAATAAGAAAAGCTCATACGACAGAGATCTTTATGAAAAACCGTTGTTAGTGTTCAAGAAGTAGAAGGTACCGGAAAGGAAAATAGTAGGACTATCTACAAAAAGAAATGAGATGCCATCAAAACATAACTTGTAAAAAAACCAAGCCTCGCACGCAATTCAGTTCTTCTACCGTAAATAGTTGTGAGATCCATGTAATACCAATTCGCCTAATTTATTTAGTCCCTACTTAAGGGTCCTTTTGTTTTAAGTTATTACATAATGAGCTAATCTAACAACATCTTATAGTGACCGTATCAATATCAAAAATCTTATGTTTTAAATCAATAGATCGACTTGGCAACATTAAGCCAACTTAAAGCAATTTAGAGTAACGTCTGTTAATTATATAAAATTCAGCTGGGTCTTTTCAATTGTACCCATGGACTTGCGCACGGTAAGTCCCGTTTTTCTTTAGTTTAAAACTAGCTGTTGCCCGCGACTCCGTCCGCGTGGGGTCCAGAAAAAGTAGCTAATGACTTTTCCCATGGTTCAAACTATCTTCGTACCAAGTTTATATCACAATCGGTTTATCGGATTAGTCATAAAAGCTTAACAGACAGACAGACAAACAGTGCAGTTCTCGCCTTTATATTATTAGGTATACAGAGTACCGATAGTACGGATTTTTGTAAATTAAACGTCTTGTTTACGTGTGGACTATCAGGTCGCCCACTATCCTCGTAAGTGTAAAATTATAGTCGAATTCCACGCGGACGAACTATGATACGGGTTTCGTTATATCTTATACAAAACAAAGCCTAACTAAATCTGAGGCTCAGTCACTTTAGCTTCTGTAGCAACTGAAAAAAGAGCGGTACAAAGTCCAACGTGGCTTCACATGCTTTTAACTGTACATGTACCTGCATAAAAAACTGTTGGACTACACTTCTGTACAATGTTGTAACTTATTTCTCCCCTTAAAAGACAATACCTAAAAAATAATGATTCACATCTCTCTTTATTTATTTAAGTATTTTGTTTATAAGTACCTACTTCCTAAGTTTTCAAAACTTTTGAACTTTCATATTTTTTTTACATTTGTTGCACTGCCATGCCGAAACAGGATTTTTTTTATTATTATTTTTATAATAACACTAAATCTAGATTTTACTAATCTTTAGCTGTACCCTCAGCTTTTACACAAACAACTGGACCGGATCAAACGGAATTTTCAACAACGTATTTGGCTTTCTTCCGTACAAATATAACCTTTGTTTGATTTCAGCTCGGTTTCACAGCTTGAAACTTTGAACTCGCCCATTTTCTGTTTGAGTGAACCGATTGCAATAAAAATGTTCAAATATTGCACAAAAGTAACCCAAATACGTTAATTAAAACTCCGTTTAAGTCGTTCAAGTACTTGGTGAGGTATTGGTGTGGCCGCTTAAAATTTCGCGAACCTTCTATGTGAATGAACTGTTTGCAATGGAATAAAGCTTATATGTTGCACAGAAAGAAGCCCGAAAGAAAACCTCGTTCGAACCAGTTCAGTGGGTGAGTTCTTGGTTCTGCAGTTTGAAACTTTGCGTTTCTTCTGTCAGAGTGAACCTTTAGCAATGAAACGAAGCTTGTGTATTGCACAGGAGTAAGCCAAGCGCGCTACTGAAAGCCACGTTTGAATCTGCTCAAAAGTTCGTGAGTTATTCGCGCCTTTGCTTGAAACTTTGCGTAACTACTATCTGAGTGAACCGTTTTCAACTAACGTTAGCTTATATGTTGCACGAAAGTACTTAATCCAAGCACATCATGGAAATGCCAGTTGGAATCGGTACAGTAGTTTGTGAGCTATTGGAGCCGTCTATTGAAACTTCGGGCATTTCCTGTCTAAGTGAACCGTTTTCAATGAAAGTAAGCTAATACATTGCAAAGAATTAAGCTTAACACGTTATTGAAAACCCCGTTTAAATCTGTTTAGTAGTTGCTGAGTTATTGGGGCCGCCGCTTGAAACTTAGTGAATTTTATGTCTAAGTGAACCGTTTGCAATGAAACTAAGCATACATGTTGCATGGAGTAGCCAAATACGTTACTGAAAACCTCGTTTTAATCGTTTCAGTTGTTTGTGATATATTGGCGCCTCCGCTGGAAATTTCGCGCACCTGTCTGAGTGAGCCGTTTTCAATGAAAGTAAGCTAATATGTTGCAAAGAAGTAATTGAAAGTTTATTGAAAACCCTGTTTGAATCCGTTCAGTAGTTTGTGAGTTATTTGCGCCGCCGCATGAAACTTAGCGTACCTTCTGTCTGAGTGAACCGTTTGCAATGAAACTAAACTTTTATGTTGCACAAAAGTAAGCCAAACTCGTAATTAAAAACTCAGTTTGAATCGGTTTGCGAGTTATTGTCGTACAGGCAATTTTATACTTTACATTGGTGTAGCTTCTGATTGAGTGAACCGATTTGAATGAAACATAGCCTATATGTTGCTCAGACTTAAGCTTAATCTATCTGCAAAAACCAAGAGAAAATCCGTTCAGTAGTTTCGGAGTTTATCGAAAACATACAGACAGACAGACAGACAGACAGACAAAAAGTTCAGAAAACATATTTTTGAGTTTTATTAGTCGTTTCTTATCGCTCACACTATTTTTTTTATAAATTTATCAAAAGTACAGACACGCGGTTTCTACTCTTTTATTATATGTATAGATTACCCGGAATTTGATGGGAAAATATCTCATTCCTACGGAAAACCGGTAACAACATAAAAAACGAAATCCACGCGAGCGAAGCCGCGGGCAATAGCTAGTTATATTATAGTAGTATTACCTGTACTTAGTAAAATTTTTGAGAAGGTCATACTCAATCAAATGCTTTCACACTTCAATAGAAATAACTTACTACATGACCATCAATTTGGTTTCACGAAAGGGCGCAGTACAACGGATGCCGGGACTGCACTTTTAAAATACATCTTTTGCGCGTGGGAAAAATCTGAAGATGCTATTGGTATCTTCTGTAATCTATCCAAGGCATTTGATTGCGTAGATCATAGCACATTGTTGCTAAAACTTGAACATTACGGTGTTAAGAATAATTCACTTAAACTACTTAGGTCATATTTGGAAAACAGGATTCAAAAGGTACAAGTAAACAGGACGAAATCACTGGGATCTGTTGTCAAAATTGGCGTACCTCAAGGGTCCATATTAGGGCCATTTTTATTCCTTATTTATATTAATGACCTTCCTTCTGTGGTGAAGAATCTGTCAAAGATTGTGTTATTTGCTGATGATACTTCATTAATATTCAATGTAAGTAGGAAATCACAAAATTATAACGAAGTCAACGATGCACTTGGACAGATTCATGCATGGTTTACTGTTAACAATCTAGTCCTAAACGCCAAAAAAACTAAATGTATTAAATTTGCACTACCAAATGTAAGGTCTACTTCACATAACATAGTATTGAATAATGAGCCATTAGATTTTGTAAATAGTACAGT
This sequence comes from Athrips mouffetella, assembly GCA_947532105.1. NCBI lineage: Eukaryota > Metazoa > Arthropoda > Insecta > Lepidoptera > Gelechiidae > Athrips > Athrips mouffetella. Next base: position 543,098 of record CANNWQ010000005.1, on the reverse strand, counting down.
TTTCTTAGGGTTAACAATAGACTCTAAACTTCAATGGGGCCCTCATATAACGGCTCTTTCTGGTCGATTGAGCTCGGCTGCATATGCTGTTAGAAAAATCAGACAACTTACTGATGTAGCTACTGCAAGGCTGGTTTACTTTAGCTACTTCCATAGCATTATGTCTTATGGCATACTGCTTTGGGGCCGAGCAGCTGATATACATTCAATATTCGTTTTACAAAAGAGGGCTATAAGAGCAATTTATTGCCTGAAGACTCGTGATTCCCTGAGAGAACTGTTCAAGGAAATCAACATTATGACAGTGCCATGCCAGTATATCTATGAAAATATAATGTATGCTAGAAAGAACATTCATCAATTACCAAAAATTTGTGACAGGCATAATTTTAATACTAGAAATAAGCAAAAAATTGATCAACCATATACTAGATTAACTAAAGTCAATACATCTTTCGTTGGTCTGTGTATACGATACTACAACAAAATACCTGACAATATAGTGCAATTACCTGAGAGAAAGTTTAAAGAATGTGTAAAGCAAACGTTATGTAAAAAAGCTTACTATAGATTGGATGACTATATGAATGACAAAGAGGTATGGTGCTCTGATATTCCAGCGAAACACAAGAAACACATTGTAAAAAGCCGACTCTTAAAGTAGGCCGTGCTGCAGTGGTTTCTTGCCGTTTCTTTTACGCTGCCATAGCACGATCCGAAACGGCGTAGACTCGCTCTATTTGCATTGTATTCTGCATGACATTCAATAAGTATTCTGTAAAGAATCTACATTGAATAAAATTATCTGAATCTGAATCTGAATCTATACACTAGCTTTTACCCGCGACTTCGTCCGCGTAGATTTTATAAAAAAACAGATCTCAAACTTAACTGAAACATTTTGCCGAACGCTTTTCCTTCTTGATCCCTACGTAAAAGATCGCAAGGCCGACTTTGTTTTTCTTTATGCAGCCTTGGGTAATGTTGATTGGTCTGACGTTCTATCAGAGAAAAACGTCAATGTCGCTACGGAGAAATTTTACGAAATCTTGGATGATTTGCTGCGCCAGTTCGTTCCTTTAAAAAAATCCAATAAACATAATGATCGGTTTGTATATCCAAAATGGTACACACCAGAAATTATTCGATATATAAAACTGACATATTTTAATCTTATCTTAACAGCCTCCGTGGTCTAGTGGTTAGAGGGCTCGGCTCTCGATCCGGACGTTCTGGGTTCGATTCCCGGTGGGGACACTGTCAAACAAAAATCTCTTTGTGCGACCTCCCCAGTTTGGTTAGGACATTGCAGGATGAATCACCTGATTGTCCGAAAAGTTAGATGATTCCGTGCTTCGGAAGGCACGTAAAGCCGTTGGTCCCGACTACTATCTACGGATGTAGTCGTTAATGAGCCATGTCAGAGGCCTTTGGCGGCTCAACAACTCTGACACCAGGGTTTGTGAGGTCGGTCATCGACCTTGCAACCCACACGATATGATGATGATGATAAGGTACAAAGAAAAACAAAAACTATTTAATAAAGAGATGTTTAAATATTACAGAGAAAAGGTAAAAATATTAATTGATTCAGCTTTTAATAATTATACAAGTCAAGTTTAAAAAGATATGTTAGACGATCCATAAAAGTTCTGGCAATATGTTAACGACTGCAAAAAAAATAGATACCGCAAGAATTACTTCACCTATAATAACAGTACAGTTGCTGAGCAAGAGGCAGCAAACGCTTTTGGCACATATTTGGAATCGGTGTTCCTGAAGGATATACCAGAGCTAGATGTCATAATAGCGGCTCTCAATGCCCACTCGTCTATGCCAAATGTAGAAATCAATCATGCAACTGTTGGTGACTTCCACCGTGCTGTAAAAAAGCTCAGGGCTCATTCCGCAGCTGGTCCGGATCAGGTACCACCCTTTTTATTAAAGGATTGTGCATCTGCTCTTGAGACTCCCTTATTGCACTTATACAATCTTGCGCTCATACAATCAGAGTACCCACAAGCGTGGAAAATCTCAAGAGTTACACCAGTACCTAAGGAACCGTCCAAGGACGATATCACATCATATAGGCCCATTGCGATGTTGTCAGTATTTGGAAAGGTTTTTTTTTTAGGATTATCAGCTTAGACACAAAATAAATCATATGTTAAATGATTGCCAATGTAGAGGGGAAGTACCATAGTCACCTCGCTTGTTAGCGTTACGGCTGGCACCATGGACCGTGTGGTGCCGGCAAAGAATAGTACTGTACTGATCTGAAGTCCCTTAGTATAGGATCCTCAAATCAGATACGTGACAGTTTTGGCCAAAGTTGATCGTCTAGAATAATAATACCCTTTAAGAATATTATATTTTTTCTGAATCCTACGTCATTCCGTTTTATATCCTTATAATATTTTGTAATTTACAGATTCTGCTCGGTGGAGAGTGGTAATAGAAGAATGAAAAAAAAAACACACTTGTTATTTTATTACTTTTATTTGAATATAATCCTATTCTTTACATGTCTAATTTGTGTTATTTAATTCTAAATTGAATCACTATTTATTTAAATTTAGTTTCATATTGATTGGAGTAGCTCATCTGAATTCATGTAGATTCATCAATTTAGGGAAGGTTTTATCTCATTTACTATGCAATATTACAGCCGTTAGGTTTCTGAAAAGAAACTTATGTTAATATAAATGAAGTAATAAAAATAATGTGGGGAAAATCCCCAGGTTCGGAGCCCCGCCATCGCCCCGAACAAGCTCGTCCTAGGCTTCCCTACTCTGAGTCCTAGGTCCGAAGCATATCATCACCCAGTACACGATGACATGACGCTAAACTACCCTAACAATCCAACTGGATCGTCAGGATTCTGATAATCCTCGCGGAGCTGGAAATCCCATCGAAAACTTAAACTACAGTAAAGACTAGGGTTAATGTATGTGGAGAGTGGAACTAACTAACCACAGTACAACCCAGACGGTGATGATGTCTCCCCCCGGTATGTTCATGCCCCGCGTCAAACCCGACTTCCACGTGGCCCACCTTTAAGGGACAATCACTGACTCGTCCAGGGTTTACAGGGTATTTGACTATTTATTTTAGTCACCCATACCAGAGCTGGTCACCGAGCCCGCCAGGCACACAAAGCATACTGTCTTCCTTTAGGAAAACAAGGCACTCCTACAAAATGAGCTCTTCCTGTAATCCCTCCGGGCAGACAATGATCGACATCATCGAATCCCTTAGTTTGTTTTGAAATAAGTTAAACTGAAAATAATTAGCCAGCTCCACACGTCCAAGTGTGAAGTCTGTACTAGATACAGGTATAGTATTATTGCTTGCATGGCCAGCCTAGATCAATAACGGTTTTATAACGAGAGATATAAAGAGTTTGAAGGGCAACTTCCCTCCCCCCAGTCACTGAGTGACTTTATTGCACCAACAAGGTCTCCGTATATCCTTCATAGCTCTCACTTGTGATGCGTAGCTAAATCTCTTTTCCGTTACCAACCCACGCAGGACAAGAATTATGTAGAGTAACCCCAGTCTAAACACTCATTTAAATAAAATGAATTGCATCTAAACTACAATGGGATTACCCAGCATATTTCGAAGAAGAACATATAAGAAGTAAGTATGACAAAAGATTACTGAAAGTAATCCTTAAATAAAAGTGAAGTATGATGACCAGAACCGAGAAGATACGGGATAGTAGTATCTAAGCTAGGTTGGGCCAAACATTTATGATTTAAGATCTTAAGGGAAAATCAAAAACATCGAGTATTCAAAACCAAGAACACTGGGAGAATTTAGCGTAAACAACACTAGCTAAAACTCCATGTTCTTTTAAAAGAGGACTCAAAAGAAGTATGAAAATGGGATTATTGTATATACTTAAATATTCGGAACATATCTACAATGAAAGAAACTAAACATTATAATTTCCATTCCATTATTGTTTTCAAGAACCTATTTAGTAATATTAAAAGCGGTTTCACACTGAGTCAAAGTATAATTTTAAGTATGATAAATCATGACAAGTTTTATTAAGAAAAATTAAACATAGAATCTTTTAAGGTTTAGATTCCTGTATGATTCAATGAAGATTAAATAGTTTTTTTAACTACTTTAGGATGACACACATAAAGTTCAGAGGTCCCCCAAGGTCGGAGTGTCGTACAGCCGTCGCAGCCTTGCGGGCGAACGTCGTCAACACACTTTACAAGAAGCAACCCACGAACGAATGTAATGTCTCCATCAAGAATATTCTTCCTATTGATTCAGGACAATTCAAATTTATTCCTTATAAACAATCTAATGTTACTAGATTAAACTAGAATGTCCCTACACAAAGGAAGAAAGTTTTAAGTTGTCTAACTACTCTACATTTGGTAATCCAACGCTAAGATCAGGAGGTCCTCCCGCGGTATATGCCACTCAAACGATGCAACCAATAATGGGCAAGCGTTGTCAGCACATAACACAAGAAACACTATTTCCAAAATCCATCGTTAAAACACCTTACTAATATCCTTCCATTTGTACTGGAATAACACCAATTCATTCCACACAAACAGATGAGAGAAATCAGGATGAATCAGCGAAATCTCACACAAATAGAAAGAGAAGAACTTTAGTATCAGACCCTTTTAGGCTTGAGGGCTCCGGCCCAAGAATGATTAAAATAAATAAATCCGAAGGTTGATATTATCAGTTAGTCTTAAACAGATACTCCAGTGACACGCGACATACATTTGCCACAACCAATATAGTGAACATCGGGGACACATGTCACGAGGGCATCCATCCATGCTTGGTCGAACTAAATAAACCTGAGAGCAATTATTTCTTAATCTCAAAATCTGGGACTCCTAAAGAATGATAGTAAAAGGAAAGATAAGCACCTCCTATGAACATGAGTACTGAAATGTAGTAATGCTCTCAGCATGTTCCAATTTTGGGAAATTGAGGCAAAAATTCAAAATCACTATCAAAACAATTTATTATTATTTGAAATGATATTATTTATTATTTTCACTCTACTTAAACTTACCCCTTATTTCACAATAAAATGTCACAAATTATATCCAAGCTTCAGTTTGAAGATATTTTATTTTAAGATTTTGAACTGACGTTCTAAATTCTTTTGATCTGACAGGGTATTTATTTTAGATTTTATCAAACGAAGACACTAGCATATAAAATCTGGAATTTTGATTTTGGGCCAAAGATTTTATATAATTTTCTAAAAAAGGTAACTATTTAATGTTTTAATATTTATTGCCATTTTGATTTTGGGTTTTGATTTATTTTTTGTTAAAGAGATAAAAAATTTATAAAGATTTCAAAAATAGCGTCTAGCTGTGAGTAAAACTAAATCCAAAATGATTTATTTGTTGACTATTTGACAATAATGTCAAATGAGACAATGCTACCTAAAAAAAAAAAAAAAAAAAATATACATCGTCTAAAGTCACTTTGAAATGATGGTAAAAAAATATACATCATCTAAAGTCACTTTGAAATGATGGTAATCCAACACATCAGAGTCCAGTTTTTATGTTTACATCTTGGACTGTTTTAATCAATTTCTCTGTAAAAGGAAAAATTAAACACAATGAAATTTACATTACCTTTACATTCCAAGCAATACTTTTCAAGCCTTCATGCACTGTCATTTTGTGAATTGCTTTTTCTTAGCATTAGAGTTCTCAATAAATCCTGTGGAACTGTTTAGAAATAAAACATTACCCTGCCTAGCTATACGCGAACAAAAAACATATACAGAACTAGTTTATACTTAATTATGGGAAAAGGAAATCTTTATTACTATCTACAAATAACGACTCAGATTAGAAACACAGTATGTTATCATTTTCACAGATTTATTAATGATTACAAAAGAAAATCGTTAAGAGAGAATAACAATTTACTTAATGTTTCACACAATATAAGTTTCTTATGATCTTGCGTGTAGGACTGTAAAAGCTGCAAATATTCTCCAACTAACTCTTCCTCTTTTGACATAGGAGTCTGGTTTCCTCAATGTTATTTAACTCACACAACCTGGAAGAAAACTATGAATTTCATTAAGTCACATTTCCCCTTATTTTAAAACACACAACAACTTTGAGCTGAATATACATAAAATGGAAAACCACAAAATTGAATACTTACATAATGTTAGATTCACACCTCTTATTCTATACACATTGGAATCAAATTCTGAATGTTAGCGGCTTGAATTTAAATGCAAATAAACCTTCCTATTCTATATCCTAAACGGAGCAATCCCTATCTTTATCTCAATTGAAGGAATCCACAATCAAGGATCATAGCCTCCTTCAAAAGATTCATCACATCAGCTGTATGATGGCTATCTTCGCGAACTACAAGATAAAGAAAATAACTCACTGAAGTCCAGTTTCCTACCGTCTTTCTTCCAAATCTGTTGGACGGCCCAAAGATCCTTCCGAAATATATGGAACGTTTCACGATTTTGCGTGTCATCCTTTTATATGATCTTCATTTTTACATTCCAACTAATTTTTTGTCCTTCAGTTTCATCTGCAACTTTTACAAACAAGTCAAAATTCTATTTCACCTCCATTGCCCTCACTTTTCATCAAAAACCTGTTTCCTAATTTTTCTCTGTTGCTTTCGTCCAAAATTTTTAGTAACTATTTTTTATCCCCGAAAATCACTTATACGCTACACCAAAACTCCACAACTTGATCCGCAACTCAATTTTTAGCTATTATTCCTTTTTATCCAGCAAATTACTTCCTCCCTTTTTTTTCCTTGTCCCTTTCCCAACCTGTCACCGGTTGTCTTATTTTTCTTCTCGCTGTTTCTCGCTAAACTCCTTGACAGTTCCTCTAAATAGTATTTTATGCATTAAAAAAAATTTTAGGGTTCCGCAAGTGCACAGTACCAACCCATACATACCCGTGGGTGTCGTAAGAGGCGACTAAGGGTTATAAACTGGAGGATGGGCAGCAGCATCCTCCTTTGTATCTTACATCTTACTTACTGCGGTCACCTAAAACCGCGGTCCCATATTAGTAGGTAAGTCAAAATATTAATTTGAACCGATAGATAATTGTTTTGTTTAGTAGTATTCTTGAGTGATTAAGTGCTCATCTGTTTGCATTGTTGTAGTAAATTTATAAATTGTGTTTCATAACAGCCAATTAAAGTTAAGGGAACATTAAATATTGAATGTCGGTTTGTGTATGAGACTGGTTACTTGGTTGCTCAAGCAATTCATATTATATGTTAGTTTGAGGTACTTGTTTAACATACCAATTGTTGTCGCAGGCAAATATTAAATTTGCTCATTTTGAAAATTTACTAGTAAAGTAAAATTTTTCTTTGTTTTGAATTGTTTTGAATAACGTGAAGCCTACTGAATTTAACCATATATTTGTTTCTTAGAGTTCTACCTTATTTCATGTTGTAAAATTGAAAATTAAGTTTTTATGTTTAGGAAAAAATTTATAGTGATTTATTTACTTTGATATTGATTTGTTGAATTTATCTGTAGCTACCTTAAGTTGTTACCCTCTCACAAAATTTTGAACCATGGCGCACCTGAATTGTTGCACCGTTCTTTTTAAAATTTCTCGTTGCCTTTTGCAAGATGGCAGAACTCAAGGCTGTAAGAGCAGCAGTAAAATGTATAAAGGCTGAATTACGGTGGTTTGCCTTAGCAGTAGCACTCGTGGAGAGGACTGACCGAGACGAAGCAATCTTGGAGCGATTTGCTCTTATATCCGAACTCTTGGCTCGAGCATCCAAATAATATGAAAACTTCTTAGAGGCTGTTGAATTGTTGTCTACTAATGAATATTCGAATGAAAATCGAGGCACCGTTGATGCTGATTTTGAGCAAATTATGGAATTTAACGATGCCATCTCCCAACTTGTTGCAGAAATTAAGCAAGCAAGAGAGGGAAAGGGTAATTTTGAACATGTAAACACTCCTGAAGGACTATTGAGTCGCTTACCGACATTAGAAATGCCCAAATTTGAAGATCACATGGGAAATTGGGTCGGTTATAAAAACATGTACGATAGCATAGTACATGGAAGGAAGGATCTGCGACCAGGACAGAAGCTGGGTTATTTATTGTCAACGACGCAAGGTGAGGCCAGGGAGCTCATCCAGCACCTTTCTGTGACCAATGATAATAATGAAATCGCTAGGGATCTTATGGAAAAAAGATACCAAAACTTGAGACGCCTTGCAGATACTCATGTGAGTCAAATTTTGAATCTGCGCGCCGTCAATCGTTTGTCTTGTCTACGTAGTGACCTCTTGAACCCGTTATTGGTAGCGGTAAACGCACTACGAAGCCTGAAGCTGCCCGTAGATGAGTGGTAATTTTTATTGTTGCATGTTGTTATGGGAAAACCTGGGCGATTTGAAGGCTCGTTTTGAACAGCGCTATGGTGGCGACGACGCCACACACCTGCCTCATTTTGGTGACCTCCTGAAATTCTTGGAGGACGAGTGCAGGCATGCGGACAACACGAGCACGCCCGAGGCAGCCCAGCCACAAGTAAGGCAAAATAGGGATGTGGCGCGCGCACAACGAGTGCCCCTTGTTAAGTGCCCCCCACTTCGATTTGCCGTCACGGAGAATACTCCCACCTGCGGTAATTGTAAAGCAGCTGTCCACACCGCGACAGCTTGTAGGTCATTCCAGTCGCTCAATGTGAGCTCACGACGACGGATCGCGAAGGCCCGCCATTGGTGCTTTTCTTGTTTGGGTGACCACTTTCAGCGAGATTGTACTCGCGCGAGACCTTGTTCGCATTGTAGAGGCGACCACCTCAATTTGTTGTGCGCTAACGCAAACGGTGGTCGGCCAATTGATCAGAGGGAGCCCCGCTCGGGCGGGTATGATAGTGCGCACCGGGGACCTACGGTGTGTGAAAGTTGCTTGTTGTCATTTTTAGAATCACTGCGCTTCGGCTTTCAAACGAATGAAAATTTACGCTGTATAAAAGAGCTTGTCCTGACTGACTGATTCATCAACGCCGAGCCGTAACCGCTATAATAGATACAGATCTGAAATTTTGTACACAGGTTCTATGCACGTCACCCACTGAGAAAGGATTTTGGAAAATTCATCCCCCAAGGGGTTGAAATAAGGGATGAAAGTTTGTATGTGGTGTGTATTGTAGGTAGTTTTATATTTGTCTACCTTCTTTAATAAAATGAATGGCCAGTCTCGCAATACGCTGTTTCACTGTTTCATCTAGCTCCCTGTATTTTAGTCTAGATAGGCTATTGGCGACGAGATTCGGGCTAAGATAAGATAAGATAAGATAAAATTTATTTCATTTTACTTAGGCTAAAATATACAAGATATTACAAAGTTGGAAAGATTTCGGTCTCAAATAGCATTGTAATGCCTAAACTAAGTAAAAATTTTACTTGTATCTTAGGCATTGACAAAACTAAAGGCAGATTACAATTTTAACTAATAAAGGTAGTAAAATATATTTATAATCTAATAGCACTAAAAATAAGTATATCACGTTATAATTTATGATAAGTAACATGTTTTAAAATTCTAAATTACAAAAAATTCTTTATTCACGAAGAACGAATTTGTTGCGTAATTTTTTGTGTTGCTTGCATTAGCCGAGTTTTCTATAAATTGCAGTGCCGGCGACTAAAGTTAGCCTAGTGAAGTAGTTTTACTTTTGATGACGGTCCATAATCTAATTCTATGTCATGACCTACACCTTATATCCGTGTCTTTTCATGGCGCATTTATCTGGATCACAAATTAGGGTTTATACGGACAGACAGCTATTATACTTCCTGGGCAATATTGTCAGTTATTTTATGACGGTCATGAGGCTGCGGCGCTAAGCGCCTTCATAATCAATAGTACTTATAAGTCTGGCTTCAGCGCTCTTCCTAGCTGGGCACTGCTCATCTCCAGTTTTGTGCTCACAGGGTTTTTTGAAGCGCAGGCAGGTGGCGCACTTTGCGGGTTCAGATTTTTTAGGGCACTCCTTTATCGAGTGATCAGTGTTGCCACAGTGGCCGCACGTGGTGTGCTCGTCCTTGCAGTACTTCGCTGAGTGTCCGTACTGCTGACATTTATAACAGCGGGTCACAGTGGTGAAGTCTCTTACGGGGCAGGATGTCCAGTTAATAAAAACGCGCTGCTGATTAATGAGCGTTCTCCTAAGATTGGGTGTGAGTTCGAAAATAAAATTGCACGTAGAGGCATTTTTCTTACCCGATTTATGGCTCAATTTGATAGAGCTAAGAAATTGATCCTTATTCAGGCTGGGATGCTTATCCACAATGTTCTGCTCATAAATGCAATCTAATGCCTCATTTTCGGTTATGTTTGAAGGGACGGCCAGGACTATAACTTTTGGAAGCTTTTTCGAGGTTTCCTGTACTTTGAGTCCTGAATTAATGAGCTGTTTGGATCCTTTTAGCTTTTCAATGTCGTCCTTTCTTTCTGAGCTGATAATAACGCCTCCGTTTTTAGTTTTTCTTATTCCACGGATATGCAACTTTAGTTCATCGGGCTTAATTAGATTTTGTACTAATTTTTTCGTGTCCTCACTAGTTATATCTTTATCGGCCGGGTAGATTGTTACGCTGCTTGTGGTCGGTGGGCGGACGAGGGGCTGGCTTCCTGTTCTTACCATATCGGCGAATGATAGGTTTGAGGGCGAGAACTTCGGTGAACTCTGCACGTGCTCTTTAAGGTCTTTTATTTGTTCTGATATATCGGCTTTTTCTTTCAAAATCTCAATAATGTCAGTGGCTGTGAAGTATCTCTGTTTAATTGACTGGTATTGCACAGCCATCTGGCCTATACCAACTTGTACAGTCCTCGCAATGTTGCTTATTTTTAACTTCTGCTCGGTGTTCATCTTGCTATCGCCTGAGATCACACAAATGTCATTTAAACACTGCTCGATCGTAGCTATCCACTTCTGAACTTCAGGGGTCGAGACCGCGCTCCTGGCGGATCCAAGGGGCTGTGGTGATTCTCCATGCGTACCGCTGGAGCTTCTCGGGCTGTCCAAATTTTGTGGGTTCACATTCATTTTGTCATGTTTTATATAAATGAGTTATACTCGATAATGCGCTTAAGTCACAAACACATGAAGTCACCGAGTGCAAAAGTGCTGAGATGGCGTTGACACAGTTACACGATTTTTGCTATTAGAATTAATTTATTACAAATTAACTATGCAGTAGACACGTCCGTCTCTACCGCATGTTGCCAAATATATCTAAATAAAATATATCTAAATAGGGCTAAATTAGTTTCAGTTTTGTGAAAACAATTAATCCAAAAATGCCGGGTGATAGTAATTTGCCGAGTTTGAGTGGAATTGGAGAATTTAAGCTGCACGTGGATCGGTGGTCGACATACATGAGTCGGCTAAAGGCGTGGTTCACCATTAATGATATAAAGCCGGCGGATCAACCTAACTATTTGGTGGCAGTGATTGGAACAGAAGCATTAGATTTGTTGATCGATTTGTGTTACCCTGACAAGCCGGAAAAAGTTACCATCGATAAGTTGGAGAAGCTTTTAGAAGATCATTTGTCACCACAACGGTCAGTTATCGCCGAAAGAATGATATTTCGGGCGTGCAGACAGGTCGAAGGTCAAACGGTCGGTGAATATTTAGTGCAGTTGAAGCAGTTAAGCAAAGCATGTAAGTTTACTTCTGATACCGTGCTTAAAGAGAACTTGCGCGACCAGTTCGTATTTGGCTTACGGTGCAGCCGCACGCGTCAGCGCATTCTTACTGAGAAGGACAGTGAACTGACATTCGCGCGTGCGACGGAACTAGCCTTATCTCTGGAGGCGGCAATGCGGGACTCAGGCTCGGCAGCGGAGGCCGGGCGCTCACGCGGCAGCGGGGCCGGCGAGGGCGAGATGGTGTGCGCGCTGGAGGCGCGTGACGGCGGGCGCGGCCAGGGCTCTGCGCGCCGCCGGGGACAGCGCGGAGGCCGCGGAGCCCACGCCGGCGCCGCGCGAGCGCCGGAACCCGGGGGCAGCGGCGGCCCGCGGTGCTTTCGATGCGACGGGAGGCATTACGCAGACAAGTGTTCGTTTAACAATAGTGAGTGTTACGTGTGCCGTCGTAAAGGCCACATTGCAAAGGTTTGTCGCCTACGTCCTAATAAATCGGAACACGGTTTGAGCGATCAGCCGGAGTCGGAGGCGCTTCCGATATCAACGTTGTATGAGGACTCGGACGATGACGTCGCGGGCGGCGCGACTGTGTATACTTTGAGTGATGAAAATGAATCGATGGACAGACGCTGGAACATTCGTGCGAAAATTAACAACGTACCGTTATCAATGGAAGGTGACACAGGGTCGGCAGTTAGTGTAATATCATTTGGGACTTATAGCAGGTATTTTTCAAAATGTATCTTACAACCTTATTCAGGAAATCTGAAAATGTACAGTAGTCAGTCGGTAAAACCAAAAGGCCAATTAATATGTTCAGTTGAAATCAATGGCCAGGTTATTCACAATTTAACCTTAATAGTAATTGATAATAATTTTAGCACTTCTTTGTTAGGGTGCGATTGGATGCGTGCTTTTAATATAAAATTTCCCAGTACAAACGACTTAACGTCGATAAATGCTGTACATTACGAAACACCCACTAATTCTGAGGATGCAATTGCCAAACTAAAGAAACAGTTCCCGAACGTTTTTGAAAAAGGCATTGGTACGTTCAATAAGTGTAAAATTAAGCTAGAGGTTTGTGAGGGCGCGAGTCCGGTGTGGCGTCGGGCCCGGTCGGTGCCGCACGCGTTGCGTCCAGCGGTGGACGCGGAGCTGACGCGGCTACAGAACGAGGGCGTCATCTCGCCAGTTGAGTGGAGCGAGTGGGGCACCCCCGCCGTACCTGTTATCAAGACGAATGGCCAGGTACGTCTCTGCGGCGATTTTAAAACCACTGTAAATCCCGTTTTAATAGATGACAAATATCCTATACCGAGGATTGAAGACATTTTCGCAGCGATGCAGGGAGGTAAGATTTTTGCGAAAATCGACCTTAGCAACGCTTATTTACAGATGGAACTAGACGAGGCCTCTCGGAAACTATGTACGATCGTCACACAACAGGGTATGTTTTGCTTTAATAGGCTTCCTTTTGGCATTAAGTGCGCGCCTATTAAATTTCAAAGAATAATGGATCAGTTATTCAGAATGCCATTTGTAACTTGTTATCTGGATGACCTAACAGTCAGTGGAGTGGATCATAATGATTTGTGGGTCAGACTCCAACATGTGTTTAGAATTTTGTCTGAGGCAGGATTGAGGGTTGAAACAACGAAATGTAGTTTTTTTCAAAAAAGTATTTCCTATTTAGGATACAACATTGATGCAAACGGGTTACATACTGATCGTAAAAAAATCGATGCAGTGGTGAACACACCGATTCCCGGGAATGTAAGAGAACTTAAAGCATTTTTGGGATTGGTAAACTATTATGGCAAATTTGTAAAGAATTTAAGTGACACTTTAAGCCCCTTGTATGAGTTGCTAAAGAAAGGTATCAATTTTAAATGGACGAATGATTGTAACAATGCGTTTATAAGAGTAAAAAATGCTTTAAAAAATAGCTTAATGTTATCACATTTTAATCCGGCCCTGGTCAGTATTGTGACGTGCGATGCCTCCCCGCATGGGGTCTCTGCAGTGATGTCACAGCGCGGTGTCGATGGCGTGGAGCGGCCGGTGCTGCATGTATCGCGCACACTGACAGAGGCTGAAAAAAACTATGCACAGATTTGTCGGGAGGGGTTAGCTGTGATTTTCGGAGTCACTAAATTTCACGATTATATTTACGGGCGAGAATTTATCCTAGTAACAGATTGTAAGCCGCTGGCAGCAATATTTAACGAAAAAAAAGGGGTTCCGTTAATGGCAGCTAGTCGTCTCCAGCGGTGGGCAGTAATTTTGGGAGCATACAATTACAAAGTGAAATGTATCGGGTCAAAAGAAAATTGCGTAGCGGATTGTTTGTCTAGAATTCCCGTCCCCGAAAACAATGAAAAGACTCGAGTAGATTCTTACATAAATTTTATAGACAAACTTACCCCACTGAGTTTTAAACAAATTGCGAAGGCTACGGAAGAAGATATCGCACTACAAAATGTGATAAAAAATATCAAAACGAACTGGCAGTATTGTGACTCGGATGATTTAAAACCTTATTTGAAAATTAAACAATTTTTAAGCATTGAACAAGGGTGCATCCTGTATGGGCACCGCGTTGTTATCCCGAGTAGTTTAAGAGGTGAAATTCTAAAGCAAATACACATGACTCATCAGGGTATAGTTAAGTGTAAAAAATTGGCACGCAATTATGTTTACTGGCCCGGTATAGACATAGCAATAGAAGGTATTTGTAATGCGTGTGAGACTTGCGGACGCGAGCGAGCCGCGCCCCCCGCTGCACCGCTGCATCCCTGGCTCTGGCCCCAGGAGCCTTGGTATCGTTTACACGCTGATTTTTTTTCGATGGCTGGTAATACTATATATTATTTGGTCGTTACGGATGCCCACTCTAAGTGGATTGAGGCGTTCAGAGTTCCGAGTACGTCGGCGCGACATACGATAGGTAAGTTAAGTCACTTATTTGCACAGTTTGGCCTCCCATACGAGTTGGTGTCTGACAATGGACCCCCATTTAATGGTAAGGATTTTAAAGAATATTTATCCAACCACGGTATAAAACACATTACGACCAGTCCATACAAACCTAGTAGCAACAGAGCCGCGGAAAACGCCGTTAAAATAATTAAAACTGCATTAAAGAAGGCAATCCACGACAGGGTAGATACAGATTTGGCTTTAGCACAATTTTTATTGCTGTACAGGTCTACACCACACACTATTGCGGGCCATACCCCCGCTAGCCTATTACTGGGTAAAAATGTACGTACAATGTTCGATTTACTAAGACCAACAACACGCGATTTTGTCCTCCAAAAACAAATTAAGCAAAAAGAACACAAAAAGTGTGGAAAGGAACGGTCGTTCAATGTAGGTGATGAAGTTTTTTTCAAATTATTTAGAGGCAATATTGCATCCTGGGAAAAAGGAGTGATCGGTGACCGTATTGGTCCATTGACTTATTATGTAAAATACGGAAATAAGATCCATAAAAAACACATTGACCAATTACAAAAAAAATTAACAAATGAGAGTTTCGATGAAATTCAGGTTTCGAACTCAAACGAGACCGAAGGCTTTGCACGCCAAATACCACAAACAATACCAACCGGCCATGCCTCTAACGAGCAGGAAGGTGCATGTGATCTCGAACCCGAGACCACACCGCAGCCTACTGCATCGTCATCGCCCGCTGCGCCTACGCGGCTGAATGCGAACTCCCCGGAAACGATGCAAAGGTCCGTTAGAGTTCGAAAACCGGTGAATCGTTATGGGTTTGATTTAAACATAGATTAAAATAATAGATAGTTAAGATACATAATTATAAGAGAACATAAAAACTATTAGAGAATCTGGTATTTACATATTGGGGGGAAAGATCTGTGAAAAGTTTTAATTTATGTAACTTAATATTTGTTTGTAATTAGTGGGGGGAGAATGGTGTGTATTGTAGGTAGTTTTATATTTGTCTACCTTCTTTAATAAAATGAATGGCCAGTCTCGCAATACGCTGTTTCACTGTTTCATCTAGCTCCCTGTATTTTAGTCTAGATAGGCTAGTATGAAAGTCCTATGTTTCTTGAGTTAGATTCACACAAATTTGATTTTAAGCTTTTGGTAAAAAATTAAGAAACATGTGTTTAAGTTTGTGTAAAAATTTAATAAACTAGCTATCCACCCCCATGTTTAAGTTTGTTTAAAAATTTAATAAACTAGCTATCCACCCCCATGATGAAGCTCCAAATTTTTTGAAATGATTACAATACAAACTAAGGGCACTGCATGTTATCCTACGTCATCTAGTACACGAAATTGGCCGCTATGTAGCGAAAGTAGACACCTTTTAGATCCACTAAACCTTGGTCTGCCGACACGCAGCCTGGCAGGTACAGTACAGTGGAAAAGAAAAGTTGTCAATTTTTCACCGTAATCTACGTCATACAGTACACGAATGAAACCTGTACGTAGCAATAGAAGTTACTTAAATAAGTAAAAAAAAAACAGGTCTGCCTCACATCGTCTTGGCAGTTTCGCTAGTCGGACCACATTTGGGTCACCCACAATTAGGACGAAACTACGTCATGGAGTACACGAACAAGATTACCGGGAGATTGTAGCCTAGACCACTCCTGTAACAAAACACCAAGTCTGCCGGCGATCAGCCTGGCACGATCTTGGGTCCGACCGAATTTATGTTTCTTAACACTTGTAGATCAGTTTGGCCGTAACTATTCCAGACTGATTTTCTACATATTTTTTTTGTTAAGTTTAGTTAGAAGAATAGGCCTGTAAAAATTGACATTAAAAAAACCGGCCAAGTGCGTGTCGGGCCACGCGCAGTATAGGGTTCCGTAGTTTTTTTTTTCAATTTTTTATTGCAAGGCGTGTGTCCAGTAAGCATTTCATAACGTTTATAACATAAACTTTTTACTTCCTAATGCTCAGCGAAGTCCTAGCACGTGATTGCTATTGCTGTATTTATTATTTTTAGTTTTTCGGCTATAGCTCATTAACCTGCTAAGTCTACGTACGTAACTGTGATAGATTTCCTTTCAATTTTGATTATATATGCTACTACTGTGATTTTTTTCACATTTCTAATAACTACCGTTTAGCCAGAAGGGGGGGGGGCGGCACTCGACTCCAACAAAAATTACGCTTTCAAGCTTAATATTTCGCAAACGGATCCCTAAATCGAAAAATAATTTAACCAAACTCATATGATATTCAAAATACCTATCTAACGACATCCCACACTATGGTGTAGACGAGAAAAAAAAATCATCCCCACTTTGCTTCTATAGGAGGTACCTTAAAAAAAATATTTTTAAACATTTTATTATATCACTTTGTCGGCGTGAGTGAAATGTATATGGGTACAAAATTTCAGCTTTCTAGTACTAAGGGTCTCTGAGCAAAACCGCGGACAGGTAGACAGACAAACAGACGGACATGACGAAACTATAAGGGTTCCTTTTTTACTACGGAACCCTAAAAAGGGTAAAATCGTAAAGCATAATGAGTAGTTTCGATTTTTTTGAATGATGTATCGACCATTAAGGGCAGTGTTAGTCCAAATTTCCAACATCGAAAAACTTGTGCTCGCTTCGTAACTAAAAAGTATAAACTATAAGTCTTTCAACATAGAATTTTTTTTGTAGCTCTTTATATACGCTTAAATATATAGTCTACTCTATAGGGATCAATCTATGGACCTACAAAAAGTCCATTTTTCTCTAAAAATATCATCCATTTTCATTTTAAGTTCCTGTACTTTGATGAAAGCATCCGATTGATGACTTGAAAAGAAGTTCTTAGCTTTGGATATATTTTTGCGGTTTCCCAAGCACAGTATCGAGAAATATTTTTTCGAAATTTTTTTTGTAGTGTTTGTAGAATCAAGTGTAGCTCGAGCTTGACACATGCAGCGCGACTCTAGCTACTACGGTGATTTAAATAAGAACGGCACAATTACCAATGTGACAAGCTTGATGTGATCTTGAATATACACCACGAATAACACTCGACAATAACGTTGTACCTGCATTCGGATTATCAATTTCCTCTTTAGGAACCACCTCCATATGATTGAGTTCGACGTACTCATTCAATACCTCTCCGTACTTCCTTTTTAGATTAGGGTCTTTATTCAGACGCTTCTCTAAAGCGTACAACCGTTTTTCCGCAATTTTCAGAGAGTTAGTCACCTCCGGGTTCGTAGTTTTAAAAGGAAGACGTACTACGTACCAACCATCTTCATCCCTTTTTGTAGTTTCAGCAAATAGTCTTTTGCAATATTTATCCTCATCACTTAGCGTTTCGAATCCCTCGGGAACCTTAGCGTCCTCAAGTTCCCAGAACCGTTTTAGAAGATCGTTTTCATCCATTTGAGAGTGCATAACTCTTACCTCATCACAAGCAACCGCAGTTGGATGATGCACCGCACCAGACAAGATCCACCCGAAAGAAGTGGCTTGTGCAACTGGTGAGCCACGCGGACCTCTTCCTACCCCGTTCAAAATGATCTGACTGTAGACCTCAGCTCCCAGTAATACATCAATATGACTGGGCGTATTATATTCTGGATCCGCTAGTGTCAGTTTTGCAAGTCCTTTCCATTCCATCATCTCAATCTTATGCGATGGTATAAGACTGGTGATGGACTTCAAGACGTATGCCTTCACGTTGATGACTACTTCGGGGTTTTAGCGTGATGCAATGTCTATATTGACGATAGACCTGGAGAATAGACCACGTTCTCCACCTACTCCTGAAACCTTCATGTTTACATGAGTCTTTTTCAATCCGAGAGACTGAACAGTAGATTCAGTCAAAAATGACGCCTGTGACCCTTGGTCTAGTAAAACCCGAATCATATAAGTGTTACCGTGTCTTGTCCTGGTATTGACTAGCGCCGTCGCTAGCAATACCTGTTTAAAAACCTTTTCCGTAGAAACACAAGACACCACCGGTTCCGAGTTCGATGTAGGCCTCTCCATTCCACCTGAGATATTTTTACTTTTTGACGGAGGCACAGCTCCACTCGAAGTACCCTTGTCATTGCTGACACCGCTGGCTTCGCCAGAACCCTTACCCCCAGTACTCTTAGGATGCAAGAGCGTATGATGTCTACCCTTGCAGGTACGACATTTCACATTAAGTTGACAGAACTTTGCAGAGTTATTTAGTCCAAGGCAGCAAAAACAAATATTGTGAGATTGTACAAAATCGCGACGAGCTTCAACCGGTTCCTTTGCAATTTTCTTGCAGCTACCAAGTTTATGGTCCTCCGTACAAAACGGACATTCAGTATTAGATACATGATGTGACTTGACGGGTTGACTGTTGGGATGTGATTGTGGAGGTTTGTTTCTGACTCTATTTTCTACAGGCAAAAATTCAATTGCACGATACCGACTAGTCAGAAAATCCTTGAACTGGGCGAACGTGGGCAACTCATCAGACGAATCACTATCCGAAACACTAAACTTTCATTGTCGCCTGGTCTCAGGATCCAGTTTCATTGTTAAAATATAAATTACAATGACGTCCCGACTGTCAACATCAACGCCTATATTTTTTAAAGTAGACAAACAGTCATTAGTATTAGCTATCAAGTCCTTAAGGCCACTAGGAGATTCATGAAGCAGGGTTCGTTGGCTAAACAACCTTTTTAAAACGCAATTACAAACATATTTCTTGTTATCGTACCTCTGCTCTAATAACTCCCAACACCTAGAATAGTTGGCCTCAGTAGTGGGGATATGCCGCAGAAATTGTTTGGCTTCTCCCGACAAATAACCTTTCAAATAATGCAGTTTCTGAGCGCCATCTAAATCCTTCCTATTGTGTATTACCGCAACAAATAAATATTTAAAGTATTCCACTCAGAATATTTCCCTGAAAACACTGGTATATTAATTTTCGGTAATTTAACCATTGATTTGTTTTCCTTCTCTAGAGTTTCAGACAAAGATTCTAAAAAGATTTTAATCGCAAATTTACAATTTACATAATCCTCCTCAACCTTTTCATAAAAGTCTTCCTTCATGTAATCTGTCTTTTTCAACTCTTTTCGTGGAACATGATATAATAAATCTGCATGCCCCTTCATGAATTGTGCTCACATTTGTTCAAGATTATCGAGTCTACTTTCGCCGTAACTTTTAGTGAGGCGATCCTTTGGAGTCTTATTAAAATTAGTAAGCGCCTTTTTAATACGAGAACCTATGTCCTCTTATAATAATAACAATGAATCCATGACATTTTCCTTACCGGAATCGCCATTGTCTCCACCGGCCATCTTTACTTAACTTTATAAGACTGATAAAATGAAGGAATTTTTCTAAGTCCAAAGTGAATATAGAAAATTTTACAAGTCTTTAAACACAAATCAACTCTGGTAAAAATCGGGCATAGGTACCCCGTACCTTCGTTTTTTGCGAAACTATTCTAAGTACTAACTATTTCATGCAAAATTATTCTAAGTTAATGAACGACAAGAAAGTTAAAGTACATTTTTCCTTACAAATAAAGTTCAAAATTGTCCAATGTATAACTGACAGATTACAAGTTAACTTTTTCTTTTAAATTTCTAAGAAATCTTATCCTAACCAATAAGGTTCAAATTGGCAAAGCACATTGAAAGACAATCTTCAAGTTCTACTGCACTATTTAACTTCCAATGAAATAAGGTTCAAATTGAAATCAAAAAGTACTCACAGTTTTTTCCAGGGTCACTTCACAACTTGGTTACCGATGCGATACGTCACTGCTCCAGCTGACGTCACTACTGTTGCTGTCTCTGTCTCACACAGAGCAAACCACCTTTCCTTGCTCGCCAGCGCCACTCCCGGCTCCGTCTGTCAACTGCCTCGTCAGGGGTACCGTTACCCCCGCCGCACCTCAGACCTCGCGATGCCACGCGCTGGTCTGCCTCAGACCTCGCGATGACGTCGCGCCGGTCTGTCCCGCCCACGTTCACGACAGCGATCCACTGCCCGTGGGGTTCTGAAATCCGCCCAAAAGTTGCACTCCACCAAAGTGCCCTCCGAATATAAAGTTATATCTGGCTCGAAGGACCATGAACATGACCGTGCTCTGGCCTCCAAGGCGTACCGGGATAAAGGGTAATATAAAATAAAACCACCCAGCACCCTGTACTGCACCCTGTACACAGCTTTTTCTCATTTTAAAACCACCCACTAACGAAGGATTTTTCAAAATTCATCCCCTAAGGGGGTGAAATAAGGGATGAAATTTTGTATGAAAGTCCTTTGTTTCTTGAGTTAGATTCACACAAATTTGAATTTAAGCTTTAAATAAAAAATAAAGAAACATGTGTTTAAGAATTTCTTACAAATCACCCTACGAGAGGGTGAAAAAGGGGATGATTTTTGCCGTATGCTGGTCTATAAGTCTTTCATTTTTAAAGGTAGAATTATAAAAAAAAATGGTTTTGAGCTTTTGGTGTAAAATAAAAAAGTACGTGTTTAAGGATTAATCAAAATTCATCCCTTAATGGGGGGAACTAAGGGATGAAAGCTTGTATGAAAGTCCTTTGTTTCTAAATTAAGTAAAAAATAAACAATTAAAGAATTATTCAAAATTCATCCCCTAAGGGGGTGAAATAGGGGATGAAATTTTGTATGAAAGTCCTTTGTTTTTTGAGTTATATTCACACAAGTTTGAATTCAAGCTTTAAATAAAAAATAAAGAAACATGTGTTTAAGAATTTCTTAAAAATCACCCTATGAGGGGTGAAAAAGGGGATGATTTTTTTCCCGTATGCTGATCTATAAGCACCTATAAGTCTTTCATTTTTAAAGGTAGAAATATAAAAAAATGGTTTTGAGCTTTTAATGAAAAATAAAAAAGTACGTGTTTAAGGATTAATCAAAATTCATCCCTTAATGGGGTGAACTAAGGTATGAAAGCTTGTATGAAAGTCCTTTGTTTCTAGAGTAAGAGTCAAACAAATTTGAATTTAAGCTTCTGATAAAAAATAACGAAACACGTGTTTAAGCATTTCTTAAAAACCATCCTCGAAAGGGGGTGAAAAGGGGATGATTTTTTTCCGTACATTAGTCTTTTATTTTAAAAGGTAGAATTATAAAAAATTATCTTTGAGGTTCTGGTAAAAAAAAACAAGTACGTGTTTAAGAATTATTCAAACTTCATCCATTAATGGGGTGAAATAGGGGATGAAAGTTTGTATGAAAGTCCTTTGTTTCTTGAGTAAGAGTCACATAAATTTGAATATAGGCTTTTGGTAAAAAAATAAAGAAACGTGTGTATAAGTATTTTTAAAAAACCCTGCATGGGGGTGGGTGGAAAAAGGGAATATAATAGTAGAATATATATTTAAGCGTACATAAAGAGCTACAAAAAAATTATATGTTGAAAGACTTATAGTTTATACTTTTTAGTAACGAAGCGAGCACAAGTTTTTCGATGTTGGAAATTTGGATTAACACTAACTGGTCGATACATCATTCTAAAAAATCGAAACTACTCATCATGCTTTACGATTTTAGCATATTAGGGTTACGTAGTAAAAAAGGAACCCTTATAGTTTCGTCATGTCCGTCTGTTTGTCTGTCTGTCTGTCCACGGTTAAGAATTAAAAAAAAATTTTTTTAGGGTACCTCCCATAGAACTAAAGTGAGGATGATTTTTTTTTCTTGTCTACCTCATAGTGTGGGATGTCGTTAGATAGGTATTTTGAAAATCATTTGAGTTTGCTAAGATTATTTTTCGATTAAGGGGCTGATAAGAGCTAAATACGCTTCACTTGAGCAGGTTTTTAACGAAAAGTGATGAATATATGGCCGTGAAAAAAAAATATATGTGATAATTAAGCATCTTTCTAAGAATATGGCCGACTCCGAAACACGATTAAATATATTTTGTACGCCATAAAATTATGCATAATAATATAGCTATTTGATAATCAATATTACGGGTACAGATTTTGAGAAAAATGCAAAAATTTGCGAAAAACGTAAAACAGCGCGAATAAGCTCCGTTCTAGCACACGCATTCTGCCCTTTGTCAGAAAGGCAGGCAATTCAGCTCTTATCAGCCCCTTAAGGGATCCGTTTGCGAAATATTAAGCTTGAAAGCGCAATTTTTTTGGAGTCGAGTGTCCCCCCCATGCTGGCTAAACAGTAGTTATTAGAAATGTGAAAAAAATCATAGTAGTAGCATATATGATCAAAATTGAAAGAAATACTATCACAGTTAAATAGACTTAGCAGGTTAATGAGCTTTAGCCGAAAAACTAAAAATAATAAAAACAGCAATAGTAATCAGGCGCTAGGACCTCGCTGAGCATTAGGAAGTAAAAAGTTTGTTATAAACGTTATGAAATACTTACTCGAAACCTGCCTTGCAATAAAAAATAGTCAAAAACTACGGAACCCTATACTGCGCGTGGCCGGACACGCACTTAGCCGGTTTTTTTTTAAGTCAATTTTTACAGGCCTATTCTTCTAACTAAACTTAACAAAAAAAATATGTAGAAAATCAGTCTGGAATAGTTACGGCCAAACTGATCTAAAAGTGTTAAGAAACATTAAATTCGGTCGGACCCAAGATCGTGGCAGGCTGATCGCCGGCAGACTTGGTGTTTTGTTACAGGAGTGGTCTAGGCTACAATCTCCCGGTAATCTTGTTCGTGTACTCCATGACGTAGTTTCGTCCTAATTTTAGGTGACCCAAATGTGGTCCGACTAGCGAAACTGCCAAGACGATGTGAGGCAGACCTGTTTTTTTTTACTTATTTAAGTAACTTCTATTGCTACGTACAGGTTTCATTCGTGTACTGTATGACGTAGATTACGGTGAAAAATTTACAACTTTTCTTTTCCACTGTACTGTACCTGCCAGGCTGCGTGTCGGCAGACCAAGGTTTTGTGGATCTAAAGGTGCCTACTTTCGCTACAAAGCGGCCAATTTCGTGTACTAGATGACGTAGGATAACATGCAGTGCCCTTACAGTCCTGTAAATTAAATCATTATAATTATTTTTTTTTTCAAAATATTCAGTCAATATTAATTAGTATTAGGGGGCATTTCATGTCAAGCGGACAACCAAAAAAATATGAGGTCGTGAATTTTGTTTATACTCTGGTCAGTTATACTTCCGGTAGACGTGGATGTGTACACTCGATATTTTTTTCGTATGATGCTTTATTGCTGAGTTAAGAGCTTTTAAAAATTTACTAAGAATGAAGTCCGTTATTTTTTGGATGCTTATTATTTGTATCAATTAATTTGTAAAAAAAACTATTAAGTATTGTTTCTTATAGTTAAAAAGTTGGAATTTTTATTTTTTTATAAAATTCTAAATTTGAATTTTTTTTACGTATAGTAAACCGGAAGTGAAATTTTTAAATCGATATTTGAGTAATTTCGACATATTTTTTTTCAAATATTTTAACCTTGAATTAAATCTTTAAATATACTTATTCTTCACAAAAAAATTATAACGTGATCGCCAATAGTTTAAGACTTAGAGCATATAGAGTACGCACATATAGCTGTGAGCACTTTCTAAGCAATCGTGTTTATGCGCTAATATAATACTAGGCTATGAACATTTTATTCTTTCAGTATAATATGTAAATATACAAAAATATACTTTTAAAAAAGAAAAATATAATAAACAACATAAATATACGCATTTTTATAGTAAATAATAACGTGTTCATACAAAAGAGTAATTTCAAAAACTATGATACGACTGTGGAACACACCAGTAACGCCATCTCGTAGCTATAAAAAGTTTCACTAACAAATACAATACTAATCGTCGTTGTTTGCTAGAAAGAGACAGCTATAGGACAACGAACTGTCTCGGTATTATGTCAAAATCAGTATTAGTTTAAACTTTGACAGCTCATCAACTAGACGCGTTACTATTTCCTTATTGTTTTAAGTAATATGGCTCCCTTTGGTGATCGGTGTTTTAATCCGTTCCTCTTGAGTCGTCATAAAAAACGTGTAAAAGTTAGAAAAATATCTAAAACATTAAGTAAAAAGTGGACAATTTCGCCCGATGTTTATGTGTGTGAGTCGTGCAGGAAACGGCTGTTATGTGAATCACCTTCAGAAGTAAATATTGTACAGTCACAATCAAGTCAGGCATCAAGTGATTATTCGCAAACTACCCAAGATGAAACTTTCATTCCGGAAGACAAGTACCAACACATGGGAACGCAGACAGATGCATCAATGGAAAACGAAGAAATTTTGAATCAGCTCAAAGAAAAGTTCAATAATCCGTCCACTTCCACATCTATTAAGACTATGATACTCACTATTGCACCCAAGTCCTGGAGTGAGAATAAACTAGCTCAAGAGTTCGGAACATCCCGACGCCAAGCAAAAAAAGCTAAGCAACTGGTAGAACAGTTTGGCATCTTGACTTCACCGAATCCTCGCGATGGTCGTAAATTACCTGCGGAAACTGAAAGCTTTGTAAAAAATTATTATCTTCGAGAAGATATCAGTCGAGTGATGCCAGGCAAAAAAGATTTTGTATTCATTAAATTAGAAGATAGAAAAAGAACGCATGTACAAAAGCAACTTATAATGTGCAATATAGATTAACTTTACCAAAAGTTCAAAATAGAATATCTAAACGTAAAAGTTGGCTTAACGAAGTTTTTTACATTAAGACCAAAACAATGCGTCCTCGCTGGAGACTCTGGAACACATATGGTATGTGTATGTATGTATCACCAGAATGTTAAACTAATGTTGAGAGGAGGAGACGTGGCCAATCTAACATCTGGAACTACCATGCATCTTTCATCCTATAAAGTGTGCCTACAAATGATGATGTGTGCCAATCCAACGCCGAAATGTCATTTAATGTCTACAAAGACAGCAAAATCTGCAAATGAGAATTGCTCTTCCTGTCCTGGTCTTAGCGGAATACGTGATCATTTAAAAATGGTATTTGATGAAAATCAAGTGACAAATATTCAGTTTGAAAAATGGGAAGGTACAGACCGCTTCACGATAGCCACCCAAGTGCTTTCTGCTGATGATTTTGTGGATTGTTTGTGTAACGCTTTAAACATTTTGAAGCCGCATGCTTATATCGCTGAACAACAAGCGCTTTATTTTAGAACCCTGAAAGAAACCATCTCTGAAGGCGAAATTCTCGTTCAATGTGATTTTGCCGAAAATTATAGTTTTGTCGTACAAGATGCTGCCCAATCATTTCATTGGAATAATGATCAAGCCACGCTTTTGACATCTGTTTATTATTATAAAGATGGAAATGATATTAAACATGGAAGCATCATCATGATTTCGGACGATTTAAAGCATGATACAGCCACATTCTACGCTTTTCAAAAAATACTGCACCAGCACCTTGATGAGCACAGAATTGCGGTTTCTATAATCAAATACATTACAGACGGGGCTCCCCAATATTTTAAGAATAGGTTCAATTTTGTGAACCTATTTTATTACAAACAAGATTTTAAGAAAGAAGCACAGTTACACTTCCTTGCCACCGCTCATGGAAAAGGGCCATGTGATGGTCTTGGGGGAAACCTTAAACGTTTTGCAACCCGTGCAAGTTTACAGTCTACGAATAGGGCTATCACTACACCTATCAGATTATATGAATGGGCAAAGTCATCGTTGAATGAGACTTCTATTTACTACTGCTCGAAGGAAAGTGTTCAACAAGAGCGAGAATTCCTACGAGTCCGTTTTGCTTCCGCTATCACCGTTCCAGGAACAAAACAACTGCATGCTTTTCTTCCAACCAACGCAGGCCTATGTGTAAAGAGAACTAGTGCTAGTGCAAATGGTAAAATTGTAAAAATTACAAAATAAAACTCCATTTTAATTAATACTGTTTCAATCTCAATTAATAAAACCGCTCTAAGTCTTACACTATTGGCGATCACGTTATAATTTTTTTTGTGAAGAATAAGTACATTTAAAGCTTTAATTCAAGGTTAAAATATTAAAAAAATATATGTCGAAGTTACTCAAATATCAATTTAAAATTTTCACTTCCGGTTTACTGTAAGTAAAAAAAATTCAAATTTAGAATTTGATAAAAAAAATAAAAATTTAAATTTTTTAACTACAAGAAATAATACTAAATAGTTTTTATAACAAATGAATTGATACAAATAATAAGCATCCAAAAAATAACGGACTTCATTCAAGTAAATTTTTAAAAGCTCATATCTCAGCAATAAATCATCACACAAAAAAAACATCGTGTGTACACATCCACGTCCACTAGAAGTATAACTAACCAGAGTATAAACAAAATTCACGACCTCATATTTTTTTGTTTGTCCACTTGACATGAAATGCCCCATTAATTAGTCAGTCTTAATTAGTCAGGGGGTACACATCTCAACTTCCCTCTCCTTGGGAGTTGTTGTGTTGTATACGGGTAAGCGACCCCGGCTCCCCGAGCTATTGCTAACTCATCCTGATCCTTCCGAGAAAGTAATGTCCTTTTACCTTATTCCTTTCCTACACCAAGTATTCCTGTCCCAACTAACCAATCCCTCTCATTCCTTTTATTCCTGTCCATTCCGCCAATCTAAGGTTGACCGCGCCGATGGATGGGTGGCTAGAGCCGAGTCTAGTCAAAAGCGGTCACAAGCCCTGGGCCCAGGCGAACCCAGAACTAGGCTAGCCTTGTGCTGGCATGCAGGCCCTGCCAGGATGGACCACAATCCCTTGCTACTCGTGGGAACGCAATGTTTTTGAATAAAAATGGAGTTCGATCTTATTGAAAACTGTAAGCCTATTTTAGATAACTACAACTTTAAAGTTCTTAGCCTAAACATTCGTAGTATAAACCTTTCAGGTTCCCCACACAATCTCTTTTCCAGGAAGCGCAGGTGTTGACTGTGCGACAATTGTACATACTTAAAGCCTGCCTTGACCAACATCGTGTTGTTTTAAATACCTCTGAACAAGATAGAATATTTCGTAAACGAGTTTTTAGACCTGATGCTCTTAGAGTGAACACTTTATTTGCCCAACGTTTTAAATTTTTCGCATACCCTTACATATACTCCATAGCTAATAAATATTGTACCATCAAAAATAAATCATATCGAGACGCAAAACGCACTCTAAGTTGCTGGCTAAATTCCCTTGATTACAATTCTACGGAGGCTATTCTAAAAATAGTAAATTAAATCAGAACTATTTACTCATATTATTTATTTTATTCTTGTATTTGTTTACTTTAATACCCTTTTATTTATCTAAGAATTATCTTATACTCGTAGGTGAACGCCATACACTGCACAATTTGTTTATTTTGCATTGTCATTTTATATAGTAATAATTACTTTAATTAATGTCATAGTTTGTAAATTAGAAATATAAATGTTTCCTTGATTTGTAACGGTTGTCTGGTCCACCGCGATACAGGTGTTAACCTAGTGCGGGGCCCATGAGCAATTCAATCTTGTAACTTCTTATTGGAAATAAATTATTCTTATTCTTATTCTTCTTCTTATAAGTAAAAACTTTCCATTATTTTTGATAGCACTAAAAGGAATGGACATATTTTTCGATGCAAACGCCCTCACAGAATGCTGGTTACCAAGTGCTCAATTTGTAACTGGTCAAATACCAGGTTATACTGCATATACTACTACCAAGCATATAAATAAATGTAGCGGTGTTACTGTATACGTTAGTCAAAAGTGGACCCCGACAGTCACAGAACCAGACATCAAAGATGGGGAAGGTTTGCTCATTGAATTCACGAATTCAATTGCATTTTTAGCTATTTATCGCTCTCCTTCTTTTATTAATCTTGATAATTTTCTTGTATCCCTAGACAATCTATTACAAAACCAAAACAATAAGGAAAACGTTATTTTAAGTGGGGATCTAAACTTAGATATCAGCAATACATCTAGCTTATATACTGGAGATTACCTGAATCTTTTGGCGCAGAATGGCATGCCCTCAGCAATATCTGTTCCGTTTAGACTTTCATCAAATACTTGTTTGGACCATATGTTTGTGAAATGCAGTTCACAGCAAGTTCAGGGAGCAGTGGCACATACTGACATTACTGATCACAGCATCGCTATGTGTGGGGTTGAGTGTTCTTTTACGACTTCAACTCACTACTCTCGAATCGTTACCATAATTGACTACAGCGCGGTTGCCGAGGAGCTCAGAAATGTTGACTGGTCTGATGTTATGCAGACTAGTGACGTAAATACTGCAACTCGGGCTCTTGACGATGTTGTTTGTAAATGTGTTAAACGCCATACTACTAAGAAAAAGGTTAGTCGCTCTAAGTACATAATTAAACCTTTGATCACGCCTGGGGTTTTAAGATGCATGAGACATCGTGACCGTTTGCATTTGGATAGTAGAAACCATCCAAAAGATATAAGTAAGCAGCTGGTATACACTCGGTATAGGAGTTTTTGCAACGTGTTGTTACACAATTTAAAATCCGCGCACGAAGGCAAAGAGTTGTCAGACAATAAAAAGTATCCGAGAGCGTTTTGGAAAACTATTTATAAAATTACAAATGTTTCCGGGAAAATTAAAAGTACTGCGTCAGAGCTATTGTCGATTAGTGACAGCTTTCAAGAATCAGTTAATCGTTGCAACCAGTATTTTGCTGATACCGGTGAGAATTTAGCAAACAATATTTTAGACAGTCTAAATACCACTCAGGAGCATTTGTTAAAGAACATTAATTTAGGAACTGTGGTGCCACAATCGTTCTTTATGCAACCAACTGATACTTTTGAAGTTGGTTCTGTCATAACTGCATTAAAAGTGAATACTGCTGCTGGCTTTGATGGCATTAGTACGGCAGTCGTGAAGTGTATAAAGGATTCTATTGTATCTCCGCTTACACACATAATCAATTTAAGCATATCTACTGGAAGCTTCCCACATGACTGGAAACTTGCATTAGTTACACCTCTTCACAAAAGTGGCGATAAGAAAAGTCCAGGAAATTATCGGCCGATATCATTGCTTGGAGTGTTCTCTAAGATTATTGAGAAGATCGTCAATAAACGTTTAATGCGATATCTCGAGTCGAATAGTCTGCTCGCTGCTGATCAATACGGTTTCAGGCAAGGGAAATCAACCGAGGCTGCGGTTTTGAAACTTGTTAACACTGTATCGGAAAGCTTGGATAAGGGAAAAAAGGTTATTGGGGTTTTTCTTGACCTGGCTAAAGCCTTTGACTCTGTTTCAATACCAATTCTTCTAAAAAAGTTAGAGCATTTAGGAATAAGGGGGCTACCACTTGAATTGTTCAAGAGCTACCTTACAGGGAGGCGTCAATGTTTGATAGTCGGTGAACATGTTAGTGATCAGTTACCCATTAATTTTGGGGTTCCGCAAGGGAGCGTTTTGGGTCCAACGCTTTTTATTGCATATGTAAACGACACCCACAGAGTAACGCCTTGTGACACCATAACAATTTGCTACGCAGACGACAACGTATTACTCTTTCAAGCGGATTTATGGAAAACTGCTTATGAACAAGCCGAACAAGGTATTAGCCGTATTAAGTCCTGGCTTAATCTCAATCTTCTGACATTGAATGCTTCTAAAACGAAATTTGTTAGCTTTCATATAACACGGGCATCTCGTCCCGAATTATTAACCGAAGCCAAGATTAAGATTCATTCAGCCTGTAATTCACATCAATGTACATGTCCAACTATTGAAAGGGTAAGCTCAATAAAATATCTGGGCGTTACAGTCGACCAAAATCTGACATTTGAAACTCATATCAATACTACAGCTCTAAGGGTCAGGAAACTCATGTACGTTATGAAGTCATTGCAGAGCTCTGCTGATAAACAAGTCTTACAACTTGTTTACACAGCGTTGGTCGAGTCCATACTTGGGTATTGTATCTCAGCATGGGGCGGAGCTGCGGTCTCCTATATGATAATATTGGAGCGGGCTCAAAGAGCAGTGCTAAAGGTCATGTATAAAAAACCTTTTAGACACCCTACGGACGACCTTTATCGAGAGGCAAGGGTGCTAAATGTTCGACAACTTTATGTTTCAAAAATAGTTTTATTTACTCATCGGCTAGTCCTCAATTCCCAGCAATATCCGACTATGTTAAAACAGAGAGTTTTTAAAGTTAATGCAGTCTCTGTTAAAACACGTTTTTCCCAGCGCATTTTTACGTATCTATCTGCTTTTGTTTATAATAAAATTGCAAAGAAATGCGATGTAAAAAATTGCACATGTCGGCAAGCTAAACAGTTAGTAGTTAAATACTTATTGTCTCTTTCATATTCAGAAACAGAAAACCTTATCAGACCATTGCTATGATTTCTAGTTTTTGTCACATACACACACACGCACACACACAATCACTTACACATTTAAGTTGTAACACCTTATCATCATTTAGTTTTTAGATAATTTAAGATAGTAGGAAATTTAATATTATTTCCAAATAATATTAAATTACTTATGTATTTGTCAACAACCCCTGATTATTTTCCTGTTTTAAGTTTTTCATCGATGGAGAATTCTGAATATCTTTGTGTCTTTTCTACCCTGTTTTTTAGGCTGCCCACGATACAGGCTTGACCTAGTGTGGGAGTCAATGTATTGCACATTTTTGTTACTTTGTGTGTTAAGTTTAATGATGCTAAATGTAAATCTAATGTTATTGTAACTTTTTGAGGAATAAATTATTATTATTATTAAAAATAAAAACTTAAAAGGCGGCGGTATGGTTCGCAAACCACCACGTCCCGTTCCTCGCGGGGGCGAAAAACGGGCTTCGGAGAGCCGCTTTGCTACGATGAATGTTAAAGGTGGAATGAATGGCAAAATAGATGAAGTATGTCAGATGATGGATGAAAGGCGTATAGACATTCTCTGTGTGAATGAGACTAAACGGAAAGGTTGTGACACCACAGAACACGGCCCTTACACAGCGTACTGGTCTGGTGTTCCCAGTACCAGCAGAGGCTGTCAGGGAGTCGGTGTCATACTTTCCGGAAAAATGGTAGAGTGCGTGAAAGAAGTCGAGTGTGTGAGCCTAAGACTCATCTGGGTCAGGCTGAAAGTCGAACTGACGCGAATTTTTGTTCTAGGTGCATATGCACCAACGAATATTGGTTAACGAAAGTCCCTGAAAGCCCAGAAAGACACAGATGAGTTTTGGGAAAATATGAGAGATACGTTAGAGAAATTTGATCAGAATGAACGAGTTATCATGCTTGGTGATTTTAATGGATGGGTAGGAAGAAAGCGTGACGGTAATGAAAGAGTTGTTGGTAAGTTTGGTGATGAACGTGTGAATGAAAATGAAATAAGTTTGCTTGAGATATGTTTGGAATGGAGTCTTTTTGTGGCAAACACTATGTTTGACCACAAAAAGATCCATATGTATACAAGAGAGGAGGGTGATGCGAGAAGTACGAGTATGATCGATTTTGTAGTTGTGGATGAAAAAATGAGGAAAAGAGTTCTGGACGCTCACGCATATCGTGGAGTCGCCATCGACACAAACCACCACCTGGTTGTGACCCGAATTGGTAGTCTATTTAATCGGTGGCGGCATAGACCACAAGAGCAGACGAGCGTTCTAGAACGTATTAAAGTAGAGAGATTGCAAGAGGAGGATGTCAGAAAAGAATACTTGAAAGGCTTGAGTGAAAGATTTGAGAACCTGGATGAAGTAAATGATATTGAATGTTTGCAGAATGAATTTAAAGATGGAGTAGTAGGTATAGCTGTCGATGTTTGTGGGGTGTCAAAAAGGAGAAAGAATGGATAAAAGAAGAATTTGTGGATGGATAAAAGTGTACAGGCAGCTGTTTGTGAGAAGAAGAAAGCATGGTCAGATTAATTAGACATGACGTAAGTGTAGCAAGAAAGGTATATAAAAGAGCGAAAGGTATTGTTAAGGAAGTTGTTGAGAGAAAGAAAGAGGAGTGTAAGGATGAGTTTGACAGAAGGTTTATTGAAGATTTCCAGTCCAACAAAAAGTTTTTCTGGAAATCCATACGGACAGCCCGAGGAAAGTTTGGACCTGAGTTAAATCAGAAGCCAGGATGGAAGTATTATAAAAGGTGAAGAATGTGTTCTGAGGAGGTGAAAGGAATATTTTGAAAGTCTGTTTGAGAGAGAAAAAGCAGAGGCAAGCGAACCTAGGTCTTCTGTGGAAATAAATGAGAATGAAGAGGAGAATTATGTAAGTGAGATAAAAATGGATGAGATTATGAAAGCAATGAAAAGTATGAAATCAGGTAAAGCAGCTGGGTATGATAAAGTGTCGGTCGAGATGTTGAAGGCTGGGCGAGGCATTGTGGCTAGTCAGTTGTACCGCCTTTTCAACTTGTGTTGGACGAACGGCCAAGTGCCAGGTGACTGGTGCAAGGCTGTGAGTGTGCCGCTGTACAAGGGAAAACGGTCACAACAGGACTGCAAAAATTACCGCGGGATAAGCCTTCTCAGTGTCGTCGGCAAACTGTATGCAAAGGTTTTGATTAAAAGAGTGATGAAAGACACTGACGAAAAAATATGGGATGTACAAACGGGGTTTAGAAAGGGAATGGGATGTACAGATTAGGTCTTTTCCTTGCATTGCGTGCATAGCTGAAAAGTTTTTGGCTAAAAACCAAAAAGTCTACTGCGCGTTCGTGGATTTAGAAAAGGCCTATGACCGAATGGTGAGGAATGAATTGTGGCCAGCATTGTCTATGTATGGGGTAATACTCCAAGATAATTAGATTTTGGCCTAGACAAAAATCGGAACCAAGATTTTCTTTTTGTGGTTTATGAAGTCTTGGAAGTAATTACATAATTACTTAGAATTAAGCATATCACCAAATGGGACAAGGCGGCAGATTAAAAAAACCCTATTATATAAATAGTTACTGTGGCAAAAATGCCAACTAAACGAAATGTTTTCTGGGCTCGTTCAATGATAAACTTTTAGTATTTTACAAACTAATTAAGCACCTAAGTTC
The DNA here is from genome assembly GCA_947532105.1 of Athrips mouffetella. Classification (NCBI taxonomy): domain Eukaryota; kingdom Metazoa; phylum Arthropoda; class Insecta; order Lepidoptera; family Gelechiidae; genus Athrips; species Athrips mouffetella. Next base: position 509,377 of record CANNWQ010000005.1, on the reverse strand, counting down.
TTAGGTTAATCCTTAAATTAAAAAAATCCCACTAAAAGTTTTATTTCTTTTTGTCTGCTCGGGCAAAATACATAACTATCTCGTGACTTTTTGTACTTCAAAATTTTGTTGTACTTGATCAAACAGTCATAAAAGTGAACACAATATGTTAAAGCTTTACAGTGGTATAATTATTGAGGGATTTCTCTTTGGCCAAAATAGGTAACTGAATGAAAAGTGTTTAATTATACTCTAAAACTGTACTTACGTTGATTACTTTAAAAATTAAACACTTCAGGCAATAGCGTATCTTTTTATATAAAAATTACATTATGTAGCGCTTTATATCGACCCTAAAGAAGTTGAAATAAAGTTCATAATTGACATTAACATAGTACACGGCTCGTGATTGCACGGTACGGCAACGTCGCATTGCTTCGCTGTTTTATTCGGTACGCGCTTCGGAATTTAAAGTTAAACATGAAAGATGAAAATTTACATCGGTTGTAGTAAGCTGAAAATACTTTTGATCTTCTGATCTAAATATATAAAACAGCATGCCCTGACCGACTGACTGACTGATTCATCAACGCCGAGCCGTAACCGATAAAGCTACAGATGTGAAATTTTGTAAGCAGTTTTTTAGTACGTCAAGACTACACATTAAGAAAGGATTTTCTGAAATTCGCCCCTGAGGGGTTGAAAAATGGGGTGGAAGTTTGTATGAATATTCTACAGGTTTGACATGAGACTCAAAATAATTGTGGATTTGATCTAATGAAAGGGAAAAACCGGCCAAGTGCGAGTCGGACTCGCGCACCGAGGGTTCCGTACCACCGCATGATATAAATTGTATTAGTTGAAATGTCAGTAAATTACGAGTACTGTGGTCGATATTTGAAGTGAAAACTTCTTCAGCGGCGCTTGGCACTTTTTCAGATGGGAAAAAAATTATTAACTCGCATCAGAAGTCGCGTCAGATCTCGGATGAAGTATCGAAATGGATTTGAAAATAAGCATACCAAGTTAGAGCAGGCTCAATATATACAAAAGTTCTAAAGTGTGATAAAGATAAAAACATCTTTTTTACCTTTGTCGCGTCAGATCTCGGATGAAGTATAGAAATTGATTTGCAAATAATCATACCAAGTTAGAGCAGGCTCAATATATACAAAACTTCTAAAGTGTGATAAAGACCAAAACATCTTTTTTGTCTTTGTCATAGCAGGCCTGTCTGTGAAATAGGCAGCTTTTTCCAAGATCAAAGGAGTGTGACTCTTGTAAACTTGTTTACTATTATATATTCTGTGGTCATAGTCTCGGCTTTTTTTGTTGTGCACAACGTGATATGTGCACGACAGACTTGACGTACTGGTTTTGATCGTTATTTAATAGCGAATCCTAAATGTATGAGATCTAAATTTCGGATGACAGCAGTCAAACTAAAAATCGCTATAACTCGAAAACTACTGACCCTAGACTACTCGTGTGCTGAGACAAATGATAGGTCTCGATGAGATCTTCATTTCGGATGACAGCTGTCAAAGTAAAAATCGCTATAACTTGAAAACTACTGACCCTAGACTACTCATGTGCTAAGACAAATGATAGGTCTCGATGAGATCTACATTTCGGATGACAGCTGTCAAACTGAAAAACCCCATAACTTGGAAACTACTGAATCTAGAGTACTTGTGTGCTGAGTCAAATGATAGGTCTCGATGAGATCTTCATTTCGGATGACAATTGTCAAACTAAAAATCGCTATACCTCGAAAACTACTGACCCTAGACTACTCGTGTGCTTGAGACAAATGACAGGTCTCGATGAGATCTTCATTTCAAATGACAGCTGTCAAACTAAAAATCGCTATAACTCGAAATATACTGACCCTAGACTACTCGTGTGCTGAGACAAATGATAGGTCTCGATGAGATCTTCATTTCGGATGACAGCTGTCAAAGTAAAAATCGCTATAACTTGAAAACTACTGAATCTAGAGTACTTGTGTGCTGAGTCAAATGATAGGTCTCGATGAGATCTACATTTTGGATGACAGCTGTCAAAGTAAAAATCGCTATTACTTTAAAACTACTGACCCTAGACTACTCATGTGCTGAGACAAATGAAAGGTCTCGATGAGATCTACATTACGGATGACAGCTGTCGAACTAAAAAAACCCCATAACTTGGAAACTACTGACTCTAGTGTACTCGTGTGTTGAGTCAAATGATAGGTCTTGATGAGATCTACATTTCGGATGACAGCTGTCAAAGTAAAAATCGCTATAACTTGAAAACTACTGACCCTAGACTACTCATGTACTGAGACAAATTTTAGGTCTCGATGAAGAAGTACACGAGCAATGACGCGATTGACCCTTACAAAAACATCATATTCAAAAATTCAAGTTTTCACTTCTGCCGGCACTCTCGGAGTGCAACTCGTCCTTTTTTGAGTCCGACTCGTACTTGATCAGTTTTTATATTTTATAGCTTATGCAGCATGAGATACAGCCCACTGACAGACAGTCAGACAGACATCGGAGGCATATTAGTATGATCCCGTTTTTCACCCTATGGGTACGGAACCATAAAGTCTGAAATAATTAAAGTTTACAACCTTTCTCACAACCAATTAACGCTAGCTAGCTTCCACTTCAAGTAAATTCTTATTAAAGAGGAGTCAAGATCGGGGGATCAAGAGCAATAGCTTAGCACGCTAGTCCGACTCGCACTTGCCCGGTTTTTTGTAACACTGTATCCCACAATGATATTTTCTCCTTTCAATAGACTGTTTGAAGTGTTGTTGTTTGTACAAGCAGGCAGCCAGACACTTGCAGCCCACTCTAGCTACTTGGACTGTTGAAATGAGAACACTAAAAAGTCTAATATTATGTCAGGCTTGACGTACTCTTGACATTACGTAGAAGAAAAAAGTCTCGAGGCGCACGGCACGCCATACCGGTTCCAAAGAACATATAATATTACGCCGGTTCTCGCTCGCTTGACGCGATCTATTGAATTAAAAATCAACTTTTTTATCTTTTTATAATTATGCTTAATTTTATAAATAAAGGAAAGAACACACGATGAAACCTGTAATTAAACAAAAGTTTTTCAGTTGGTATTTTTGCTTCAACATTAAATACGAAAATATTTAACTTTTGATTAATATGCTTAATTTTAGGTAATTTGCTCAAAAACTGTCCTGGAAAGTCTATCAAATTTAAAATAATTTGGTTGCCATTTTTGCCTGGACTTTTATGTAACTTGCATACAAATTTGCTAATAAAAAAATATGCGCAAATATTTTTTGCTTAGTTTTAATTGAAGTAGGTACCTTGGAACCCACATCAAAAGTTTACCCCATCAGATATTAGTTACAATTTTTGGCTTGACTTCACATGCATAAACAAACAAAAAAATATATTTTCTGGAGAATCTAAAAGTCAGCCAATTCATTAAAAATTATTTTTTACATAAGTGTTCCACCACCTATTATAATACATAGCAACTTTATAGTAAATTGACGGTTTCGATTTATGTCCAGCCAATTAAAAATTACAGCTTCAGGACTCGGCCTATAAACGGTCATCTGATTCAAGCACTGAAATCTCTCTATGAGGATTCCAGTGCTTATGTTAGAATAAACGGGGCGTACACTGAATGGTTTAGCATCGAAAAAGGTGTTAGGCAGGGATGTGTAGCGTCACCTTGGCTGTTTAACCTGTTCATAGATAATTGTTTGATTGATCTGAAAGAGAGTATGTGTGGACTGAGAATGAATGAGTAACTCATCAAATGTCTTCTCTACGCTGATGATCAAGTTGTACTTGCGTCATCTGCTGACGAGTTGCAGGAGATGGTAACAATGATGAATGTGGCTTTGGACAGGAAAAGGATGAAAGTAAATGTAAGCAAGACGATAGTAATGGTACTTAAAAGAAAAGAATGTATGACAGAGTGTACTATATTAATAGGTGGTGAACAAGTCGAACTAGTGAAGGAGTTTGTGTATCTGGGCTCAAAGTTTACGAGAGATGGAAAGTGTGAAAGTGATATTGAAAGAAGAGTGAATGCTGGAAACATGGTGAATGGTGCCCTGCACGCCTTTATGAGGAGTCAGAAGGTGTCTCACAAGGCTCGTTTGGCTGTTCATAGGGGTGTTTTGGTACCAACACTAATGTATGGCAGTGAAAGCTGGATATGGCAGACGAAGCATGAAAGTAGAATTAATGCAGTGGAAATGAGAGCGCTAAGGAGTATGATTGGTGTTAAATTGAGTGACAGGATTAGAAATAGTGTGATAAGAGAACGGTGTGGCGTAAAAGAAGACGTAGTGACCAAAATCGAGAAAGGGATGCTGAGATGGTTTGGTCATATAGAGAGGATGAATGAACAAAGATTGACGAAATATATCTACCAGGCGAGAGTGAATGGAAACGTTGGAAGGGGAAGGCCTAGGCAAACGTACCAGGACCAAATTCAGGACGTTCTGAATAAAACCAGGTTAAAAGTACCCGAAACTGACGAGCATGTATGAAAGGATTGATGAAAGTACAGGAAGCGAGGGAAGTATGTCAAGATCGTAGCAGGTGGAGGACTGTGGTCTCTGCCTACCCCGACGGGAAAGAGGCGTGATGTTATGTATATATGTATGTATGTAACTTAATTGTATTTATTTATTATAAGTACTTTTATTTAACTAACCTATATCTTAATAATATAACTAAACTTATCTATAACTAACTAACCAACTAAGAAGAACATCCTATTTTATATATTCTCTACTCACACAGCCACAACGCAATCAACTTTACAAACATCAAAACAAACATTCAATTCGCTCACGCACACTCGCATGCACCATTGCTTTTAAATCAATATTTTGTAAAAAAGACCCAGGACAAATTACGGTCGAAATTTTTTTTTATGGGAGTGTTCCTTAAGGTCCCCCAAAACATATATTCAGAATGTTTCCCAGCGATCCCATGTCCTCTCCCGTCCCCCTCCTCGAACGGGTCCCTAATTTTAGTTTTTTCTATTTATCTCTAAAACGGATGAAGTAAGGAGAAAGTTGTTTATGTAAGACTTAATTGTTTTAAAATCACCAATCTATAGACACCTATTTTATTTCGATGTGACCTACAGTACCTGAAATATAGCTACAGACAATAAAATTCACCAAAAATTTAATTTTGTAAAATGAGATATGTAGAAACTTACAAAGTAGGGCGTGGTCGGTGTAAGTGAAACGACGCTAAGTACGTTTTAGAGCTATATTGTACGAAAGATTCGCGACTACAACTTCGGATACGTAAGCGAGCGATACTAATTGTAGTTTTCAAACCGCGTCCCAATAGCCTGGAAGCACGGTCTTGCCACTATTATTAATCAGCGATTACTTGGTTTTCAAACGTCCCGTCGTAATATCTTAGAAGCGGTTGTCTTGCCACCAAGGATCCCCAGTGAATGGAATACATATCAAACATTGGTCAAAGATCTTATGACAAAACGTAAACACAATGCTAGTGTGTTTCTGGAAGGAGGCGGTACAAAACCTTCGGTTGCTTGACCCAACCAATGTCCGTAGACACATCGATAGCGCTTTTCGCTTGCCATCTAGTGAGGGTTTCGGGAACGACGGGTTCCAAATAAGTGTAGCGTTACAGTCTCCCCCTCTGCCTACGCAGTTGACCCGACAAGTAAGGCAGTCTTACTGCTTGTTCAGTTGTCTAGTGGATTTTCTACGCGGTTGGTGTTTTGAAGAATTACGCTCAGAACAGACGGCTCGCATTTTCCCCTACATTTGAAAAGATTTAAAAGTTTGTTACTATAGATATTATTTTCTAAGATATTGACGTTAAAGTCACCACACACTATCAAAAACTTATTAACTTTTGCCACTATTTTTAAAACATCTTCCATTACTAACTCGAAAATTGAAAAATTTTGAAAAGTCGGAGGTCGGTATACGCATACTACAACATGCTTGTCCAGCTCTACACAAGATATTTCAATACATCTTTCAACCGAAAGTCGAACAATATCTTTACGGTACTTTATCTTAAAATTGTTACGAACTATAATCAGTGATCCACCGTGTAAAGCAGATTTTCGATTGAAAGCACTGGCTATACAATAATTACCTAAGGCTTATAAAAAATTAAAAAAATAAACGTGTTTCAGCGTTTTTGAAAATCATCCCCCAAGTGGATAAAATATAGGGATGAAAGTTGATATGAATTCCTACAGACCAAAAAAACGGGCCAAGTGCGAGCCGCCAGCTGCGAAGTGTATTAAATGCACGCAAGTCCGAATCGCACTTGACCAGTTTTTATAATTTGTTGTTATTCTATATTTTCCTTTTACGATAGATCTAAAACTAAAAGAAACACGTTTCAAAATCGGAAAATACTGAAAAAGCCTTTATCAATGGGAGCTTTTTACGAACTGTAGCTTCCCGTGCAAAGCCGGGGCGAGCCGCTAGTCCTTTTATATATTAAGGTTACTTCGCAAATGCATATGAATTTTCTTCTAAAGAATGTATGGCGAGGTATGCCTTAAAATCTTTTCTCGTTTTTGCACTTATTCTACAAAAAGTATCAACTGCATATTTTTTTTATTATTTTATCTTGCAGTTAGAATTAGTAACAACAGAAGCATATCGAGTTATTGACGCAGCTTCTGCAATCACACAAAGTGCAAAAGACACCAATATAAAGTTGCCGTATGTTGGTGAATGGGTAAATGAATTTATAAACGCAACTAAAAATTCAGCGCTTGAAGCGTTTGATTTAGGCGCTTTAGAAGAAGCAAGAGAAGGCAAAAAATATTCTAAAAAGATCATGAAATTCTTATATCATATTGTGGACTTGATTCCGGTAAGAAAAGTTTTCTTTGACATTTAGTAGCTTTGCAGACGAGAGCTAAAAATCCGCCAGTGTAGCGTGAACTGTGTTGCAAATAGATTTTTGAATTCAAGTGTATTAAGTTATAAGAACATCACTACATTTGTATTTTTCATTTTTTTATTCGATAACAATTAGATAACATGCTCAATCACAACCATGCTTAGTAAAATATAAAGTTAAGTAATTCAATAATTAGATTAAGTCTTTCATGTCATTATCATTATATCCCAGAAATTCATTTACACTATAGATACATTTCTTTATCAAAAATAATTTTAATTTCCTTTTAAATATGTGGTGTCTGTTTTCGATCTTCAACTCTTCAGGCAACTTATTGTTAAACCTAGCAACTTGATATAATGCTCTGTGTCTAACTACATTTAAGTCAGGTGTGATCAAAACAGGGAAATCCTTTCGTCTTGTACTTTATCTCGCTTCTCTTTCGCTTTCAGTTTCATACTGATTCCGAGTTTTGACAAAGTCCGTGATTAATATTAAAATATATAGGCTTGGTATGGTTAGTATGCCAAGTTATAGAAAGTGTTAGTTACCATAGCTCTTATCGCTTTTGTTTTAATTATGAAGGCTCTTTTCCTATTGTAGTCATAGCTCATGCCCCATAATTATATGCTATATCTAAATCTGGATTCGACAAGTGCACAGTAAACTCCTTTTAACTGTTCTGTTGTAAGGCTTTCTCTTCGTTAAGAGAAAGCATTCGTTCAGCATGTTACGCTCTAAGAACGTTTTCTTAGAGCGTAACATGCTGAACAAACTTTTTTTTCAATTTCCATCAACTCTTCCTTCCAGTTTAAACATTCATTTATGTGTATCCCTAAAGATTTAAACGACGCAACAGTCGATTTGGTTTCTCCTTCAAGGTTTATATCAAGAGAGTCTCTAATCCGCGAAGTATTTATAAATAATATAACGTTAGTTTTGTAAAAATTTATATTCAAATTATTAGCTCCAAACCAAGTGTCAAAATGTGATAAAGCCGAATTCACTTTGTCAGATAAATTGTTAATGTCATTACTAGCAACTATGGCTGTGCTATCATCTGCGAATAATGTTAATTTAATGTCAGGAATTCTTAATATCACATAATTTTTCAAGTCATTGATGAAGATTTAATAAAATATTGGTCCCAATACTGAGCCCTGCGGAACACCTCTTAGCACAGAAACAAGTTTTGATGTTGTAGTCCGAAGGTTACTTTTGTCAGAAATCGTTCTGAGCTCTACATATTGGTAATGGTTGCTTAAATAAGATTTAATTAATTGAAGGTTGCATTTTGTCACGCCATAATATTCTAACTTTGCAATAAGAATAAAATGATTTACTAAATCAAATGCAGAACTGAAATCCAAAAAAATACCTGAAACTTTTTGTTTTTAGTTTATCTTTACCAAAATGTCCGTGACTAAAGTTTGTAAAGCATCCGTTGTACCTATACCTTTCCTATAGCCAAATTGTCTATCATCTAATACTTAACAAGAGTCGAAGTGTGCCATAAGTCTAATTTTAATAAGTTTTTCTAATAATTTTGATAACACGGGTAGTAATGATATCGGCCTGTAGTTTTCAAGGTCACATTTATCATCTTTTTTGTATAATAGCAGGATACGTGCTATTTTGAACTGGTCTGGAAATACACTAATCTCAAAACCCAAATTTAAAAAAAAGATGTCTGAGTGGTCTGTTTAATATATCAATATTTCACCTTCAAATTTTTTATGGGTACTTCATCGCAACCATATGAAGTTTTGTTTTCCATATTGCACACATTTTTTTCAAGTTCTAATGATGTTACTGGTCTGAAGTATACTATCTTTTCTACTTTATTAGAGCTTTCCGATAACATGGATAAAGCTGAAGCTACACAATTTTTATCATTTTCCTCTTTATGCCTAAATTATTCAACGAAAACTTCTGCAACATCTTGAGGCTTTGGTAAAAGTTTGTAATTGAGCATTAAAATTGTTCTTTCTCATGTATTTTTATTGTTTTTCTTGTTACCTTCAGCGCATTTATCAACGACTAACCAGATACCTTTGACAGAGTTTTTCGCTTGTTTAATTTCCCTTTGCGTATTATTCTTTTTTGCGTTGATGATTACCTTTTTATAAACTTTCACATAGTTTTCTTTATCTATATATAGAAGAAGAATGTGACTGACTGACTGACTGACATATCAACGCACAGATCAAACCACTAGGTCTAGAGATTCCAAATTTGGCACGTAGGTTCCTTATAAGGCCTAGGAGTGCACTAAGAAAGGGTTTTAAAAAATTCCACCCCTAAGGAGGTAAAATAGGGGATGAAAATTTGTATGAAAGTACGTCAGTTTTGAAGTTAGGATCTTCAAAATTTGTATTTAGGCTGAAAACTAAAAATTAATATTTACTTGTCTCAGGGTTTTTGGAAATTCGAAACCCTTAAGGGTGAAAAGGGGGATGAAGTAGAAAATTCTTTATTTTTAAAAATAAATCCACATAATTTATTATTTAGGCTATAATGATGTAATTCTATGCAACGTTCATCACTGTTATTGAAATTCCACCCCAAATTCAACCCCTAAAAGAAGAAAATGGGGTAAAAAAGTCTAACAACCAATATGGGTATCGTTTGTATGGTTTATCGGGTCGCTGATTACGAAAACTACAACAATTTTGAAATACCATCATTCCCTTGGGATGGGGTTGGGGAGCGATAGGGTTGAAATGTGAATATGGGTGTCATTTGTATGGTTTATCGGGTTGTTGATAACGAAAACTACAACAATTTTAAAATCTTATGTGGTGGACGTGAAATACCATCATCCCCCTAGGGATGAGGTTGGGGTGCGATAGGTTTGAAATGTCTAAAAATCAATATGGGTGTCGTTTGTATGGTTTATCGGGTCGCTGATTACAAAAGCTACAACAACTTTGAAATCCAACGTGGTGGACGTGAAATACCATCATCCCCTGGGGATGGGGTTGGGGTGTGATAGGTTTGAAATGTCTAAAAATAAATATGGGTGTCGTTTTTATGTTAGGGATAGCGGTCAAATTGGCGTTAGGGGTAGGGATAGGGGCAGGGATAGGGAGAGGTAGAGGCAGAGGCAGAGAGGTAGAGAGGTAGAGAGGTAGAGAGGTAGAGAGGTAGAGAGGTAGAGAGGTAGAGAGGTAGAGAGGTAGAGAGGTAGAGAGGTAGAGAGGTAGAGAGGTAGAGAGGTAGAGAGGTAGAGATGTAGAGAGGTAGAGAGGTAGAGAGGTAGAGTGGTAGAGAGATAGAGAAGTAGAGAGTTAGAGAGGTAGAGAGGTAGAGAGGTGGAGAGGTGGAGGACGAGGTAGAGAGGTAGAGATGTAGAGAGGTAGAGAGGTAGAGAGGTAGAGAGGTAGAGAGGTAGAGAGGTAGAGAGGTAGAGAGGTAGAGAGGTAGAGAGGTAGAGAGGTAGAGACGTAGAGAGGTAGAGAGGTAGAGAGGTAGAGAGGTAGAGAGGTAGAGAGGTAGAGAGGTAGAGAGGTAGAGAGGTAGAGAGGTAGAGAGGTAGAGAGGTAGAGAGGTAGAGAGGTAGAGAGGTAGAGAGGTAGAGAGGTAGAGAGGTAGAGAGGTAGAGAGGTAGAGAGGTAGAGAGGTAGAGAGGTAGAGAGGTAGAGAGGTAGAGAGGTAGAGAGGTAGAGAGGTAGAGAGGTAGAGAGGTAGAGAGGTAGAGAGGTAGAGGTACAGGTACAGGTAAAGGGAGAGGGGAAGGGGGAGATGGAGGGAGAGAGGGAGGGGGAGGGGGTGATGGAGAGGGAGGGGGAGAGGAAGGGAGAGAAGGAGGGGGTGGGGTGATGGAGAGGGAGGGGGAGAGGGAGGAGGGGGAGAGGAAGAGGAAGGGGGGGAGAAGGAGAGAGAGGGAGAGGGTTTTAGTTTTTCTCAATAACTTCTGTGAATTGGCTCTGTTTTGAAATATTACATAAAAGTGTCTCTCATCTCTCTCTTTACATTTGTTAGGATACTGCTGCTAAGTTCCTCTGTTATGAGTAATTTATGAGTAACATCTGTATATTTTATAAAATTCAGCTGGATCTTGAATTATACTCATTGATTTGCGCAGGGTTAGTCCTGTTTTTCCTTAGTTTAAAATTACCCCGAAATGACGGGAAAATATCTTAGTGCTTCGGAAAACCGGTAATGAAATAAATACGAAATCCACGCGAGCGAAGCCGCGGGCAACAGCTAGTATATGTATAATAGAACATTTTTTGAATGAAATGTCAGCACCTTTACAAAATTTAAAAAATTATGAATTAGCGGCAATATAAACTAGGAAAAACAGGATTAGAGGTTGGTTGTAGATTTTGGGAGACCTCCCAACCTCTCTTCGTCTCTACCTCTCTACCTCCTTACCTCTCTACCTCCTTACCTCTCTACCTCTCTACCTCTACCTCTTCTTATCCCTGCCCCTATCCCTACCCCTAACGCCAATTTAACTGATATCCCTAACATAGAAACGACACCCATATTTATTTTTAGACATTTCAAACCTATCGCACCCCAACCCCATCCCCAGGGGATGATGGTATTTCACGTCCACCACGTTGGATTTCAAAATTGTTGTAGTTTTCGGAATCAGCGACCCGAAAAACCATACAAACGACACCCATATTCACATTTCAACCCTATTGAACCCCAACCCCATCCCAAGGCAATGATGGTATTTAACGTCCACCACGTTGGATTTCAAAATTGTTGTAGTTTTCGTAATCAGCGACCCGATAAACCACACAAACGTTACCCATATTGGTTTTTAGACTTTTTAACCACATTTCCCTTTTTTAGGGGTTGAATTTGGGGTGAAATTTCAGTAACAAAGATGAACGTTGCATAGAATTACATCATTAATGCCTAAATAATAAATTATATGTACTTTTCTTTAAAAATAAAGAATTTTCAACTTCATCCCCCTTTTCACCCTTAAGGGTTTCGAATTTTCAAAAATCCTGAGACACATATATATTTATTTTTAGTCGTCAGCTTTAATACAAATTTTGAAGATCCTAACTTTAAAACTGACGGACTTTCATACAAGTTTTCATCCCCTATTTTACCCCCTTAGGGGTAGAATTTTGTAAAACCCTTTCTTAGTGCACCTTAAGGCCTCAAAAGGAACCTACATGCCAAATTTGGAATCTCTAGACCCAGCGGTTTGGGCTGTTCGTTGATATGTCAGTGAGTCAGTCACCTTCTTCTTTTATATATATAGATTATACATATATGTATAACTCTGCCTATTTTTTAAACATTCTAAATACATTCTAATTTGGTCTCTCTTTTTTTGTAACAAATCTTTGGGACAGACAGATTTTATGAGTTGAACTACAAGCTGATTTCCCTCTTAACTAAATATACGAAACCAGGATAAAAAAATTAATTCTTTCCATACTGGCGCACTTTTTGCTTTCGTCTGCGGAACCTCTTAGTAACTATCGACTTTATAGCCTATAGGATTTGAAGAAGGCATAATTTTTTACTGCTGGACTGCCATTTGTTAATTAAGGTGCTGGCTGCCATTTATGTACATGATTTGTTCATGTTAGTCCGGTCCCTTATATTATTATATCGCCAAATTCACCAAATTGAACCAAATTTTTTCCATGTACTAGTTAGGTACATATCTTTCACTTTTTGATAAAAGCCAATTCTTGAATTTTGAATGGAAATGTTTTGAACAACCTCAATGTGTTTGTTGAATATAACGTCAGGTTAATACAAAGGCCATGAACACGAATATGAAATATGTTGGCAATGTCCAGAATGCCAAAATTTAACCAAGCGGTCCAAAGGTGATAAAAATCCAGCGCAATCTGTTCTGTTGAACACCTCTGCATGTGCTGAGAGTGACCGGTCTCTGTCAGACCCCATGGGCGACACCATGCCTACGAATTTCGATTTACATAAAAATGATTACCACCTCTCGAATTCATCACAAATAACAATAGATCAATTAAGTGATACGAGAATGTTGTATAAAAAAAAATCGAATATACGTGCATCGATGCAGTAGATAGATTTGGTCGAGTTAAGTTTTCCTAGAATTCGCTGCGTTTTGAGGATTACGTAGTCAATCAGTAACCCTTACAGTTTCGTCATGTCCGTCTGTCTGTCTGTCCACGGCTTAGCTCAGAAACCTTTTTCACTAGAAAGCTGAAAATTGACGCTGACAAAGTGGTGAAATAAAATATTGATATAAAAAAGAACGGGTTGCACTCTGGGAGTGCCGGCAGAAGTGAAAACAAAAAATATTTAGTTTAACAGCTGTCATCCAAAATGTACATCTCATCGAGACCTATCATTTGACTTGCACCCGAGTAGTCTATGGTCAGTAGTTTTAAAGTTATAGCCATTTTTAGTTTGACAGCTGTCATCCGAAATGTAGATCTCATCGAAACCTATCATTTTTGTCTCAGCACACGAGTAGTCTAAGGTCAGAAGTTTTTGAGTTATGGCGATTTTTAGTTTGACAGCTGTCATCCGATATATAGATATTTATTTATTTATTCTTATACTTACATTATATATATATATTTATTGTATTGCAGTAGTATATTAATATTATAAGTATATTGGCACACTACTACAGTTTTCATTCAAACTTTCCTGCATGCAAAGGTTGTCTGGAAGAGATAGCTCCTAGCGATAAGACCGCTTTTGTCACCCTAGATTTAAGAGTCTCCTTTTATTGTTAATGTGTTTTGTGTGTGACAATAAAGTATTTATCTATCTATCTATCTATCCGAAATGTAGATCTCATTGAGACCTATCATTTGTCGCAGTATACGAGTAGTCTAGGGTCAGTAGTTTGTCAGTCACCTTCTTCTTTAATATATATACTAGCTGTTACCCGCGACTTCGTCCGCGTAGATTTTATAAAAAGACAGAACTCGAACTCAACTGAAACATATTTTGCGGAACGCTTATCCTTCTTGATCCCTACGTAAAAGATGCATTTGTACTTATCCAAGTTGAATGAATGATCTTACTACAAATTTAATTATCTTTTGATTTTCAGTATGTAGTGCGGAATTTTCATTGTCAATATGCGAACAGGCGAACTTAAAAAAGAAGGCAATAAATGGAGTGAAGTGAATGGGTAGCGAGGAGGTATTCATAAAAGTCAAAAAGTCCCTATTCTTCCCTATCTGTCCTTTTCTATCCCCCCCCCCTTCCACATCCCCCCTCCCCCTCCCTCTTTGCCTCCCCTCCCTCCCCCCTCTCTCTCTCTTCCTCTCCCTCTCCCTCACCCCTCCCTCTCCCCCTCTCACCTTCCTCTCCCTCTCCCCCCTCCCTTTTCCTCCCCACACCCTTTCCCTGTCCCTCACCATCTCCCCTCCCTCCCTCTCACCCTTGATCCTCTCTCTCTCCATCTCCCCCATCCCTCGCCCCCTCCCCTTCTGCGGGGGCAGGGAGGGTCCCTTTACCCCTTCCCCTCCCCTCTCCCTCTCCATCTCCCCCATTCCTCGGCCTCTCCCCCCCTCCACCCTTCCTCGGCCCCCTCTCCTTCTACCCCTCCCTCCCCCTTTCTCTCCCCCTCCCCCTAGCTCTTCCCCTACCCCTCCCTCACCCCCTCCCTCTCCTTCTCCCCTCCCCCTCCCTTTCCCTGCCCCTGATTCTATCCCTCTCCTTCTCCCTCTCCCTTCCTCTCCCTGCCCCTGACTCTTCCCCATCCCTGCCCCTAACCCTGCCCCTACCCCCATTCCTATCCCTACCCCTAGCGGCATCTTAACCGCTATCCCTATCCTTATATAAACATACAACTGACACTCATATTGATTTTTAGACATTTCAAACCTATCGCATCACAACCCCATCCCCAGGGAATGATGGTATTTCACGTCCACCACGTTATATTTCAAATTTATTTTTGTTTTCGTAATCAGCGACCCGATAAACCATACAAACGACACCCATATTGCGTTTTAAACATTTCAAACCTATCGCACCCCAACCCCATCCCCAAGCGAAGATGGTATTTCACGTCCACCACGTTGGATTTTAAAATTATTGTAGTTTTTGTAATCTGCAAAATACAAGGTTCTAAAAAAGTATAAAGCAATAATTCAAAAACTGTAAAAAATAGGCCTTCAAAAGGTTCTGTCGCCGATAATGTCAGTAGTGTGATTGATGTAAAATTTTTATCTTACGAGCGTTAAGTAACTTTTGCTTAAATATTCTTTGCTAGCTGTTGCCCGCGACTCCGTCCGCGTGGGGTTCAGAAAAAGTAGCTAATGACTTTTCCCATGGTTCAAACTATCTTCGTACTACGAGGGTGGTCCCAGAAGTAGCCGACCTAACCAAGAAAAATCAAAATAAATGGGACAAACTATATTTATTTCTTTACATAGCTTCCTTGTAGCTCGATACACTTTTCCTAGCGGTGCTCTATAGCTTCAATGCCACGTCTATAGTAGGAATTGTCAAACTCTTCAAAATAGCCATTAACCAACGACTCAACCTCTATGTTGCTCGAAAATCTTTTCCCACCGAGCCATTTTTTAGGTTTGGGAACAGAAAATAATCTGACGGGGCCAAATCTGGTGAATAAGGTGCATGGGGAAGCAATTCAAATTTTAATTCTTCGATTTTAGCCATTGCAATGCCAGATGTGTGGACTGGAGCGTTGTCTTGATGAAACAAAACTTTTTTCTTTGACAAGTGAGGGCGTTTTTTCTTTATTTCTTCACTCAAAAGCTGCAATAAGTTGGCATAATACTCGCCATTAATGGTTTTTCCTTTTGGAAGATAATATATAAAAATTATGCCACGCGCGTCCCAGAAAACTGAAGCCATGACTTTTCCTGCCGATGGAACTGTTTTTGCCTTCTTTGGAGCTGATTCTCCTCTTTCAGTCCATTGTTTTGACTGTTCCTTAGTCTCAGATGTAAAGTGATGAACCCATGTTTCATCCATGGTGATAAATCGACGCAAAAACTCGGCTTGTTGCTGCGAAATTTTGCTAAACATTCGACTGACACATCCTCACGGCGCTGTTTTTGTTCTACTGTGAGTAATCGCGGCACCCATCTTGCGCATAGCTTTCTCATGTCCAAGTTTTCTGTTAAAATACGATGGACTGCACTTTTTGAAATGCCTACCATATCTGCTAGCTCGCGTACTTTCAGTCGACGGTCATCCAGTACAATTTTGTGGATTTTTTTTACTATTTCTGGTTTAGTCACCTCATTTGGTCGTCCACTGTGATGTTCATCTTGGCAGCTCGAGCGGCCGCGCTTGAACTCTGCCACCCAATATTTAATTGTTGTAAATGAAGGAGCAGACTCCCCTAAAGTAGAATCAAGCTCCACTTTGATATTAGTTGGGCTGAGACCTTTCAAATAAAAGTATTGAATTACGTAACGAACACCATTTTTATCCATTATCGAAAAATTCGATGACAACATTCACTAAGTATGCTTTAGAACAAATGCCAAATGACCTAGCGCGTTCGAATTCTAAATTTAAATTTCTTAATGTGAACGCTTCCTAAAAAGAGTATTTAATCAAATAAAAACTGCCAGTAAGTAAGTAAGGTCGAATATTTCTGGGACCGCCCAGGTAAGTTTTTATCACAATCGGTTTATCGGATTAGTCATGAAAGCGTAACAGACAGACAGACAGACAGTGCAGTTCTCGCCTTTATATTATTATAGGTATACAGAGTACCAATAATACGGATTTTTGAAAATTAAACACCTCTTGTTTACGTATAGACCGTTAGGTCGCCCACTATCCTCGTAAGTGTAAAATCATAGTCGAATTCCACGCGGAGTAACTATGTATGATAAGGGTTTCGTTATTTCTTATACAAAACAAAGCCTAACTAAATCTGAGGCTCAGTCATTTTAGCTTCTGTGGCTATTGAAAAAAGAGCGGTACAAAGTCCAACGTGTGTAGTACCTACTGTAGCGTTATCCGCTTATATTCGTTTTTGAGTGTTCGATACTTTTTGCTTCTTTCTCGATGTATTGACTGGCTGTTTGTATTCATTGACAGTGGATTCAAAATTTTGATTTTCCTTTCTCGGTGCTTATTGTTTGTTTGGATACAGAAGAGATTGTGTCAAATACTTTGAAAAATATTTTGAAAAATCATATCATATACTAAGAAAAACCGTATAAAAATCTAATAAAATCAAAATCACTTTTAAGATTTGTTAACAAGCTTCAGTTTGTGAAATTCAATTTTCTTACCATCTATGCTGCCTACAATTTTGTAAGTATTTTTGTATTTACGTTATATTTGTTACTGAGAGGTTGCCACTCTCTTATGACGCATTTTTATTCGTGCAGCTAAAGCTGCCCGATTACGGGCAGTAGGTTCCGGCTTGCACCTGCAACACTACCTAGCCCTGTCTCCAGAGAGACTACTTGTCATCTGCAGCTTGCGCCTTGCTCTCTACCGCAGTCTCACTTCAACTACGGGTTTCTCAACAACACAGGAAGACGCCACGATCTGCGCAAAACCTACTGCAACAAATTATCAGATATTTAAACCTTTTATATTTTTAGTTTTTATTTTCTAAATTCTAAAAGCGCCTCCAGACGCGCCATGATTTTTGTTTGGATCTGAATCTTTGGCTGTAATTTTATACTTTTAGAACTTTGATCCGCGATACTTTGCGGAAGGTACGACTATGACCATATTTTACTAGACGCTGTAGTAATAAGTTAGGTGGCCACTTAAAGTTATCACTAGATTTTTCCAAGCGAAAGTATCTACTAGCTATAGACGGAGCGTTTATCCTGACGCACGCATCGCGGATTTAATTCCAAATTTATTCGTCATATTTTTAACGCCTTTCAATGATTTTTTTAAAACTTTAAACTATATAATTTTCTTAAATTTAATCACGAATCGTTCAATCAAATTTTAACTTTATTTCATTAGTTTTAAATTAGTGAAATCATACTAAACTGTGTTCTGTTTGATTTTATTAAAATATTGTGTGTTATATCTCTTTGTTTGTTTGGTTAGTTTAAGGTAAGTTAACTCTTACTCTATTTTAGGTAATTGCAGTACATTTTCTATTTAATTTACTTTATTTTACTGCATTTTATGGCGCCCGAGCTAAAATTATTGATTTATTCTGCTTTTTTTCAGGTTCTCTAACTAGTTGCAACATTTTTTCTCGACCGCGCGGATGTGCGTTTTTATAAACGCGACATGTATAGACAAGAAATTTTTTAAAATGCAATTTAACTTGTAATTTCATTTATTGTTAAATTAACTATAAATTTAACTGGAAAAGTCTTTTATTTTCTCCAGAAATATAATTTTTCCCTGAATTTCATTTCAGTAGTTTGTAGTAGTTATTCTGTTTGTAAGTCTGTATGCTTGTATAGGGAACTAAAGGTAAGTTAGTTTATGCGAGTTTTTTGTGAGAGTTAGACCTTCAGTTTTTTTCGTCGCGTATACTTATCCTGCTGAACCAATCCCTTCATTATGGAAGAACAGGTACCACCAGTTGTTGATCGAGGTAATCCGTTTGGAGATACTAGTGCTGCTTCAAATCAGGAACCTCCACTGTTAATGGATCAAACGCCATTACTTATCGACACTTCTATTCCAATTACTACGACCCCACTCAATCCTAGTCCAATTTTAAATCATCCTAGGAATAGGTTTGATATGACGTCGAATCCTTACCAAGATTCTCCTCAACCTTCTCTTTCTGCAACTACAGAGAGAATTAAAAAATTGATACCAAAGGATAAGTCCCTCACATCCTGGAAGATTTCCTTCTCTGGCGATTCATGCGTCCGTGATTTTTTTCCTTTCTGTTGAGGAAAATCAAGAAGCATCTGATATTCCTAATGAATAATTGGTCCGCAGATTTCATGAGCTTTTAACTGGTAATGCTTTGAAATACTTCCGCTCAATTAGGAGTCCTACTCTTTCTTATAACGAATTGAAATCTCTTTTTTTTAGTACTTTTGATCGTTCAGAATATGAGTTCATTACAGAACAAAAACTGAGAAGTCTCAAGCAAAGTCAAAATGAATCTTTCTCACAATTTTTAATTAACATCAAGGATCTTAATTCTAAATTAAGTACCCCAATTTCCGACAAGGCCCTTCTACCAATTATTAAATTCAACATGAATCCTCTCTATAGGCCGTGCTTGTCTACTAATCGAATTGAAAGTCTAACAGATTTACTTCAAATAGCTAAGAACTTCGAATTATTCGAATTATCCAAACAACCTCAAATGTGTGTGGCTTCATCCGCATCCACTTCTTTTTCTTCAACTTCGCCCTTTAACTGTCTTAAATGTAACCAGCCTGGTCATAATTTTAGAGTTTGCCCTAATGTCCCAGGGCAGATTTGTTTTAAATGCCGTGCTCCTGGTTTTATAACTAAGACGTGTCCACGATGTTCGTCTTAGACTTAGACTTCGAATAAGATGCCAAAAAAACCGTAAGACACCGGGGATACCCTGTTTCGCCTCAATCGGTATCTCCGGTGATTCACTCTAAATCACCAGATAATAGGTTTTTTCTTGAAATTTTCATTCAAAATCATTCTTTCATGGCTTTACTCGATTCTGGTGCCCAGACTTCTCTTATCTCGGCTACTATTGTGACTAAACATAATTTTCCTTATGATTCTTCTTCTCGTCCTTCTATTTATTCTGCTAATAACACTCCAATGTCTGTCTTAGGTCATTGCGTTTTGCCTGTCTCTTTTAATGGACGTACTCTTAACTGTTTGGAATTTAGTTCCAGCGATTTTCACTAGATGGCGTTGTAATCGATTTCGTCTAAAGTTGAAACGCGGTATCGAGATGTCTTCTTCGTAGAATAAGATCTCCGACGCACATTGATTTTTCTTATGCCTCTAATACACCCTTAATGGTAATAAACCGTCGTTAAACTTAAAAGTGGTTTTATTTGGAAGCCTTTAGGCTAGTGCAGTGCCATTAAGGGTCAGAGCATTAACATTGGTCCATACGAGACCGGATTTTTGTGGATTCTACTGGTCCCCGAAGAGGACCCCTCCCGCGCCCTCGCAGTGGATCGCTGCAGCAAGAGGACGTGACGTCAACGGTGGCATTTGACAGCTGAGTGACAGCTGTCAGTGCCTCTTGACATTGGAGCTGACGTCACGCACGGAAGCTGGTCGCCCATTAGAGCAGGCGACAGCAACCAGTGACGACATCAAGTTCAAGCTATCGAACACAAGGACGGAAGATCTCTAAAAGTGGGCGTCCACCAGTGCAGGCGCTCCCGGAGTGACGTCATCCATCTACCAGGACAGAGGCGCCCTCTACAGGTGCAACTTGGAAGTGCAACCAAAGTGTGAGTGAGAAGTGCAAACTGTGAGTACTTTGATCTATTCTAACTTTGAATGATTATTGATCGTATAATTTGAACCTTATTTACATCGAAAAATTAACTTAGAACATTTCTGCGGAATTCGGGACTTGTAAAATTTCAACTTCTTATTTGGGACTTGTAAAATTTTAACTTTACGTGTATAAATTTAGGACTTAGAATAATTTCATATGTGCATGCTTAGAATAGGACTTAGAATAGTTTGCTTAAAAACGAGGGAACGGGGAATCCATGCCGGATTTTCCCCAGAGTACAAGTAGTGCAAAACACTTGTAAAATTTTCGTTCATTTTTGTGGACTTAGAATATTTTTTGCAAAATTGTATAGTTCAGATTTTAAAAAAAGTTGTGAGTTCAATTTGATCAGTTTTAGTTTCTTTTCAAGATCTTGTTATATTAGAAATATGGAAAGCTTAATTAAGCTGCAAAAAGAACTAATTAAATCTATGGAAAAAGGTTTAACTAATTTTAAAAAGTCACCTAAAGAGCGATTATCTGTCGAATATATAGAAACTAGATTAGAAAACCTAGACAGAGACTGGTCTTTATTTAGGCAAAATCATTTGAAAATTCATGGAAGTTATAAAGAGGAAGATATACTACAATCTGAATATGAAATTGAGGATTTGTATGATACAGGTGAAAACGCTTATATAGATTATAAAACACATATGAAAATAGTTTTAAATAAGATATTATTAACAATTAAGGAAAATAAAGAGACTTCGTCCGGTGGGCCCTCCAATACTTTGATTAAATTACCCAAGATTTTACTGCCCATTTTTTCGGGAAAGTATGCGGAGTGGACGACTTTCCGCGATCTTTTCATATCTCTCGTCCATAAGAACCTCACTTTGGACAGCGTGCAAAAGTTGCACTATTTAAAAACGCATTTAACTGGCGAGGCAGAACAACTTATTCGACAGACTCCGATAACTGACGCCAACTACAGTAAATGTTGGCAGCAGTTAGAGGAGCGCTATAATAATAAACGGTACTTAGCTAACTGTATTCTAAAAAGACTGTTCGGTCAAAAACGCTTGAATGTTGAGTCTGCCTCGACACTCAAAGAATTATTGGACACCACTATGGACTGCGTAAATGCCTTATCTAACTTGGGTATAGACGTGACTACATGGGATGTTATTATCATTCACATAGTCGCTTTTAAGCTCGACAGTGAAACTCGTAAACAGTGGGAATTACACGTTACCCAGGATAAAGATAGCGAATTGCCAACTTTGACCCAGTTTATGGCTTTTGTAGAAAGCCGCTTCCGAGCGTTGGAGTGTTTAGAACCGAAAAGGGTTTCCAGTCAGAACAGTGGCAATAACGCGGCTCACAACCCAAAGGTACTACTGGGTACCACACCCAGCGCTAAATGCGAATATTGTACAGAACCCCACAAGCTTTGCTTTTGTAAAAAATTCTCCAGTCAAGCTATTGACAAAAGGCGAGAATTCGTCTCTAAAAACAGCATTTGTTTTAACTGTTTAGGAAGCAATCACGTAGTGCATGATTGCAAAAAACTTACGTCATGTCACTTATGCAAACGCAGGCACCATTCCTTACTGCATCAACCTCCAGAACCTGAAACAAAGTCACAAGAAAAGCCGAAAGCTATCGAGTTCACTAGTATACCTGCTAATGAAACTCCGGTAGTTTCGTGTTTATCTACGGGTAAAGTAACGAAATCCAGCCAGGTCTTATTAGCAACCGCGCTAGTAAACGCCAAGTCACAAAATGGACAGTTACAAAAAATTCGTGCACTGCTCGACCAGGGTTCGCAGGCTTGCTTCATTACTGAAGCTACAGTTCAATTGTTGAATCTGAAAAAATTACCTATCAGAGGAGTTATTTCAGGTTTAGGTCAAAATAAATCTTTAAGGACAAATTCCATGGTCAATCTGTCGATTCAGTCGAGAGTAGATCCCCAGTTCAAGGTGCAGCTCAACGCCTATGTTTTGAGCAGTATCACATCATATCTTCCTGAAGAACATGTAGACTCAATCGAGTGGGTTGATCTACAAGGTTTGCCTTTAGCAGACCCAGAGTTCAACGTTCCCAATAAAATAAATATTTTATTGGGAGCTGATGTTTACAGTACAATCATGAAAGAAGGAATGAAAAGGAGTCCTTCTGGTACATTGATTGCGCAGAGCACCACACTTGGGTGGATAGTATCTGGTATAGTACAACCTAATCATAGAGGTGACAGTTCAACTCAGATTCGAGTTTTTCACGCAAAGGTCAACGAAGATGAAATTCCTAAGAAGTTTTGGGAAATTGAAGAGCAAACTGGAGATGTTAAGAAAATACTTACCGAAGTAGAACAGAAATATGAATATCAGTTCACTAAAACAACTTCTAGAACAAAGGATGGACGCTATGTCATCAAATCACCTTTCCGAGATGAAGACCCTAACTGTAAATATGGTGATACACGAAATATTGCTATAGCTAGACTAAAGTCACTGGAAAAAAGATTCGCAAAGGATAAGGATTTGAAAGAGAAGTATTCGGAAGTTTTAAACGAATATTTATCAGATCACAGGAGACAGGTTACAGACAAGGACACTAAAAATGAAGAATCAGTCTACCTACCACATCACACCAATAGCAACAACAAAGAACTCTTAGAGAAAATGAACACGTTTACTGCTGAAAGAGAAAGAACAAAGGAAATTATCAAAGAGAATAATCAGATCATTGAGGAAAAGGACAAACAGAACAAAGAGGAAAAGGACAAACAGAACAAAAAAGAAAAGGACAAACAGGACAAAGAGGAAAAGGACAAACAGAACAAAGGGGAAAAGGACAAAGAAAGAAAAGAAATAGAGATCAAACTTAACCCAGTAATGCCCGAATTATTTTTTTCCCTGCTTTTTTCAATATTTGTGAATAAACTACATAAAATATGTCCAAAGAAATGAAAAACATGTTTTTTGGTGTGGAAAACCTTTTACTTTTTGGAAAATAGCAAGTGTCCAAATGGACACGCTAGGCATACGTGATATCAAAATGTGCAAAAAACCTTAATATACTACTTTATTTTTATTTTACCTAATTTATAGGAAAATACAAAAGAATATAAAACAAATATGATCTGTTTACTTGTTTTCATGATAATCTTTGAAACAAATGATACACAAGCCAACATTGCACTTCATACAAGCAGTTCTAACTGCTGAAGATTTTGCCTTACAAAATGGCCCCACGCAACGTCTCTTCTTCTCTATTTTTACGACGAAGTGCTCCATTTTATCGAAGCGTGATGTGTTGGCCAAGCTGGATGAGCTAGGCCTTCCACCCCCTTTGGGGGCTTGACCGTATTTAGTAAGGTAATGGAGCACAATCTCTCGCCTGAAGTCCAGCTGAGGAATCTTGGTGCCTACTTTTCTTTGAAGCTGCCAAGCGTTGTGGACACAAGCGTCTAACATCCATGTGAGTAGGGACCAGTACCATTTTTTGCCTCTTATATGGATACGGTACATGTTTATATTCTCGTCCATGCGGTCGACTCCCCCCATAAAACGATTGTACTCTCCGAAAAGATGTGGACGAGGCACCTGAACATTTGCTTTTTCCTTTTGCGAAAAACGTTTGACAGATGATACAGGCTGAACTCCCAGATTATTAGAAGCAATAGACACGACTGAATTGTCCATCCATTTGACAACTATCACACCATCTTCTTTGCATATAGCAGATTCATAATAACCCCTTTCTTTCTTTTTCATCTTCTTATTGGAGGTAAGCTTAGGGCATCTTTGTAAACGATTTTCGCGCACTGTGCCTGTTCCTCCATAACCTTGCTGCCGTAGGTAGTTCAGCAAATTCAAACTTGTGAAGAGATTGTCAAAAAATAGATGATACGGTAAGTTCTTTTTGTCTTCTTTGAACTCATCTAATAGAGTAAGCAGCGGTGCAGCTGCTTTGCCAAAATGTTTTTCATACTGAGGATTTCCGTTGAAAGACTTTCCTTGGTAGATCTCATAAGTTATCAAATATCCATCTACTGTGCATAAACTCCACAACTTGTAACCAAATCTGATAGGTTTTCCTCTAATAAATTGTTTACAGGAATGTTTACCGTAATATTTTACCATGGTCTCGTCAAAGGATAGATTTTGTTCTGGGATGTAGTAAGTCATAAATCTCTCTTTGATTTGGTCCATCACTGGCCTCAGCTTCCACATTTTGTCCGATGCATTCATGTTATTGTTATCGACGCAGTGAAGAAACCGCATGATCTCCTCGAACCTATTTCGTCTCATAGAACTACAGACAAGCTCATTCCTGGTATCTTTTTGAGAACTCCAATACAATCTTTTATTAGCAACAGGATTGTAGCCACTCAAAATAAGAATAGCGAAAAAGCAACGCATTTCTTCAGCCGTAATGTTTGGGTTGGGACAATTTTTCCACAAAGCATATTGGTTTGTTTGAGTAACAAACAAATTTACTATAGTATCGTCTAAAAAAAGCTCAAACAGCTCAACGGCTGACATTGTTTGCAAAGCATCGAATTCAAACTCTGGGAATGATCCCAAAAATGGCTCTAAATTCCCATGTATCCAAGTGCGCTTCTTTTTACCAACAAGACCATCAAAATTTGGTTCCCTGTTATAAGTCGGGTTTTGATAACGAATTTCGGCTTCAGCCAACAATTGTCTAGAGCTCAGATTATCTACCCGGCCGGCGGTGTCTTCATCCCCAGAATCTTCATCAGTCAGTACTGAAGGCTCAGGTGGTGCGATAAAAATTGACTCTGGCACCGGTAAGTCTTCAGCTTCATCATCATCACATTCTAATATATTCAAAACATCATGCAATGTACGCGTATTCCTGAACACACCCGCATCCACGTACCTGATAACAAAATCAAAGAAAATCATAAAAAGCCATGCTAAGTGCTTAGCGTGTCCATATGAACACATAACCTCAAGCGCTCAAAATCAAAGGTACAAGTAATTACGCATAAAATCATCCCAGATATCTATGGATAAGACTATAAAGCACATGTGAACATAAAAATAAACTAGATGACTGTACATTTTTTCTTATTTTTTACTTACTTGTTATTTTCATCCATTATTGCACGAAAATCCGAATTTATTCACAAATAAAACAACGAATATCAAAAATAACTCAAACGCCGACAGACACACTGTCAGATGAGACCTTTGACAGCAGCAATAAAGTATTGCAATCTCAAAAAATATATCGAGTGTTGCCATTATCACGAAACAGTTTTGCCTGTATTGTTGTGTCCACATGGACACACTGGGCATTAATGGGTTAATAATACTACAAAAATACTCGGACTTACCTGGGACCGCAAGTTTGACACATTTCAATATTCGCTGACTCTTCCCTCGATGACGCCTGGATCTGTAACTAAAAGGATTATTATTTCAGACAGTGCACAACTCTTTGGCCCGCTAGAGTGGATAGCACCTACCATCCTTTTAGCAAAGATCTTAATTCAAAAGTTGTGGCACACAGAATTAGATTGGGATGAGGAAATAAGCAACGAACTAGTACAGGAGTGGCATACTTACCGCAAGGAACTATCTGAACCTAAAAAGATAGAAATCCCTGGATGTATGAGTTCAGGGTCTGATGATATTATCACTGAGCTCCATGATTTCAGCGATGCATCTAAGGCCGCATATTCAGCCGTAGTGTACCTTAAAGTTGTCAATGCAAATGGCAAAGATCACACATCAATTGAAGTCGCAAAAACAAGAGTAGCGCCAATCAAACAAATCAGCATTCTTCAAGTGTCAAGACTGGTAACCCAAACTGCCGAAGTTTCGTGTATACCGAAGGACAACATAAGAGCGTGGACTGACTCAACAGTCGTTTTGGCATGGCTAAATAGCCATCCAAGCAGATGGAAAACCTTTGTGGGAAACAGAGTGTCGGAAGTGTTGACATCGTTGAATTCGTCGCAGTGGTATCATGTGTCAACCGAGTTGATCCCGGCAGACCTAGCCTCACGTCGAGTATTGCCGACCACTCCCATCAGCGAGTCACTTAGGTTTTCAGGGACTCCATTTTTGAGAGAGCTCAACATTGCGTACAACAAACCGAAAGACCTAAACGTGACGCTTGAAGAATCGTTGAAAAGTCAATTTTCAACCGCTGCAGAGGAGACTTTCCTTACCAGATCATCTTCTCTGCAAAGGCTACAAAGAATCTTGGCTTATTGCAGACGATTTCTAAATAAAGACAAAAACAGTACAAAATATTTACAGAAGAAGGAGTTAGACGTTGGCTTACAACAGTGGTTAAAAATTACACAAATGGAATATTTTGAAACAGAATACAAACAATTAGAAACAATAGGGACAATACAAGGACAAAACAGCAAGTTAAATTCGCTCTTTCCATACCTGGACGATAAAGGGTTGATTCGAGTCAGTGGAAGATTACAAAAGGCTCAATTAAGTGAAGAAACAAAACACCCTATAATACTTCCAAGAGACTCTCACTTGACTAAACTAATCGTAGCGGAAGCTCACATCAGGACACTACACGGTGGTCCATCATTAATGATGAACTACTTAAGATCAGCCTATTGGATTATAGGTGCAGGAAAAGTGGTTAAACTGCACATTGACAAATGTGTTTGTGTGTGTGCAGGTACGCGAAATTTCCAGCGGAGGCGCCAGTATCTCACAAACAACTGAACCGATTAAAACGAGGTTTTCAACTACTTTTTTGGCTTATTTCATGCAACATGTATGCTTAGTTTCATTGCAAACGGTTCACTCAGACATAAAATACACTAAGTTTCAAGCGACGGCACCAATAACTCATAAACTACTAAACGGATTTAAACCGGATTTTCAATAACGTGTTAAGATTAATTCTTTGCAATGTATTAGCTAGCTTACTTTCATTGAAAACGGTTCACTCAGTCAGAAAATGCCTGAAGTTTCAATAGGCGGCGCCAATAGCTCACAAACTACTGTACCGACTCCAACTGGCATTTCCATGACGTGCTTGGATAACTTACTTCCGTGCAACATATAGGCTAATGTTAGTTAAAAACGGTTCACTTAGATAGAAGTTACGCAACGTTTCAAACGAAGGCGCAAATAATTCAAAAACTTTTGACCAGATTCAAACGTGGCTTTCAATAACGCGCTTGGCTTACTCCTGTGCAATAAATAAGCTTAGTTTCATTGCTTAAGGTTCACTCTGACAGAAGATACGCAAAGTTTCTAACTGCAGAACCAAAAACTCACCTACTGAACTGGTTCAAAGTCAAACGAGGTTTTCAATGACGTGTCGGGCTTCTTTCTGTGCAACATATACCTAAGCTTTATTTCATTGCAAACGGTTCTCTCAGACAGAAGGTTCGCGAAATTTTAAGTGGCCGCACCAATACCTCATAAACTACTTGAACGACTGAAACGGGGTTTTCAATAACTTATTTGGGTTGTTTTCGTGCAATATTTGAACTTTTTTTTATTGCAATCGGTTCATTCAAGCAGACAATAGGCGAGTTCAAAGTTTCAAGCTGTGAAATCGAGCTGAAATCAAACAAAGCTTATAATTTTGTACGGAAAAAGCCAAATACGTTGTTGAAAATTCCGTTCGATCCGGTCCAGTTGTTTGTGTGAAAGTCATGGGTAGGTACAGCTAAAGATTGGTAAAATTTAGTGTTATTGT
The DNA here is from genome assembly GCA_947532105.1 of Athrips mouffetella. Taxonomy (NCBI): domain Eukaryota; kingdom Metazoa; phylum Arthropoda; class Insecta; order Lepidoptera; family Gelechiidae; genus Athrips; species Athrips mouffetella. Next base: position 481,432 of record CANNWQ010000005.1, on the reverse strand, counting down.
AAAAATAATAATAAAAAAATTCCTGTTTCCTATATGGCGGTGCAACAAATGTAAAAAAAATTATGAAAGTTCAAAAGTTTTGAAAACTTAGGAAATAGGTACTTTTTAACGTAATACTTAAAAAAATAAAGAGAGAAGTGAATCATTGTTTTTTAGGAATTGTCTTTTAAGGGAAGAGAAAGATTGTACGGAAGTGAAGTCCAACAGTTTTGTATGTAGGTACATGTAGAGTTAAAAGCATGTGAAGCTAGACACGTTGGACTTTGTATCGCTCTTTTTTCAGTAGCCACAGAAGCTAAGGTGACTGAGCCTCAGATTTAGTAAGGCTTTGTTTTGTATAAGAAATAACAAAACCCGTATCATAGTTACTCCGCGTGGAATTCGACTATGATTTGACACTTACGAGGATAGTGGGCGACCTAACAGTCCACAGATTCAGATTCAGATAATTTTATTCAATGTAGATTCTTTACAGAATACTTATTGAATGTCATGCAGAATACAATGCAAATAGAGCGAGTCTACGCCGTTTCGGATCGTGCTATGGCAGCGTAAAAGAAACGGCAAGAAACCACTGCAGCACGGCCTACTTTAAGAGTCGGCTTTTTACAATGTGTTTCTTGGACACACGTAGACAAGAGGTGTTTAATTTACAAAAATCCATATTATCGGTACTCTGTATCCCTAATAATATTAAGGCGAGAACTGCACTGTCTGTTTGTCTGTTACGCTTTTATGAGTAATCCGATAAACCGATTGTGATAAAAACTTGGTACGAAGATAGTTTGAACCATGGGAAAAGTCATTAGCTACTTTTTCTGAACCCCACGCGGACGGAGTCGCGGGCAACAGCTAGTGGTAAATAAAACTCGTTACTATGTGTCGTACCGTACCTACCTATGCACCCAACTTACTAGAGTATGGCGATGTTTTGACGTGTGCGGATCGTGTACACAGGGTGCTTAGTAGCCTAAAAAAATATAGGCAACCAACTTAAGATTACCAACAGGATCACCTGCACTATGTATATAACTTGCTTATGAAGCAATACGAGCTAATCGTGTTGTAAACAATTTATAATTAATAAGTAGACATTCGGTAGACAGGACCAAAATACCAAGACGAGGATAAAAAATAAGCCAGGTATTTAAATAACGACTCTTGATGTGGAACAAATTTCACTGTGATAACTGCTTATAAATATCTATTGATCAAACTATAATTACCTACCTACCAAATATTTTTGTTTAATACATCATTAACAAACACCTTAAAACTTCTTATTCACTTTTATTATTAATTATAATTCTTGGTAAGTAGGTACGGAATGGATGCAGTGTTATTAAATGAAATCCTAAAAAAAAACAATATGTAAAAAAGATGGGCTCAATAATTATTACACCTACAAAGTATAATTATACAAGTAGGTACAGCTAGGCAACTGAGCTTGCTCCAAATAACCTTACCCGAAGCAGACCAAGATATGGCACCAGAGGTTTCCTGAATCTTGAAAAAAAAGGGCAAAACGAAAAGTTTCGTACACATGAGAATAGATTGATTTTCGGTCCGAAAACCACTAATAGTAAATTTCAATGAAACTCGAGTCATTTTGGATTACAAGTATATTTTTATTTATACAAAGCAAATGTTGCTCGTTGATAAGTAGTATAGTATGTTGGGCAAATTGAGTATTGTCACTAGAGTAGAGGAGACATTGCGAGAAAAACTTGTGTGCCGGTTAACATTGAAAACATTCAAAGATGACTGACCAGCAGCGGCAGCACAGAATCCCCAGATGAAAAAATAAAAAAATTGCCGCATAAGACGAAATAAAGCGCTTGTGGTGCTGCAGTACTTTCCTTCGTCAAGTTTATATTAAAATTTTAGTTTTGCAATCAAATCGAATATAGTTTATTCATTGTTGGATATTACAATCTCTTAATGAATTATTAATTTAGAGCAATATTACAAATGTGATGTCCATTAAATACGAATTATTAAAGATTTACTAATAATTAAATAAAGATTTACAGCTATATTAGTGTTTTGTAAAATACGCATAGCATCATTATTGGCCAATATAACGTACTGATGTCAATAATAGGCAATTTTCAATGATATTTTCAACTACGATTTTTAAATGTTGTTAGGTGGCACGCTCATCAGTGGTGATTTCTGTTTTATGGCTTTTTAAAATAAATTAAATCTTTTTGGAAGAAATTATACTAAAGACATTTGAGATTTGCAACAAGTTCTTGAGTTCAAATGGCACTGATTTTCAGTCAGCACCAGAGTGGAGGTTACTTTAAAAAAAAAAATGTTGAAACTTAGGCGCTAAGCAATTTTACTATTACTAGATATTTCTTAAAACAGATAAAAAAATGATGAGAATAAAATCAACAAAAGAGACAAATCAATGTGATTTAAATAGACATACTGAGGTATAACGTATTCGAACATATTTTCACTATACTCTAGTATCAGTGTTTCCATTTTCCTGACGATAATCAGCAGCGCCATCCAGTTGAACTTTCACAATATTGAAAATAACAAGTAATAGGTACTGAAATTACGTACCAAGAGTAAAAACAAAATATCAACTTGTGTGTGTGTTTGCTTTTTATCATAAAAGAGTCTTGATATTCTATAAAGTCACAAAATAAACTAACGAAAACAAGACGAAGGAAAAGTTAGTTTTAACGATAATCCTCGAATGGATTGAAATCCTCAGTTATATTGGTGATGCAACGAAATCAAGCTTGTATTTTTCCATTGTGTATGTAAGACCTTAAAAGTTGCAAACACATATAGACACCTTCTTTTATTGATCCAAACTTACAGTAAAAAAAAGAAGGAAATGTATATTTTGTTTCGATTAAAAAATACGTGTCACAAGAGTTTGTTCGTCCATGTATTAGCTGTAAAAACAAATAAGTTCTTAATAATACCAAAAATAAATATAAATACCTAGCAACAGCGTCTCAAATTTTTTAAATCCATAATAATATGTAGGTACAGTTATGGAATTAAAAGCTTTAAAAAAAAGAGATTAAGTATTTATAAGGAAACTGTTATATGCTGAATATTGGGTATTTCAAGACGTAAATACGTCATTATTATATAGCCAATTAAAAATAAAATAATTTTTATACTTGTTGCATCACTAATATGAGAAAAGCTACGCATGTGAACCATGTGAATGGGGGAGTCTAGATACGATAGCACAGTGGTCAGTGCATTGGATCGTGCTACTTCTAGTGTCTGGTGTATGTACTCGTAAATACAAAAATACTAGTTGGTTCGGTCCAAAGGTGCGGGTTGAATTCCTGCTCGTGTCTTGAAAGACTTTTCATATCCATAAAGGTTTATATGCGTGGTCGGAAGGCATGTGTTCATTTGGCCACATGTCGAAAGACACCACAATATCCCATGGGTCAAAAACACCAAAAATAATCTATGGGTCGAAAGACGCCACAAGGGTCGAAAGACGCCACAATAATCTATGGGTCGAAAGACGCCACAAAAATCTATGGGTCGAAAGACATCACAATAATCCATGGATCGGAAAAAAATCACAATAACCTATAGGTCGAAAGACGCCACAAAAATCTATGGGTCGGAAGACGCCACAATCATCCATGGCTAAAATAAAAAACACAAGTATCTATGGGTTGAAAGACGCCATAAGGGTCGAAAGACGCCACAATATTCGATGGGTCGAAAGACGCCACAATTACCCATGGGTCGAAAAATGCACAAATGTGTACGCATGGATCAAACGACGCCATAAATGTTCCATGGGTCGAAAGATGCCGTAAATCTTCCAGAGTTGAATTAAAAAACATTATAAATACCATAAATTTTCTATGGGTCGTTTGATTCCATTAATGCCATGGCAAAGCAACACATGTCTACTCGTAAAACTTAAAGAAAAAAAAATGGGCTCCAATATCACACACACACATAGAGTGACAGTCCAGTTTCTTATGAACCAAGACTAAACAAATGCTTTGTTATGCTCAAGTTAAAATAGTATTTAAAAAAAAAACTGCCAAAAGCATCCTGATTATCTTGATAACTAACTGTGATATTGCTATTTTAAGAAAAAAAAACTACCTATTTGTAAAGAGGTGGTTCACAAACCGATATTATAATATGTTTTGGATAAATTTTAAAACATATTTCAAATTCTAATAAATTTGGAACAAATAACCTAACAATTCATCGTAAAACAGAAATCTCACTCCCTGACTTTTAATAAAAGCGTTCTTTTAACAAATAAGTGTAAATACTACCTAAGTATCGCAATTGCACCTTAATGAGAATATAGATACTGCCATATTGTCCACAGGTGGAGTTTCTGCTTAAAGATGACTTTAGACTGCCAGCGACTACAACAACAATACTGGAACTCTCAGTGTTGCAAGAAGTATCCACAAATGGAAGGAAAAATGGAAAAAAGTGGACAGTGCCTAGAAGAATCTTAATTACCTAATGCACGAAGTTGTAAATTATAATAATGATACTATCGTTTCTAAATGGGTTCAATGTAAGACTTATAGTGCTTTGATATTATATTACGACACAGGGAACCCATTGTATAAAGCCGACTCTTAAAGTAGGCCGTGCTGCAGTGGTTTCTTGCCGTCTCTTTTACGCTGCCATAGCACGATCTGAGACGGTAGTCGAGTCGCTCTATTTGAATTGTATTCTGCATGTTATGATGACCATTAAGTATGCTGTAAAGAATGATCTATAAAAGTATTTCAAATCATATAAAAAGGAAGAGATGTGACGTACACAATAAATGTGGGTACTCTGAGAGAATATCACTTGACAGCTGGGTGGCGAGAGGGGGATGTTCTGTCTGTGTCCCACGTACCATTATGAGTTAGTTTTACTAAATGCATCCCGATAAATAACAGTACGTCCTACCGGACGTAACAGTAAGCTAATACATTGCAAAGAATTAAGCTAAACACGTTATTGAAAACCCCGTTTAAATCCGTTTAGTAGTTTGTGAGTTATTGGTGCCGCCGCTTGAAACTTAGTGAATTTTTTGTCTGAGTGAACCGTTTGCAATCAAACTAAGTATACATGTTGCATGGAGTAAGGCAAATACGTTACTGAAAAATTCGTTTTAATCGGTTCAGTTGTTTGTGAGATATTGGCGCCTCCGCTGGAAATTTCGCGCACCTGTCTGAGTGAGCTGTTTTCAATGAAAGTAAGCTAATATGTTGCAAAGAATTAAGCTTGATAGTTTATTGGAAACCCCGTTTGAATCCGTTCAATAGTTTGTGAGTTATTTGCACCGCTGCATGAATCCTAGCGTACCTTCTGTCTGAGTGAACCATTTGCAATGAAACTAAACTTTTATGTTGCACAAAAGTAAGCCAAACTTGTAATTGAAAACTCAGATTGAATCGGTTTGTGAGTTATTATCGTACAGGCAATTTGATACTTTACATTAGTGTAGCTTCTGATTGAGTGAACCGATTTGAATGAAACATAGCCTATATGTTGCTCAGAGCTAAGCTTAATCTATCTACGAAAACCGCGAGAAAATCCGTTCATTAGTTTCGGAGTTTATCGAAAACATACAGACAGACAGACAGACAGACCGACAAAAAGTTCAGAAAACATATTTTTGAGTTCTATTAGTCGTTTCTTGTCGCCCACTCTAATTATTTTATAAATTTATCAAAAGTACAGACACGCGGTTTCTATTCTTTTATTATATGTATAGAATAGATGGGGTGATTGCGTGTAAGTATTTTTTCCTTTACTTTTTTCCACACCTCTATATCTCAGCAACCACTCCAAAGAGATTTGACCCTCGCTGCGCTAGCGAGGTTTAAATCTCTTTGAACCACTCATGCTATCGACCTGAAATTTGGAATAGTTTTAGAATATAGTTACCTAACTTAATTGCACATGTTTTTTTTTTAAAGTATGATTATTAATGTAAAGGAAAGGGGGCCTAAATAGGGGGGCCAAATTTCAAATTGTTGCTACTAGGTCGAGTGGGGTATCATATGAAAGAGCTTTACTTGTAAATTTAAAAATATATTTTTGTATTTTTTTAAGTTTCTTAGTTTTCAAGTTATGTTGAAAAATGTCAAAAAAAATACCATTCCCCCCCCCTTATCTCCGAAGTTTGAGTAAGGAAAAATCGAATTAATTACAGTTTACAGAGGTTTATGTAAACTTTACAGCAAAAATAAAACGATCTTTCTAAGTTGCACAGTTTTTCAGAAATCTGCAAAAATCCTTCAAACAAATTTAGATTTGCGGTCCTGAAAATGGACTTTATTGCTTCCAAAAATACTATAGGTATATCGGAACCCTCGGCGCGCGAGTCCGACTCGCACTTGACCGGTTTTTTCTTTACTCGATTATAGATTATCACTACTTATTAGCATTATTTGTATAATTGGGTTTTTAAGTTTTTTGGATGTTAGCAGTTTTTTCCTGACCTACATTTTCTTACTTTCCGAAGTACTTTTGCTTAAGCGACAGTTATTTCGCAATCTGAATGGACTAGAAACCTATGAATATGCATTAAATTTAGGAAAAAAATCAACAATGATTGTTTTTTTCGAACGAACTAAGTGACATTAAAGACAAAAGAGATATGCTTTTTTTTCCAAAAAAATAAAACTAAACCACATTTTCCAAAAATAGTATTTTGGCGCTTTAGCATTTTTTCCTTTCCATTAACGATATGTAAACAGAGACTGGCAAAGGCCTGTATAAACAAGTCTGATTGCGTCTTGATCGGCTACATTACGGAGTCTCTTGAATATATATATATATATATACAGTTTCGACATGTGATGCATAGAAACTTGTATGTAAGCTAGAGATATTAATGAAAAATAAATAAGGACCTTTACAACCCCTCCTCTTCTCCTTACAACAACTCCTCCTCCTCTTGCCTCCATCGCTACCGTCCAGTACTTTCGTACAACAACATACTTGTTGTGGACACTTTATTCTACAATTGTGCTAAAATTGGCTCACCCACTAACTATTTCCCCTATTCACCCTTCTCCGATATTTGTTGAACGGGCTATTAAGCAATATAATTATTCTGATTTGGTGTCTGGTGATGATGGGGAGCGGAGACTAAAAAAATCATTTCTGAACACGGGCGGCGGCTTAATGGCCGATCACACCTGACTGAATTCACACACTAAGTCAGTTAGTCTCCTACGTAGGAAAGGAAGGTAGAAAGATGGAACTAAGTAAGTCACTAACTGAGTAAGCCGCATAGTAAGCAACGCAGTAAGGAACTTTAGTGAAGGGCCAATACGAATAGAACACCTCATCGTACGGAAAATATTAATAAGGGCTAATTTATGTTGTATAGAAAAACACTAGAATAACTACAAAAAAAAAAAACCACAGAATTACCTGTATACTAAAAAACAAACAAGGAATTAAAATTAGGTTGCACCAGTCAAGTAAACACAAAGAATTTGAGTGCTTTATTCATTCTTTTAGTTAGAATAAATTTTTCATTCAAAATCGTACGAAAAGCGAATAATGATTCCAATGAAAAATAACAATTGAATGATAAAAGATTATTTGGATAGTACTAAGTAGTACATTCGAATATTTCGATTGTTGCTTTTTGAAATAATTGTACATCACTATTAAGGCGAGCGTATTCAACGATTCACTCAAATTGCGGGGGTGGGAGCGCGGGGGGCCGCTCGCGCGGTCGGGCGCGTAAGCAACTACGCGCCAAATTTGAATTAAGCTTCGGAATTTTTTATCATTATAACTTAAAAAGCTCGGAAGTGAATTTTGTATTATTGTATCGTAATCTTTATTTTTTAGCTAAACGTATAAACTATCTTCTGTTTCGCCCACGAAGATTTATGACAAAATTTCAATATAATGACAGTTTTTCGAAACTCAATCGGCTTCAAACCATCAAATTAAATTATATAAATCGAAATCAATTTAGCCAGTGTAGACAAATAGTCAACATATGTAGTTTGAAGAAATGCACATTGTTATAATAATACACACTTTCGTATTCGTAATATTTTTCTTTCACAAAAGGTAAAATGTGATTATTCCAAAAAAGGGTGATGGGCAAAAACGTATGGGTCATTATCAGAAATCCAAAATTTATTGATATCGAAAAAAAAGCTGAGCTATCGACAAAATAATAACTGATAAGGATTTCTGCATGTATTACGAGCTTGCTATAGTAGGTGTAACAAAAGAAAGAAAAGAGCCCTAAAGGCGCTCCCCGAATTTCTTGAGTCCGTTGGGGTAGGCAGAGACCACAGTCCTCCACCTGCTACGATCTTGACATACTTCCCTTGCTTCCTGTACTTTCATCAATCCTTTCATACATGCTCGTCGGTTTAGGGTACTTTTAACCTGGCCTTTATTCAGAACGTCCTGAATTTGGTTCTGGTACGTTCGCCTAGGCCTTCCCCTTCCAACGTTTCCATTCACTCTCGCCTGGTAGATCTCTTTCGTCAATCTTTGTTCATTCATCCTTTCTACATGACCAAACCATCTCAGCATCCCTTTCTCGATTTTGGTCACTACGTCTTCTTTTACGCCACTCCGTTCTCTTATCACACTATTTCTAATCCTGTCACTCAATTTAATACCAATCATACTCCTTAGCGCTCTCATTTCCACTGCATTAATTCTACTTTCATGCTTCTTCTGCCATACCCAGCTTTCACTGCCATACATCAGCGTTGGTACCAAAACACCCCTATGAACAGCCAAACGAGCCTTGTGAGACACCTTCTGACTCCTCAAAAAGGCATGCAGGGCACCATTCACCATGTTTCCAGCATTCACCCTTCTTTCAATATCACTTTCACACTTTCTTTCTTTCTTTTTCGTAAACTTTGAGCCCAGGTACACAAACTCCTTCACTTGTTCAACTTGTACACCACCTATTAATATAGTGCTTAAATTTACTTTCATTCCTTTCCTGTCCAAAGCCACATTCATCATTCTTACCATCTCCTGCAACTCGTCAGCAGATGACGCAAGTACAACTTGGTCATCAGCGTAGAGAAGACATTTGATGAGTAGCTCATTCATTCTCAGTCCACACATACTCTCTTTCAGATCAATCAAACAATTATCCATAAACAGGTTAAACAGCCAAGGTGACGCTACACATCCCTGCCTAACACCTTTTTCGATGCTAAACCATTCAGTGTACGCCCCGTTTATTCTGACACAAGCACTGGAATCCTCATAGAGAGATTTCAGTGCTTGAATCAGATGACCGTTTACCCCATACATAGACAATGCTGACCACAATTCATTCCTCACCACTCGGTCATAGGCCTTTTCTAAATCCACGAACGCGCAGTAGACTTTTTGGTTCTTAGCCAAAAACTTTTCAGCTATGCACCGCAAGGAAAAGACCTGATCTGTACATCCCATTCCCTTTCTAAATCCCGCTTGTACATCCCATATTTTTTCGTCAGTATCTTTCATCACTCTTTCAATCAAAACCTTTGCATACAGTTTGCCGACGACACTGAGAAGGCTTATCCCGAGGTAATTTTTGCAGTCCTGTTGTGACCCTTTTCCTTTGTACAGCGGCACAATCACAGCCTTGCACCAGTCACCTGGTACTTGGCCGTTCGTCCAACACAAGTTGAAAGGTTAATTAACATAGTAGGGATCTAAGTCAGTTCACTAGTTGTGCTATACGTTAGTATACCTCTATATTTTCTGTGCTGGTACACTTTATAGCGCGACTGATATGTTCAGATACTTTGTATAAAGGCTTCTATGAGTATTTTTAATGACCTTAAAATAAATTGAAAAGCAAGCTTAAAACTCGTTTATACTTTTATATTTAGTAGTAGAAGTAGTTTTAGAATAAGATTGTCTTACTTTATTGCAATTGAAATAATTATAATATTATTATTATTGTAAAGGGGGCCCAAATGGGTAGGTCAAAATTTTTAATTGTCAGTACTAAGTCAAGTTAGGTATCATATGAAAGTGCTTCACTTGTACATTCCAAAATAGTTCTATATATTTTTAACGACTCTTAGTTTTCAAGTTATGATGAAAAAAGTTTAAAAGAATACCTTCCCCCCTTCCTTATCCCCGAAGTTTACCGAAGAAAAAATCTGAAAGAATTAAAGTCCATAGAGGTTTATGTGAATAATTCAGAAAAAAAACAATCTCTCTAAGTAGCACAGTTTTATGGAAATTTGCAACAAATCTTTACAAACAAATTTAGTTTTGCGGTCCTTACAATGGACCTTATTGCTTCTAAAAATACTATAGGTAGGTATATCGGAACCCTCGATGCGCGAGTCCGACTCGCACTTTAACATTATTTTTTGCTGTGTATAGATGTATGTATGGTGAAAATCGTTAATTTTTCATGGTATGAGTCCATTGATGAAGTTTTCAGGAGATTGTTTGACACCTTGTACTTGTCCGTAATATTGTTAGACTTCCTTAAAAGAGATACTTTGTAATCCTGACAAAATTTTCAATTCATGTCTAAATCAGTTTTCCCTTTCATAAAAAAATGTATACTCGTAGGATCAAAACTGTTTAGTTTCCGCGTCGAATCGGAAGCAACAGTGTGCGTATGATCGAACACACACATGCGCGCAGTCCACGCGGAGTCGTAGTGCGTCATTTCACCCGAGACGCGTTCTCGCCCGCTCGGAGGAAACGACACCTTTTAAAAAACTGTGTTTTGAATGGAACATTTTTCTCTCAAGGTATTTTTAATGAACTCTACTAATATAGCTCAGCGCAACGATTGTATAACGGAGGGTTACTCGAGGGGAAGCGAGAAGCGACAGGGAATAGCTCTTCAAGTTTGTATACTCAACAGCACGTCAGTAGAAACACTTTAGACTTACTCGTAATGACATGGTGGTAGGAACTATCATCCGCACATCACTTATCATCCGAAAATCACTCATCATCCGCTCATCATCATTCATCCACTCATCCACGCATCACTTATCATCCACTTATCATCATTCATTCACTGATCAACTATCATCCGCGCATCACTCATCATCATTGATCCACTCATCAACTATCATCCGCGCATCACTTATCATCCGCTCATCATCATTCACCCACTGATCAACTATCATCCGCGCATCACTTATCATCCGAAAATCACTCATCATCTGCTCATCATGATAATTCATCCACTCAACCACACATCACTCATCATCCACTGATCAACTATCATCTGCGCATCACTTATCATCCGAAAATCACTCATCATCCGCTCATCATCATAATTCATCCACTCATTAACTATCATCCGCGCATCACTCATCATCATTAATCCACTCATCAACTATCATTCGCGCATCACTCATCATCCGCTCATCATCATTCATCCACTGATCAACTATCATCCGCGCATCACTTATCATCCGAAAATCACTCATCATCTGCTCATCATCATCATTCATCCACTCATCCACGCATCACTCATTATCCGCTCATCGTCGTTCATCCACTCATTAACTATCATCCGCGCATCACTCATCATCCACTTATCATCATTCATCCAATGATCAACTATCATCCCCGCATCACTCATCATCATTGATCCACTCATCTACTATAATCCGCGCATCACTCATCATCCTTTCAACATCATCATTCATCCAGTCATCAACTATCATCCTGCCTAAGTTTGGCGCCGATTGCTTCTTTAAAAAAAATAAGCCATTTAAATCCGTGCTATCGCTGTACATTTTGTTGTTTTTATGATCGAAAGATCGAAGGACACATACTAACGACCAAAAGGCAGTCTTATTTCGGAAAGCCATGCCATGGAAATCCGTCTAAAGAGGAAAATCTAACAGATCTGACGAAATAATGTAGCCTGTTTCCTGCCTATGTTTGGCGCCGTTTGCTTCTTTAAAAAAAGTAATCCATTTAAATCCGTGCCATTGTTGTACATTTCGTTGTTTTTGTGATCGAAAGATCAAAGGACACATTCTAACGATCAAAAGGCAGTCTTATTTCGGAAAGCCATGCCATGGAAATCCGTCTCAAGAGGAAAATCTAACAGACCTGACGAAATAATGTAGCCTGTTTCCTGCCTAAGTTTGGCGCCGTTTGCATCTTTTAAAAAAGTAATCCATTTAAATCCGTGCCATTGTTGTACATTTCGTTGTTTTTGTGATCGAAAGATCAAAGGACACATACTAACGATCAAAAGGCAGTCTTATTTCGGAAAGCCATGCTATGGAAATCCGTCTCAAGAGGAAAATCTAACAGACCTGACGAAATAATGTAGCCTGTTTCCTGCCTAAGTTTGGCGCTGTTTGCTTCTTTTAAAAGAGTAATCCATTTAAATCCGTGCCATCGTTGTACATTTCGTTGTTTTTGTGATCGAAAGATCAAAGGACACATACTTACGATCAAAAGGCAGTCTTATTTCAAAAAGCCATGCCATGGAAATCCGTCTCAAGAGGAAAATCTAACAGACCTGACGAAATAATGTAGCAAGCAGCACGTTCAAGTTTCCGATCATCGACCCTAAACAGCTCTACCTATTCCGACCACTACCGATTACCCATCATCTACCGGTCACCCATCATCTACCATTGACTCGTCTTCCGCCGGTCACCCATCAATATCATCCACCGGTCACCCATCTTCGTCCGAACATCAATCACGTACCGAAAATCTATTACTCTGATAACCCTTCTGACCGATCACCCATCATCTACCTATCTTCCTCCGCCTACCCTTCTAAGTTCTAAGTTAAGTGTGTGGTTTCCGCACTTAATCCTATAAGGACCATTGTGCGTGGGCCTATGTGGCCATCAAGTTAGCCACCCTAACTGTTGCCAGAACTCAGTCAGTTTGTCCAGTCTGTTGGGTATTTGATCAAGGGTTATGTCTGTTCCAAGTGTGTTTTCTCTGATGCTATTAATTACTTTGCATTCTAGGATGACGTGTTCAATGGTTTCGTCCGTTTCCATGCATGCCCTACATAGAGGGCTGTCTGTTATACCTATAGTGTGGTAGTGTTTATTCAGAGCAATGTGCCCTGTTATTGTGCCTACTACATTGCGGAGCTTAGTCCTGTTCATCTGTAGTAGTCGTCTTGTTAAGCGTGTGTTAGTTGATGTTATAATTTTTTTGGATTGTTTGCATGTTGCAATGTCATTCCATTGTTTGTCTGCTTCAATTCGTGTTTTTTCTCGTATCCATGTCCGAAGCTGGTTGAAAGGTAGCGGCAGCATTGGTTCTGGTCCTTCATAGATCTCGTTGGATCCGCCCCTTGCCAATTAAAATTAAATTAAATTTTAAATTTCAAAACTTTATTCCAAAGAAATACTACAGTTATTTTTATTACAAATTCCGCCAAACTGTATAACAGTTTGTTGGCAGAAATTGGCTCCCAATGTTATACTGTTACATAATTGTTACATGCAAAAACTTTTTTTAAAGTTTATTTAAAGATAATGAAAACATAATTTTTGAATTTATTTAAAGATACAGAAACACCTTGCAAATAAAAGTAAGCACGCTATATACCTACCTATCTATGTAATATCTAAAAATCTACGCACAAGCTCTGAATCTGATCTTGAAATTTATTTAATAAATATTGCCTAACTTTATTTTTGAATAATCGTTTACTAGTACAGCTTCTTAAATCATCAGGTATTTTGTTAAAAACTTTAGGTACAACGCATTCCCTAACTCGCTCTCCATAGTAATTTATAGCCCTTGGTACCATAAATACATGCCTTTCCCTATTCCTATGTGGTCGTGAATGAGTGACAGGAACTTTAAAATCGTCACTATTAAAGTGGTCTATTGCAACCAGTAAAGATACTTTCTCATGCACCGGCAACATGTTACATTTTACAAATAAACTATTGTAGTCAGCCCTACATTGCTGTTTTGTCTTTTTATCTACCAATATTTTCATAAAGCGAATTTGCAAATTCTTTATTTTATCCAGGTATGTACGGAATGTTTGACCATATATGCTCAGTGCATATGAAAGTATCGAGTCCACCAGGGCATAGTATACGATATACATCGTTGCTCTGTCAATGAAGAAACTGAGACTGTGAAACTTTACCAGCACCATTCTCAGCTTTTCACAAACTACTTCTACGTGAGTTCCCCACGAAAAGGATGTATCTACAGTTAGCCCTAGGTACTTGTACTGTTGCACAACCTCAATCTCCCCACAGTTACAACAAATACAATTTCTATGTAAACAAGAATAATCATGACCATTGATCTTTGGGCTTCTGCTCACACACTTGTTATATGGTGAATGTATATGCATACACTTTGTTTTAAGTACATTAATAATTATACCATTGTCATGGGCCCACTTTGTAATGTTGTCAAGGTCTTCTTGTACACATTTCTCAATTTCATTTATATCATTTCCCGAATAAACCAAGCATGTATCATCCGCGTACATATAAATACGGCATTTTTTAACAACGTTGCTCATACTGTTTACATGCATGGAATACCCGAAAGGACCAAAAACTGAGCCTGATGATCTGCCGCATCATTTCCCAGAGAACCACTATGTCCTTTTATCCATTGTAATGTTATGTTGTTCTTTTGTGATGACTTCTGTAATTCTTCATGGCATTGTAATATTAGTCCTGAGGTTGTGTAGCTACCTCTCAGCGTTTGGAGTACCGATGCGCTGTCCGAGACTATACGAATGCTTGTATTAGTGATGTTCCTTGCTGTTATTGCTTGTGCAGCTTGTATAATGCCGACACATTCGGCTTGATATACCGTGTTATATTGTCCTAGGGCACTTGATATTTCTATGTTAAGATCTTGTGAGTATGTGCCTGCACCTGTGCCCAGTTTTGTTTTTGACCCATCAGTATATATGCGCAGTTCGTTAATACCTGAGTAGTCATGTGTCTCTTCTTGCAGGTTTATGTTATATGTTTTGTTGAAGGTGTTTTGTTTAGGTATCCTGTCACATGGTGCCGCTAAAAGCGGCTGGTGGCTTAAGGCCTTGTCTTTTATTTTTGTGTGGTGAATTCTGGAGTCTGTGCTTAGTGTCCCTGACAGTCCCAGTCTGAGTGATGCTAGAGTTGCCTCCTGTTGTATGTATAGGTGTAGTGGTGGCAGGTCTAGCATCACCTGCAGAGCGGCTGTTGGTGTGGTACGCATTGCACCCGTGATGCAGATGCAAGCAAGTCTCTGTAGTTTTTCTAGGTCCGCTTGAGCGGTACTTAGGGTCGTCCTGGGCCACCATACCAGCACGCCGTATGTGGTTATCGGTCTTACTACTGTTGCGTACAGCCAGTACGCAATTTTAGGTGTGAGACCCCAATTCTGTCCTAGGAGTCTCTTACATTGAAACATGGCTATACTGGCTTTTTTAATTGTGTTGTCTAGGTGTTTTTGCCAAGTTAATTTGTTGTCTAGGGTTATTCCAAGGTATTTAACCTCGGTTGAGAGGGTTAGTTCTGTTCTGAAAAATTTTGGCATTTCCATTGCTGGGAGTTTCCTTTTCTTCGTGAAAAGGACCATTTCGGTTTTGGTAGGGTTTACGGAAAGATTATGTTTATCGCACCATTTCTCTACTATCTTTAGTGCTTGTCCCATGAGGTTGCATAAGGTGTTTTCTTGGTTGCCGTTGATTAGGATAGTGATATCATCAGCATATCCTACTGTGAAGTAGCCATTATCGTTTAGTTGTGTGAGGAGGCTGTCTATTACAAGATTCCATAGTAGCGGAGACAGTACTCCCCCTTGTGGACATCCTCTCGCTACTACGGCTCTTGTTTTGTCGTTCAATGTTACCTGTATTGCCCTTTGTTCTAGCATGTTGCATATCCAATCTTTGAGGGTTGTTTCCACCCCGTGGGTTTCTAATGCAGTTCTCATGCTGTGGAACGTTGTCTTGTCGAAGGCTCCTTCTATGTCTATGAATATGCCTAGTGTTGATAGTTTGTGTTGTATCGCACACTCTATTTTCCCTACCACCTCGTGTAGTGCCGAGTCAGTGCATTTGCCCGTGATGTAGGCGTGTTGTCGTTTGTGTAACGGTTTTTTGTAAAGTATAGTGTCTCTTATGTGTTTGTCGCATAGTCTTTCTAGAGTTTTTAATAGAAATGATGTTAAGCTGATTGGTCTAAACGATTTGGCCTGTGTATAGTCGCTTTTACCTGGCTTTGGCAGAAAGATTACCTTGACATCCCGCCACATGAGTGGTATATACCCATGAGCTAGACATGCCTGATATATCTCTACAAGCCAGGGTGTGATTGTGTCCTTTCCCCACTGTAGTAAGGCGGGGAATATCTCATCCAGCCCTGCGGATTTGTAAGGCTGAAATGTTTCTAAGGCGCACCTTACCTTGTCTTGGGTTACAATTACTTTCGCTGTCCTCCAGTCTTGTTCTGTGGCTGTTTTCGTTGTTGTTGTCCACATGTTGGTCTCCGTGACTCGGCAGTCTGGAAAGTGTGTTTCTAGTAGAATCCTGCAGGTTTCATTGTCCGTGGTGGTGTATGTGTTGTCTGGTCTTTTGAGAGTGCCTATAATGTTGTGAGGCTCTGCGGCTAGGATTTTTCTTACCCTGGCTGCTTCGTTGTTTGATTCTATTGACTCGCAGTAGTGGTGCCATGCCTTCCTTCTGCTAGTTCTGATCATCTTTTTGTATACATACTGGGCGTCTTTGTAGGCTGTCCAGTCTTCCTCTAGCCTAGTGTTTTTTGCTCTGTTGAACAGTTTCCTTAGTCTTTTTTTCAGCTTGTTCAGACCCGCATTCCACCATTGGCCTTTGTTTTTGCCTCTGGTGGACCCTGGTTGTAGCGGGCATGTCGCTTTGAATGTGTTAGTAATTATTTTTGTTAATGTACTTACGTTTTCGTCAATTGCTTTTGTGTCTGTTGACATTACCTGCATTGTGGCTTTAGTAAGCTCTGTTTTCAGTTTGTCTTTGTATCCTTCTACGTCAGTGCGACGTAGATTTCGCCTCGGAGCGGGTTCCTTGATGTCTGTGTTGAGTTTAAAGCGTATCCATCTGTGGTCAGAACAGGAAATCTCCTCTGAGACCTTCCAGTCCGACACCATCGATGAAGCGATCTGTGTGGCAAAAGTTACATCAATTATGGTTTGACCTCTGGACGTGACCCATGTTGGCTCAGATCCTTTGTTTAGTATGTTAAGGTTAGTTGAGAAGAGGTATGTTGATAGTACCTCGCCCCTACGGTTCGGTTTGTCGCTGCCCCACAATGGATGATGGGCATTTGTGTCTGCACATATGATGATTTCTTTGTTGTGTGAGTCACAGTAGTTTACTAGATCTGCAAGTTCTTTTGGCGGGCAGTCTTCTTCTTCACCCGGCATGTAGACGGATGCTAGTATTACTTCTGTTTCGTTTGGATCATCTGTCTGGAGCCTGACAGCGGTCAGGTCTCTGGAACAGAATTGGGTTAGTAGTGTGGCTGGGTAATGGTTTGGTATAAATATACATGTTCTTGGTTTTTCGGATACATTGGTGTTCAGTAGAAGCTTACCTCCTATATTGTTTAGTCCACAGATCCTGTTTTTTCTGATCCATGGTTCTTGTATTAATGCAATGGTATGTTTGTTTGCCTCCAGCACTCTTCTCAAGGTAGCGGTTGCTGTTTGGCTGTGCTGGAGGTTTGCTTGTAACATATGTGTTGTTGTTGGTTTTGTCTGTGCGGGATGGGCGTTAGTCTGAGTCTGGGTAATCATCATCGTGACTATCGCCCAACAACACGCTTTCGTTGTCATCGTCCTTGTCTGTCTGTTTGTCCTTGTTGAGTTCAAGTATCTCTTCAGCGCGCAAATTGCGCGCGATAGTCCTCAGTGCCAACCTTTCCGTGTCTTTTGTCATTTCGGCCAGTTCCTCTTCGGTAACCTCCTTGTCAAGTTCGTTGTCTGTCTGTCTCTGTCCTTGTTGTGGGGGTACGTCAGAGAGCCTACCGTTGTTGTAGAAGCGAGCGTATATCGAACCCATAAGGTACGATACACGTCGCTCCCGCAACACCAGCTTCTCAACTTCCGCCGGGGGGAGGTGGAATGTAAGGTACGTACCCCTCCATCTACCCCCTTCGGTCTGAGTGGCTTTCCCTAGTGTCCACTTAGTCATATCATAAACTTTCCGGTTTTGGCCAGCCAGCACTTCTTTTAAAATTTCCAGATCCCCAGTGTAGTCGGGGACAAAGAGCGCGGTGCGCACCCTTGTTGGCACTTCATGCTGGCTGACCACCCTTAGAGTTTCGTCTGTCGTTGTCCATTCCAGTGTCGGCACCACAGATTCAACCCATGACCTGGCATCGACGTCCTCACACCAGATTTTGAGTACGCCGTCTCCTACGACGGGGAATCCGCGGAATGATGGCATAATGTGGGTGCGGTGGTTGAAGAGGGCTGCCGACAGAAGGTCTTTAATAAGTCCTCCCTCCTCTTTTGTCATGTCTCTTGTGGGATGGACACACACCGCAACGCTCAGGTCGGCAGGATGTTGTTTTGAGGCGGCAGCGTAACTCTTTCGAGTTGGCACTACCGGACTGTCATCCAGTTTGGGCCTTTTAGGCTGTGCCGTTGCCTGAGCAGGAGAGATGGTGTCCTGCGATCTGTCCCGTTTTACGGCTGGTTCGGGTCTGCGTTCAGAGTCTGTCTGTCTGTCTGTCTCTACTAACCCTCTGAACGCAGTGCCCTTATTCTTACCACCTCGTTTGCGTCTCTTTCTTTGTTCTTGTAGCCCACTTGTGCTTGGCTTGCTTGAATCCTGGGCACCCCCCGTGTGTACCGGTTCCTGTTCGGGTTTTGGCTCCCTTCCCGTTGCGTTGCCCTGTTGTTCGCGCAGAGCGCGCAGGGTTCCGCTGGGGTCGGTTGCATCTGCCCCTCCCAGTTGCTTTCCACATTGGGGGTTCCCAGCAGTCAAGGTTTGCCTTTGGTGGGCCTTGTCTTGTCCTTTGCCAGGTATCCGTTTCACGGGTACATGGCTCCATGAAAACGGTTTGTTGGTTGTTTGTTGGGGCGCAGGGGCAGCCACCGATTTGTCATTTTTGTTTGTTGTGGGCGCAGAGGCAGCTCCACTTTCCTTCACTCCTTCTCTATCGTTAGCCAAAATTGTGCCTCCCCCCAGAATACGATGGGAGGCTGCCCGGTGTGCAGCCAGCTGCTTATCACCGGGGCGGGATTCCCCAGTAGAACTGGGACCCGCCTGGGTAGTGTCATCTGTTGACTTATTTTCCATTTTGGCAATGGGTGGCCAATAGGGAGTCGAGGTTGGCCGTCCTCCGTGGGAGGGGACTTTTGGAATGGGTGGGGAATGGGAAGGGGTTTAGGATGAGGTTGGGGTAGGATGGGCTTGGAAGTAGGATTGATTAGGTCACAATACAATGGATTTGGAGTCCATTATATTGCGCCCCGGTGTCCTCCTCGCACGACGGGCTCCCTTGTACCCCCCTAGTCCTCCAAAAGATACCCGAGCGTGGAGAAGGTTTGTTGGTTCTCTGCCATACCTAGTGAGAGGTCCGATATGAGTCCCCCCCCTGTCCGGTCCACACATCGATTCCAGTCACTAGGCATGTTGCCCGGGGTATGCCGGTACAGCAAGTTGCCTTCACTGCTAATCCTGAAAGGATCTTCAGTGACTACAACTTGCCGTGCACACTAGGAGGCGACCAACCCATACCCCTACCCTTCATCACCAGTCACCCATCACAAAACAAAACTGCCTAGGTAACAAAACTACCTAGGTATATAAGTAGGTACTTACTTGGTTAAAGGAATAGATATTTTTTGAATTTTTGACGGGATACATAATATTTATCTTTGCGCTTCCCCATTTCTCTAAAACAAACACTTTATAAATACAAGGAAAGAAATATCTTACTTTAGAAAATGGTAAAAAACAAAGTTACCTTGTTACACTATGAAAGCAGAGAATGTGTATACGTTGAAACGCGATCTATAATTTTGGCGCGTCGCGGTGCAAACTGACGTGGTCTCACTTCGAGCTCTTGTGGGTATCGGCCGCGTGTCAGAGCTATTTATTAGACTTCGCGCGGCCATACTAAAAATGTATGGCGTAATCGTAATGGTTTAAAAAAAAAACATATTAAATATGTAAGCAATATTAAACCGTGATTGCCGTTTTGGTAGTTTTTACGTAGTGCAGTCTTAAGTAAAATATTTTCAGTTAACGATATTTTTATAATAACAAAATGCTGAAGTCAATTCTTTTTATCTAGAAGTTTATTGATCTTATTTGGATTTTTTATTTCTGTATGTAAGTTTATTTATTGTTTGCCATAGTTTCTCATTATCTTTTGGATATGGTTTTAAAAGATTTCGACTAACAATGAATACTTTCGGGCGAAATGCCCAACCGGGCGAACTCGCCTCGGAGGAAATGACCACCAAAAAATTACATCGGAACATAGTAAGCCACTTAGGGCTCCCGCACACGACCGAGAATCGGTGGCCGATTATCGCCCAGGACAAGGACGGAAGATCCAGGTGATAACACGTCAGAGCGGGATGCCGACAAAAAATCGGTCACCGATTCTCGGTCGTGTGCGGGAGCCCTTAGTTAGGAGGTTTAGGGCTCCCGCACACGACCGAGAATCGGTGACCGATTTTTTATCGGCATCCCGCTCTGACGTGTTATCACCTGAATCTTCCGTCCTTGTCCTGGCCGATAATCGCCCACCGATTCTCGGTCGTGTGCGGGAGCCCTTAGTGATGGGCAAATGCGAATGATTGACTCGAATCGAACAACTTGTCGAACAAAAAATAATGGCCTAACTGATGGTATACTTTTTTACTTAAAACAAGCGCTCCTACTAGAAAAACAATTAAAGACCGCTATATTCGAAACTAACAGTGTTGCACTAGTCAAGTATTCTACACGGACACATCTGACTCCGGCGCGCTTTAACTGGCGATTGATTCAGTACCTAACCGAACCGTAAATTTTGAAAATTATTGAATCAGTGTTGCTGCGATAACGAGATCGATGGTTGAATTTTAAAAATACAGTAACTCTACCGAATATTCCTATAGAAAAAGAAAATAAAAAATTTCGAGAATATCGAATTCTTAAAAGTACCGGTAATAATCGATACTAAATAACCGACCAAGTTCGTACTTCGTGTCAAGCCACGCGCAGTGTAGAGTTAAGGAGTGATCACACCTAGCTGAATTCAAAGACTAATTCGGCGTACATTGCTCGTTGAAGTAAGGATATTTCAATTAACATAACCAAGCCTGCCAGCAATGTATGCCGAATTAGTCTTTGAATTCAGCTAGGTGTGATCACTCCTTTACCTAGTTCTTTTTACGATTTTTTTTGTCGCAAAGCAGGTTTATTAACTCTACTGAACAGTCGTATAGAAAATATCTGAACCTTTCAAGTATCGATGGTAATCTATAGTGAATTTTTTTAAATTTTTTTATTAGTACTTATTATTACACCATGAATAATAATTATTTTTTATCGACAAGTTGTTCATCATCATTCGCCAAATTTACGCATCACTAAAGAAGTTCTTTACTTGAAGGGAGTAAGGAGGTTTAGTGATGTCCGAGTGCGAATGATTAATTTTAATTTAATTCCGTGTTCGCATCGAAATTAAATTTACCAATACATTGTCTAAGGGACTGGTTTCCGAAAACTGAAAGGGCGTGATCAGTCAACGTAACTGAATAATTTTCAGTAAATAAAACTTTCAGAAAATATTAAAATAATCCTCTTTTCCACAAAAAAGCCACGATCACACCTAGCTGAATTCAAAGACTAATTCGGCATACATTGCTCGTTGAAGTAAGGATATTGCAATAACACAACCAAGCCTCCCAGCAATGTATGCCGAATTAGTCTTTGTATCCAGCTAGATGTGATCGTGGCTAAACTGTCCATTTGCAATTTTATATGAAGAGTATTGAAGAGGCTGATAGTTTTATTAACTGAAAGTTGTTCAGTTATGGCGAATGACTATGTGCACCTGCTAGACTAGAAAAAGGGAAAAAATGTATCCACTTCATTTACCACAGCCATTGTTTTTGTTTGATCAGAAATACTCTCATTCATAAGATTTGGCACGGCAATGTTCAGGTCTCATTTGTCCATTTAAGCTAAATAAAAATAAAAACATCACGGAAATGTATTGTCAGCCTATTAAAGCCACGATCACATCTAGTTGGATTCAAAGACTAATTCGGCATACATTGCTGGGAGGCTTGGTTATGTTATTGCATTATCCTTACTTCAACGAGCAATGTATGCCGAATTAGTCTTTGAATCCAGCTAGCTGTGATCACTCCTTAACTCAACCGAACAGTCGTATACAAATTTTTGTATAGTGAATTTTTTAAGTTTATTATTGGTACTTATTATTAAACCAAGATTATGCTTTATTTTTATTTTTCATGGACAAGTTGTTCGATTCGAATTAATCATTCGCAAAATCTTTACTTGAAGGGACTTAGCAAGTTTAGTGATGTCCAAGTGCGAATGATTAATTCAACTTATCGAACAAAAGATATACTTATATTTAAAAAACGGTCAAGTGCGAGGCTGACTCTCGCTTCGAGGGATTCGATATTCCTGTAGTATTTTTAAAAGCAATAAAGCCCATCTTTAAGACCGCAAATAAGTTAGTCTGAAATTTTTTCTTCTTTCAATTATCGGTTGTATTTGTCTTGAGATTGTATCAGCCATTTTTTAACAATCGATAGTATTTTATTGTACAATAATTATTTTCGATAAGGCTATTCAACAGAGTTACTGTATTTCAAGATCAACTACCGACAGCGAAACTATCGCTATCGGAACATCACTATTCAGCAACTGTATTAGTAGGATTTTTTTCTACTTAACTTTCTAGCTAGAACTCTGAATTCACAAACGTCTTTTTCTACGTAGCCTCCTAGGTAGATTTCTTATTCAGTCGTCAAATTCAAGCAGGTGTAATCGCGGCTTTAGGGAGAAGACGAGCTATTCCCGCGCTGGGTCATTTCTGGTGCTAAGGTTAGCCATACCCATTCAGCGGGACAATGCTGCATGTGTTATTGGCACCTTTGCACCAAAAGTGGCACACAGTGGTGGGTATGATTGAATTTTTAAAATTATTTTTTAAATTATTGATGTGTATCCGATCAGATCGACCTATTTATAATTAATTGACTTGAATAAATTAATTATATTTTCTAAAAAACATATCTACAGGGGAAATGGGCAATAATGAAAAACTAATTTTAATAATTAGGAATTTCAAGATCTTTAAAAGTATTGATTCTAGGGAAAAGCTGCTTTTTTGTGGAAAAAATCGTGGTTCACAGTTTGCGATAACGGGACCTTCCTTGTGTGTTGTCGTTATCGTACACCCCCCCCCCCCCCCTTAGGACTTTTAGTATGTTTGTCTCCAAATAATGTTTTGAACTTTCTGATTTCGTCTTTTCCATCTATAATGATTCGTCGGTTGTGTAAAGTAACATGACTGTAGATACACAATAAAGATGATTTTTACCTTATTACGTTTCAGTTAAGCCATTTGCTGTATAAAGTGTGTCTCATAGCTGGAGTAATATGGCTAATGTGGTCGGCAATTGTGACGTTATGCCTTGCTAAAAGAGCGTTTACGAGAGGCGGGACTGGTTGGTTGTGTTGTGTAAGTATCAGGTATTATTAGTGAGGCTCAAAGGTAAACTAGGCTTAAGTGGCTTTAGTGGTTAAGTGTATGCCCACTACTGTGAAGAAGCGACTACTCGCTTCGCGCCTACGCGTATCCCGAGAGTCTAGCGTGGGCATCACCGCATCGTTCATGGTTTGGCTTGTAGTCTCATATTGTCTCTTTAAATTTTGATTGTGATGTAGTGGTTTTATCTGAATGTTGGCTCAGTAAGATACAGGCACTACCTAAGCTTGACGGCTACAACTCATATCATACGATTCGCAACTTAAATCAAAATGATGGACAGGCAGTATATATAAAAACTAAATTTGAATGTACAGTGTACGAACCTGTATCTGTACAGGATGCAAACTGTCTCATCTGTAAATTAGGAAACAATTTTGCCCTTGTGGCCATCTACAGGTCTCCTTCCTTTAATAATATAGATCGGTTCTTAAACTCACTAAATGAAACACTTTGCACACTTGCATCCTGTGGTAACGTAGTTATAATGGGAAATATTAATGTAGATATTAAGGCTAATAGTACTGACAAACGCTCAAACGATTATCTTAACATGATAGCTTTCCATGGCTTATTACCAGCTCACCTTATACCCACTCGCGGTGAAAACTGTCTCGATCATATCCATCTAAAAACAGCTAAAAAATCTACTACTATCATAATTGAATCTTACATAACAGATCATTAGCCTACACTAGTTTGTATGCAAGGTAATGAAAAAAATTACTTTAAAAACCAGAATCGTATGATGATTAATAACGCAGCGATACAAGAAACTCTCTTAGATTCAGATTTTTCACCTGTCTTAAACTCAACAGATGTCAATGAAGCGACCAACATATTAGTGAATAATGTCTCGAGCATAATAAAACTACACACATCCATAAAAAGGGTTCCCAATAGCAAAAGAAACATTAAACCGTGGATTACTCCCGGTCTACTGCGATGTATTCGTAATCGCGATAGGATGCATAAGAAAACGAAAAAGAACCCCACTAATCTGATACTGAAAACAACTTATTCGAGATATAAGAACTTCCTCAATAAATTATTAAAAAAATTAAAACAATCTTACCAAAAGTGGGAATTTGAAAAAGCTAATAGAAACTCGAAAGCAACCTGGAAATTAATCAAAAACTTTGCTTACCTCAATCGGAATCCTTCCCCTCCTAATTAAATATTACTTAAAAATAATTATGAATTGTTTGCATGATAATTAAGGAATAAAAGGCTTTTTTATTTTTATTTATATTTTTTATTTTATACTTATCCTCCGGCACTAGCGGTTCCTCTCCCTTGGCTACCAATACACGCTCACTCTCCAGCCCACTAAGCACAAGATCAAGAATGCCACCATGATCATTCAAAATATTGTTATGTTGATTAAGATTACAGAAATTACAAAAAAAAAGTAAACTGAACCTCTACTGATTTTGACCATGAGTTGGGATCAAACCCCCCGTGTAAGCCGTCTCAAATGCTTTCAGCGCCTGACATTTGTGACGTCACACTGTTTAACTGTCATAATCAAGTAGTGATGAGGTATTGTCGATTTTTATATCGATGAATTTTGGATACAGGTGACAAAATTTGTGAAAAAAAAAACAAATACTATCAGATTTTTTTTATTATTATGGATTACTTATTTTTAAACTTGTATTATGTAAATAAAAAGGCCGATATAAGTTTATAATTTTATTTTTAGCTTAAAGAAAAAAGATCCTTAAATAGGTATATCCTTAACAATAACTATCATTATGACAATGGATAATCATTTTATTATTTTCCATTAGGCAGTGTATACCACTAATACTTAAATAAAATGTACAAAAAGCTATTATTAGTACAGGTTTCACTCATGATTCTTCATGACCAGCAGTTGTCTTTTTCACTACGTACTCAAGATTAACAATCATAATAATCTGTAACAAAACGCATTTTTAAGTACAATATCATAAGAATATTCTATTTTAACACTTCCTGTGTTCGGATAGATCTACAAGAGACGCTTTACCAACTAGGCTCAGGGTCCCGCATGATGTTGTAAAATTTGCGATCTCTATACGTATTTCAACGTTGCGTTTGTGCTTCCACCTAATAAGCATTACCTGTACTAGCTCAACAAGTCCTATTTTTGTAAATATAATTCAAGTCAAAAATTGGTAACACTACGTATAATTCAAAATGATTAAATTTTGCAATTTTCTACTTGGTAGATTTATCCGAACACAGGAAATGTTAAAATAAAATCATTTTCAATCAATACGTAGTGTTACCAATTTTCGACTTGAATTCTTTTTGCAATAATAGACTACTTGAGCTAGTAGTCAAGTACAGCTAATGCTTACTAGGTGGTAGCACAAACACAACGTTGAGATGCGTATAGAGGTCGCAGATTTCACAACATCAGGCAGGATCACAGTAGCCTAGTTGGTAAAGCGTCTCCGGTACTGACGGAGAAGACGCAGGTTCGAATCCTTCCTGTGGTTGTAAAATTTTGCGTTTTTCTACTTTGTACATCATCATAAGTTCAAAACTATTCTATTAAAGGGTTTAGAACAAAACTCAGTTTATTGGCCTTCCAGGCTCCGATATTAATACCACCAACAGTTGTCGTTTTCTCTCCTTATTTAAAATGTACAAACATAAACACCTGTAACAAAATACATTTTAATGTACAATATCATAAGTTAAAAACGGATGTATTAACGTGCCACCAAATTTGAGTAAATTTTTACCAAATAATATCCACCAAATTTTGTCTACCAAAATGGATGAATGTACACCGAATTTGCTTCTGGCACTTCGCCGGCAGCGGCCGCGGCACGCTCGCTCCGCTCGCTCGGCTCATGCGTTGTGGTCGCAAGATAACCTTACACAACTTAACCGAAACGGTTATCCAAATTTGGTGTACGTTCAGCCAATTTGGTGTACTTTCATCCATTTTGTCTGTAGTGTATTGGGGTATAAAAAAATATTTTGGGAATCATTTAATTTGTTGCCGTTAAAAACTATTAAAACATAAATCACTTTATTGTCCTCTCCAATATTGATTCCACCATCAGTTGTCTTTTTCACTATGTACTTATTGATTAACAATGATTAACCTGTAACATAATATATTTTATGTACAAAGTCATAAGTTATAAACTATGCTATCAAAGGGTTAAGGGTGTATCTCAGTTTATTGGTCTCCCAGGCTACGATATTGTTACAACCAACAGTTGTCTTTTTCAATATAGATAAACAATCATAATAGCCTTTAACAAAACGTATTTTATGTACAATACCATCAGTTGAAAATATGGCATCAGTGTTTAAAATTTTACTAAAACCTAGCTGAACACCTCATAAAATTAAAATATAATATATCAAGCCATTTGGTAGGTACGAGATTTGTGCTTCGCCGCAGTTGGATAAAAATATATCGATGTAAGAAATCCCATCACTATATCATGTTTTGATATCAATGTTTATCATCATATTTTTATGTAAAATTTACTTATAAAATGCGATATTGAGCATACACCTAATATACCACAATGTATTGAGTACTACACAATATTTCGTGAAGCAAAATATTGCGTATTATCAAAAATAAACTAAAAAATACTTACGCATGATACGATATGACTTCGGCACTGTTTTCTTTGTAATTTTCTCGGGCATTGCAGCCTAATACGCAACAAAACATTTTTCACTAACTTTCTGAGCAATTTCTGAGCTCAAAACATTGGCTGAAACACACTTTTATACTAAAATTTTGCAAAAACAACCACAGCAAATAAACAACAACTTGCACAGTCTGACAGAAAAATGGAGGCATAAACCTTCCAAATTAAGTGACACCTTACAGGAGGGGTTTTGTCCTATGTTTATGGACCCTGCATTTTTAGTCGGATTATGCTTATCATTATAATCCGACCAAAAAATGCCTGTGGCGGGGGAGAATCGAGTATAACCAGACGATATATTTCTAGCTCTTTCTATTACGATGAATCACTTCTAGTTGAAGTGAGATAAAACGTGGTTATGAACTAATGCTCAATACAATCTGTCTTTTATACGTTAGTATTATATAGTCTAAGGTTGGGATTAAAATCACCCATAACGATTACATCTAAGTCAGAGTATTTACATATTGCATTCTCAATACAAGTCAATACATTAACAAATTGGTCGTCTTTATAATTTGGCGGCATGTAGACAACACAACACAACATTTTTATATTTTTAAAACAAATTGTTGCAAATAACAATTTCATATCTGGCGTAACACCATCAATGTCCGTAATCAAGCGCACAGAGTATGTGTCGCGTACGGCGAGCAGCACGCCACCCCAGCCAGCGTCACCGGCACGGTCACGTCTCAGCACTGTATACCCAGGAGGGAACAGCTCACCGTCGCACACTGAGCTTGTCAGAAAGGTTTCAGTTAGGGCTACCAGGTCAAAGCTGCACAACGTTAAATTTTTATAAAAGGAGGATGTTTTTGATCTAAGGCCACGCACATTCTGATAACAAATATTGATGTTTTTAAATAATCTTCTATTTTTTCTCCTGTTTGCCACGAAAATTATGACGCCAAGGCTTGACAAGAGTTCCCTCAGCCCAGTTACAAGGTGCCAACAAAGTTCCAACGAGCTTAGCTGGCACTCCAAGCTTGAACGATGCGTAGTTTCCACGGGATTTCAGCTCTTCAACAGTGTAGGATTCACTCGCGCAAGTAGTTTTTAAATGTTCTCGCACCTGATCTGCGGTAGTTCCTTTTTGCAAACAGCATAGATGTAAGAAGTTTAATCTTTCAGCAGCACAGAGTACAGTTTGCCCAGGCGCTGCTGTTCCTCTCAGAACGGGTGGAAGAGACGCGTGACCGCGCTTCGCTTTCACTTCTATGTACGTATCGTCACGGACAGGTTTCGACGCAGGAGGTGATGCGGACCGGGTAGAGGTAAATTTAAATTGCTTTGGGATATTATATACAATTTCACTATTTATTATTTAATATCATATCATATAAATAAATTATTTAATTAAGGACCCCTCGTTGGGTGAAGGCCTCCTCCAACCTGTTCCAATGTTCCCTGTTTTGTGCTGTAGTACTCCAATTTTTTCCTGCGTTTTTTTCGATTTCATCATTCCATCGCTCTGCTGGTCTTCCCACTATTTGCTTGCCAATTGGGCCCTTCCAGAAAGTTATATTTTTTGTCCATTTCGTGTTATTCATTCGAGCCACGTGTCCCACCCATTTCCATTTTAGTTTAAGGGCATGTTGGACCGCGTCTTTTATTTTCGTTTTTTCACGAATAGTAGTGTTTCTGACTTTGTCTTTTAATTTTAAGTTAAGTAAGCTTCTTTCTATTCGTCTTTGACAGACATGTGTTTTATTTCTGGTTTTGTTATTGAAAATCAGGTTTGACAAGCGTAGGTTAGGCATGGCAAAAGGCATGAATCTACCACTTTCTTTTTCAAGTGAACGGGTAAGTTTGATTTAAAAATCTCTTTGTGACTCCAGTATTTGTTCCAAGTCATTGTTATTCGTCTGTTCAATTCTTCTATGTGTCTGTCTTTCTTAAATGAAACCAGTTTTCCTAAATAAATATATTCATCGACATACTGCACTACCTTTCCATTTATATTTATCGTGGCTCTCAAGCTGTTTGTCATTAATTTGGTTTTTGTAGGGTTCATTTCAAGGCCAATTTTTGAGCTTATTGTGTTTAGTTCTGTTATCATTGTTTGAAGTTCAGCGGCTGATTCAGAGAAAAGAACTATGTCATCAGCGAATCGAAGATGATTTAAATGGTCTTCTTTTAATTGTATACCTTTTTTAGACCACGGTAAGCTTTCCATTATACTTTGTAGGACTGCTATGAATATTGTTGGCGAAAGTGGATCGCCTTGTCTAACGCCTTTACAAATCCTTATCGGAGGACCAGTTCTATCAAGTTTGACTCTACTTGTGCTTTTTGAATGAATGAATGAATAAATTATTTATTGCACACATAAAAATAAGAACACACAAAGAATAACACTTAAGGTTATAGTGGGCAAAGGCGGTCTTATCGCTGAGAGCGATCTCTACCAGACAACCTTTGTATAGAGGACAAGACATACATAAATAATCACAGCAGGTAGTGTACATATATATATATATATGAATAAAATATAAAATAAATACAAAAATATAAAGAAATAAATATACATATATATATATAACTATAGTGTTACGAATACATGTATACTCAGTTGCAAAAAGGAGAGGAACGACTTAGGAGATAATTATGCAGTTTTGTTTTGAAAATAGCAAGCGACTCGGAGTGACGAACTTCAGAGGGCATATTATTCCACAGTTGAGCAGATTTTAAAGCAAAATACTCCTTGTAGTAGCCGGACCGTGTTAATGTAGCCCGCAAAATGTTGTCAGACTTCGATCGAAAGACACGCGAGTGGTCAGCACCTAGGTACTGGAAACTCTCCTTAAGGTAGGAAGGAGTGCGTGGGTCATACAGAACATTGTACAGAAGCGTCAGGACGTGTTCTTCACGGCGCAACCTAATAGGAAGCCATTTTAACTTGCTCCTGTATTCAGACATATGATCGAACTTACGCAACCCATATATAAATCTGATGCACATATTTTGCAAGCGTTGTAGCTTATTGAGCAGGTCCTCATTGAGGTCAATGAGGCATACATCTGCGTAGTCCAGAATCGGAAAAAGTAGGGATTGCACAAGTTCGATTTTAGTCTTCACGTGGAGCAAGTTTTTCCACCTTTTTAGCGATCCAGCAGCAGCAAAGGCTTTTCTGCTGGTTTGGGTAATGTGCGGAGCCCAAGAGAGAGTGCTATCGAAAAGAACCCCAAGATTTTTAACCACTTTGCTAAAAGGCAAAGTGACACCACTGAAAGTAACAGGTCGAATCAGATCGAAGTTGAGCCGTGAAATCTGTTTCGAGCCTCCAATGATGATAGCTTGTGACTTATCAGGATTGACGATAAGGCCATGCGATTGACTCCATCTATATACAGTAGCTAGGTCATCGTTAAGTTTGGAAATCAAGATGTCGATATCATCAGTGGAGGCTCGAGAATATATTTGCAGGTCGTCAGCATACAGGTGGTAATGACAGGATAGGAAGGGAGTCAGGAAATTAATGAAAATAGAAAATAAGAGAGGGGAGAGGACACCGCCCTGGGGAACACCGGCAACTACATCGCAGTAGGAAGATAATTTGTTGTCTACGCGGATACGCTGTCGGCGTCCAACGAGGTAACTGCGGAACCACTCTACTGCAGAGTCCGAGACAAAGAGAGATTTTAACATTGCTAGTAGAATGTCAAAATCAACGCTGTTGAAGGCATTACTAAAGTCTAGCAGCACTAGGGTTGTGACCTGTTGATTCGACATTCCAAAGCGTATGTCATCGGACACTTTAGTTAGAGCAGTAACAGTGCTATGGCCAGGGCGGAAACCAGACTGGAAAGGGCTAAGGACATTATTTGTATTAACAAACACACTAAATTGGTGTTGGACGAGGCGTTCGAGGACTTTTGAAAGGAAGGGGAGGATGGAAATAGGCCTAAAGTGTGAGGGTATCGAAGGATTAGAAATTTTTGGAATGGGGATAACCGCTGCCTGACGCCAACAGCTAGGGAATGTACTGGTACTAAGCGAGAAGTTGAAAATGTGACAGAGAACAGGTAACAAAAATTCAAGTCCAAGAACAATCATTCTGCGGCTTATGCCATCAATGCCTTCGGCATTCGAATGAATAGCAAGTATATGTTTTTCAGCTTCTCGCTCGGTAACAGACCTAAAAATGAAAGGATTGTATAGCGGAGCAGGGAGGGAAGACAAAGATTGAAGTGTGGTTTGTTTGAGCGTTGAAGGAATCGGAGAGGATGTTGTAAAATGGCGATTAAGGGAATCAAGATCCATATTAGGCTGGAATGAAGATTTCGATTTACCTATACCAAGCGAGTTTAGAAAAGACCAAACCTTAGCAGGGTCGCCATTTTCAACAGAGAAGTGTATGTGACGACGCTGCGCATCCCTGCACATTCTGCTACAACGATTACGTAGTTCCTTATACCGACAGCGGTTTTCATTGGAAGGATCCTTACGAAATTTAGCCTTAGCAATATTTCTCCTGGTCATAATGGCCTTAATGCCATCCGTAAGCCAGGGAGCGGGGAGATGTTTGAGCCGGACGTGGCAGAGTCTACTACTTCTTGTCTAGTTTGTGATTTATCACTGTTTAGTTTTGGTATCCAGTTTCTGTTTTTGTTAAGTTGTTTGTTCGCTTTCTTTACGCTACCTAAAGATCTTAAATGTGCCTCAATAATATGTAATCTATGTTCGCAATAATCTTTTCTAATGCTCTTTTTTGTCTCTTTGTACAGTGCTGTTAACTGCTTTTTTTGTATTTTGTTTAAAGGTTTGCTGTTTTGCAGTTGATGCCGTTTTCGTATGAAATCTTTTGTGTTTTTGGTGATGATTTGTTTTCTGTGTTGAGGTTTTTGTGATTTTGTAGTCAAGATGCTGTCTGTCAGTTTGGTTTTTAGTTTTTCATAGTAAAGATCTGCTTTTTCATCCATGTGGACAATGAAATCGGACATCTCTTTGTCCATTCTTTTCAGGAACATTTCTTGTTCTTCTTTAGACTTCAGGCTAAGGTTTGTAACGGTACCAAAAGATTTTAGGATTATAAGTACCATCCGTCAATTACCATCCGCGTGTTAGTTCCACGCTGCAAGCAGCCATTACTGACACCGCCTCCACCAAGGCTACGAGCCGGTGCCTGTCCAGATTGGAATTTTCACAAGGCAGATTTTGTAGGTCTTTATGAGGCTCTGGCCAGTTTGGATTGGGAGAACGTTCTATCGGCATCTGATGTTGATGTAGCTGTCAATAATTTTTATATGGAACTCTATAAATGTATCAACGCTTTTGTACCCCTTAAAAAGAGAGCTTTAAGCGCAAACAGATACGTATATCCATCATGGTATACTTCGGAAATTATTCTAAATATAAAACACAAATATTTCCATCTTTCTATGTATAAATTCAATGATAGCGAGTTTAACAGAGAACTCTTTAAGTATTACAGGTGACACGTAAAAAAACTGCTCGATTCTGCCTACCAACAACACATTTAGGTCATTCAGGAGAGTATAATCCGTGATCCTGCTAAGTTTTGGCAGTATGTAAGTGACAAACGGAAAAGTAGACAGAAATGCAATAATTTCATGTTTGAAGGTGTTGAAGTGTCAGGTCAAGATGCTGCTGATGCTTTTGCCCTTTATTTTAGCTTGGTATTTCGTGAGGATCAACCACGACTTGACCCTGAGGCGGCAGTAAGCGCGGCGAGCAGAAGTACACCTGACGCAGCATGTGTTGCGATTGAAGCTGTTGGTGAAATTGACCTTGTAGCTGCTGTAAAGCGGCTTAAACCACGCGCATCTGTGGGGCCAGACGGTATCCCATCTTTCCTGGTGAAAGACTGTGTATCTGCTATGAAGGATCCACTGTCGCATATATTCAACCTCTCACTAAAGCAAGAAACATACCCTAAATCGTGGAAGACTTCTCGAGTCACACCAATCTCCAAGGGTGGCTCTGATTGTGATGTTACTAATTATCGGCAAATCGCAGTGCTGTCAGTTTTCGGAAAAGTATTCGAGTTTATAATAGATTGTCATATTAGTAACCAAATCAGAATGATTTTGGATGATAGCCAGCATGGATTTCGTCGGGCTCGGTCAACTAACACCAATCACGTGAACCTTGTGGACTATATAGCTGATGAAATGGATGCGGGTCGCCAGGTCGACGCGACATACTTTGACTTTAAGAAAGCGTTCGATCTGGTAGACAATGATATACTATTGGTGAAGATGGCTAAGTTTGGCTTTTCACCAACGCTTCTTGGCTTTTTCTCCAGTTACCTAAGTCATCGAGCTCAGTTTGTAAGAGTAGCTGGCTATGAGTCGGATCCATATTACACTCGTTCAGGGGTAAGCCAAGGAAGCACCTTGGGGCCGAGTTTATTTTTGCTGATGATAAATGATCTCCCGAAAGTTGTTCGTTGTGCCAAATGCCTCATGTTCGCAGATGATCTCAAGCTGTGCATGGGAATAAGTGGCGAGGTTGATGTTCGGGCATTGCAGAGTGATTTCGATGCAATTGGTAATTGGGGCAAGGTAAATAATTTGCCCTTTAATACCGACAAATGCAAAGTTATCACTTTTACACGCTCTCGACATCTGATTGTAGCCACGTACAGTATATCTGATGAACCACTGGAAAGAGTTAGCGAATTGAGGGACTTGGGATTAAAACTAGATGCTAAACTTGACTTCCACTCGCATATTATGTCAATTTGTAAGGCTGCTAATAAGACGCTTGGATTTATTATGAGAACTGCTTCCGAATTCGGAAACCTAAGAGTTGCTCTTATATTATACAATGCCTATGTCCGGAGTAAGCTAGAATTTGGAGCCATTATCTGGGATCCTTACGAAAGCAAATACTCCCTGATGATCGAAAAGATCCAGCGTAAGTTTGATCGTTGGCTTTATAAAAAGGCCTATGGCTACTATCCCTATTTATATCCGTCTCGA
Source organism: Athrips mouffetella (assembly GCA_947532105.1). Lineage (NCBI taxonomy): Eukaryota > Metazoa > Arthropoda > Insecta > Lepidoptera > Gelechiidae > Athrips > Athrips mouffetella. The sequence goes on along the minus strand of CANNWQ010000005.1, from coordinate 447,112 downwards.
TTTATTGCTGGAATGGTTTCCTTGAACACACTGTCACTGAGACGGAAGCTACTGCTGGTTATCCACTACTACTCTATTCTTCATAGTAAAATCGACAACTTGTCTGCATTGAACCGTATTGAGTTAGTTGTACCCTCCAAGTGGACGAGTAGCCAGGATGGTGCTATGATGGGTATGCGCCAGCGAGCGAGGCTATTTGTTTGCCCTTCCACGCGCACGCGCCGTGCTGACAATGCGCCCACTACACGTGCACTCTCCCTTATCAACAGGATAGCTGCTGAATACAGAGAATTTGATATATTTGCCGATAATATGGGCACTGTTTTGACCATAGTATGTACATTTTTAACTAATAATCTTTGACATATTTTATAATTTCATTATGATGTTTAACTATTTAAGATAGTTAAGTTTTTTTTTTCTTTGACTTGTTGGTGTTTTGGACATGATCTGTAAACCACTTGAAACTTATTAAATAAATATAAATATAAGTACATACATACATAATATCACGCCTTGTTCCCGTCGGGGTAGGCAGAGACCACAGTTAAGTTACAGTATAATAAAAACATACCCTTATTACTAAAACGTTGCCTTAACTAAAATATTGATTTAAAGAAAATCTCCGATTTCTCATAGGACCAATCTTGTAATTCATTTTGTACTTTGTGTTTTGCTTCACGGGCTGATACTCGTAATAGATGAATTTTTTACATGTTATTAATCTTGCTATAGATGAAAGATACAATACACATATACATTTTATTTTTTATGCCACAGCCAAAGGCACAGGCATCACTTTAGAGAGAAAAGCACAGCCACATGCATAACCACCGGCATCGTTTAGCCACACGAATAGCCACAGGCACAGCCTTAAGTACTGCCACAGGTACAGCTACCTTAATGTCTTTGTCTCCTCCGTGGTAAACTGTACTAACCATTTTTTGGTATCTTAAACAGTACTACAACCACATCTCAACTTGTGGGGAATTTCTAATGTAAAAGATCATTTTGTCTTAAGTACACTCTGTTTATTATAAGTTTTATAAAGATATAGAGAAGATTTTTATTTTTTATTTATTAACCTTATTGCGACTATTGTATGCTTAAACTTATTTAATTACTCAAATTCGCTTAGCTGTACTTGACTGTACTCGACTGTCCTTTACTGTACTTGAATATACTGAACTCTTTACTTGACTGTACTCTTCTGTACTAGACTTTACTCGACTGTACTCTACTGTACTCAACTTTTTACTCGACTGTACTCTACTGTACTAGATTTTACTCGGCTGTACTAGACTGTACTCAACTGTACTAAAGTGTTACCTACGGTATTTGACTGTACCTGATCGTACATGATCGTACCCGATCGTACAAGACTGTGCGTGTTTTTAATTGTAACACTCAATTTTGAGTAGGCGGTTACTTCTTTGATTACGCTGCGGTTAATTTGGCTGGTACAAGTCATGTCAAAGTGTCAAAATGAAGTGTATGTAATAGTGCTAAGTACTACGTCACGACAATACATCGCCTTAAGTCTGAACGAGTGTATGGATTTCAAGCTTTATGTAGGTACAAGTCTATTTTTCACAATTGTATACGAAATAACAATACTTCATACTTGGACATACTATTTGTCTCGTTTTCTAATTTCACAACAGCACTCTATCTTAGTAAAACCGACTGGTTATGGATTTAAAATTATTTCCACTATCTGTTATTCAAGTATGTTTGATCAAAAACCACAATCACTAATACAGCAGGTACTAAATTCTATATATGCATATAAATAATTGTATAAGTATTATAGGCGAACGGTTCCACTCTAGCAGCTATTCTACCACCTGGCCGAAGGCTGTTCCATTCCAGGTGACGACCACCACAGAGAGCAGTCAGTCCTGTCCTGACCACACTCATGGACGGTATATCAAGTCAACGTGCTAACAGGGAAATTTCTCACCGTTTTGGAACCGGCCCTGATATGAAATCAATCACTCTCGTTTTCACGTGAAACATTATAAGGATTTTATATTTTAAAAACCAAAACTCAACCCGGATATCATATAGCTTCAGTTCATTGTTAACTTTACTATGTATTTCAAAACTGTTTACTATGTAATCATCTATTTCCAATTAAGTGTTTACTTAGTATTTTTTTTTTTTTAATTATTTTTAGTACACATAACAGCTCATCAGTACAAACACTTTTGGACTTTAAAGCATGGTAATAGAGTTTAAAAAGTTTCTACTGACGTGCGGTTGACCGTACCTAAGTATAACCTGTCAACTTGATATCCATGTCCAGCACATTGTGCACTTTTTGGGGCTACCTGTAATCAGCAGTTGTTATTGCAGGTACCATTCAACTTTCGCCGGATTACCTCTTACACACTTAGAGGTACCATTCAGCTTTCGCCAAATTACCTCTTACACACTCTTATAGGTACTGTTCAGCTTTCGCCAAACTACCTCTTACACACTCTTATAGGTACCGTTCAGCATTCGCCAAACTACCTCTTACACACTCTTATAGGTACCGTTCGGTATTCGCCAAACTACCTCTTACACACTCTTGTAGGTACCGTTCAGCTTTCGCCAAACTACCTGTTCTACCATTCAAGGTACTTTCTTTTTTCACTATAATCTAGTAATGCCTCCATCCACAACCTTTCAACTGTATTATATACAAATGTTTGTATGTGGTAGGAAACAGGATCTAAAAATAAGGGACACGTATTTTTTTATTTTGTTAAATAAGCAAGTTTTTATATAAATTTTTTATTTTAAAGTTTAAATTTTTTTTACCGGAAGTGACGTCACACCGCGGCTAAATTGGCTAAATAGTGAACAAGGTCACTGCCATAGACATAGCATAGAAGACCAACAATGAGTCAGAGCGAGAAACAAATCTCTTATGGTGATACTGCAAGATAGCAAAGGATAGCGAATCGAAAAGCTCTGTAACCTATTTTGAATGACAGGGGGTCACTTTGGGCCACGCGAAAAACCAGCTTTCGTTTTTTGTAAAAAATTGCGTAAAAACTACATATTTATATAAAAATAAGGATACTTTTAATTATGACGGTGTGTAGTGTAGTTGGATGTGGTGTTAATCACAAAAATAGTCCAGAGAAATGTACATTTCACGGGTAAATTCCTAGGACGTTATTACTTTTGAACTATAGGGTTTTTTGTTTAAAAGAACATATTTCTTGTTTAAAATATAGAATAGCTTCTTCTGAATTGCAAATTTTCGTATTTTGCATAGAAATAAGTTAAGTTGTTGATAATGTTCTGAATTTTAGTGTTATATTTTTCATCAATATAGCTCACATTTACGCTAGGGCTTTACTCAAATTTATCGATACCTATTTCCTTTATGTTTATAATACGAGCTCACAGACGCATTGTTACTTGATTTACCATTTTCGTCTTGAAATAAACAGAAGTAGGTCAGTCCTAACTTTGTTTTGCCATTTTGTTCAACAGTTTCCAAAGTATTCGAATATAAAAGAAAAATTGATAAGGGTGATTGGACGAGTTGGAATCCTAAATAATACTCTTAAGTTTGTAGCAAACATTTTCTAGATGTAGGTATATAAAAGAAAATATCGACTAAATACCACTTTATTAAAAGACTAACAGATTCGGCAGCTTGAAATCGGAATGGAGTTCTGTTACCAATTTAAAAAAAAATCAGTGCCGGCAGCCATTTCAGCAACCGGCGCCGGTCGGTAGCTCATATGGGACCCGGCGCCGGCAGCAGCGCAGGCACTTCCGTATAGTTTTCATCGGCTCAAACAAATTGTTACCAAAATATAATGTCATTCCTTCCTTAAAAACGCTACTCAAAGCTGTGAGGGTCAGGCGCAACATCACCACCGCTGACTTCGGTATATCTGCTCCTAGTGACACGCGTATTTTCGTCAATGAACGTTTGACTAAAAGAAATCGTATTCTCTTCGCTAAGGCTCGTGAAGCTGGAAACATGCACAAATGGAAGTTTGTCTGGACTAGGGAAGGACGTATATATGCAAAACAAACTGATGAGCCGGGTTCACGTGCGTATCGACTCAGGTGTGAGGAAGACTTAGACCTTTTTACAAAGTCGCCCCGTTAGCTCGTGTAACTGTTATTGTATTTTTCCTACTGAACTTTTTATGGTGTTTATATACGCGAACAATGCTTTACTATGTCTACCTAAAGTTGAATTTATATAAAAGTCGCTTGTTTATTGCAAACATTTTGCCTATGTACCCTGTCAATGCCTACCTTTTGTTTGTCATCCAAATAGTATGGTGCTGTCTGGTTATGCCTATTGTATATAACTACTTAGATAGTTTGGTTCATGATAGCATTAATGATATGTCGAAAAGAAACATAAGCATATTCATTCGTAATCGACTGAAGTCACTGCGGTACCAAACGTTTGAAATAGAAACTTATTATGCAATAAAATTATCGCGAGAAGTAGTCTTTGTTTGTTTACGTTTGTGGCAGCATTCATTTGTCATTATTTACAGTAACTTAATTGGCTGGAATACTTTATCACTTAATAAAATCAATGGCTAACAACAACCTACGTGTTGGTCTACTAAACGTTTGCTCCCTTAGCACGAACCACGAGGAATTTCAAGCTGCCCTACTTCGCCACCCCCTAGACTTGCTCGCGATAAATGAAACATGGTTGCGAATGGGCGAGGACGCGAGAGCACCTGTCGTGCCGGGATATCGACTGAGACACTCGCCGCGAGCGCATAGCCCGCGCAATGCGCATCAGCGCTCGCGGGGAGGCGGGGTGGGTTTTTATATTAGACGCGGTATCACAGTTGGCGCTCGCCCTCACCCAAACGTTAACCCTATGGTAGAACAGATGTAGTTAAATGTAAACATTAAACGTACTAGGTATATCATAGGCACAGCGTACCGTCCCAACTGGGTTAACATCGACGTGTTTTTGGACGCGCTGTCGGAATCAATAGCGTCATTTACTAACTATGATCATATTATTTTATTGGGCGATTTTAATATCAATCTTTTAGATCACAATCATTCTAATACTTTAAATTTTAACCAATTTTTATATTACACCAATTTGACGAACTACATCGATGAGCCAACGCACTTCACTTCACATAGCAGCACACTCATAGATGTCATATGTACTGACGCTAAGGTCTGCAGTAGCTCAGTCCATCATATAACTGGTTTGGGTGCTCACGCAATGGTATCTATTGATTTGAAAATAAAAAAACCTAAAACCCCGCCCAGGTACGTAACTTACCGGCCTTTACGAAATATCGACATGAGTAGCTTTGATTTAGACCTTAATCGACTAGACTGGCATTATTTACTTACGCTACTTGACGTAAACGACATGCTGAGGTACTTTAATATCAACTTCTTATATTTATTCAACAAACATGCTCCCGAAAAGACGATCATTGTAAAAGAGCGCATACCTCCTTGGATAACTAGTAATATTCAGTACATGATTAAGTTACGTGACGAGGCCCATAATAATTATAAAACTTTAATAAAACTGCGTGACGAAGCCCAAAATGATTATAATAATTCTGATGTGGTCGCTCGTAAGGAGCAATACAAAACCCTTAAGAGCCTAGTCTGTAGTAGTATGTATTATGAAAAAAAAGCATTTTTTACATATCATATTAATAAAAACGTGCATAATCCAAAACTATTTTACCTAGTTTTAAAGGTGTTGCGGAGATACCGTGTGACATGTTTAAGCCGGAAGAGCTCAATGACCACTTCCTGAATATTCCCGGAGATGGTAGGATATCATCTGACGTTTTATCTTACTATGAAACTCAAAAATTTTGTTCGGAGATTTTCACTCTGCGGACTGTCACTGAAGATGTAGTTGGCAAGGCTATTCTTAGAATAAAATCCAGCGCCGTGGGTGTAGATGGTATTGGCCTGGATATGGTAATGTTAACTCTTCCTAAAACGCTCAAGTTTATCACAGCGATTATCAATCGATCCCTTTCTACCTCCATTTTCCCGGACTGCTGGAAGTTTGCATCTGTGCGCCCCATTCCCAAAAATAGTTACCCCACGGAGTTAAAAGACTTAAGGCCTATAAGCATTTTGCCATTCCTCTCAAAGGTTTTAGAGAGAGTAGTTTATCTCCAAGTTTATAAATATTGTGAAGTAAACAAAATTTTACCAGATATGCAGTCAGGATTTAGAAAGGGTCGCGGGACCAGCACTGCTCTCTCTGACGTTGTTGATAATATACTTGCATCGGCCGACGCTGGGGAGGGTACCTTGCTTACACTGCTTGACTTTAGTCGCGCTTTTGATTCTCTGAGCATTCCTTTACTTTTATCAAAGCTGTCTTATTATGGATTTGACAAATCTGCTGTGGTATGGTTCAATAGCTACTTATCCCATCGTAGTCAACAAGTTCTGCTTACCAAATCGGATGGCAACAGACTCACATCAACTTTCAGATCTGTCAGCAGAGGTATTCCGCAGGGCTCAATCCTTGGGCCATTGTTATTTATATTTTATTCTGCTGATATAAAGAATTGTATATCACACTGCAAATTTCATCTATACGCAGATGATGTACAAATATACATCTCTGTAAATCCAAATTCTAATCAGGCTATGGACATGATAAACAATGATCTCAAGAATATTCATGATTGGTCCGTGCGAAATTCTTTGGTACTCAATCCTTCGAAGTCGAAATTCCTAATTATTGGAACTAGACATCAAGTTGATAATATTCGAAATCTTCAACCCAAAATTTTTATTAATGGCGAGCCTAGAGAAGAAGTTGATAAAGCTCGTAATTTAGGCCTATTGATGGATAATGGACTAAAGTTTCATGATCATGTGCTTGAGCTGGTGAGAAATTGTTTCTTTAGGCTCAAAGTCCTATATAAAATAAGAGATTTTCTATCATTGGATTTACGTATCACACTTTGCGAAACACTTGTTTTATCAAAGTTCAACCACTGCATAGCCGTTTATGGACCCTGTCTATTAAAAAAGTCCCTCGCACTTGCTCAGCGTATTCAAAATGCTTGCGCTCGATACTGTTTTAAGATTCCTCCTCGTACCCATGTAACTCCATTCCTCAATGGGGCAAATATCCTTAGAATGGAAGGGCGTATAAAATTACATTTGGCCTGCTTACTATTCGATGTAATTTTGACAAAGCAACCGGAGTATCTATATCGCAAACTAACCTGGCGTTATTCGGATCATCGTTATGTGGCGCGTTTCTTGTCTATTGCGTTGGAAATTCCTAAGCATAGAACTGCGCTTTTCCGGGGTAGTTTTAGGTACGCGACAACAAAAATCTGGAACGATATACCGCCGCCTATTCGTTCTATCACTTCCAAAGTCACCTTTAAACTTCATTACCGTAAATGGCTAATGGAAGCACAAATGCTACGAGCGACGCGTACCTAAAAATAAATTACTATAACGTTATTTCTTTATTTCTTCCTTTTTTTTATTTTGATAATATTTGTTATAAATTGTTTTTAATTAGTATTTAGTTTTACGGTTTTTCTTATTTTATTTTTGAATTTATTTTTAAAATTTAGCCTGTTTGCTCTGTGACGAGAGAGAAGTTTACGGTTCTGGCAGAATATCAGCGCTGCAGTGCCGTTGCCGGTGCTGTATGCATTATGCTGAGCCAGCGCCTATACAATAGGCATACCACATACAGCATGCAAAAGGTCGGCTGCCTGTAGAATAGACTTTGTCTTCTTGATGTTACGCGCGACTAAAATGTGAAACTACCTAATCTACCTATTTATTTTGAGTTGTGTATGTTAATATTTGTAAACTCCTGTGATCTGTTTTATGTGTTATGTTTATTGAATAAAGGTTTTATCTATCTATCTATCTATCTATCTAAAACTGACTATTTTAAAATTTTTGTTTATAAAGTAGAAAATCGCAAAATTTCACAACCACAGACAGTATTCGAACCTGCGTCTTCTCCGTAAGTACCGGAGACGTTTTACCTACTCGTACTAGGCTAAAATGTGGTTCTGTTCTGTCTGATGTTGTGAAATATGCGTCTTCAATACGCATTCCAACGTTGCGTTGCGTTTGTGGTTGTGAAATTTAGCGATTTTCTGCTTTGTAGAATTATCAGCCATTAACGTCTTCCGTGGTCTAGTGGTTAGAGTGCTCGGCTCTCGATCCGGAGTCCAGAGGTTCTGTGTTTGATTCCCGGTGGGACTCTGTCAAACAAAAATCCCTTTGTGCGACTTCCCCAGTTTGTTTAGGACATTGCAGGATGAATCACCTGATAGTCCCATAAGTTGGATGATTCCGTGCTTCGGAAGGCACGTTAAGCCGTTGGTCCCGACTACTACCTATGGATGTAGTCGTTAAAGAGCCATATGTCAGAGGCCTTTGGCGGCCTCAAATGCTATATTTTGACATTTGCTCCATACATTAAAAATAAAAAAAAATACAATTGGCCTAAGACAGGGGCTCATGCTGGTGGCACTAGTCGTGCAGTGACGAAGATAAAAAAATGAGGTTTGAACAAAGAAACATAAATTACAGTTCCACCGATTTTTTTGGGTTGGTACTGTACAGATCTGAAGTCCCTTCATATAGGATCCTCAAGTCAGATACGTGATTGTTTTGGCCAAAATTGATCGTCTAGAATAATATCCTTTAGAATATTATTATTTTTTCTGAATCCTACGTCATTCCGTTTTATATATTTATAATATTTTGTAATTTACAGATTCTGCTCGGTGGAGAGTGGCAATAGAAGAATGAAAAAGAAACAACACCTTTGTTAATTTATTACTTTTATTTGAATATAATCCTAATCTTTACATGTCTAATTTGAGTTATTTATTTTATATTAGATCACTATTTATTTAAATTTAGTCTCAAATTGTTTGGTGTAGTTCATCTGAATTCATGTAGATTCATCAATTTAGGGGAAGTCTTTTCTCATTTACTATGCAATATTATAGCCGTTAAGTTTCTGAAAGGAAACCTATGTTAATATAAATGAAGTAATAAAAAATAATGTGGGGACAATCCCCAGGTTTGGAGCACCACCTTCGCCCCAAACAGCTCGTCCTAGGCTTCCTCTACCTTAAGTCCTAGGTCCGAGGCATATCATCACCCAGCTCACGATGACATGACGCTAATCTACCCTAACAATCCAACTGGATCGTCAGGATTCTGATCATCCTCGCGGAGCTGGATATCCCATCGAAAACTTAAACTACAGTAAAGACTAGGGTTAATGTATGTGGAGAGCGGAACTAACTAACCACAGTACAACCCAGACGGTGATGATGTCTCCCCCCGGTATGTTCATGCCCCGCGTCAAAACCCGACTTCCACGTGGCCCACCTTTAAGGGACGATCACTGACTCATCCAGGGTTCACAGGGTATTTGACTATTTCTTTTAGTCACCCATACCAGAGCTGGTCACCGAGCCCGCCAGGCACACGAAGCATACAGTCTTCCTTTAGGAAAACAAGGCACTCCTACAAAATGAGCTCTTCCTGTAATCCCTCCGGGCAGACAATGATCGACATCATCGAATCCCTTAGTTTGTTTTGAAATAAGTTAAACTGAAAATAATTAGCCAGCTCCACACGTCCAAGTGTGAAGTCTGTACTAGATACGGGTATAGTATTATTGCTTGCATGGCCAGCCTAGATCAATAACGGTTTTATAACGAGAGACATAAAGAGTTTGAAGGGCAACTTCCCTCCCCCCAGTCACTGAGTGACTATATTGCACCAACAAGGTCTCCGTATATCCTTCATAGCTCTCACTTGTGATGCGTAGCTAAATCTCTTTTCCGTTACCAACCCACGCAGGACAAGAATTATGTAGAGTAACCCCAGTCTAAACACTCATTTAAATAAAATGAATTGCATCTAAACTATAATGGGATTACCCAGCATATTTCGAAGAAGAACATATAAGAAGTAAGTATGACAAAAGATTACTGAAGGTAATCCTTAAATAAAAGTGTAGTATGATGACCAGAACCGAGAAGATACGGGATAGTAGTATCTAAGCTAGGTTGGGCCAAATATTTATGATTTAAGATCTTAAGGGAAAAATCAAAAGCATCGAGTATTCAAAACCAAGAACACTGGGAGAATTTAGCGTAAACAACACTAGCTAAAACTCGATGTTCTTTAAAAGAGGACTCAAAAGAAGTATAAAAAATGGATTATTGTATATACTTAAATATTCGGAACTTATCTACAATGAAAGAAACTAAACATTATAATTTCTGTTCCATTATTGTTTTCAAGAATCTATTTAGTAATATTAAAGGTGGTTTCACACCGAGTCAAAGTATAATTTTAAGTATGATAAATTATGACAAGTTTTATTAAGGAAAAATAAAACTTAGAATCTTATAAGGTTTAGATTCCTGTATGATTCAATGAAGATTAAATAGATTATTTAACTACTTTAGGATGACACACATAAAGTTCAGAGGTCCCCCAAGGTCAGAGTGTCGTACAGCCGTCGCAGCCTTACGGGCGAACGTCGTCAACACACTTTACAAGAAGCAACCCACGAACGAACGTAATGTCTCCATCAAGAATATTCTTCCTTTTGATTCAAGACAATTCTAATTTATTCCTTATAAACAATTTAATGTCATTAGACTAAACTAGAATGTCCCTACACAAAAGAAGAAGGTTTTAAATTTTCTAACTACTCTACATTTGGTAGACCAACGCAAAGATCAGGAGGTTCTCCCGTGGTATATGCCACTCAAACGACGCATCCAATAATGGGCGAGCGTTGTCAGCACATAACACAAGAATCACCAATTCCAAAATCCAACGTTAAAACACCTTGCTAATATCCCTCCATTTGTACCGGAATAACACCAATTCATCCCACACATACAGATGGGGGAAATCAGGATGAATCAGCGAAACCTCACACAAATAGAACGAGAAGAACTTTAGAATCAGACCCTTTTAGGCTTGAGGGCTCCGGTCCAAGAATGATTAAAATAAATAAATCCGAAGGTTGATATTATCAGATAGACTTAGACAGATACTCCAGTGACACGCGACATACATTTGCCACAACCAATATAGTGGACATCGGGGACACATGTCACTAGGGCATCCATCCATGCTTGGTTGAACTAAATAAACCTGAGAGCAGGTATTTCTTAATCTCAAAATCTGGGACTCCTATAGAATGATAGTAAAAGGAAAGATAAGCACCTCCTATGAACATGAGTACTGAAATGTAGTAATGTTCTCAGCATGTTCCAATTTTGGGAAATTGAGGCAAAAGATTCAAAATCACTATCAAAACAATTTATTATTATTTGAAATAATATTATTTATAATATTCACTCTACTTAAACTTACCCTTTATTTCACAATAAAATGTCACAAACTATATCCAAGTTTTAGTTTTCAGATATATTATTTTCAGATTTTGAATTGACGTTCTAATTCTTTTGATCTGACGGAATATTTTTAAATTTTATCATATGATGACACTAGTATATTAAAAACTGGAATTTTGATTTAGGGCCAAAGATTTTATATTATTTTCTAAAAAAGGTAATTATTTAATGTATTAATATTTTCTTCCATTTTGATTTTGGGTTTTGATTTATTTTTTGTTAAAGAGATAAAAAATTTATAAAGATTTCAAAAATAGCGTCTAGCTTTGAGTAAAACTAAATCAAAAATGATTTATTTGTTGACTATTTGACAATAATGTCAAATAGACAATTCTACCTAAAAAAGTATAAAAAATATACATCGTCTAAAGTCTCTTTGAAATGATGATAAAAATGTACATCGTCTAAAGTCACTTTGAAATGTTGACAAAATATACAACATCTAAAGCCACCCTGAAACGATGACAAAATATACATCAGAGTCCAGTTTCTATGAATTCTCCAAGGACTATTTTAATCAATTTCTCTGTAAAGGAAAAAAATTAAACACAATGAAATTTACATTACCTTTACAATCCAAGCAATACCTTTTTTAGCCTTCACGTTTTATCATTTGTGGTTTGCTTTTCCATGTCTATAATGTTCCTTGTAATTCCTGTACCTGTTTAGAAATAGAACATTATCCTGCCTAGCTATACGCGAACAAAGACATTTGCAGAACTAGTTTATACTTAATTATGGGAAAAGGAAATCTTTATTACTATCTACAAATAACGACTCAGCTTAGAAACACAGTATGTTATAATTCCCGCAGAGTTATTAATGTTTACAAAAGAAAATCATTAAGAGGGAATAACAATTTACTTAAAGTATCACACAGTACAAGCCTCTTATGATCCCGCAGGTAGATCTGTAAAGCTGCAAATATTCTCTATTCAACTCTTCCTCTTTTGACATTGAAATCTGATTTTCTCAACGTTATTTAGCTCACACAACCTGGAAGAAACTATAAATTTCATTAAGTCACATTTCACCTTATCTCAAATACACAACAACTTTGAACCGAAATTAAATAAAAGATGGAAAACCACAAAATTGAATACTTACATAACGTTAGTTTCACTCCACTTATTCTATACACTTTGGAATCAAACCCTGAATGTTAGCGTCTTGAAATTATGCGCAAATAAACCTTCCTATACTATATCCTACACGAAGCAATTCCTATCTTTATCTCAATTGAAGGAACCCACAATCCAGGATCATAGCCTCCTACAAAAGATTCGTCACATCAGCTGTATGAAGTCTATTTTTCGCGAGCTACAAAATAAAAAATTATAACTCACAGAAAACCAGCTTACTATCGACTTTCCTCTCACAGACGCCTCAAAGTAATAACAAGGATATTTGGAGCGTTTACCGATTCCATTCTTCCATTTTTCTCCGTTTTTTTCCAAATTTTTCTTGCTTGACGGCCCCAATTCTCTCACACCTGTCCCCATTTGTCATATTTCTTTTCTAATCATATCGAGCTAAACTTTTGACAGTTCCTGTAAATAGTATTTTAAGCATTTAAAATTTTTTAGGGTTCCGCAAGTGCACAGCACCTAGAAAAGGGGCTTTCTGTAATCGTAAACGGTAGTTGCATATAATATAGCCATAGCCGTCACGCAACATTTCGTCAGTGAATATCAATCTCATATATTTTTATTCTATACTACTGGCGTTGACTATTGTAGAAATCCACTTATCTACGGCCCCAAACGGAGAAATGGAGGATTATCGACGCTACTACCTACTTCAAGTGAAACACTGCGATTGTTGACAGCGACGCTACCGCCTGAACAGACAAGTCAATGTCGCCAGGGTACACGAATATCGATACCAAAATGTACATCACTATCTAACGCACACATTGACAAATAAAATTGGTTACGCGTTTTCGGGCCCTTTGTTTATCTATAGGCAGTAAGCTGCCGTTATTCATAATCTAAGGTCATGGCCAATTTTAAAAAAATTCTAGTCAAGCTGTCACTGTCACTTACGTCTTGCGTCACGCCTGTCGTAAACATAAATCTTGCACGAAACGTTAACTTTTACTTGAAATTGGCAAAAAGATAACACTAGTGCCACAACAAAAAAAAAAGAAAGTTAAACTGCTATCACACGAGCTTAAATAACAAGAATTTTCGATACCTATAAAATGACGGGCGTTTAAGAACCCTGGAAACCCATGAAACTGCATTACTGCTTTGTGAAAACATGTAGAAACAGTACAACAAGGACACCCGCCAAAATGTTTTTCAAGATTCTATATTCCAACAAATAATCATGGAGCGTATCCACAGGCCGGTCAGATGTGCCTACTTTGGGTGTAGATATTTGTGAGGATCACCTGGATCCAGAACATAACATTGAGAATTATCTCGAATGGAAATATGTCAAAGCTCGCCCCAAGTTGAAGGTTAAAGTACCAGCTAAGTTGCTTGCTTTGAAACGATATAACACAGCAGCGCTATGCCCCTCTGGACAATCTATGCCCTTAGACGAACCGAATGCAGTGGAGTTGCCTAGACAACCTTCATATACATTCAAAGAAGATCAAACAGTTGTCTGTGTGACTGATGTGAAAAATTCAACTGTGCAGGCTAAAGTTGTAATGGTTGATTGTGCAGTTAACACATCAAGGTAAAACCAACCCAAGCTGCCTTAAATATAAGACATTTCAACAGAGGAAGAAACCTTGCCTTCAACACAGGGGACTACCGTTGTTACGTCAGAACAAGAAACAAACACTGATTCAACATTAGTAGATCATGGCTTCACAGCTAAAATAGATATAAACATGATGTCAATTGTTGAAAAAAAGCCATCTCTGAACATAGGATTACCTAACAACTTTTTATGGCTAGTAGATTTTATTAGTAAAGATACTAAAGTGCCAAATCTACATATAATTACAGTCTTGTATAAATTAAAATATTGAGATCCATTTTACAAAATATCAGATCTGAAACAACGCTGTGGAGGATTTTTCCTAGAACTTTAGAAATGTTGTCCAACATCTGTGCAAAATTCATTTATTGGCCATCATCAGCAGATATTAAAAAGAATTTGCCGCTCTCTTTTCGCTGTAAAAAAGAATATTCAAATACAGAAAGCATAATAGATTGTTTTGAAATCGAAATATAGAAACCTAGTAACCCAATACATCAGGCATCTACCTGGTCACATTACAAAAGCTGCAATACCATAAAACATTTTATTAGTGCTGCACCAGATAGGTTTATATACATTATATCCAAAGGATATGGTGGCCGTACTTCAGACAAAAATTGTCCAAGAAAGTGGTTTCCTTAATGTTGTCAAACCAAACTCAACAGTCTTGGCAGATAGAGGCTTCAAGCATTTGGAGACTGAGCTTCAAAGCAAGTCTGTAAAGCTCCTACGTCCACCATCAGTCTTTACCAACAAAAAAATGACTAAATCTGAAGCTATTGAATGAAGCAAAGGTGATAGCTAGTCTCCGGATATATATTGAGAGAGTGATAAGGAGAGTACGGCTATTTAAAATTTTAAAACCCCACTCCACAATAAACAATAAAATTGTGAATTGTGTTGATGATGCTGTTGTGGTAGCTTGCGGCTTAATTAATCTACGGTCACCTATAATAAAGATTAAATAGCTTTATTATAAAACAAATCAAAATCTGTCCGTGTTACCTTGGTAATTGATTGTCATGTTTTAAAAAGTGAAATGTTTTGTCAAAACTGTAAAGTTGTAGGTAATGTGTTGTTGATAATGATAAGTTGTGTAACTGAAAATATTATATATTCAAATGCAGCTCTCCTGTCTCACTTCAGCAGCTACAGCTGCAAAATGCTCTTGAATGTGTTCCCGAATTCATATAACCCGAATCTATTCAAATCGCGAGTGAATAGGCTTCTTCTGAGCAAGCTCGCATCATCGTAGACCTCATTTCTGTCTTCAAGACTAGATCGAGGTCAAGAGTAAGCCCATTTTCTTAAAAAAAAAAGACTGTAACGACTGTTAAGTCATAACACCAGCATTTTTATATTGGAAAATATTAGTTTTTTTCATGAAATAGACATAATACCAAACCAAAAATTTGTGTTTCTTTTAATGTCATATTTCAGGAGAAAATCCATTTTTATTTTTAAACTGATAGGTCACTCACCACTGGAAAATTAAAAAAGGTAAAGCCCTGACTGCTTGATCACAAAGTTAAAATAAATAAAAAGTACAGTCAAAAGCACATTGGTAGAAACTTTTTCAACTCTATTACCATGCCATAAGGTCCAATAGTGTTTCTACTGATGTGCTGTTGAGTGTACCTACTCTGCCCTGCATATTCTACAAATCTGGTTAATATGGGACCACATGATACGAAACTAAATTGGTGTATTTGAGATACATTATCTAGCATAACAGCTTTTGTATGAAACTTATGGTGCAAAAGTGTAGAGATGGGTTTGTCAGACATACAAATTTTTCTGTTAAATATATAAGATTATTGCCATAATTTTATATATTTAACAGAAAAATTTGTCTGTCTGAAAAACCCATCTCTACCCGTAGGTGTCGTAAGAGGCGACTAAGGGCTTATGTACCAGAGGATGGGCAGCAGCATCTGTCTGTGTATTGTTCCATCTTAGTTACTGCGGTCACCAGCCGCAACGTGGTGATTATGGTAAATCCACTCCAAAGTATCACTCGTTTTTGCTGGAATTCTGGAGGGAGTTCTCTGTCCTGCAGTGGACGTTATGATGATGAACAGAAAAGATAAGATTTTATATTTGCATCTTATGACATATATTTTGCAACTATTACAAAAAAAAAAATTATAATATTCATTATTCTGTGAGCTATGACCGTCTGGAAGATGTATTAGTTTAACATAACAGGGCAGTCTGGAAAAGAAACAAGCAGATACAAATAGCTCTATTTTATTTTACTTAACACATTCCAAAATATTCTTTAATATACATATATTGTTGCCAGTATGTTTCTGCTTCTTGTAGCAAATTTTCTACATAGTCTTGGTCATAGTCAACCCAGATCCTAGTTTTTATCATCCTCAAAGTTGGGACCTTCTACACAAAAAAAGCCCTTTATTCCTTTGCGAAGCATGCATTTGCAACATTATTTGGCTTTAAAATTTATCTTTTACTATATTGTTTTCTGTGATGTAATTTTTTAAACATATTGTTGTGTAAGTCCGTCAGGGGTAGCTCCTATGATAGGTGATATAAGCATGAAACCACAGCTCTCAATTTCCACATCCAGTTCTGTCATTAGTTGGTCTACAACTTTCTTTTCTAAATGTTTACCTCTTCGAATGGCTTTTGTTTAAGGTACTTTATATCCACCTATTATAGATTTAACTAAAACTCCATTAGAAGTAGAGCACTTAGTTGCATCATGTATATTTGATGCTGTGACTCGCCCCTATCTAAGAGAATGTCAAAGAGTGCTATCTCCTTGGCTTCTGGTGGCTTGCTCAATTTCATTTATTACATCAGCATTTAATTTTTGGTTTCCAAATAATTTAAATGTACTGTAATTTATATTAGGATCTTCTTGGTAGCAACATAGAACCAAGTTAAAAACACTGTAATCTACTAAACTATTTTTTCTATGCTAAGAGTAGTTACAACAGTAAAGAATCTGTCACCTTCCTTTTTCTGCACTCTTCTAGAATAAGGTCCAATGTTAAAGTTGTATGTATTTTATTGAACACTCTTTTTCTACCTAATTCTGCAGCAGGTAATGGGTTTCCAACTGATATTGCATCACTTAGCTTAGGTTTCTTCCAGTAGTAAGTCACAGAAGTTACTGATGGCTCCTCAGTTCTTTTCATCAACCAGTGGACAAAACAAATCCCATGCTTGCAGCCACCTGCAGAAGCAGCACAGTCATCGCAAGTCACTTGTTGGATAGCTTCAGTGTCTTCATTGATTTCAACCCCAACGGTATACCACACCTTCTCTTCTTGCAAAACTCCCCCTGGCGGATATGTAGATAAAATATCTACCCCAATATTTTCTACACCTTTTACATGTTCGACTTCGAAGTCAAATTGTTCAAGAAATAAAATCCAACGTGTGACTCTACTGTTGTATAATTTCATTTGTTTCATAAAAGTTAATGCCTTATGATCTGTACGGATAACAAATTTCGCTCCTCTTAAATAAGTCTCAAACTTTTTCACAGAATAAATAATAGCCCACAACTCTTGTTCAGTTACAGTCCAACGTAATTCAGAACCCCGTAGTGCACGACTACAGAATCCCAAAATTGTAACCTCACCATTATTTCCAATCTGAAACAATGATCCGGCTATTCCGATCCCTGAACTGTCGGTCTGTAAATAATATAATTTATCCTGATCAGGATGGCTCAATAGAATCGTTGTAATAAATTCTTCCTTTATATTATTGAAAGCTCGATCTAATTCTTCATCCCAAAACCATGCTTGGTTTTTCTTTAATAACCTAGTTAACGGAGCAGTCAAAATACTATAGTTCTTAATGAAACGTCTATAATAATTACAAAGTCCCAAAAATCCTCTTAACTGTTTTTGTTTCTTTGGAATAGGGAATTCCTTTATAGCTTTTATTTTATCCGGGTTAGGTTTAATTCCCGAAGTTGTAACTATATGCCCTAACATTTTTACTTCACTGCAGAAAAAGTTGCACTTTGCAAAATTACAAGTCATTCCAGCTGATTCTAAACGATCCAAAACTATATCAATATGATCCAAATGGTCCTGCCAAGTCCCACTCGTTAGGATTGCAAGATCATCCAAATAATTGACACAAAACTCTCTAACACCAGGACCCAATATAATGTCCATTGCGCGACAAAAGGACCCTACTGACGTCTTAAGTCCTTGCGGAAGCACGTTGTATACGTAAGACTTTCCATTAACTGTAAATCCAGTATATTTTTTACTATCCTCAGTCAACGGTATTTGAAAATAAGCGTTATTTAAATCAATCAGTGTTATAAATTTTACACCAAGAAAAGCATTAAGTATGTCAATCTGTAAAGGCGGTGCTTCTACTTCTGGAACTATATATTTATTGATTTCCCTAGCATCAAGTAATATTCTAACAGATCCATCGGGTTTTCCAGTGAAAGTTAGAGGACTACAAAAATTTGTAGTTTTTCTCGATATAATCCCTAATTCCTCCATCTCCCTCAACTTTTCTTCTACTTTTGCCCTATGTGCGTATGGTATAGGATAGGTTCGTTGTATCCTTGGAGTACCCTCAATCATTTTAATGTCATGAGTATAACAATTTGCCCTTCCAAGTTTCTTTGTAAAAACTTGCATATGGGATCTCAAAACATTAAAAATTTGTTCCTTCTCTACATCAGACAAATCCATTCCCAACCGAATACTTTTAAACAAATCTAATAATTGCTTTTCTTCACCGCCTTCCTTTTCGTTTTGTTCCTCTACTCCAGATATTAGATTTATTCGATTCTCTTCTAAGGACCCACTAGAAAGATTTCGAAACGGAATAGTAATTTCTCCTTGCCCAACGATACCCAATTCTAAAGTTTGTGGTTCTTTTAAATGCAAAACAGCGTTATGCGCAACTAACCAATCTACCCCAAGGTTAGCAGAACAAGTTAATTTAGCAATCACTAAAAATCCCGTTTCAATATCAAACGAACCACACGTCAAAGGTATAGAGACTAGTTTTTTATTTGGAGACTCTTTTGTCCAACGGCTCCCCTCACACATATTGGTCTAACTGGTAACGCAGGGAATTCTAACTTTAATTCTCCTTGTAAACTCTCTAAGAATTCTTCCGAAATACAAGTTACTTCACTTCCAGTGTCTACCAAGAGAACTATAGGTTGCCCCAAAATTTGTAACTCTATCTCTGATTTAAATTTGGGCCCCTCATTCTCAAAGCAAACCTCTTCATCATATAAAGAGTTACCTTCATATTCTTTAATGAACTGGTTATACATTGGTTGATTTTGTTTAATCACGGAAACGTCAAAAACTTTAATTAAATCTAAGACTGTTTGTTTATTATTATATTCTTCTGAAGAATATCCTAAACCTTCTCTATTATATTTCGTTCTAGTATTATTCGGGAAAACAGGATATAAGATCCCTTCTTGGTCACAACCCAATCCTACCCCTGGCTTCCAACCTTGTTTTATTAAATATTTTACAGGAGAAAGATAATTTAATTTTTTGTTAACTGCGGCCACCTCCTGCTTTTTGGAGATGGCCCCAACTAGTTTAAATCTTCTTCTTGAATTATTTCATTAGTGATCCTTCCCCTTGAAGTCTCCCCCTCGATGTGAGCCACCACTTTTGGTTTTTTATAAAATGGTTTGTCTTTATTCGAAACGAATGGACTTTGACGCTTTGTTCCCCTATCAGCTCCAATAGTGGAGTCAAAGGAAGAAGATCCACATTGTTTATTCACATCATCCAATTCACGAAGAAACTCCGTTGCCTCAATCAAAGTATTTCCTTTCTTCATCCGCCAAGCATATTGTACATCCTTCGGAAGGTGTCTCATCAAATTCTCCACTATTTGCCATTCAGGAATTGGTCTAGACATCATCTTTGCTTGCCCTGCTAAACTAACGAAATGTTCTAGCATTGTTCCATTTTCCTTAGACCAAGTGCCATTTACAATCATTCTTCTCAAGGTGTTTTGTTCGGCTTCTCCCCAATAAGCATCCAAAAAATCTCTTTTGAAATCCGACTGTGTAAACCATCTCTGTCTATAAATTCTGGCCCATTTTCGAACATCACCTTCTAAACAATTAATTATAGTTTCAATTGTAGCATCTTCATTACGAATTCTCCGTAAATAATTCTGAAGATCCTCCAAAAACGACACCGGATGTACCCCAAATCTTCCAGGAAAACGTGGTTTTTCGACTCTTGTATCAATCACCGGGCATATATTAATCGGTGCTTCATGCCTTCCAGACGAAGTTGATGCAGCGTTAGTTTCCCGTGCTTGCGACAGCTGATTCTCTAAACTCGACACCTTCTGTGTCAGAATTCCCATGTTTCTTCGAAGTTGGCCAAACATAGTGGAGTTGCGTAAAGAAGGTCGTGGACGTTCTTCTTGCTGACCTGTCCTTTCTAATTCATCTTGTCCCTGAGATGTTCTAAGATTATAACGAGGAGGCATTTTTCTTTTCTTTGGATACTGAAAGTTTATTACAAATTATAGGTTGGAATTTTGTTTAAATTAAAGAATAGAAAGCTTATCTAATATTCTTTCCTTAACTTCCCAAAACTGTTGCTTTATGGAGCTAATATTTTGATCTCCATCGATAATCTCTATCCTGTCAAAATCTTCCTTTATATTAGGGTTCAATAACCATTCCTCATGAATGTTGTGAATCCTCTCTATATAATCTAACGTTATCCCTGTCTCTTCAGGTCGACCACGTCTTAGGGCTCTCTGATAAGAAACCATAGGGGAAGTCCTAAGATAAACTACTAAATTAATTCGAGTAACAAATTGTTCCTTGAAATACGAGTAGGTTTCATCTAAAACTGCAAACTCAGCCGGATGCAACAACTCACTCTCTTGCAATTCCCTAATAAAACAGTTTTTGGCTGAATAGATGGAACGTTCCATAACTTTAATCTTAGCGTTAGATTCTTTCGTATGATTCTCTAACATTGTTAGAAGAACATAATTTTGAAAACAGAAACCCCACTTCTTAGGATTTTCCTTAAATAACTGGAAGAGATTAACGCCAGATAAATTAGTCCATTTATCAATTGGTTCTGGTATTATCTCAAAATCAGAGTTGCCTCCCAAAGAAGCCAACAAACTAGACTTCCCTGACCCTATGTTTCCTTCTATTGAGACTGTAAAATTTCCCATCTTTATTCTGAAACAAGGAATGCATCATATTTTCTATGGTCTCCAAAACAAATAACCCTAAGCTAAAACCAATTCTAACGTCCCGCTTAACAACTTTAACTTAGATAGACTTTACTCTCAAGTTTCTTCAGTTCAAAACTCGAAATTAGTGTATTTTTCATTTTGTTTCTTTTTTTCACTCTTCAATACCTCTCTCGCTTGAAACCAGCATATCCTGGTCACGGCACCAGCTGTACAGATCTGAAGTCCCTTCATATAGGATCCTCAAGTCAGATACGTGATTGTTTTGGCCAAAATTGATCGTCTAGAATAATATCCTTTAGAATATTATTATTTTTTCTGAATCCTACGTCATTCCGTTTTATATATTTATAATATTTTGTAATTTACAGATTCTGCTCGGTGGAGAGTGGCAATAGAAGAATGAAAAAGAAACAACACCTTTGTTAATTTATTACTTTTATTTGAATATAATCCTAATCTTTACATGTCTAATTTGAGTTATTTATTTTATATTAGATCACTATTTATTTAAATTTAGTCTCAAATTGTTTGGTGTAGTTCATCTGAATTCATGTAGATTCATCAATTTAGGGGAAGTCTTTTCTCATTTACTATGCAATATTATAGCCGTTAAGTTTCTGAAAGGAAACCTATGTTAATATAAATGAAGTAATAAAAAATAATGTGGGGACAATCCCCAGGTTTGGAGCACCACCTTCGCCCCAAACAGCTCGTCCTAGGCTTCCTCTACCTTAAGTCCTAGGTCCGAGGCATATCATCACCCAGCTCACGATGACATGACGCTAATCTACCCTAACAATCCAACTGGATCGTCAGGATTCTGATCATCCTCGCGGAGCTGGATATCCCATCGAAAACTTAAACTACAGTAAAGACTAGGGTTAATGTATGTGGAGAGCGGAACTAACTAACCACAGTACAACCCAGACGGTGATGATGTCTCCCCCCGGTATGTTCATGCCCCGCGTCAAAACCCGACTTCCACGTGGCCCACCTTTAAGGGACGATCACTGACTCATCCAGGGTTCACAGGGTATTTGACTATTTCTTTTAGTCACCCATACCAGAGCTGGTCACCGAGCCCGCCAGGCACACGAAGCATACAGTCTTCCTTTAGGAAAACAAGGCACTCCTACAAAATGAGCTCTTCCTGTAATCCCTCCGGGCAGACAATGATCGACATCATCGAATCCCTTAGTTTGTTTTGAAATAAGTTAAACTGAAAATAATTAGCCAGCTCCACACGTCCAAGTGTGAAGTCTGTACTAGATACGGGTATAGTATTATTGCTTGCATGGCCAGCCTAGATCAATAACGGTTTTATAACGAGAGACATAAAGAGTTTGAAGGGCAACTTCCCTCCCCCCAGTCACTGAGTGACTATATTGCACCAACAAGGTCTCCGTATATCCTTCATAGCTCTCACTTGTGATGCGTAGCTAAATCTCTTTTCCGTTACCAACCCACGCAGGACAAGAATTATGTAGAGTAACCCCAGTCTAAACACTCATTTAAATAAAATGAATTGCATCTAAACTATAATGGGATTACCCAGCATATTTCGAAGAAGAACATATAAGAAGTAAGTATGACAAAAGATTACTGAAGGTAATCCTTAAATTAAAGTGTAGTATGATGACCAGAACCGAGAAGATACGGGATAGTAGTATCTAAGCTAGGTTGGGCCAAATATTTATGATTTAAGATCTTAAGGGAAAAATCAAAAGCATCGAGTATTCAAAACCAAGAACACTGGGAGAATTTAGCGTAAACAACACTAGCTAAAACTCGATGTTCTTTAAAAGAGGACTCAAAAGAAGTATAAAAAATGGATTATTGTATATACTTAAATATTCGGAACTTATCTACAATGAAAGAAACTAAACATTATAATTTCTGTTCCATTATTGTTTTCAAGAATCTATTTAGTAATATTAAAGGTGGTTTCACACCGAGTCAAAGTATAATTTTAAGTATGATAAATTATGACAAGTTTTATTAAGGAAAAATAAAACTTAGAATCTTATAAGGTTTAGATTCCTGTATGATTCAATGAAGATTAAATAGATTATTTAACTACTTTAGGATGACACACATAAAGTTCAGAGGTCCCCCAAGGTCAGAGTGTCGTACAGCCGTCGCAGCCTTACGGGCGAACGTCGTCAACACACTTTACAAGAAGCAACCCACGAACGAACGTAATGTCTCCATCAAGAATATTCTTCCTTTTGATTCAAGACAATTCTAATTTATTCCTTATAAACAATTTAATGTCATTAGACTAAACTAGAATGTCCCTACACAAAAGAAGAAGGTTTTAAATTTTCTAACTACTCTACATTTGGTAGACCAACGCAAAGATCAGGAGGTTCTCCCGTGGTATATGCCACTCAAACGACGCATCCAATAATGGGCGAGCGTTGTCAGCACATAACACAAGAATCACCAATTCCAAAATCCAACGTTAAAACACCTTGCTAATATCCCTCCATTTGTACCGGAATAACACCAATTCATCCCACACATACAGATGGGGGAAATCAGGATGAATCAGCGAAACCTCACACAAATAGAACGAGAAGAACTTTAGAATCAGACCCTTTTAGGCTTGAGGGCTCCGGTCCAAGAATGATTAAAATAAATAAATCCGAAGGTTGATATTATCAGATAGACTTAGACAGATACTCCAGTGACACGCGACATACATTTGCCACAACCAATATAGTGGACATCGGGGACACATGTCACTAGGGCATCCATCCATGCTTGGTTGAACTAAATAAACCTGAGAGCAGGTATTTCTTAATCTCAAAATCTGGGACTCCTATAGAATGATAGTAAAAGGAAAGATAAGCACCTCCTATGAACATGAGTACTGAAATGTAGTAATGTTCTCAGCATGTTCCAATTTTGGGAAATTGAGGCAAAAGATTCAAAATCACTATCAAAACAATTTATTATTATTTGAAATAATATTATTTATAATATTCACTCTACTTAAACTTACCCTTTATTTCACAATAAAATGTCACAAACTATATCCAAGTTTTAGTTTTCAGATATATTATTTTCAGATTTTGAATTGACGTTCTAATTCTTTTGATCTGACGGAATATTTTTAAATTTTATCATATGATGACACTAGTATATTAAAAACTGGAATTTTGATTTAGGGCCAAAGATTTTATATTATTTTCTAAAAAAGGTAATTATTTAATGTATTAATATTTTCTTCCATTTTGATTTTGGGTTTTGATTTATTTTTTGTTAAAGAGATAAAAAATTTATAAAGATTTCAAAAATAGCGTCTAGTTTTGAGTAAAACTAAATCAAAAATGATTTATTTGTTGACTATTTGACAATAATGTCAAATAGACAATTCTACCTAAAAAAGTATAAAAAATATACATCGTCTAAAGTCTCTTTGAAATGATGATAAAAATGTACATCGTCTAAAGTCACTTTGAAATGTTGACAAAATATACAACATCTAAAGCCACCCTGAAACGATGACAAAATATACATCAGAGTCCAGTTTCTATGAATTCTCCAAGGACTATTTTAATCAATTTCTCTGTAAAGGAAAAAAATTAAACACAATGAAATTTACATTACCTTTACAATCCAAGCAATACCTTTTTTAGCCTTCACGTTTTATCATTTGTGGTTTGCTTTTCCATGTCTATAATGTTCCTTGTAATTCCTGTACCTGTTTAGAAATAGAACATTATCCTGCCTAGCTATACGCGAACAAAGACATTTGCAGAACTAGTTTATACTTAATTATGGGAAAAGGAAATCTTTATTACTATCTACAAATAACGACTCAGCTTAGAAACACAGTATGTTATAATTCCCGCAAAGTTATTAATGTTTACAAAAGAAAATCATTAAGAGGGAATAACAATTTACTTAAAGTATCACACAGTACAAGCCTCTTATGATCCCGCAGGTAGATCTGTAAAGCTGCAAATATTCTCTATTCAACTCTTCCTCTTTTGACATTGAAATCTGATTTTCTCAACGTTATTTAGCTCACACAACCTGGAAGAAACTATAAATTTCATTAAGTCACATTTCACCTTATCTCAAATACACAACAACTTTGAACCGAAATTAAATAAAAGATGGAAAACCACAAAATTGAATACTTACATAACGTTAGTTTCACTCCACTTATTCTATACACTTTGGAATCAAACCCTGAATGTTAGCGTCTTGAAATTATGCGCAAATAAACCTTCCTATACTATATCCTACACGAAGCAATTCCTATCTTTATCTCAATTGAAGGAACCCACAATCCAGGATCATAGCCTCCTACAAAAGATTCGTCACATCAGCTGTATGAAGTCTATTTTTCGCGAGCTACAAAATAAAAAATTATAACTCACAGAAAACCAGCTTACTATCGACTTTCCTCTCACAGACGCCTCAAAGTAATAACAAGGATATTTGGAGCGTTTACCGATTCCATTCTTCCATTTTTCTCCGTTTTTTTCCAAATTTTTCTTGCTTGACGGCCCCAATTCTCTCACACCTGTCCCCATTTGTCATATTTCTTTTCTAATCATATCGAGCTAAACTTTTGACAGTTCCTGTAAATAGTATTTTATGCATTTAAAATTTTTTAGGGTTCCGCAAGTGCACAGCACCTAGAAAAGGGGCTTTCTGTAATCGTAAACGGTAGTTGCATATAATATAGCCATAGCCGTCACGCAACATTTCGTCAGTGAATATCAATCTCATATATTTTTATTCTATACTACTGGCGTTGACTATAGTAGAAATCCACTTATCTACGGCCCCAAACGGAGAAATGGAGGATTATCGACGCTACTACCTACTTCAAGTGAAACACTGCGATTGTTGACAGCGACGCTACCGCCTGAACAGACAAGTCAATGTCGCCAGGGTACACGAATATCGATACCAAAATGTACATCACTATCTAACGCACACATTGACAAATAAAATTGGTTACGCGTTTTCGGGCCCTTTGTTTATCTATAGGCAGTAAGCTGCCGTTATTCATAATCTAAGGTCACGGCCAATTTTAAAAAAATTCTAGTCAAGCTGTCACTGTCACTTACGTCTTGCGTCACGCCTGTCGTAAACATAAATCTTGCACGAAACGTTAACTTTTACTTGAAATTGGCAAAAAGATAACACTAGTGCCACAACAAAAAAAAAAGAAAGTTAAACTGCTATCACACGAGCTTAAATAACAAGAATTTTCGATACCTATAAAATGACGGGCGTTTAAGAACCCTGGAAACCCATGAAACTGCATTACTGCTTTGTGAAAACATGTAGAAACAGTACAACAAGGACACCCGCCAAAATGTTTTTCAAGATTCTATATTCCAACAAAAAATCATGGAGCGTATCCACAGGCCGGTCAGATGTGCCTACTTTGGGTGTAGATATTTGTGAGGATCACCTGGATCCAGAACATAACATTGAGAATTATCTCGAATGGAAATATGTCAAAGCTCGCCCCAAGTTGAAGGTTAAAGTACCAGCTAAGTTGCTTGCTTTGAAACGATATAACACAGCAGCGCTATGCCCCTCTGGACAATCTATGCCCTTAGACGAACCGAATGCAGTGGAGTTGCCTAGACAACCTTCATATACATTCAAAGAAGATCAAACAGTTGTCTGTGTGACTGATGTGAAAAATTCAACTGTGCAGGCTAAAGTTGTAATGGTTGATTGTGCAGTTAACACATCAAGGTAAAACCAACCCAAGCTGCCTTAAATATAAGACATTTCAACAGAGGAAGAAACCTTGCCTTCAACACAGGGGACTACCGTTGTTACGTCAGAACAAGAAACAAACACTGATTCAACATTAGTAGATCATGGCTTCACAGCTAAAATAGATATAAACATGATGTCAATTGTTGAAAAAAAGCCATCTCTGAACATAGGATTACCTAACAACTTTTTATGGCTAGTAGATTTTATTAGTAAAGATACTAAAGTGCCAAATCTACATATAATTACAGTCTTGTATAAATTAAAATATTGAGATCCATTTTACAAAATATCAGATCTGAAACAACGCTGTGGAGGATTTTTCCTAGAACTTTAGAAATGTTGTCCAACATCTGTGCAAAATTCATTTATTGGCCATCATCAGCAGATATTAAAAAGAATTTGCCGCTCTCTTTTCGCTGTAAAAAAGAATATTCAAATACAGAAAGCATAATAGATTGTTTTGAAATCGAAATATAGAAACCTAGTAACCCAATACATCAGGCATCTACCTGGTCACATTACAAAAGCTGCAATACCATAAAACATTTTATTAGTGCTGCACCAGATAGGTTTATATACATTATATCCAAAGGATATGGTGGCCGTACTTCAGACAAAAATTGTCCAAGAAAGTGGTTTCCTTAATGTTGTCAAACCAAACTCAACAGTCTTGGCAGATAGAGGCTTCAAGCATTTGGAGACTGAGCTTCAAAGCAAGTCTGTAAAGCTCCTACGTCCACCATCAGTCTTTACCAACAAAAAAATGACTAAATCTGAAGCTATTGAATGAAGCAAAGGTGATAGCTAGTCTCCGGATATATATTGAGAGAGTGATAAGGAGAGTACGGCTATTTAAAATTTTAAAACCCCACTCCACAATAAACAATAAAATTGTGAATTGTGTTGATGATGCTGTTGTGGTAGCTTGCGGCTTAATTAATCTACGGTCACCTATAATAAAGATTAAATAGCTTTATTATAAAACAAATCAAAATCTGTCCGTGTTACCTTGGTAATTGATTGTCATGTTTTAAAAAGTGAAATGTTTTGTCAAAACTGTAAAGTTGTAGGTAATGTGTTGTTGATAATGATAAGTTGTGTAACTGAAAATATTATATATTCAAATGCAGCTCTCCTGTCTCACTTCAGCAGCTACAGCTGCAAAATGCTCTTGAATGTGTTCCCGAATTCATATAACCCGAATCTATTCAAATCGCGAGTGAATAGGCTTCTTCTGGGCAAGCTCGCATCATCGTAGACCTCATCTCTGTCTTCAAGACTAGATCGAGGTCAAGAGTAAGCCCATTTTCTTAAAAAAAAAAAGACTGTAACGACTGTTAAGTCATAACACCAGCATTTTTATATTGGAAAATATTAGTTTTTTTCATGAAATAGACATAATACCAAACCAAAAATTTGTGTTTCTTTTAATGTCATATTTCAGGAGAAAATCCATTTTTATTTTTAAACTGATAGGTCACTCACCACTGGAAAATTAAAAAAGGTAAAGCCCTGACTGCTTGATCACAAAGTTAAAATAAATAAAAAGTACAGTCAAAAGCACATTGGTAGAAACTTTTTCAACTCTATTACCATGCCATAAGGTCCAATAGTGTTTCTACTGATGTGCTGTTGAGTGTACCTACTCTGCCCTGCATATTCTACAAATCTGGTTAATATGGGACCACATGATACGAAACTAAATTGGTGTATTTGAGATACATTATCTAGCATAACAGCTTTTGTATGAAACTTATGGTGCAAAAGTGTAGAGATGGGTTTGTCAGACATACAAATTTTTCTGTTAAATATATAAGATTATTGCCATAATTTTATATATTTAACAGAAAAATTTGTCTGTCTGAAAAACCCATCTCTACCCGTAGGTGTCGTAAGAGGCGACTAAGGGCTTATGTACCAGAGGATGGGCAGCAGCATCTGTCTGTGTATTGTTCCATCTTAGTTACTGCGGTCACCAGCCGCAACGTGGTGATTATGGTAAATCCACTCCAAAGTATCACTCGTTTTTGCTGGAATTCTGGAGGGAGTTCTCTGTCCTGCAGTGGACGTTATGATGATGAACAGAAAAGATAAGATTTTATATTTGCATCTTATGACATATTTTTGCAACTATTACAAAAAAAAAATTATAATATTCATTATTCTGTGAGCTATGACCGTCTGGAAGATGTATTAGTTTAACATAACAGGGCAGTCTGGAAAAGAAACAAGCAGATACAAATAGCTCTATTTTATTTTACTTAACACATTCCAAAATATTCTTTAATATACATATATTGTTGCCAGTATGTTTCTGCTTCTTGTAGCAAATTTTCTACATAGTCTTGGTCATAGTCAACCCAGATCCTAGTTTTTATCATCCTCAAAGTTGGGACCTTCTACACAAAAAAAGCCCTTTATTCCTTTGCGAAGCATGCATTTGCAACATTATTTGGCTTTAAAATTTATCTTTT
Organism: Athrips mouffetella; assembly: GCA_947532105.1. NCBI lineage: Eukaryota > Metazoa > Arthropoda > Insecta > Lepidoptera > Gelechiidae > Athrips > Athrips mouffetella. The sequence continues at coordinate 417,504 of CANNWQ010000005.1, read as the reverse complement.
ACTATATTGTTTTCTGTGATGTAATTTTTTAAACATATTGTTGTGTAAGTCCGTCAGGGGTAGCTCCTATGATAGGTGATATAAGCATGAAACCACAGCTCTCAATTTCCACATCCAGTTCTGTCATTAGTTGGTCTACAACTTTCTTTTCTAAATGTTTACCTCTTCGAATGGCTTTTGTTTAAGGTACTTTATATCCACCTATTATAGATTTAACTAAAACTCCATTAGAAGTAGAGCACTTAGTTGCATCATGTATATTTGATGCTGTGACTCGCCCCTATCTAAGAGAATGTCAAAGAGTGCTATCTCCTTGGCTTCTGGTGGCTTGCTCAATTTCATTTATTACATCAGCATTTAATTTTTGGTTTCCAAATAATTTAAATGTACTGTAATTTATATTAGGATCTTCTTGGTAGCAACATAGAACCAAGTTAAAAACACTGTAATCTACTAAACTATTTTTTCTATGCTAAGAGTAGTTACAACAGTAAAGAATCTGTCACCTTCCTTTTTCTGCACTCTTCTAGAATAAGGTCCAATGTTAAAGTTGTATGTATTTTATTGAACACTCTTTTTCTACCTAATTCTGCAGCAGGTAATGGGTTTCCAACTGATATTGCATCACTTAGCTTAGGTTTCTTCCAGTAGTAAGTCACAGAAGTTACTGATGGCTCCTCAGTTCTTTTCATCAACCAGTGGACAAAACAAATCCCATGCTTGCAGCCACCTGCAGAAGCAGCACAGTCATCGCAAGTCACTTGTTGGATAGCTTCAGTGTCTTCATTGATTTCAACCCCAACGGTATACATTTTTGTTCGCACTTTATGTTTCGGAGTGATTCTTGCTTTCAGCATACAAATTGTACTTTCTCGTTTAACTTCCACATTACCAATTCAGCCGCAATGTGACGTCATCACCTAATTTTTGTTAATTTATTGTTTTCTCAGAAATAAAAGAACTTAATATTCTCTAAGTAATTTCTACGTGACTTGCAAAACATAATCTCGAAATGGTTTTCTAATTAGATCTTTATTTATATATGAAAAGATATGGATTATAACAATTTCACAAAGTTAGTAAGCAGGTATGTTGCCATGCTTTAGATACCTCTCACATCATAGATAGGCACCATATGAATTAATAATTGTGCATACAATAACAGCAACCAACATGTGTAGAAGTACCTTTAATAAGTAGTCATGTGTATTCATATTCATATTCATTTATTTGGTAATAATTATTGTTATTACATGTCAAAAAAAAAACAAATCATCACATTGTAAAAATTAACATTAAAAGAAATTTTTAAATAATATAATACAAATTAAAAATGTCAATAATGTAGAAATAAAATGTCATAATAACAAACTATCACGAAAATTGAAAACAAAGTCATAATACTAAATTAACTATTTAAAAAGATAGGTACATAAGTACTTATACCGTCAATTTACTATTGAGAAATTCCCCGAAGCTATAAAAAGTATGCTCGAGAAGCCAGTTTTTAAGTCTGATTTTAAAGCTATTAAGTGATAAAGCGTCCACTATACTACTCGGCAATCTATTATACACCATTGGACCCGCAACATGGGTTAGTTTTTCAGATTTTGCAAGTCTGTGTTTGACAGATTGCAGTCTACTCGCGTGCCTGAGCGTTTTTACGGTTGTATCGCCGCGCAACTGGTACTGAACTTTGTGTAAATGTACATTTACGGCAATCTGATAAATCACGATTGGCGGCAGAGTAAGAATACCAAGTGCTGAAAAAAATGGTTTGGCGGAAACGTCCTGCCGTACATGTACTATGGCACGAATGGCTCTTTTTTGCATTCGGAAAGCACGTTCCCATTCTGCGGCCCGCCCCCATAGTTCAGCGCCATACGTTAGAATTGAGTGTACTGTGGCGAAATAGCATGAGCGCGCTACGTTCTGAGGCACCACTTGAGCCAGTCACCACAATGCAAAAGAGGCACTCCCCAGTTTGCCACATATCTTTTCTATATGGGTTTCCCACGTCAGACCGCGATCCAATTCATAACCTAAAAATGTAGTGAATGTCTTTTGCTGCAGTTTAGTGCTGTCCACGTACACTGTAATGGGGTCCGGTGGTTTGCCTCCTAGGTGAAAGTGGAGGAAATGCGTCTTCTTTAGATTTAGAACCAAACCGTTACAAGTGAACCACCGCAATAATTGGGCCGCGGCTTCATTTAACCTCTCTTCCAGACGCCTTACACATGGAGCGGAAACGACACAGGCGACATCATCGGCATACATAAACGTCTCTCCGGCGTGTATAGCATCAGGCAAATCATTAAGAAGTAACGAAAACAAAATATTTGACACCGATGAGCCCTGAGCTACACCCATCGTTGATGAGAGGGCATCAGACTTGACGCTACCTCCACGTGCCACTAAAACCTGCGACCTTCCGCTCAAGATGTCCGTAAACAACGCATGTGCTGGACCCCGAATGCCATAGTGATGCAGCTTGTGGGCGAGCACAGAATGATCGGCTCCATCAAAGGCCTTGGATAGGTCGCAGCACAGCACTGCCACTAAATGCACCCGGCGCACCACCTCCCGCGTGAGCCCGGTCGTCGAGCGCCCCGCACGGTAAGCGTACTGTCGGTCGGAAATGGCTTCAGTTGACTGTAGGTATCCAATTAGTCTCTCACTCAAGCCATTTTCTAGGACTTTCGCTACCGCCGGTATTATTGACACGGGTCTATATCCATCGATCTCTTCTCTCTTTCCCTTACCTTTAAACAGCGGTGATATTTTACTTATTTTTAAAGGTAATGGAAAGGTCCCCCCTCTTAAACATTGATTGAAAAGGTGAGCCAAAACTAGAGAGAGCTGAGAAGCAGCCGCGTTCAGTAGTTCCATGGAAACTTCATAAATGTCTGTAGTTGGTTTGTGGGGTATGCGCAACTTTATGATTTTATGTATTTCTTCTGGGGAAAACGGGCGAAGTCGAAGCGAACGATCGGCAGGAGGACTCGCGGCTGTTAGCGCGTCGAGCACGCGAGGCAGGTCGGCGGTGGGCGCCCCACACGCAGCCGCTGCTGACACGAAGCGTGAGTTCATCGCATCAACTACGTCCTTCTTACAGTTGAACTTTACACCTTGAGAGTTCACGGCTATGTCTGTGAAGTCAATGTTTGGGTGATTCTCTTTACCCCTTTCTTTATTTACAATTTGCCAGATTACCTTACTACGATTCTGGCCATTACTAATTAACTTACAGTAGTAGTCAGTCTTTTTTACATTAATTAATAAATTATATTTTTTGTCAATAATTTCTATAAATTGTTCAATAATGTCAATATTAGGAAAGTTTCTGTTTAAATTAATCAATTCAAATAAAAATTCTTTCGTATTAATTATGTCATCTGAAATCCAACTGCCCAAACATTTTTTCCGATTATTTTTACGTTTCAAGGGAAAACAGACGTCAAATTTGTTATAAATTACGTTTATCACAGCCATAGCCAACTCCTCAACAGATTGTTTATTCCGAGCATAAATTTCCGACCAATCGACACTTTCAATCGCACCTACAAAATGTACCATATTATCCTCGGAATAATCCCTAACAAAGCGGGTCAGCGGCCGAGGTACTCGACGGGAACAGAGTAACTCGCCCCTTATCGCTAGATGGTCACCTAAGTTAGTTGTGACGGGACTGGTATTTATCGAACCTGTAGGTACATTGGTGTATAAGTGATCTAATGCCGTGCTCGAGTGCGAAGTTATTCTTGTCGGGTAGTCAACTTCACATCTAAAATTATAGTTGGACAAAATGTCGTATAATTTTTTTGCGTCCGCGCTAACAATTTATATTAAAATCACCGACGATAATACACTCGCAATCGCTCAAACTGACTTTCTCAAGCAAAACTTCCAAGCGAGCAAGGAATGCGTCTGTTGTTACATTTTGAGACGGATCAGTTAAGCTCGTTCTGTAAATGCAAACAATGATTAGATTAAAATCTATAAGACGTATGGCCGATATCTCACAAATTAATTCCAAAGATAAACTATTTAACTCAGGGATTTCTACCGCATTTAAGTGAGATTTTACATACAAACAGCTACCACCGTGTGCCGCCAGCTTCCGACAAAAATGTGACATTAGCTTATAACCGTCCAAATTAACACATTTTAATTTATCTTCTGTCAACCAATGCTCTGATTAGGCTAACACGTCACACTTAAGATCAGAACTGAGCAGCACTTCGAGTTTAAATGTTTTATTACTTAACGACTGCATATTTTGATGGCATACAATGAGTTGGATTGTAGGCGAGTCATAGCTAGTGAACGCCGGCGCTGGCGCACGGTTACTGTGCGGAGACTGCGGCGGAGGTTGATAGTTGAGCCGCGGTGGGATTGGGACCCCGCGATTGGCGGGGATGGACGCGAAACCAATCCGCAAGTCGAACACCTTGTGGCCATGAAGTGGGCGAGGTGAGTAGCGGGTATAAACTCTCAGGTGTTCCGATAACGAAAGCGGCGTGTCGTTTAGTTTTTAACACTCGTTTCTCAACCAGATAGTCTTGAGATGGTGATAATTTATTCAAATAGTCCAGCAGTTGTTTTTCGGTAGTATCAGGCGTAAGGGACCACGCTTGAATAAACTTCAGCTTTTGTACCGTTTGAAGGACACCAGTGTTTGTTGCGGTTCCTGAAATTACTGTAGCTGGTTTTGACTTTCGTTTGTTGCGCCGAACTTCCTGCCAGTTGAAGTCGGTATTTGTATTCCGCGTAAGTACCGGCGTATTTTGTGGCCCGACGTTCTTGTCACCTCTTTTTGGTTCGTGAATGATCGGTACAGGTGGGATTGTTGACGACGTCTTATTCTTTGCTATAGTTGTCTTCGTCTCACTCGAAGCAGTCTTACAAGCTGTGGGCTCGTTTGCACGAACAACCTCCCGATATTCTCTGACGGTCATCGCTGGAGTTTGGATGCTGCTCTGACATCCGACGTTATACGATGTATCTTCCTTATCGTTCGTTCTGTCGACCGGCCTTATACACATCGATTCCTTGAGTGATTTGACGGTAGTTTTTAGTTCCTCAACTACCTTCTGATGATCGTTCAAGAGCGATTGTTGAGCTAACAATTTCTTATTTTGTGCCTCAATTAAAGCTGATTGAGCCGAAATTTTTTCTGTCAGTGTTTTCAAGGCTTTCGTGACGTCGGCCAGTGCTATTTTTGGGTCTAATGAGCTGTCACAGCACATAGATTTTTCACACGTATCAGGTGATTCTTCATCGTCGCTTGTTGCAAATAAAATTGTTTTGTTATCATTTTGTTTTTTATCCTTTGGCCTGTGTGTGACTTTCTTTAAATCAGACAGGCTAAAATCAAATTTTCTTGGAGCTTCGGATGTTGGTGTATGTGCAACGCTGTGAATCGGAGTGTTATCATTTCTTGGGCGTCGTGTTATACAAGTAGGGCATAACCAATTTCGCTCTAATTCTTCTTCTTCTTTTTAAATCAGAGAGCACGGGAACAAAACCGGAACGTCAAACTCAACGAGTATAATCTACCCTTAACAAGTACCATGGAAATAGGACGGGTATGACAGATAAATCAATTTAATTTTTCCCAATTACTAACCTTCATTTTATTTGAATAAATTTAGGAATATAGACACTGACTAAAAAGTTACTTAAACGATGAACCAACCTATGAACCAACATACTTTGTAAAGCTGTGAATAGCATTAGCACCGCCTATATCTAGGTTAGGATTATATTTTTCTTCTACATTGTTACTCGATATTTATGTTTAGTGATAGTAATAAGGTTCGCACAAGCATGAAAGAACAGTTACTTATCTATTATAATAGAGGGTCACTAAGATTATTTAGTTTTAACTTTTGTCACTTTAGGAAGTTTTTAACTATTGTTACTTTAGGCTGTTCTTGTCTCAATAGACGTACGGGCCAGACTCGCACTGCGAGTGACAAGCTTGACCCGTAATGGGATGCGTGTACAAACGAGGTACCAATCGAAAAAATGAGACTAGATTCCATTTAATTATTGTTTTTGCATATTTACGCACTACTGAGACTAACTTCAAAAATATATCCAAAACTCGAGTACCGAGAGGGAGAGGTAGAGGTTTTACTCGAGTAAAACCTCTACCTCTACCTCTCCCTATCCCTGCCCCTATCCCTACCCCTTACGCTAATTTAACCGCTATCCATAACATAAAACGACACCCATATATATTTTTAGATATTTCAAACCTATCGCACCCCAACCCCATCCCCAGGGGATGATGGTATTTCACGTCCACCACGTTGGATTACAAAATTTTTGTAGCTTTCGTAATCAGCAACCCGATAAACCATACAAACGACACCCATATTGGTTTCTAGACATTTCAAACCTATCGCACCCGAACTCCATCCCTAGGGGGATGATGGTATTTCACGTCAACTACGTTGGATTTCAAAATTGTTGTAGTTTTCGTAATCAGCGACCCGATTAACCATACAAACGACACCCATATTCACATTTCATCCCTATCGCACCCCAACCGCATCCCAAGGGAATGATGGTATTTAACGTCCACCACGTTGGATTTCAGAATTGTTGAAGTTTTCGTAATCAGCGACCCGATAAACCATACAAACGATACCCATATTGGTTTTTAGACCTTTCACCCCATTTCCCTTTTTAGGGGTTGAATTTGGAGTAGAATTGCAATAACAGTGATGAACGTTGCATAGAATTACATCATTAATGCCTAAATAATAAAATATGTGGATTTTACTTTAAAAATAAAGAATTTTCAACTTCATCCCCCTTTTCACCTTTAAGGGTGTCAAATTTTCAAAAACCCTGAGACACGTAAATATTATTTTTAGTTGTCAGCCTAAATACAAATTTTAAAGATCCTAACTTCAAAACTGACGGACTTTCATACAATTTTCATCCCCTATTTTACCCCCTTAGGGGTGGAATTTTGTAAAACTATTTCTTAGTGCACCCCTAGGCCTCATAAGGAACCTACATGCCAAATTTAAAATCTATAGACCCCGTGGTTTGGGCTGTGCGTTGATATGTCAGTCAGTCAGTCAGCCAGTCAGTCAGTCACCTTCTTCTTTTATATATAAAGACTAACTGTTGCCCGCGGCTTCGCTTGCGTGGATTGCGTATTTATTTTATTACCGGTTTTCCGAAGCAATGAGATATTTTCCCGTCATTTCGGGGTAATTTAAAACTAAGGAAAAACAGGACTAACCCTGCGCAAATCAATGAGTATAATTCAAGATCCAGCTGAATTTTATATAATATACAGACGTTACTCATAAATTACTCAGAACAGAGGAACTTAGCAGCAGTCTCCTAACAAATGTAAAGAGAGAGATGAGAAACACCTTTATGTAATATTTCAAAACAGAGCCAATTCGCAGAAGTAATTGAGAAAAACTAAAACCCACTCTATGTCTCAACATCTCTACCTCTCTACGTCTCTACGTCTCTACCTTTCTACGTTCCTACCTCTCTACGTCTCTACCTCTATACCTCTCTACCTCTTGAGAACAACTAAAACCCTCTTCCTCTCTCTCCCTCTCCCCCCTTCCTCTCCCCCTCCCCCTTCCTCTGTCTCTCCCCCTCCCCCTCCTCCCTCTTCCCTGCTCCTCCCTCTCCCTCACCACCTCCCTCTCTCCCTCCCTCTCCCCCTTCCCCTCCTTCTCCCTCTACCTGTACCTGTACCTCTACCTCTCTACGTCTCTACGTCTCTATGTCTCTACGTCTCTACGTCTCTACCTCTCTACCACTCTACCTCTCTACCCCTCTACCTCTCTTCCTCTACCTCTCCCTATCCCTGCCCCTATCCCTACCCCTGTCCCTTCCCCTATCCCTACTCTTAACGTAAATTTAACCGCTATCCCTAACATGGAACCCATATTTATTTTTAGACATTTCAAACCTATCGCGCCCCAACCCCATCCCCAGGGGATGATGGTATTTCACGTCCACCACGTTGAATTTCAAAGTTGTTGTAGCTTTCGTAATCAGAGACCCGATAAACCATACAAACGACACCTGTATTGATTTTTAGACATTTCAAACCTATCGCACCCCAACTCCATCCCCAGGGGGATGATGGTATTTCACGTCCACCACGTTGGATTTAAAAATGGTTGTAGCTTTTGTAATCAGCGACCCGATAAACCATACAAACGATACCCATACTGGTTTTAAAACTTTTTCATCCCATTTTCCTTTTTAGGGGTTGAATTTGGGGTGGAATTTCAATAACAGTGATGTACTTTCCACAGAATTACAACCCTAAATTAATGCCTTATCAATAATTTAGTGGATTTTACTTTGCAAATGAAGGATTTTCAACGTCATCCCCCTTTTCACCCCTTATGGTGTAGAATTTTTAAAAACCCTGTGATACATTAAACTTAATTTTTAGTTGTCAGTCTAAATACAATTTTTTAAGATCCTAACTTCAAAACTGACGGACTTTCATACAAATTTTCATCCCCAATTTTACCCCCTTAGGGGTGGAATTTTGTAAAACTCATTTTCCGTGCCCTAGGCCTCATAAGGAATCTACATGCCAAATTTGGAATCTCTTGACCCAGCGGTTTGGGCTGTGCGTTGATATGTCAGTCAGTCAGTCAGTCAGTCACCTTCATCTTTTATATATATATATATTTCAAAATAGAGCCAATCCGCAGAAGTTATTGAGAAAACCTAAAACCCTCTCCCTCTCTTTCCCTCTTCCCCCTTTCCTCTCCCCCTCCCTCTCCTTCTCCATTTCCTTTTCCCTCTCCCTCTCCACCTCCATCTCTCTTTCCCCCTCCCTTCCCCTTTCCCTCCCCCTTCCCCTCCTTCCCCTTCCTTTTCTTCCCCCTCTCCCTCTGTACCTCTCTACCTCTCTACTTCTCTACCTCTCTACCTATCTACCTCTCTACCTCTCTACCTCTAATCGAATCATAACTAAGGACCAAATTCAGGACGTTCTGAATAAAGGCCAGGTTAAAAGTACCCTAAACCGACGAGCATGTATGAAAGGATTGATGAAGGTTCAGGAAGCAAGGGAAGTATGTCAAGATTGTAGCAGGTGGAGAACTGTGGTCTCTGCGTACTCCGACGGGAACAAGGCGTGATGTTATGTATGTATGTATGTAACTACTATTGTCGTTATTTTTATCATTAAAATAAAACAAAATAACTGGCTGTAGCTACGCTTAGGAACTTGCGATACATTTTCATTTCATATGATATAATCTTTATTACTGAGAAAGATGGAAATGATTGGAATTAGAGGTATGGCGCTCTCATGGTTTCAAAATTACTTGACCAACAGACAGCAGTTTGTGAAACCTAATAATGTCTATAGCCCCACTGAACACTTTTGGTGTGCCACAAGGAAGTGTACTGGGGCCGACGCTTTTTTTTATCTACATCAACGAATTGTGTAGATTAGGAATAGCGTCGGCTCAGGTGGTCACATTCGCAGATGACACTGCTGTAATGCTTAGGGGTTGTACATGGGATGAAGTGAAGAGGTCAACAGAAAAAGGTATGGGAGTAGTTTCTGATTGGTTAAAGGACAATCTGCTAACGCTCAATCTAGACAAAACAAAATTTCTGGCCTTTCACATTTCCCGCAAGACTGCTCCTTCGAAAGATTACGCTATACAAATTCACTCTTCATGCTGTTCTAAATCTGATACAATTCGTGGATCGCAGCAAATACTTAGGGGTCATACTAGACCATAATCTAAACTGGAATGCACACTTTAGTAGTCTCACCAACAGAGCCCGGAAATTACTGCACACATTCAAAAAGCTACTTAAAATAGCCAGCTTTAAAATCCTAAAGATGGTATATTACAGTTTATGTCAGTCAATACTTGCATATTGTATACGAGCGTGGGGAGCTGCAGCAAAAACATCTATCATAAAACTGGAAAGAACTCAACGCCTTGCTATAAAAATAATGGTAACGAAACCAATGAGATACAGCACTTATCAACTATATCAAGACAGTAATGTACTTACCATACGAAAACTTTACTTACAAAGAATTATCCTTGAGTTCCACAAGACAGCCATACTTACTACGACTTATGATCCACAATGCTCCACTAAACGACAAGTCTTCCATCGTTACAGACCTTGGCCAATTCCCAAAACTAAGACGAAATTTGCTCAGCGCTTTTATTATTACCTAGGTCCTTCGATATATACCAACCTAAACAATGAATTCCAGCACCACTTGGCAAACATGACAATGAACTAATGTAAAAAAGCAATCTTTAATTTTTTACATTCTAAAACCTATGATGAAACTGAGTCAGTGCTTAGCACTTAGCTATCAATAAATTAATAAATGAAATATACAACAATAGTATTTATAAATAAATAAATACTGCTTAGTGCCTAACTTAATAATAAATAACATACCTGAGACAAAATATGATACTAAATACAAATCAACATATGAATAAACAAATAGCAAACTCAATGTATTATAAATCAATTAAAAATATAGCAAATCTAAAAATAGCATAATAAAAATGTAGGTTTTATTTATTTATTCTCAAAGTTATCACAATTAACATACCAGTATCCCACTCGCAAACTACTTTAATACTTATGCACCAATTCTAATAATAATAATAATAATATATTCATTTATTCCAGACATATAAATAAATATTAGATTACATTACAATAACACTACTACACTATATATATTTTATTAATTTTGTTGTAAGTTTGTATACATTCAAATCATAAACATCATACCAAAACGCTTGAGTCACTTACTTTACTGTTTTATTTTACTTCCCGGCTTATATTACATTTCGCACATTACATTGTATTGAACTACCTAGACAAGATGCTCTGATTAGCGTTAACCCACATTTTATGTTCGGCCATGTTCGGCAAATTTTTTTCGTTTTTAGTTTTGCAAAATTTTAATTTGAACATTAATTTGATTTGATTATAGTATTTTGCTAGTTTATTTTACCGATACTTTAAATTGTTTATAATTAGATGAAAGAGCTGGTTTCCCATAGCACAGGGAATCCTAGTTTGGGGGCCGGGATGCAAAAACTCTGTAAACAATTTTTAACAAATAAATGATGTTATTATGTTTTATTGTGCACAATAAAACAGAACAGTAGTGATAGAAGAGGGTCCCAATGGCGAGCTTATCTCTATGAAGAGATCTCTTCCAGCTAAAGAATTGCCTGCCCTGCGCTGTCGTTGTCGCGCCAAAGGTATCTCTGGAAATTAAGATCTTCAGATCTTATTTTTATTTGCGAAAACATTTCGCGGATATCGCCTGTTATAGCAACTTTCCCCTCGCGAAACCTAAACAAACTGTCTAATAAAGAGCACAGTAGATCTGGGCCTGGAAGTAATAGATCCTTAAGGCTCACGTCCGATGATTTTGCTGCTGCATCATGGACTATTCGTAATTTCCCAGGTTTCGCGGGATGTGTGACGCCAAAGTGAGGTAGGTGCCACCGACGCTGAAAAGAAGTATTTTTATCCATATCATCGGTGCATTCTTCGGCGTAATCTTTTGTAACATACGCTTAAATGTTTACTTGATATATGTTTGCGTATGCGGAGTCTTTTAAACATTTCCTCTCCAAACTTTTGAGTCTGGAGTCTGCGTGCTTATAACTATTCGGGATATGCATATTATCCGATCGCCACAGTAGACCAACTTCAAATCGCCCATTCGGTAGCCGTTGCGTGGTCTCGTTTAATATATGTAGCGCGCGCTTCTCAGACTCCGTATAAGGATCCGCTTTACAAAGCCCTAACGATTCTAATTTGTAATAATCTCGGATCAAAACATCTAGTTTGGTATCGTCAAAAGTTTGTAGTGTAAGATTGTTAATTAGATAAGGTTCTAAGTTTACTTTTGTGTTCCCGCCAAGAAGTACCCAGCCCAATTTTGTCTTTGATGCTATGGGTTGTGAAAGAGTTCCGATACGATTTTTCGTTGATAAAAGTGCATGCCAATTATTTGCACCGATTAAAACCTTTGGGGTCGCGGGAACATAGGAAAATTGTGGAAAGAGGTCTGAAAGGTTATTTAGTTTATCTATGTCCTGGTGTTTGATTGATTGTGTCGTCAATGTAAGGTTTGGCACGGTATGGACGTTTGTCAAACTTATTATGTCAGATGAATGTTGACTTTTCAGCTCTACAGAATAAACGAATGATCTTATGCTTGATTTTGTTCCTGTAACGCCTTCGAGACTGATCTCTGTTGGTGTTTCCTCTGCACCAATCTGTTTTGCAATGTCCGTATCCATCAGTGTAGCGGTGGAGCCATCGTCCAAAAGTGCATAAGCATCAACAGAGGCTTTCGGTCCGAAGAGGGTTATGGGAACAATTTTCAGGTAAACTGGCTAAAAATTAGGAATGTTTGTAGTATATACAAGGTTGACGGTCGCGGACGGCAAGGAAGGTGATACGGCAGCAGATGTGGTTCCAGACTGTGAGGTGATGGGTTGTGATGATGATGATGTCGGTATGGTTGTTGTGTTGTGACACGGTTGCATAGGCCTTTCGTGCTATACGGGTCTCTCTTTGTGGAGTAGCCTATGATGAGGTTTCTTGCATAGACTGCACGGTTTTGCCTTGCAAGTGCGCCACCGGTGGTTGTCTTTGAGACATCTTGCATATACCTTGTGGTTCATCACCCACTGCCATCGATCATCTACAGACAAGGCAGTAACCTTATCGCACACCTTGACTGAATGAGCCTTCTTGCAGAAGAGGCAAGATATTATTTCTGCTGCTGGTATGTTAGGTTGCTTCGGGTTACTAAGACCCACTGCTGGACTAGGCCTAGGTGGGATAAAACCACTGATACCTTCTCTTGGGAAAGAAGGAGGCGAGAAAGAGAAAGGCTGTGTTGGGCCAAACCTTAAACTCCTATCAGTTTCTCTAGTAAGGAATTTACCTAAGACTTCTAGGCGAGGAGCCACAGGATGGGAAGCCTCATAGTCAGCAGCATAGTCCTGCCATCTTGCTAATCACAACGGTGTTAGTTTGCCTGATATACACTGAAACAATTCAGGTGGAAACAGATAGTCAAATTCTTTCATAAAATTTATAGTTGCCAAAAAGTTATTTAATTTACGTGCCAAAATATTAAAATCACGACCGAAAAATTCAGAATTTAGTTTCGGGGAGAGTTTTAAAATATTAAGTTCGTAGTTAATAATTATTTCGGGTCTGGCGAAACGCAAACAAAGCGTGTCGATTATACAGGTAGGGTCCTCGGCAGTGTAAAGTAAGGACGCAACCGCTTCGCGCGCTTCATTATGGAGGCTTAGCCTTAACCTATTCAGGTTCTCAGGTATTCAGGTATCGCATGTTTTGTTTGTTAATTTTGTATATTTGAACTGCATGTAAGTAAGTGCTCTCTCAATATTTGCAGTGCTCCGACGGAGTGTTACATGCTGGACTTGTATCATTATTACACCTATTATGTACCATGTAACTGTCAAATAAATAATTATGAATTATAATTATGAATTCTCAGTTGGCGAGAATGAGTTCTTAGTGTCATCGTACTGACGCTTGAAAGCTAGCCAGCGCAGGATTTCCAGCGAAAGTAGACAGCGATGACACTACTGCTGGCTTCCTCGTAGCGGCGGTGATCTGCTCTCTCGTTAGGCTTGCGATAGCCTGGGCCAGAGCCAACACGCTGCTGTTGGAGTCAGGGTGGACGTGGGTGGACGTGGTTGGGCTGCGGTGGAGGCGGTGGGGCATCGTTTGCCTCACACTCGCGTTGTACATCACACAACCAATCTGTAAAACATCCAGGCCCATCTCCGGGACTCAAAGGTGCTTGATTAACATTAGTATGAGTGAGTGGTAGAGGGCGATGAGCGGGTGAAGAGGGCTCATTTGGTGGTAGAGGGGTTGGCTCGGTAGCAGGGAGGTATGGGTTTGTCGTGTCGATGACTACGACGGGATCAACAGCGATGCTGCCTGCAGTTGAGCCGATGTTCCGCCTCATACTCTGCCTCCAAGGCTTTCTTTTTAGTTTCCGCCAGCTGCTCCTCTAGGTTTTCCAAGCGGCGGTGGTGACGGGCCTCTGCTGCCTTTCTGGCACTTAAAGTAGTTTGCTCACTTACCCTGGTACTGTGTGAGGTGCGGGAGGCATTATCTGCCTCACCACACTGTGCCTTTGTCTGGGAACGTGTCTTCATTTTCAAATTTTGATATGTAAAATGAAGAAGAATAGAATAGAATGAAACGAAACGAAACGAAACGAAACGAAACGAGACGAGACGAGACGAGACGAGACGAGACGAGACGAGACGAGACGAGACGAGACGAGACGAGACGAGACGAGACGAGACGAGACGAGACGAGACGAGACGAGACGAGACGAGACAAGACGAGACGAGACTAGACGAGACGAGACGAGACGAGACGAGACGAGACAAGACGAGACGAGACGAGACGAGACTAAATAATACGAATTGCGAGGATGGTTATCGAACTCGCCAGCCTTATTGGATTGACTCCCGAGGACCATCAGCAAAATCGTCACTTATTTGATAATTTTGAAAATCCAAATATAATATCAGTACTTGGTGTACAGTACAAGCCTGTACAAGACGTTTTCACTTACCGAGTTGATTTAGACTTGCCGAAAACCTGGACAAAACGATTGGTGCTCTCCACTATTGCGAGGACCTTTGACCTTAATGGTTGGATTTGTCCAGTAATATTTTTGGCAAAGTATTTCTTCCAGAACTTGTGGTCTGTTGGTACGGGTTGGGATGACCCCATAGATGGGAACTTCTTAAACTCTTGGAACAAACTCGTATCTTTGTTACCAGCAGTCAATGAGCTAGGATTACCTCGCTCTATTTTACCCCCAGGTTTGACCTCCAGGGTTCTGCGACGCCTCCGAGCGCGGATTTGCAGCAGCTGTTTATTTGCGGGAGGTAAGTGAATCCGGTCACGTAAAGACATCTTTTATTATCCCTGTAATAGAGATACTGTGAACGCGTTGTGTGAGTGTTCAACTTTGCAAAAAGTTGATAGTATTAAATATTTGGGTGTGACGATAGACTATAGGCTTACATGGGAACTACAGATAATCAATGTGGCTAATAGGATCAGAAAGCTCATTTATGTGTTTAAACAGCTTAGAGATAACGTAGATTCTGATCTAGTGATAAAAGTGTATAAATCCTTAGCAGAGTGTATACTATCATATTGTATTTGTTCCTGGGGTGGAGCTGCAAAGACTTATCTTATTATTGCAGAGAGGGCGCAGCGTGCTTTGCTCAAAGTTATTAAACGCCTACCTTATAGATACCCAACTACAGACCTATACAAATCCTGCAAGGTTCTGTCTATTCGGAAAATGTATATACTGCAGAGCCTGCGAAGATATCACCGTACCACTGTTCCTTCCATACCTGAAATGAATAAGAGATTGAACAGAGTCCCGACACAAAAATGTAATAGTCAATTCGCTAAAAGACACTACAACTACAATGCTCCGTTTCTATATAATAAACTATTATACAAAGAAAATACAAAAAAATATAACAACCATGAATTCAAAAAATATGTTGTTAGGTGGCTTGAAGAATTTGACTATGATGGGATAGAAAACCTTTTTGTAGCAGTGATATAAACCAGATCTGGCGCAACATGAATGAATAAACAAATACACTCATTCAATCACGCAACACATACACATCAACATATACAACCACACACAAACACGCGCACAAATACACATACACGCTCACATAAACTCCGCATGCATACCTATTTGTGTAGACTTGAATTTGTTAATAACTTAGATTCTAACTTTTTAGATTATTTAAATACTTGATTGTTAACCTTAGGGGAACACTGTAGCCTGTAACACAGTTTCTTTCTACTAGCACAGGCTGCAGGGTTTTAAGAGACATGTATCTGTTGTATTTTTAAATAAATAAATAACAAATAAATAACAAATAACAAATAAAAGCGAAGACCAAACTCGCTCCCTTCCGTACGTTGTGGACAATACAATTCCCAAATTGGAATTTTCGGGAGCCAATCTTTTGGTTAGGTCATTGAACCACGTAACCAGCACTTTGGGTCGTACGATCAAAATTTAAACGACGTATGCTTGGACTGACAGTCAGATAATGCTAAGCTGGTTGCGGTCGTCTGTCCACACCTTGGAAGTTTTTGTGACTAACCGTGTCGAATCAACAGGTCACAACCCTAGTGCTGCTAGACTTTAGTAATGCCTTCAACAGCGTTGATTTTGACATTCTACTTGCAATGTTAAAATCTCTCTCTGTCTCGGACTCTGCAGTAGAGTGGTTCCGCAGTTACCTCGTTGGACGCCGACAGCGTATCCGCGTAGACAACAAATTATCTTCCTACTGCGATGTAGTTGCCGGTGTTCCCCAGGGCGGTCCTCTCCCCTCTCCTATTTTCTATTTTCATTAATTTCCTGACTCCCTTCCTATCCTGTCATTACCACCTGTATGCTGACGACCTGCAAATCTATTCTCGAGCCTCCACTGATGATATCGACGTCTTGATTTCCAAACTTAACGATGACCTAGCTACTGTATATAGATGGAGTCAATCGCATGGCCTTATCGTCAATCCTGATAAGTCACAAGTTATCATCATTGGAGGCTCGAAACAGATTTCACGGCTCAACTTCGATCTGATTCGACCTGTTACTTTCAGTGGTGTTACTTTGCCTTTTAGCAAAGTGGTTAAAAATCTTGGGGTTCTTTTCGATAGCACTCTCTCTTGGGCTCCGCACATTACCCAAACCAGCAGAAAAGCCTTTGCTGCTGCTGGATCGCTAAAAAGGTGGAAAAACTTGCTCCCCGTAAAGACTAAAATCGAACTTGTGCAATCCCTACTTTTTCCGATTCTGGACTACGCAGATGTATGCCTCATTGACCTCAATGAGGACCTGTTCAATAAGCTACAACGCTTGCAAAATATGTGCATCAGATTTATATATGGGTTGCGTAAGTTCGATCATGTGTCTGAATACAGGAGCAAGTTAAAATGGCTTCCTATTAGGTTGCGCCGTGAAGAACACGTCCTGACGCTTCTGTACAATGTTCTGTATGACCCACGCACTCCTTCCTACCTTAAGGAGAGTTTCCAGTACCTAGGTGCTGACCGCTCCCGTGTCTTTCGATCGAAGTCTGACAACATTTTGCGGGCTACATTAACACGGTCGGGCTACTACAAGGAGTCTTTTGCTTTAAAATCTGCTCAACTGTGGAATAATTTTCCCTCTGAAGTTCGTCACTCCGAGTCGCTTGCTATTTTCAAAACAAAACTGCATAATTATCTCCTAAGTCGTTCCTCTTCTGTTTGCAACTGAGTATACATGTATTCGTAACACTATAGTTATATATATATGTATATTTATATTTATTTGTTTATATTTTTCTATTTATTTTATTTATATATAAAAAACACATATATATACAAAAAACATATATACAAAAAATAACACAATATAATGCAATAACACAATATATATACAAAAAATAACAAAACAATATACAAAAAACACATATATATATATATATATATGTGTTTTTTGTATGCAATTTTTTATTGGTACACTACCTGCTGTGATTATTTATGTATGTCTTTTCCTCTATACAAAGGTTGTCTGGTAGAGATCGCTCTCAGCGATAAGACCGCCTTTGCCCACTATAACCTTAAGTGTTATTCTTTGTGTGTTCTTATGTTTATGTGTGCAATAAAGAATTTATTCGTTCATTCATTCATTCATAAAGAAACGCCAAGAGCGTCAAGGCTTGCTTGTGCGTCTTCGTCTGTCTGTCGACCTAGGTGGTCCATCTTGAGCTCTGAAGAGGTCTGCCTTCTCCAATACGGTCAGATTGTGGCACTAATTACAAGGGTGCCTACAACTACTTGAATGAGGTTCGTGATTTCCTCAAACAAAATCAAGCCGACGTTGGAAATATATTGTCACGTCGTGGAATCACATGGCTGTTAGACCCACCGGCTTGTCCACATTGGGGCAGAATTTTAGAGGCCATTGTGAAATCGGCCAAGACGCACTTGCAGCGAGTCATTGGAGAAACGGTTCTCACCTTTGAAGAACTCGCAACCGTCTTTTGTAGGATTGAGGCCACACTTAACTCAAGGCCGTTGTGTCTTCTCTCATCAGACCCCAACAATTTGAAAGTTTTGACTCCGGGTCATTTTTTGATTGGTCAGCGCCTCACCGCATTGCCTGAGTATCTTTATGTTGATGTCCAACTTTATCGTCTGTCGCGCTTAGAGTTGTTGCGCCAACTTGCACAGAGCTTTTGGAAGCGTTGGAACTTGGAATATTTGCATAGATTGCAACAACGTGTCAAGTGGACTGACAAGACCGATCCACCAAAGATTGAAGACCTCGTTTTAATTAAGTATAGTAATCTCCCAGCTCTTCAGTGGAACAGGATGTACCACGTTTTTGGTAGATGTTCTGGTGGGCAGCAACATTTTGAAACGAGCGGTTTAACATTGTCACGTTTGCTATTGTACTAGCGGACAGGTGGCCCTGTCCGGGGCGGGTATATGTTCGATTTTGCATACACTTTTTTATCTAATTTAGTAGCACCTATTTTTGAGTGGCAACACAGCTGTCAGCTGTCATGTATAATTTTTTCTCGTTTAGGAACGCAACCTTGTCTTTCGATCTTGCAAGCCGCGCGGTTTGTTGAGCTTATATTTTTGCCTATTGTATTGTAATAAGAGAAATGCTGCTAAGTCCAAGTTCAGGAAGGATCCATCCGATGAAAACCGCAGTAGGTATAGGGACCTCCGAAATCGTTGTAGCAGAATGTGCAGGGATGCGCAGCGTCGTCACATACATTCCTCTGTTGAAAATGGCGATCCGGCAAAGGTGTGGTCTTTCCTAAATTCGCTTGGCATAGGTAAATCTAAATCCGCTTTACAGCCCAATTTAGATCTCGATTCACTTAATCGCCATTTTTCAGCATCCTCTCCTTTACCTTCAACTACCAAACAAGCCACCTTACAAACCTTGTCCTCTATCCCTGCTCCGCAACACAATCCTTTCAGCTTTAGATCTGTTACTGAGCGTGAAGTTGAGAAACACATCCTTAGCATCAAATCCAATGCCGAAGGGGTTGATGGCATAAGTCGCAGGATGATTTTACTGGGGCTTAAAACCCTGTTACCTATTCTTTGCCATATTTTTAACTTCTCGCTCAGTACCAGTACCTTCCCTAGCTGCTGGCGCGAGGCTGCAGTAATTCCTATTCCCAAGATCTCTAATCCTTCTTTACTTTCACATTTCAGGCCTATTTCATCCTTCCTTTCCTTTCCAAAGTCCTTGAACGCCTTGTGCAGCACCAACTGAGTTTGTTTGTTAACAGTAACAATATCCTCAGCTCTTTCCAATCCGGTTTTCGCCCTGGACATAGCACCGCTACTGCTCTGACTAAAGTGTCCGATGACATCCGGTTTGGAATGTCAAATCAACAGGTTACGGCAATTGTTCTTCTTGATTTCAGTAACGCTTTCAACACCGTTGGTTTTGACATCCTTTTGGCCATGTTAGAATCTCTCTCCGTCTCGGACTCGGCAGTCGAGTGGTTTCGTGGTTATCTCTACGGGCGCCGACAGCGTATCCGTGCTGATGATAAACTCTCAGATTGTTGCGACGTAGTTGCTGGTGTGCCTCAGGGTGGTGTTCTTTCCCCTCTCCTTTTTTCCATCTTTATCAATTTCCTAACTCCCCTTCTATCCTGTCATTACCACCTGTATGCTGATGATCTGCAAATTTACTGGCATGCTTCCACTGATCATATCTTGAATCTGATTTCCAAACTCAACGACGATCTCGCGACTGTCCATCGTTGGAGTGAGTCACGTGGTCTTTTAGTAAATCCTAACAAGTCGCAGGTTATCATCATTGGAGGCTCAAAACAGATATCACGGCTCAATTTTGACGTAATTCCACCTGTCACCTTCAGTCACGTTGCGTTACCTTACGGCAAGGTTGTCAAAAACCTTGGTGTCCTATTTGACAATACTCTTTCTTGGCGGCCACACATTACTGAAACCAGCCGTAAGGTATTTGCTGCTGCTGGGGCACTTCGTAGGTGGAAAAACTTGCTCCCCGTGAAGACCAAAGTTGAACTTGCGCAGTCTTTACTCTTGCCAATTCTTGATTATGCTGATGTCTGCCTTACTGACCTCAATGAGGATCTGCTGAGTAAGCTCCAGCGCCTGCAAAACCTTTGCATAAGATTCATATTTGGGCTGCGTAAGTTCGACCATGTGTCTGAATACAGGAGCAAGTTAAAATGGCTTCCTATCAGATTGCGCCGTGATGAGCATGTCCTTGCACTTCTCTACAACATACTGCATGACCCCCGTACTCCATCATACCTTAAAGAACGTTTCCGATACCACTGTTCCGATCTTTCTCGAGACCTGCGATCCAAAACTGATAATCTATTGCTAGTTCCATTTACTCGGTCAGGTTATTATAAGGAATCGTTTACGTTGAAAGCTGTCAGTCTTTGGAATGATTTGCCGTCTGATATTCGTCAGTCGAAGTCTCTTGCTGTTTTTAAAACAAAACTACATAATCATTTCCTTAATAAAACTCTTCCATAGTTTGCAACAAGTTTGTATGTATATTGTATATTGTATTGTATATATGTATGTTGTATTGTATTGTATGTATTGTATGTTTGTATGTATATTGTATGTATATATATATATATATTTATTTATTTATTTATTTATTTATTCTTATACTTACATTATATATATATTTATTGTATTGCAGTAGTATATTAATATTATAAGTATATTGGCACACTACTACAGTTTTCATTCAAACTTTCCTGCATGCAAAGGTAATCTGGAAGAGATCGCTCCTAGCGATAAGACCGCCTTTGTCACCCTAGATTTAAGAGTCTCCTTTTATTGTTAATGTGTTTTGTGTGTGACAATAAAGTATTTATCTATCTATCTATCTGTAATCTTTGAAATAATTGAGAAATGAAGTGTAAAACCGGTGGGTCTCATTGTTGTTTTTGCCCACTGCTGTTTTGAACTGATTGATTGATTTATTTGCTTGTGAATAACTATTGTGTTTGTCATCAAACCACGTTCACTTGAAGAGGCTATGTTTTTCGACCTCATTTTTATGTATACTTGTGATTAAACTATTTGAACTGCCTCCGGAAATACCCCGGATAATTTGAGGGCAGTGACTTAAGAACTTGTGCATTTGTCACCTACGACGTGTCATTGCTTGTGACTTGGTGGTGTATTCAAGATTGTCAAGAAGGAGACTCCTACATTCTCCTTTCCTTTCCATCCTTGTTTCTCTTTATTTGACGAAAATGGCCTCAGCGGAACAAGTAAACCACGTGAGTTTTAGCATAAGATTATATCTATTTTTAGCGCTGCGCACTGCAGCCAGTATTATAATTCAGACAGGTCTGCTGGAGAAAACTTCCACTGCGCAACTTTGCTTATTTAACACCCATCAGGCATGGTCGAATTATGATACAAATTATCAGTCATACTTCTTTTAGGTTACGGAATGTTTGTGTGTTACTGAGCATATACTACATCCAGACTTGAATTTCTTTGTTCACTGCTTGACTATATTCTGAGTATAAATGCAAAACTGTGCGACACCTCAATCGTGTGTCAAGAGTTCAAGACCACGAAACCGAACAACAAGAAACATAGGTGGAAATTGGAGAATTTGTTTAGGCTTCTCCATACACTGCACTGTTGATTGTTGAAGCTTTGTATGGAGAAACCAAAAAAAATATTCGATTTTGACTTATGTTTATTTAAAAAAAAAAAATCTGTTTTATGATTTTAGCAAGTTCTAGTGCTGTCGCATGCTTTTGCATTCACACCCTGTATAATTATATTAAATTTTTATTTCAGAAATTCTCTTGCTTGACAATGGTATGGTGGTGGATAATAGCGGCCATATTGCTTCCAAGAGCACTATTGTTGGCTGATGTGTGCAACAATCCAGTGAGAGTTATTACCATGATTACCGAGAAATTATATCCTGAAATACCGTCATCAGTAAGTGAAATTCCGTCGCCAACCTCCGTGATCTAGTTAGTAGTTACACGTTAGGTTTTCGATCAGGAAATTCTAACTCCTTCTTTTAGCTGGCTGAATGGCTAGAAAAAATAGTCCGCTTAAGGATCTCGCGCACTAGCCGGCCACGATCACGACCAGTGGCCGCAACGACCAGATTAAAGAAGCCATATGAACGTCGCGCACTTGGCCGCAACGGCCAGCCGGCCGCACACTGGGCCGGCACGACTGGTCGTTGCGACCAACTTACGTATATTATACAAACAGTTTGACGGGTTCTTACCACGATATGGATTTTTGATGAGTTTTCGAGAGTTTTCGAGACTTACGTATAGTGTGCTATGAGCACTCGCGCACTAGAATGCGACCGTGAATGCGGCCAGACCGCGGCCAGCCATTACGGAAAGTTTGTGAGTGAACACGCTTCGTACATACGTCTACAGGCGACATTTGTCTGCGCGACAGAAAAGTCTTGCTTCCTCATGTCTTCCTAAAGTCTTCGGAAAATCTCCACCAACGGCGACTTTTTGTTGAAAAATGTGCTCTATGTCAATGACACAAGGTTAGGGTTTGCAATTTGAATATTTATTTTATTTGAATATCCGCTCCAATTTCAAATAAGTAGTTTATTAATATTATCCAAATATTCGAATAGTTAAAAACGTAATAAAGGTACTTATATTTTTCTAGAATATAATAAAAAGGAAAATCTAGATCAAAGGTGCTTTCTGGCACATGTCCTCTGGCAAACATAGCCGAACACGTGCTTACTCACACGTATCATAGGCCAATGCGAAGATGAGCCTTTAGGAATGAGAATTGCAAACGATGTCTACCTAAGGTCAATAAGGAGCGATTTTATTATTCAAGTACCCAAAAATCTGCTTGGTCTTAGTCAGGTAGGACTGGCCGCGATAGTACAAAACCAGCCTATGTTTAAAATCAATTAACGAATGAGAATAAGAAGTAATTAAATAAGTCAAAGTCAAAAGTACTTTATTTCACCAAAAGTAACATTTTATAAACTAAATTAACATATTACGGAGCAATTAGTTTATTTTATAAAAAACCTTGTCGCCCTAACTAGAAAATATTCTGTGTCTTGGGAGACAGTGTTCGTACCGTGGAGTAATTATAAATAAAGAATTTGGGCTCCTTGCTTCGTTAAAATTTATCATTACGTAGGTACTATGAGAAATATACTATCGACAAAATAAAAGTAGCATAACAAGTATTAATAGTACAAATAAGAATAAGAGATTTTGCTAATGTACCTACATATTCATGGTTAAATAGACGTTGTAAATATATATTGTTTATTAATTTTATTTTAATAGGTAAAGTAAATGTAACAATTCTTAATGCAGATGAATGTATCTTTGTAAGACACTAAATACACATTATTTTAACACTCAGAACAAAGCACAGTTATAACAAAATACGAATATGAACAAATTTGAGGAAATTGTACAGAAAAAACTAATATATCGAATAAAAATACGCGGAGCTGTTAGTCACAGATGTTACTTTGTTTACTGTTGGTCAAACTGGTTTTACTAGATATACCACAAATGTTTTGGTGGCACACAGTCAATCTCTTATTCATTCCCTGCGGCTGTGTGTCCGCGCTCGGACTGGGCGTCAGCGGAGGTGCGGCGGGTGCGGTGTGCTCCGGACTTGTGGTGGTGGTGGGAGTGGGACGCGCGCCTCGCACGTCCAGCGCTGTATTGAAACCACACGCTAACCTCCACGCCTGCCGGCCAGGTTTCGGCGGACATGAATGTGTCAAATTTACTTATTGGTACGGTTATCGCAAACGATGAGTAGTGGTTGTGTTTTAGTGTTATCTTTTCAACCTTGTAATTATCATTCGGGATTTTCTTGGTCATGTAGTCCTTTATTGCGTCTTCGGTCGTGTTGCTCTTAAAAAAGCAAGCGTGGATTTTTTTGACGCGTTCGGTGGTTTGAAGCGCATCGTTATCTGGGCCTGTGCCGGTTACTGCGACTCGTCGAGCTGTGCGTTTCTTACCTACTACAAGTTGCCATTCGGTGTTATTGCTGGGAGTAATACCTATGTTGTTGAACTATTATGTGTATATATATGGAATTATTATTATATTGACTCTACTTTATCAGAAGGATGTTCAGTCTAGTGCATTACGCGATATGGAATGAAAGTCACTTTACGATGATAAGATTGTATTGTCAATTCACACACAGAGCACTCGTTACAGAATTAATTACCCTAATTATTACGTAACTGGTAGAGGAATGGTGAAATGACAAGGTAGCGATGTGCCCGCTACGCGGTGAGGAAACGACTGCCCGTCGGCGGCGCGAGGTGCGTCGCCTCCAGCCTAAAACGCTGACAAAATGAAATGTGTCACCACATCATTCCTCCCCCACAAAAAGAATTTTTTTTTTATGTAATTCTAACGAAACAAAAAAAAGTTATCACCCTACAATTTAAAACACAATTCAAATTGTACAAACGAGCTCAGTAGCTTCCAAGTTTCGCTGACAAACATTCCTAACGCGATAAGCGCTCGTAACGTAACCTGATTCGTTGCGACATAGTTACATACAGTAGGTACCATGTTATTGAATTCTAGTCTGGCAAATACATGAGCAAGTTCTAACCGTACAATATACTGTTTTACATATATTGGGTGTTACAATATAAAGGATGTTTTTGCGTATGAAAATGTAATTTACAATTTCAAATATGCCCTGTAAGTTAAATTTTGTTAAAATTAGAGTTTACATTTCAAATTTATTTATTTGTAATTTTCTGCAAATAAAAATTTTTAAACAAGTATACAGCTTTTTTATTACACAATTATACTGAAAACCTTGAACAAATTAACAGTAACTTAGCTAAAATACAAAAGTAACTTAACCAAAGTACAGGTAAGAGTATCTTTCCTGTTTCGACAGCGTCCTGTCGGAACAAAAAAAGGTAGTCCAAGTTATTCTTACATAATATCCTATGAATAGATGACTTTCGGTGCCACTGTAGGTTGAGACTGTGGTTGCTGTTGTACTGTCTCTACCCTAATGATGGGGGTAGGATTTGCAACACATTCTTTCGTTAACCATCTCTTAGCACCTTTCAGACATTGTAGTCGTATCTGATAGCAAACTAATAGCGAGAGTAGCACTGCGATCGCTATCAAAATAGCACCGTATTCGTCGATCTTTCTTTCCGGGCGTTCTGCCGTCTGTTGCTGAGCTACGATCACCTGCTCTTTGTCTTGGTAGTTGCCCATAATAACGACGTTAAATTGGTACGTATAAAATGACGTATGATACGATCTTTACGTAAGTAGAAGAGTGAGTGAGGTCGTACTCTAAACTTCCTATTTATATACTTACTATCTCTATGATATATTTTTCGCAGAGAAAAATATTAAAAAAAAATGCTGCGTATACCTAACCTACTTATAATTTCTGTGTGCGAAATACTCTAAACTACTTATTTAACCTAGAAAAATCGTACCGGCCTTCTGCTGATGCGGCCGCTACGGGTCGTACGAGTGGTTCGCTCGTTTAAGTCGTTAGGGTTGTCACTAACAGGTTTTGGCTTTAATGTTTCATTTTTGTCTAACTCATCATGGAAAACTTGACTATTAAAATCTTCCTCCAAGATATAAGCTGGTTTCAATCGATCGATCGAAATACATGCTGTCCTATCTGGTAACTGAATTTTAAAAACTTTCTCTCTCCTACTTATGACCTTAAAAGGGCCTTCGTAAGTAGGTTGAAGAGGTTTTTTGACTGCATCAGTCCTGACAAAAACTTTATCACATGTATGCAAATCTTTATGAACAAAAATGTTTTTGGAATTTTTATTAAGTCTGTTTACCGGTTTATTTTTTTTTATAATGTCTCTCAATTTGGTTACATAATTCTCATAATCTAACTTCAGATTACTTTTTTGATCATAAAAGTCACCTGGTAAACGTATAGTTGTGCCATAAACTAACTCTGCTGGACTAATGTTGGTGTCAACCCTAATGGCTGTTCTAAGTCCTAACAATGTCGAGCTTAGCTCCTCAACCCATGACCTTGAGTTAAGTAAACGAGCGGTCAGAGCTGCTTTAAGACTGCGATGCCATCGCTCGACTGCTCCATTACTTTGGGGGTGGTAAGGGGTAGTTCGTATCCTTTTGACTCCCAGTAGTAACATGAGATGTGAAAAGAGATTACTTTCGAATTGACGACCCTGATCACTAGTAATTTTACTAGGACAACCAAACCTAACTATCCAACCCTCATACAACGCTTTAGCCACGACTTCTGCTGTCATTTCTTTTATAGGAAATGCCTCAGGCCATCTGGTATATCGGTCTATGATAGTGACACAATATCTATAGCCTTCCTCAGAGGTTATAAGCGGTCCAATAATATCTATATGTAAATGCTGAAAACGATCTACAGTATCGAATGACTCTAAATTGGATACAGTGTGTCTGTATATTTTTGATCGTTGGCAAGGAATGCAAGTCTTTGCCCAAATACGGATGTCTTTATTCATGCCTTCCCAAAAATATATATTTTTGACCATATTTAAAGTTGTACGAATACCCGGGTGGCTGACGTTATGAACTGCGTTGAAAGCTGAACGTCTGAACGCGGTAGGTAGGTATGGTCGTGCCCTAGTTGTTGACGTTTCGCAAACGACACTCTGCTTACTACCTGGTAATTCTAATCGCTTAAACTGCAACTTGCTGTTTTGTTCGCTTAAAGTTTGCGTAAGCGTAGCGTTCTCGCTTTGCACACGTGCTAGTTCTTCGAAATCGATTATCGTGGGACATATTATTTCTTCCACACGTGATAATGCGTCAGCGACACAGTTGTCGTTGCCGCTAATGTGCCTAATGTCCGTAGTAAATTCACTAATGAACATGATCTGTCTAGCCCTTCTAGGTAATTCCTTTTCACTGCCCACCTTACTAAACATGAATGTAAGAGGCTTGTGGTCAGTATAAACTATTAATTCGCGACCCTCAATCATATACCGAAAGTGAGCTATCGCCATGTATATAGCTAAGAGCTCTCTATCATAAGTGCTATATTTTCTTTGTGCATCCGACAACCTCTTTGAGTAATACCCTAAAGGTTTCCAAGTATTACCTGATTTTTGCTGAAGGACCCCAGCGGCGCATGTGTCAGACGCGTCCGTCATTAGGGCTATAGGTGTGTCGGCTAGCGGGTGCGATAAGGTAGCTGCCGCCCTTAAGCTGTGTTTACACTGTTCGAATTGTTCGTTGGCTGCTTCGGTCCAAATAATTTGTGTTTTGTCCTTACGTTTGGAGTTATGTAAATACCGGTCCAACTCTGACTGCTGCTGTGCTGCATGCGGAATATGTGACCTATAAAAATTCAACATACCCAAAAATCGTCTCATTTCCTCGACCGTTTTCGGCTTGGGGAAATCGATGATCGCTTGCACTTTCTTGTCCAAAGGTCGAATACCTGCAGTCGTCACTTCATGACCTAAAATTCCAACTTAGTTTGTTCGAAACAACATTTGGATATATTAATAGTGATACCAAATCTGTCTAATCTCTCGAAAACTTCCTGTAAATGCTCTCGATGTTGAGTGACGTCATCTGAGGCAATTATTATGTCATCGATATAAATGAACAAATATTGTAAATCTGGGAAAACACTTTGGGACATAAATCTTTGAAATGTTTGGGCTGCATTTCGCAGTCCAAATGGCATCCTTGGGAACTCAAACAGACCAAACGGTGTTACTACTGCCGTTTTCTCAATATCGTTTTCATTTACGGGAACGCAATTGTACGCTCTATTGATATCGAGTCGTGAGAAGATTTTTTTGCCTGCTAAAACATAGGTGAAATCACGAAGACGTGGAACCGGATATCTATCTGGTTTGGTGATCGAATTTAATAGTCTATAATCACCACAAGGTCTAATCTGATTATTTTTTTTAGGAACTATATGTAAAGGGCTGGCCCAGGCGCTCTTGCTTGGCCTACAAATCCCTAACTCACACATTAACCTAAATTCTTCCTTTGCCTTAGCATATCTGTCAGGTGGCAGTGGTCTCGCCTTACAGTGTACCGGAGGTCCGTTTGTTTCAATATAATGACATACATTATGTTTAGGTACTTCCTTAAAAGATACCGGTTTTGTCAAATCTGGAAATTTAGATAACAAATTGTAATATGGGTGCCTGTCATCGACAGTTTTTATAGTGCTTTCATAACTTTCAGAAATGCTAGCAACCACATTAAGATTTGTTACCTGATCAATAAGTTTACGTGCATTGAAATCGATAATTAACTTATATTTTGCCAAAAAATCTGCACCTATTATAGGCTGTCGGACATCAGCTATAATAAATGTCCATTGAAAAGCTCTCCTTAACTTTAAATCTAAAGTAAGTGTGCGCAACCCATAAGTTTTTATACTAGTGCCGTTTGCCGCGAACAACTGGTAATTAACACTCTGTTGATACTTAAGACGCGCGAATTTACGTGGCAAAACAGATACGTTAGCTCCTGTATCGATTAAAAAACGCAAACCTGTGTTCTGATCTGTCACACAAAGTCGGTGGTTCTCCAGTGGCTTGCAGTCGCCCACCGCAGACTGCACCTCTAGTTTTCCGAACCGTTGTTGTCTGTTTTCCAATTGCATGGTTTAACACACTTGCGAGCATTTTTCCTGTAACGGTAGTGATAAAAACATAGCCATTCTGGATTTGTAGTTCTACTGCTTTGGCTAGCGCTACGCGACGACCGTGACCTCGACGATGAACGAGATCTATGCTGCTGCTTACCGCTCGCTGTCTTAGACCTCTTCCCTGCTAACTCCTCGATCTTCTTGAGTCGATGACCGAGTTTGTTGATTTCGGCGATGATATTTGCAGACGTACTTGTCGAGCTGCTCGACGAAACTGCAGAAACGCTGTGTACCGGTCTCGCGCCGTCCATGATTTTGTCCGCCATTGTAGCTAATATGTTCACGTCCTTACTATCCGAAACTGCTAACACGCCGCGAACCCAAGCTGGAAGATGATTTTGCCACAGAATACTCAAGGTCTCGTCCACGACCTTGTCTCGGGCAAGCTCTTTCATCCGTCGAAGTAACTGGGAAGGTTTTTGATCACCCAGTTCCATCTCCCCGATGAGCTTCTGGACTCTACGGCTTTCTGACTCCTCATACACTTCTAAAAGTCGATGTTTTAGCGCCTCATATTTCCCTGAAGTTGGCTGTTTGAGTATGATGTCGGAAACCTGTTGTATTTCCTCTTTGTCTAACTTGCCGAGGACAAACTGGAACTTATTCTCGTCTGACCAGTTTTGCGGTCCAATAACTGCTTCTAACTGTATAAACCAGTGACGTGGAAGATCTCTCCAGAACTCGGTGACACGGGCTTGTATGGACACACCCGAAACATTTCTTCCATTGTCCTGACCTTGCTGCTGTTGGTTTTGCTGCTGCTGGCCTTGCTGCTGCTGGCCTTGCTGCTGCTGACCTTGCTGCTGCTGTCCCTGACCGTTCGCCATGGTGCTGCTGGCGGTCGGGTCTGATACGGAGCCTTGAAGTTTCACGACAGCCCGCTCCCTGACTGCTGTGTGAGCCGTTCCCTGACTCTACCGCTGTGTCGCACGTAAGTCGCACTTGTTATTGGAGGTAAGTCACCAATGTTGTTGAACTATTATGTGTATATATATGGAATTATTATTATATTGACTCTACTTTATCAGAAGGATGTTCAGTCTAGTGCATTACGCGATATGGAATGAAAGTCACTTTACGATGATAAGATTGTATTGTCAATTCACACACAGAGCACTCGTTACAGAATTAATTACCCTAATTATTACGTAACTGGTAGAGGAATGGTGAAATGACAAGGTAGCGATGTGCCCGCTACGCGGTGAGGGAACGACTGCCCGTCGGCGGCGCGAGGTGCGTCGCCTCCAGCCTAAAACGCTGACAAAATGAAATGTGTCACCACACCTACATCAACTACGGCGTCATCAGTAAAGTTTTTTTAAGGAGGTGTTGTTAAGTTGTTATCTTGTTTATTTTTCGGTATAGTGTCGTGTGTCTTGACTACAGTAGATGTTCTTGCTGCATAACTGTCGGTAGATGATGGCGGTGTTGTTGCTGGTTGCCTGACGGAGAGCTGAGGCGGTAACGATCCTCTTTTTGCCGCGACGGGATTCGTTACGTTTTGTGACGGCTTTTTTGGCATTAATACAGTAGTTTTAGTAGATGCATAATTGCTTACTTGGCGCTCCTCAGTGGAGTTGAGGCAGTGCAGGCACGACGGTTGTAGACCATCTTGACTGGCAATATTTCCTTCAATCTTCTCAATCTTTGACAAAATGCTAGATATTTTCTTTTCTAATGGCTCCATAAAGTGTCTGATTACTCGTTCCAAGGCGTCAATCGTAGTTTTTGACATATTTACGGATTTATTAAAATAATTAATAAGAGTTCTCGTGAAACGTAACCGTACGGGGGCGCATGCGCACGCAGACTCTGCGCAGTTGGACTCAAAACAAAAATGTCTGGGTGTATTTGTTGACCTTGCCAAGGCATTTGACTCCGTCTCGATACATATTCTTGTGAACAAATTAGAGCGATATGGCATTCGAGGGGAGGCTCTTATTTACAAGGACTTTCTTAGTGATCGTATTCAGCAGGTAAAAATAGGGGAATATGTAAGTTCTGATGCATCAGTAACCTTTGGAGTACCACAAGGCAGTGTCCTCGGCCCAAGTCTCTTCTTGTTATTCATAAATGATTTATGTAATTTGTCAATTACAAATGACAAAATTTTTACTTACGCTGACGATACTGCGTTAGTTTTCCATGGCGAGACTTGGGATGAAGTATTCCATCACACCATTGTCTTACCCTTAATGTAAACAAGTCGGTATATCTGCAATTCTCTATAACGAAATTTAAGCCTGACTTACCGGATCTTAAGGTTCATTACTGCGATTACACTTATGGTGACAGGTGCTCATGTATAACTGTCGCAAAAGTATCTGCAGTGAAATATCTTGGTGTCCTCTTGGATAATCAGCTTAATTGGTACAAACATTTGGAGCTCGTCACATCGCGGGTTAGGAAAACTATTTGGGTCTTTAAATAACTAAGATACGTGACCGACCTTGAACTGACTCGTTCGGTATACTATGCGTTGGTGGACCAAGACATAAGATTGGAATCTATCCTAGGTTATTGTATTCGAGTTTGGGGAGGAGCTTGCAAATCTTACATGATTCATCTTGAGAGAGCACAAAGATCGCTACTCAAATTAATGACCTTTAGTCCATTTAGGTTTCCTACAAAATCTCTTTATGAAAAAGTTGAGGTTCTTACGGTAAGACAGATTTTTATTCTAAACCTTGTTTACAAGCAGCATTCTCAGACTGAGTATGACAAAAAGAGCTACAACAAAACACGTACAATCAGAAATGTAGGCCCATCTTTGAATTGCAGTACTGCATTCGCAAGACGCCAGCACGCATTCTTGGCTATATCATTATACAATAAAGTAAATCCGCAAATCAATGTATTTCCCCTCACCTTGCGTGAGGTAAAACCTAAACTTATTACGTGGTTGCTGTCATTAGATTACAATCAGACAGAATTACTGCTTCTGTGATTCCTCTTGTGGGTTCTATTTATATTTATCTTATTTAATATTTATCTTATTGGTAATACAAACACTCATACACACACACACACACACACACACACACACACAAACACATACACACACATACACGCCTTTCTTACAATACGCACGCACGCACTTTGATTGTTAATTTTAGCTTACCTATAATAGATTGTTTGTTTTATTCTTCACATTACTTAGTCCATCGGTTAAGGAGAAGCAAACTGGTCACCGTAACACAAGTTTTTACTTAGGTCGGGACTAGAGTGTTTAATTGAATTTGTTCAATTTTTGTGAATAATACACTATTCTATTTTTTATTTTTATTTATTTTAAATGCAATCAATGATACATGTAGGCGCGAAACACGACGAATCATCCAGCACCAATGGCGCTGTATGTACCTTCGCACTTAACAAAATTGCTGTTCTGGGCACGGGAGTGTGTTCTTCTCTCAACCAAGGGCTGTGCAGAATAAAAAGCTTGCAATCAATGAATGCAAGTGCTGGAACACTGATGATGACCCTTCCTTTGTTCTATGGGACAATGGCGGGTGCGGCGTGGCAGCGCTCCCGGGGACACAGTAACAGCGTTGAAAATACAAACTGTAGCAATGCTACAGGATTGATCAGACACAGCTCACCAACTGACGACCGTGGCTCGATGGATCATTTCATGTATAGCACGATGATGGTTTGGAGTTGTAGAAATAAAAATGCGTCTTGTGGTGCGATAGCTGTGTATTCATCGTAAGATAGAGACAAAATCTAAAGGTGACAGAAGCTGTCAAAATTATTAGAGTACAAGTGTGGTGTGACCACAATGTAAAAAATACATACTATGATGTCTTAAACATTGCCTTTAAAGCTAAATACTTATTTCACAAACAAATCCCTTAATCGAAGAACCGGCCAAGTTCGAGTCGGACTCTCGAGGGTTCCGTACAAACCTGTAGGTATATAAGTAAAAGTTATAGTATATTTTTAATTGAATGCAAATTTTTTGTAACTAAAAATTTTATGGTTTCGGAATTTTTCCTTTATGTGTGCTATAAAACGTTATTTCATGCAAAATTGCAAAATTTTGATGATGATTCTAGGTTGACTGGAAGTATCCTTTAGGTTTTGATTCCCTTGCGAGTAGTTGTGAGTTTCAAATTATGCGGCTAAAATTGCTGTTTCTTTTGATTGGGTTGACATAGAAGTTTGATTTAGTTACAGCTTAAAGGTATTATAGACTTGAGTATTTTATTTGAATTTCAATTTAATACCTTTACGCGTTCATGAGAAAAGGGGTAGTAAGTATACAGTTATTAAAAATATTTTTATTATATTATTATGGAACTAAAAATTTTTCGCCATTTTTCCTTTATCTGTGCTATAAGACGTTAAAGATCTCGGTATACTCTTCGATGATAAGTTGACTTTCAGAAACCATTATGACAACATCATTGCATCGGTGTTGTTGGAATTTTAACCCTTGGGGTGAAAAGAAGGACGAAATTTTGTAATTGAAGTTTTTCTTTTTCGTAGTAAAATTGACTAAGTTTACTAATTTTGCTTATGGTTGCAAACTAACGCATCCATCCACCCTTCCATCTATCTGTCGTCCGCCCGTCCGCCCAAACATCTGTCCAACCATCCGTTAAAGCATCCCTGTCCCTGCCCCTCTCCCTCTTCCCCACCCTCACGCCCTCCCTCTTCCTCTCCCTCCCCCTCTCCCCCTCCCCCTCCCTCTCCTCCTCCCCTTTCCTCTCCCTGTCCCTCTCCCTTTCCCTACCCTTACCCCTATCCCTTCTACTATCCCTACCTCTAACGCCATCTTAGACATTTCAACCCTATCGCACCCCAACCCCGATACCCGGGACCCGATAAACCATACAAACGATACCCATATTGGTTTTCAAACCTCTCTCATCTCATCATCTCATCTCTAGACCCAGCGGTTTGGGCTGTGCGTTGATTTGTCAGTCAGTCAGTCACCTTCTTTTTTTATATTTATAGATTGGTGTGAAGAATGTGGAAATAATGATGAAAGGATGAGTCATGAATGGATGAACTTTTATTAAAGAATTTCTTCTTTTTTAAAGTAAAATTGTCAATGTTTTTAATTTGGCTCTTGGTTTATTAAAAACTACCCCATTTTTGTAAGTCTTTGAAAATCATCTTAGCCACAAACTCCATTTTCAAGTCCCGATGGAGATCAGTATTGCGTACATAATGGGGAGCATTTACAATTTCCCTTAGCACCTTATTCTGAAATGTTTGTATTATTTTGGTATTGCTCTGTTTGGTGCAGCCCCAAAGCTGTATACCATAGGTCCACACTGGCATAAGGACCTGCTTATATAACATGACTTTGTTGTGTATTGACAGAGAGGAATATTTTCCTAACAACCAATACATCTTCTTAAAACGTATCTCTAGTTCTTCTCTTTTCTTCTTGACATGAGCTTTCCAGCAAAGCTTTGTGTCAAGGGTCATTCCTAAATATTTCGCTGTTTTCATACGGTATCGGTTTCCCATGTATGTACACTGGGTGATACTGTGTTTTTTTATTTGTGAAGTCAATTTGAACCGATTTGGACTCGTTTAACTTTATTCTCCACTTTTTTGTCCAGTTGCTGATTTTGTTAACAGCTACTTGGACCTTTTCTGTAGCCTGCTCATGATGTTTTCCTATGGCCATTATTGCTGTATCGTCAGCGAATGTGGCCAAGGTGTTATTTTCAAGTTCTGGGATGTCACAAGTATATGGTAGGTACAGGACTGGACCTAAAACACTTCCTTGAGGAACCCCTGCTTTTATTTCTTTAAGTTCAGAGTATGTGTGAGTTGTGAGTTTTAAATACTGTATTAGACAAGTATGATTCCAATATATCAGCGTACTGTACAGGCAGCAACTTTCTTAGTTTGTATATCAATCCTTTGTGCCAAACCTTGTCCAAGGCTTGAGCGACATCTAGGAATATTGTAGAACAAACTTTCTTTTCTTCTAATGTTTGTTCAATAATTTTGGTGATTCGGTGCACTTGGTCTATAGTAGAGTGTTTTTCTCTGAACCCAAACTGGTGATCTGGGATTATAGTTTTAGTTTCTATAATGGGTTTTAATCTTTTCAGTAATAATTTTTCAAATAGTTTTGATATAATTGGTAGTAGGGATATTGGTCTGTACGATGACGCTTCTTGAGGTGGCTTTCCTGGCTTGGCTATCATAATAACTTCGGCTACTTTCCACATGTCAGGTACATATTTTAGTCGAAATGCAGCATTAATAAGTGTTGTTAGTTTTACAATGGCTTTACGTGGAAGATTATGAAGGATCTCTCCAGTAATTAGGTCATATCCAGGTGCCTTTTTAGGATTTATGTTAGATTTGATTTCTTTCAGTACTTCTTTAGGCGTCACAAGCCTTATTTCTAAATCTTCTTGCAAAGCTTCGTTATCTGTAAGATTGTTATCATCTCCATCATTGGGTTGAAATATCTTCTCCAAATGTTGCGCAAACCTTTTCGCTTTTTGCTCATTATTAATGGCCCATGTTCCATTTTCTTCCTTGATAGGAGGAATTTGGTTGATTGGTCTGTTCATATCTTTTGTCGCCTTACAGAGTGAGTAGTCAGTATTGCTGTCCTTTGACAACTCCTGAAGATATAAATTCATTGCGTTATCTTTAAATGTTTTTATAGCACTCTTCACTTTTCTGGCAATTTTATTAAGCAATCTTTTATCATGTGGAGATCTACTACGATGCCATTTTTTTCTTTGCCTTCTCTTTTCAGCTATTAGAGATGTTATATATTTAGGATAAGAGGCTCTTTTTGCCTTTGTTCTTAGGTGTGGTGTGTTTTTCCAGGCACTGCTGAATGTCCACTATGAATTTTTTAACTTCCATGTCTAACTGATCATGTGTTTTAAGGGGCATATTGAGATTTATGCAATTTTCTAAATCAATTTGAAAACTTTTCCAGTCTGTATTTTTATTGATCAAACATATTTTCTTCTCCGAGTGCATTATTTCTTCACAAATTTTGAGGATTATTGGTGAATGGTCAGAATGCATATCAAAACTTTGTTCAACCTCCATGTAGGAGCTTGAAATATTTTTATATACAAAAAAGTCAATGAGATCAGGGATTTTGTTGGGATCAGTTGGCCAGTATGTAGGCTTACCTGTTGATATGACATTACATCTTGATTCTCTGATGGCACTTAGAAGTTCTCTTCCTTTAGTAGTAGTTAGCCTAGAGCCCCAAAAGGTATTTTTGGCATTGAAATCTCCGCCAACAATGAATCTGTCTCCGAGTTGGTGTAAAAATCTAAGATAGAATTCTTTTTTTAGCTGATGCCTTGGCGGACAATAGGTGGCAGCTATTGTGAAGGAGTATCTTTTTGTTTTAACGCAGATAGCAACGCATTGAAGTTCTTCTTCTTCATGTTTGCTTTCCTCGTAATGATAAAGATTTTCTTTTATTATGACAGCACTGCCTCCTCGAGCACGGTTACTAGGATGCAGGGCATGGTATATTTTGTATCCTTTTAATTTTACATATGATTGGTTAGTAAAATGTGATTCTGATATTAAACATATGTCAATATTTTCTGTGTTTAGGATTACTTCAAATTCGTTTTGATGTTTAAGTAATCCATTCGAGTTCCATGCCATAATTGTTAACATATTATTCATTTTTGGGCTTTAGAGGAAGCATTTTTAGTGCTACTTTCAAGTTTTTTTAGTCGTTCGTTGAATGACGACATGGATTTGAGAATGGCATCGAGTTTTTTCTCACGTGAATTATTATTGGTCGACATTGCGCCCCCATGTTCTGTTTAGTTTGCCACGATGTGGGCATAAGAGGTATTCCCTGCTAAAGCTGGATTAGAGATTGCAGGCTTGCTAGTGCTTACAGTTTTCTCTTTAGTTTGTTGCTGTCTTACAACCAATGGCTTCTTGGTGGTTTTGTTTTTGATGGTCTGCATTTCTTTAGCTACTATACATCCTCGGTAGTTTGCAGGATGCGATTCACCGCAATGGACACATTTCGGTTTATCTTGGGCTGGTTTCTTGCAGTCTGCAGTTAAGTGCTTTCCTGTACACTTGACACATCTAGGCTCTCTATTGCAGTACTTTTGTGTGTGGCCATATGCTTGACATCTTTTACACTGAGGTAATAGTGTTGTGGTTTTCAGAGCATGAATTTCGACTTTTGATCCCAAAATGGTCTTTATTTGAAAAAATTTGTTTATATCCTCCTCGTTATTGAAGGTAAGCATGAACATATTGAGTGGTTCTTTAGTTTTACACTTCAATTTATTTACTGCATTTTCAATTTTGAAGCCCTTGCTTTTGAGCTATTCAATAATTCTGGTAGGCTGGCACGAATGATGCAGCTGTTTTGCCATGACTCTAATGGGTCTCACTTGCTTATTTTCGTACGAGAACCATACGCAACTTTTTTGGGATAAGAATTTTGTAATAGCTCTATAGCATTCTTCATTAGTTATGTTGATTTTAACACTTTCATTTCTCAACATTTTGATCGTGGAGGTGTCAGTGGAATGAACCGCAGACAACAGATCGTAGAAGGTCTGATAATTTTTGATATTTTCCACCACTATGGGAGGCGGTGCCAAAGGTTTCTTAGTTTTTGGCCTATTAT
The DNA here is from genome assembly GCA_947532105.1 of Athrips mouffetella. NCBI lineage: Eukaryota > Metazoa > Arthropoda > Insecta > Lepidoptera > Gelechiidae > Athrips > Athrips mouffetella. The sequence goes on along the minus strand of CANNWQ010000005.1, from coordinate 380,003 downwards.
TTTCAGCAGCTCTGCCGTCGTTCTCTTTATTTTGTGGTGGAGAGTTGGATGTGTTCCGTTTTCTTTTCTTCCTATTTTTCTCTCTTATCCACTCAGTTTCTCTCGCAAGTTCTTCCTCGTCGGTGCAATATTCAACTTGGACGGGAGGACTTTTCATGTTGGAGTCTTGGTTTGGAACTTTCTGCTCCAATAAAGTCTGTAGTTGTTGTTGGAGACTTACGATTTTTTCTTCCATTTCTCGTACAGTACATTGTAGTTGTTCTCGTTGCGCTTTTTCTTCGGAGTAATACTTATACAATAGCTGTTCATTTTCGGTTTTAATAGTGATAGTATCACTTTGTTTCGATTTACCGAACATGATTTCGGTGAGAGATGACTTCGCCTTAACAATAAAGCCTTAGTCGACGTGAGCCGAACGTAAGGTTTATCTAGGTCATTTCAACACGCGTCAGCGTTGTTTTGATGCGTCGGCACTAAGATATATCGGAGCAGCGCGATCGTCACTCACGTCTGTTATTGGCAAAAATCGAACACGAACGGTTCAAAAGGTTGAAAAAAAAAGTGGAAAATTTGTTCGGAATTTTTATGGTTTTGGAGCAAGATACACGAGCAGTTTTGATTTAGGTTAGGTTCAAGACATAAAGAAAGATTTGTGTCAAAGTATTTCGGAAATCATTTCCTTGTCCGACTGTTAAGAGAAGTGAGATTCACGATTTTTTTTATTTACGGTTAAAGTTAAAATAAAGTAGATACATAGATAGACACATGGACAGACATATAGAGATAGATATAGATAGATAGATATAGGTAGATAGAGATATAAGGGCATGATCAGTTAATGTTTAGAACCAATTTGGGTCTATTCATGTAGGTAGAAAATAAAGTCTGTGTTTATAAAAGCGCACGACAGTGCGCCGACCAAGTTCTAAGCACAGGCCACGCGCACCGTGCACTATTTACCCGAACTGCTTCGAGCCACTTTTGACCCCCCTGTATCTTCTCACCTGATTAATAGATCAGGATTTTCTGTATAAGAAATGTTAGCTTAGAAGTGGGTATTTCTAAGTAAAATTGTACCAAGCGATTGGTGCATCGAGCGGGGCGTGTCGAAGGCATCGCGATTCGGGCGAGAGCTGGTCGGCGGCCATTGCAGCTAGGCCGTCTGTCACGTACACCGGCGCTCGCGAGCCGGTCGACATTACGAGTTGGATAATCGGGATATTCGCGCGGTGTCGTTGGGACGTTTTTCCGATACTGGGATCGAAGGAATATCATATTGGGTTTGCTCGGGGCAACATAACTAAGTGATTAGTGGTGAACTATAATTCGGACGGCGGAAAGTGATCGTTCAGGAAAACGTGACGCCATATTTTGTGGCTCATATTTCGTGCTATTTGGAATAAATAAGTGTTTTCGGGACGGGTTTCACTCGCGGGGAGATGGGAAGACTCAGGAAGTGCGAATGGACAATTGTACAGACGAAATTGCAAACTTAATTGGACAGTTTGTTTGGAGAAGCCGACTTTTTTTTATTTCCTTAAAACTTTGTTGGCTGAAAGTTGTTCAGTTACTTTGACTGATCATGCCCTTTCAGTATTCGGAAGGCTGTCCCTTACACCGGGTATATAGATAAGTAGCAATATAGAGGTATGTATATAGAGATAAATGGAGAGAGATAGAGACAGACAGATATACACAGAGATAGATCGATACATTATGGTTGAATCCTACGTGGACGATGTCGCGGATAACAGCTTGTATCTTTATAACACCCAATATTGAAATTTTGGAAATTTTTAGGGTTACACCACTTTTGCTCCCAATGCTTTGTAAAATCAGCCTCCGTGGTCTACCTAGTGGTACGATTGTTGGGCTCTTACTGCGAAGGTTTTGAGTTCGATTCTCCACGGAAAATTTAAATTGATTATGTATGCATTGGGTGGATCCCGCCGGGCCCAACTGCTACGGAATAAGTAATGTTAGTTTGGCTAAAGTACACGACATCTTACTAGTGCGGGCGAAATGTAAGGCACGCTATACATTTCTCCTGCACTTCTGAGCTATGGCGTATATACTGTATATTGCTCATGCGGGTATATTCATTCAAAGAAGACGTGTTTCGTTTTGTTCCGCGAATTTTATTAGTAATCACTGTTTTAAATTACTGTTCTCGTTTGCAAAGTATTACAATCCTAATCTATAAAATCTAAGCTAACCTATAGTGAAAACCGTTTTGTAAAATCTTTTCACCTTATGAAGATATCTTCGATTTAAATTACTCATTGATCCTGTCTGACTTATCGCTAATCGTACGAGTACGTACCGCGCCCGCTGCAGTGAGTCATCGCATGCGCATACACTGACCGGCCCGTTTACTACCAACAACTGTTTTTATTCGCTTGAGTTTAGAGTTGGATTCCCGACAAATAAATATGCCTCTCGACTGCAACGGCTGCGGTAAGAAAATTATTTCTAGTTTTTTTATGAAATGTGCCGAATGCAGTAAGACGTATGATACTGACTGTCTTGGAATTTCCAAGGAGGCTTTTAAGATAATAAGTTCAGAACAGAAAGATATATGGTCCTGTCCTGCCTGCATATGCGCCAAGCCAAAGGTAAGCGATATCAACTCGCCCATTCGGCCACACAATACCACAGTACCGTGTGATAATAATAACATTAATATGGTGCGTGGAAGTGGAGGTAAAGCGAGTGGAACAAAAAATCCTAAGATACCGGTATCCGAGCAGCAAATGAACTCTAAATCACCAACATTGCTTACAAAGGATGATATTAGAGAAATCTTTAGAGAAGAAATAGATAGCTTGAGAGTAAGTTTACTAAAAGATTTACAAGGTAGTTTAAAACAACTGGTGATGTCAGAAATAAAAACGATTACGCAAAATGTCTCTGAATTGGAAAATACGGTATCCTTTCTTAGTGAGGAGTACGATAGTGTAAAAAAAAATCTTGACGAACATCTAGAAGACATAGATGGTTTTAAGAAAGAAAACGCTGTCTTAAATGAAACAATTAGGAGTTTGAATGGCAGATTACAGGTTGTAGAGCAAAGCAGCCGTTCTTGTAACTTAGAAATTCAGTGTATACCCGAGCATAGGAACGAAAATTTGGTTACAATTATAAAGCAATTGTCCAAATCGGTCGACTGTGAACTACAAGACTCGGATATTCATCATTATACTCGGGTTGCGAAAAATAACAATAATGACAACCGACCCAGATCATTGATTGTAAAGTTAGCTACACCTAGAATACGAGATACCCTATTAGCCAGCGTTATGAAGTTCAACAGAACTAATCCTAAGGATAAACTCAACACTAGTCACATAGGTTTTGGTGGAGACAGAAAACCAATCTTTGTTATGGAACATCTATCACCGACTAACCGAGCTCTTCATGCTGCAGCAAGACAAACTGGAAAGGAAAAAAAATACAAATTTGTGTGGATTAAAAACGGAAAAATCTTTATGAGAAAAACAGAAGACTCTGACTTTATATACGTGAAGGATAGGGCTACTTTGGACAAATTAGCTTGATATATATATTATGTGCACGTTTTAAAAGATTATTATAAAATTCAATCCGTTAAATTTATATTATCAAAATTTTAGAGGTCTGCGCACCAAAACACATGAATTTTATTGTAATTTAACTAACTCTAATCATGATGTCATAGTTTTAACGGAAACTTGGTTGAATGAAGGTATTCAAGACGCTGAACTTTTTGATTGTCGTTACGTAGTTTATAGAAAGCACAGGAATACACTTAACAAAAAAGGCAAAATCAAGGAGGGTGGTGGTGTGCTTGTTGCTGTCTCAAAAAACCTCAACTCAACTCGTTTGTTATCTGCTGAAAGTGTAGATCATGAAGACCTTTGGGTTCAAATAGACTTGAACAATAGGCACATTGTTACCCTGTGTGCCATTTACTTACCACCGCCGATAAATAAAAATACACTTGGTTCCTTCACAGACCACTTCAATGGAGTTTCCGAAAGCTTTGATAGGTTATGCTTGCTTGGGGACTTTAATTTGAGCTGCATCGACTGGCCTTGTAAATGTTCTAACAATAACATAATACCCGATCATAATGGTTCATCCACCGCTCAGTTATTCATTGACTTTGTGTCTTTAAATAACTTAACCCAATTTAATAGTATCTCCAATAAGCAAAACAAAATATTAGATTTAGTATTAAGTAACATTTCCGAGACCAAGGTAACCAAATCCTTTCAAAGCTTATCTAAAGTTTATGGCTACCATCCACCATTGCTTATCTCGTTGGAGGATTCTGGAACTGATGAATTCAAACCGAATGACAAAACAACTAAATACAACTTTCATAAGGTAGATTATGCGTTAGTTAATGCTGAGTTGGATAAAATCGACTGGCTTGGTGAGTTCCTGAAATGCCAAGATGTCAATGGTATGGTTGGAGTTTTTTACATTCACTTGAATCGCATAATAGAGAAAATTGTCCCTAAATCTAAACTTCGCAACAAAAAATATCCCATTTGGTTTACAAAAAATCTGATAAGAAGACTAAAAGAGAAGCATAAGCTATTGCAAAAGTACAAAATTTATAAAAATCCACGTGATGAAATATCTTTGTTAATAATAAGCAACCATTGTTCTGCTCTCACAACTAGATGTTATAAAATTTATGTAAATAAGATTGAACAAAGCATCTCTAAAAACCCAAAATATTTTTGGGCATATATGAAATCGAAAAAAAAAACTGACTCCTACTATCCTGCTAAGATGACTTACTCCAATAGAGTGTCAACCGATGGAAAGGAAATTTGTAATATGTTCGGTGAGCATTTTTCCACTGTTTTTTCGAAGCCTGTTGCTAATAACTTTAATCGACGTGCTAATAAGGGCTTCTCTGGCAAGTGTAGTTTCAATAATATCAGTTTACTACAGTTCGAGATATTTAGACGCTTAAAAAGACTTGACGTCAACAAAGGAGCTGGCCCTGATGGTGTACCTCCAGTATTTATTGTCAACTGTGCCTATTCGCTCCGCCTTCCACTGATGCTTATTTATAACAAATCCCTATCCTCTGGCATCTTCCCACGTGAATGGAAAAGAGCTAAGATCGTTCCAATACACAAAAAAGGCGATATGGACCAAGTCATAAACTATAGACCAATTTCATTGCTGTCCACATTCGCAAAAGTTTTTGAAGCCCTGATTTGTCCTTATATGCAAAGTCATATGAAGCAAATGCTAATTGATTACCAACATGGTTTTGTAGAGGCGAGATCAACCAATACAAACTTAGTAACGTTTATCGATTCCGTGGTTGAAGCAGTGGATAATCATAAAGAAGTCGACGCCATTTACACAGATTTTTCAAAGGCATTCGACAGAGTCTGCCATTCCACGTTGATCTCTAAACTTTCGAGGTACGGGTTTGGTGGTCCAATGCTACTTTGGCTTGAGTCCTATCTCGCAGACAGATCTCAATACGTGGTGATCAGAGGTTTTCAATCTAACTCTTTTCGTGTGTTTTCTGGTGTGCCACAAGGTTCACACTTGGGCCCTTTGCTCTTTAACATCTTCGTTAATGACATAATTGATGTTGTAAAGTATAGCAAAGTATACCTTTACGCTGATGATCTTAAGCTAGTTAAGGTTATCGAAAAAGATCAAGACTCCGTTAATCTTCAAATGGATTTAGATAACCTGGCCGAGTGGAGCGCACAAAATAAAATGTCATTAAATGTGGACAAATGCTATCATATTAAATTCACACGCAAACAAAATATCCTTCGGACTCTTTATTACGTTAATGGGAAATGTTTAGAGGAAGTTAATAAGTTGCGCGATCTGGGAATACTAATTGACTCCAAGCTAACTTTTGTTCCACATATGGATGACATCATTTCAAGAGCTTCAAGAATGCTCGGATTTATAATTAGAAATGGAAAAGTTTTTCAAAACCCACGGACCAAGATCCAATTATTTAATTCTTTCGTCCGTAGCATTCTGGAATACGGAAGTGTGGCTTGGTGTCCTCTGTATAACGTTCACGATTTGCGCATTGAGCGTATCCAGAAACGTTTTTTAAGGCATTTGGCTTACACCTGCGGCAAATTGAGAACCCTTCCCAGATACAGTGATAAATTAGAATACTTTCACATGTACACCTGGAAGGCTAGAAGACAACTCCTGGATATGTCTTTCCTCTTCAAATTATTTAGAAATTGGATTGACTGCCCTCAACTTCTCAGTCTATTTCAAATACGTGTTCCACGTAGACCTCCGCGCTACCCTTCTACCTTATTTAGTGTTCCTATTGCTCGAACAAACCTACGCAGCCATCACGCCGTATGCCGTCTATCAAACTTATACAATACCCTTGGACAGTTGGTTGACATTTTAAGTGAGTCTCTCTCTTCTTTTAAGAAAAAAGTTTTGGATTTTTTAGGGATGCTTAGTAATTCTTTTGTTAGGTTTTGTTATTGTTTAAAATTTAAATTTAGGAATTTTAGTTAATTTTAATATTGTACGTTTCTTTTAGTTTAGGGAAATATGTCTTCAAATGTGCATGCTGTGATTGCCTTAAATAGAATGTACATTTACATCTTTTTTCAATAATCTTAAAACACTATGCATGTTTCAATGTATCGTTCACTGGCAGTCCTTAATAAATATAATAAAATAAAAAATATTGGAAGTCTATGGCGGCATAAGATTGGTTAAGGCTTTTGTGAGAACGGTTTGTGAAAATGTTGACCAAGTATGTAAGCTTTGTATTAAGCTCTAGCTTAGCGTATAAGATCAGGGTTTTGACTTCTTAAGTCAACTGTACATTTTCATGTAGACCTTTTGTTGCAGGTTATATTGTACTACACAGATTGTGAAAAACCCAACCCTATGAATCATTATTTTAATGGCATGAAATTTACGTTGGATTACGTTTACGGTCCCTTGCAAAAGATTGCCAAGAAGATTATCAGTGAACGTAAGTAACTACAGTAGAAATAATGCAGCTTGTAGTAGCAGTTGATTAGAATGACAGCAGTGTGACAGCCAGATTATATGAATTGCTCCGTTCTACTCTCAAGTATAGCTCTATCTTGAAGCAATTTTACTTTGCGACGTCAAAGCTTCGCTTGAGTGAAATGTTGTACAAAAAGTTATGAAAAACAAATATATAGCCACCTCCGCAACAATGATGGATGCTAAGTACTCATTGTGCATCGCCCGCCCGCCCGCAAATAAATATAGTCCTGTAGACCGTGGACATTCAAATTACAAAAAAGGTTACCGTTTGTCTTTATGAAATTGTTAAAGATTTCGCCATTTCACATACTAAAAGCGAAGTCTTAAACATCGTAACCCGCCGTTACCATAATATAGTGACCAAAGTGTAATCTTTATTGTTAGTTAAATACGTTTTTAGGTTACCGCATTGTTTCGTTATTGTCATGTTGTACAGCTTTGTTGAATTACCATACCAAAAACGAATTTGAGACCAAATGAGTCTTAAAATCTGAACCGGCCACAGAAACAGTCTTAAAATAGGTATATGGTTTGTTCAGAGGGTCTTTTAACAGATGTATAAATTTGAAACGGTAACTTTTAAACGTAAATTATTATCAATATGGCCGGACTACATCACTCGTCACAATAAAATTATAGTTACGGCGGGTTACAATCTTTAAAACTTCGCTTTTAGTATGTGAAATGGTGAAATCTATAACAATTTCACAAAGACAAACACTAACCTTTTTTGTAATTTAAATGTCCACGGGCTACAGTACTAATACGCATGCGTAGGCAACTGCAATTCAGTAACCACCCAAACAACTATACACGAGGCATCCTCAAGATATGTTAGACCAACCAGTGCCAAACACCGTGCTAACAGATGTTAGCACGGTGTTTGGCACTGGTTCAGGAGATCCTGAGGATGCCTCCCTCGTGTAGAGGCGAAACACGTGTAGAGTGGTAACTATAAACAGTATAGTAAATAGCAATTTTATCATGTTTAACCCGACTACTATAAAATCTTGCTCTGGAAAATTCTGAAACAAGAAAATATTGTCCTCTAAAAATCATGAGTAGGTACGAGTACATTCATACATTTTTCTATCAAGAACTAATTAAAAGTCACTCTATGTATCTTATACTTATATAATACTTATATAACTTGACTTATTTTATATATAACTACACGTTTTATCCAGAAAATTACGAGAAGCTTGCTTACTCGAAAGTATTTTTGACATACGTCGTCAACCACGAAGGGTGCGAATGGAGTAGTCAGAGAATACAGGAAACATTTATTGAATTGTGTAACCACTTATTCATGGTAAGACAACTTGTACAATAGTTATTGTACCTATATCATCATATCATCAAACCAATAATTTTTCATTATTTCAGTGTCCCGTGTAGTGCCGGCAAAGAATAGACATACCCACCCATACATACCCGTGGGTGTCGTAAGAGGCGACTAAGGGTTATAAACTGGAGGATGGGCATCAGCATCCTCCTTTGTATCTTACTTACTGCGGTCACCTATAACCGCAGTCCATGGTGCCAGTCGTAACGCTAACAAGCGAGGTGACTATGGTATTATACTTCCCCTCCACATTTTTCCAGCAAAAACTAGAACTCCCAGGGAGCTCCCTGTCCTGTAGTGGACGTTTCATGGGATGTTATGATGAGGGCCAGGTCATACACGAGTAATTTGCACGCGCAATTCATAGTGCGCAGCGTTAGGGCTCCCGCACACGACCGAGAATCGGTGGGCGATTATCGGCCAGGACAAGGACGGAAGATTCAGGTGATAACACGTCAGAGCGGGATGCCGACAAAAAATCGGCCACCAATTCTCGGTCGTGTGCGGGAGCCCTTACGCGTGAACTTCAGCTAGTGATGGGCAATTTGCAAAAATTTTTCGATATATACAGGATGTAAGGGACAGCCTTCCAAATACTGAAGCGGCATGATGAGTCAACGACACTGAACAACTTTCAGTGAACAAAACTATCAGGAAACGAAAAAAAAATTCCGCGTCTCCATACAAAAATGTTAACTTGATCGGGCAGTTTGTATGGAGAAGCCGATTTTTTTTTTCGTTTCCTGAAAGTTTTGTTCACTGAAAGGTTTTCAGTGTCGTTGACTCATCATGCCCCTTCAGTATTTCTTATTAAGGGCCAAAGTCCAATACCTCAAAAAGAGGCGGTCAAAAAGTTCGCGGAAAAGCAAGGAAAGAAAATGATACTACAACCTTAATAGACTGGTAGTTCATTATAAAAGTTTCAAGTTCAACGGCATTTTGTGAGTCTTTTTAGCAACGTGACTATTCCGAAGTAAAAAAGCCTGCTGAATTCGGTTATGAATGTTGTCAAGCCCAATTTTGGCTCCTTTGCTCAAAATTGAAAATGGCGGCCAAAATGGAGCCTTAACTTAAAAAACCGTGTTATAACTCGATTTTGTTCGTGTAGGTGTCATGACACAGATTTTGGGGGTCGCTTAACTCAATTTTGATGACCGGAAGTCCGTCCGGGTACCGGAAGTGCACAAAAACAAGATGGCGGCAATTTTGTTTTTTTTTTTCACGACTCAATTCCAAGGAGTCGTGTCAACTCCAATCGACACCGGAAGTACCTCCGGGTCGGTTCTTCACTTACGGTTAAACTCAAAAAGTGTGCAAATTAATACAAAATTTCAAATTAATCAGAAATTTCCAGTCATTATTTGAGAACAGAATATAATCAAATAAATGTAAAATCATCATCCGTCCTCCTGTTCAGACAATCATTGCCACATGATTTGCACATATTGGTGCATACTTCTTCCGCCCGTCTGCATCCGCACAGGCGTGTGCCACATCGACTTTTGCAATTGCATACAAAAGTTTGATACACTCATTGGGTACCGAGAGGAGCAATGACGCCACGAAAAAATTTAGGTATTCTTTTGTTTTCAATGTGCATGAAAAATTTGAATGTAAAATTATGACGGATAGTGATTGTTCGATTTTGCATACACTTTTTTATCGAATTTAGTGTCACCTATTTTGGAGTGGCAAGACAGCTGACAGCTGTCATGTATAATTTTTTCTCGTTTAGAAACGCAACCCAATATTGTATAGCCAGTACTTTCAATCGAAAATCTGCTTTACACGGTAGTTCACTGATTTTAGATCGTAACAGTTTTAAAATAAAGAACGGTACAGATATTGTTAGACTTTCGGTTGACAGATGTATTGAAATATCTTGTGTTGAGCTGGACAATCATGTTGTAGTATGTGTATACCGACCTCCCGCTTATCAAAATTTTTCTTTGTTTGAGTTAGTAATGGAAGATGTTTTAAAAATAGTGACCAAAGTAAATAAATTTGCGGTAGTGTGTGGCGACTTTAATGTAAATATTTTAGAAAATACTTCCTAAAGTACCAAACTTTTAAGTCTTTTTAAAAGTTATAATTTAGAGCATGTATTTTTTGAACCTACTAGGGTGACGTCATCCTCGGCTATCTTTATTGATAACGTATTTTGTAACTGCGATCATTTTGAGAAAAGTATCATAAAATCGCTTCAGTCTGACCACTCTGGTCAAAGTGTTACTTTTAATTATTCTCGAGTAACCCAGAAGATAAGTATAGAAACCAGGAGTCTAACGAACGATAAGTTAGAAAAGTACAAAAACACGTTACTCATATGAAGATTTATTCACATTGATTAATACTGAATTCAGTAAAATTTTCACTATAAGGAAAAAGCAAATCATTATAAAATTCAAGTTCAGTGACTGGGCTACCGCTGGTATTCGCAAAAGTAGAGACAGACTTTTTGAAATATATGAGCTAAGAAATTATTCAAATGACGACAGTTTCATTGAATATATAAAAAATATTCAAAATTGTTTAAATTAGTTTGTTTAAAAGCAAAATCATTTTTCCTACGGAAAAAAATACAGTCTGCTGATAACAAAATTAAAGCTGTATGGAATGTTATAAACAGTGAAACTGGTAAAGTGAAACCGCGTGACAATCAAATCACACTTCATACAAATCGCGGAACCATTAGTTCAAACGTAGAAGTGGCTCAATAATTCGAAACCTTTTTTACTAATATTCCTTTGAAAACAACAGAGTCACTCAATTCATCATCTTCACTTGCTAGCGGTTTACTTCAAAAGAATGTGGACGCCTGCGAAACTGAATTTGGGTTCAATCATGTCACCCCTCACGAAATTGTTACAGCCTTTAAAAGTATTAAAATGAAAACTACTGAGGACCTATGGGCAATGTCAGTAAAAGTCTGAAGTGCGATCTTTGATACTATATCTCCATATTTAGCTGTTATATTCAATGATTGTGTCGATCATGGTACTTTTCCTGACTTAATGAAAAAAAGTAAAGTAGTTCCATTATTCAAAGCTGGTGACAAAAAGGATCCCAGTAATTTTAGACCAATATCAGTCTTACCTGTACTTAGTAAAATTTTTGAGAAGGTCATACTCAATCAAATGTTTTCGCACTTTAATAGAAATGCTACATGACCATCAATTTGGTTTTACGAAAGGGCGCAGTACAACGGATGCCAGAACTGCACTTTTAAAATAAATTTTTGGCGCGTGTGAAAAATCTGAAGATGCTATTGGTATCTTCTCTGATCTATCGAAAGCATTTAATTGCGTTGATCATAGCACATTGTTGTTAAAACTTGAACATTACCGAGTTAAGAATAATTCATTTAAACTACTTAAGTCATATTTTTCCAGCTATTTCAAAAATATTAGAACGACTCATGAACTCAAGACTAGTAAAATATCTAGAGAGTAATCGTTATCTATCTAAAAATCAATTTGGCTTCCGCTCTGGTAAATCTACCTCTGATGCTGTAGGACTACTCATAAATTTTATCTCTAACAACCTAGACGAAAGTAAAAAGTGTTTGGCAATCTTTTTAGATCTCGCAAAAGCCTTCGACACGGTTTCGGTCCCAATTTTATTAGATAAGTTAGAGCGGCTAGGAATTAGAGGTAGACAGCTATCGCTTTTTAAGGATTATCTTACGGAAAGATACCAGAGTGTCAGGTTAGGCAACTTCTTAAGCGATGAGCTTCCAGTAACCCATGGCGTGCCACAAGGCAGTATACTTGGGCCAACCCTATTCCTAATATATATGAATGATCTTTGTTCAATTTCCTTGAAGAATGGCCAAATGATCTCATACGCAGATGACACAGCACTTCTATTTGCTGCAGACTCGTGGGAAACGGTATTTGATGCTGCTCAAAATGGACTTAACCTCGTAACAAACTGGCTTTATAACAACTCTCTGACTTTAAACACTGACAAAACAAAATACTTAGTTCTCACGATACAAGAAGGAAAACGAAATACACCTTGTAACAAACTTAACCTGATTGCACATTCCTGTAACCGGGACACTTGCCATTGTCCACCATTAGAACGCACAGACTCCATAAAATATTTGGGCATAACTATCGATAAGCACCTTGATTTTAAATCCCACATTGTATTATTAAGTAATAGAATTAGGAAACTCATTACAGTTTTCAAGACTACGGAATATTCTTGAACCCAATTTACTAAAGCAGACTTATCTCGCCCTGTGCCAGACGGTAATTTCTTACTGCATATCTAGTTGGGGTGGAACTCCAAAAACCACCTTAAAACGCCTTGAAGTTGCCCAGCGCGCAATTCTCAAAGTCAGTACTTGTAAGCCTTTTTTGTTTCCCACAACAAAACTTTACCAACTTTGTGAAGTTCTTACAGTGAGACAGATATTCATTTTAAGCATAACACTACAGGAACAAACTTTTGACCTATAATCCAGCTAAAACTATGAAACGCAGGGCATATGATGTTTGTCAGAATAACAAAGCTTTCAGAACAAAGTTTGCACAACGTTTCTTCTGCTTTATGGGACCATATATTTACAACAAAATTAATAAAATTCTAAAAATATATAGCCTCAATAGTTATGAATGCAAAAACAAAGTAGTCAAATGGCTTTTATCACTAAACTATGATGCCACGGAAGACCTTATTAAAATCTTGTCTTAAATTTTTGTAATTCTTATTATCCCACTTAATTTATTTTTAGTATACCTAGTCTTTCTTTTACTCTATATTTTACACACCCTCTCACACACATGCATTCATTCTCACAATTACACATCCATTTTGTATGTTTTTAGTTTTAAAATAATAAGAGTTTTTCTTATATTTTTGTGAAAATAATAACAACCAGTCAGATTCAAGGAGAGGCACTGAATGCTGAAACACAGGTTTTTCCCTAGTTCGGCAGCAGATGGCTGAATGTTTACCCTTTACATATAAGCTTATGCTTTGTATAAATAAGATCAATTTGTTACCAATTTATGAAATAAACCATTATCTTATCTTATCTTATTTGGAAAACAGGATTCAAAAGGTACAAGTAAACAAAACGAAATCACTGGGATCTGTTGTCAAAATTGGCGTACCTCAAGGGTCCATATTGGGGCCATTTTTATTTCTTATTTATATTAATGACCTCCCTACTGTGGTGAAGAATCTGTCAAAGATTGTGTTATTTGCTGATGATACTTCATTAATATTCAATGTAAGTAGAAAATCACAAAATTATAACGAAGTCAATGATGCACTTGGACAGATTCATGCATGGTTTACTGTTAACAATTTAGTCCTAAACGGCAAAAAAACTAAATGTATTAAATTTGCACTACCAAATGTAAGGTCTACTTCACATAACATAGTTTTGTAAATAGTACAGTTTTCTTAGGAATAATACTTGACTCTTAACTTCAGTGGGGCCCTCATATAACGGCTCTTTCTGGTCGATTGAGCTCGGCTGCATATGCTGTCAGAAAAATCAGACAACTTACTGATGTAGCTACCGCAAGGCTGGTTTACTTTAGCTACTTCCATAGCATTATGTCTTATGGCATACTGCTTTGGGGCCGAGCAGCTGATATACATTCAATATTCGTTTTACAAAAGAGTGCTATAAGAGCAGTTTATTGCCTGAAGACTCGTGATTCCCTGAGAGAACTGGGGGGTGATCGTGGTAATTTCAACGACATTACCAAAACAAAAACGTTTGCCTCAAAAGTTATGATAACTCTGGACTAAGTTTTTTAGGCAAACGTTTTTGTTTCGGTAATATCGTTGAAATTACCACGATCACCCCCGTTCAAGGAAATCAACATAATGACAGTGCCATGCCAGTATATCTATGAAAATATTATTTATGCTAGAAAGAACATTCATCAATTACCTAAAATTTGTGAAAGGCATAATTTTAATACTAGAAATAAGCACAAAATTGATCAACCATATACTAGATTAACTAAAGACAATACATCTTTCGTTGGTCTGTGTGTACGATACTACAACAAAATACCTGACAATATAGTGCAATTACCTGAGAGAAAGTTTAAAGAATGTGTAAAGCAAACGTTATGTAAAAAAGCTTACTATAGATTGGATGACTATATGAATGACAAAGAGGTGTGGTGCTCTGATATTCCAGCGAAACACAAGAAACACATTGTTAAAAGCCGACTCTTAAAATAGGCCGTGCTGCAGTGGTTTCTTGCCGTTTCTTTTACGCTGCCACAGCACGATCCGAAACGGCGTAGACTCGCTCTATTTGAATTGTATTCTGCATGACATTCAATAATTATTCTGTAAAGAATCTACATTGAATAAATAATCTGAAACTGAACCTTGATTTTCGATCTAGCAAGCCGCGCGGTTCGTTGAGCTAATTTTTTGTCTGTTTTATAATTGTTTTCATGGTTTTGGTGAAACATTTGACTAGACATTATTTTGTTACCTATTTTTCATTGTAACAGTGCTTTTGTGAATAACTATTGTGTTTGTCATCAAACCATGTTCACTTGGAGAGGTTATGATTTTCGGCCTCATTGTATTGTGACCCTGGAATAATTAAAGAAAAACCAGCGAAAACTTTCACACGGGCTCGTCCCCTCTTTGTTGTGGAAAATATTTGTAATAAATCTATTTGAACTAACAAGCCTGGATAATTTGAGGACAATGAATTGAACATTTTGTGTGCTGATAGTGCATTGACAATTGTCAAGATCAAGACTTCTACAACCTCCCTTCCTATCCTTTCCTTGATCCAGTTTATTTGAAGAAGACGGCCTCAGCGGAACAAGGAAAATCACAAAAGTTTTAGATTTAGTATTTTTAGCGCTGCGCACCGCAGCCAGTATTAATAGGTATGAAATTGCGAAAATTTTCTTACAGATTAATGAGATCATAATTCCTATAATTCTAATGCTATTTTTTTTTTCATTTGTCTTATATTTGAAAGTTGACTTCAAGGTTATCAATTTCTTTAAACTTAAGAGCTGTGCTCTTGTCGGTGAAGTAATCGCCAATGTTTCCTTGTTTCCACCAGTTCCTTCACCTCCTGATACGACTCGACCTGTTATCACTTTCAGCGAGATTGTGCTCGCGCGAGACCTTGCTTGCATTGTAGAGGCGACCACCTCAATTTGTTGTGCGCTAACGCAAACGGTGGTCGGCCTTTTGATCAGAGGGAGCCCGGCCCGGGCGGGTATGATAGTGCGCACCAGAGACCTATGGTTGAGCCTCCTCGCAATTTGGATCAGCGCTTACCTCCACCAAACTTCGATAGGCGACAATCGCCCCTTCGACAAAGCTTGTGGCCGCTCACCACCTAGAGAATAGGAATTTGCCACCTGCATACCACCTGCAGCCCCACGTTTCATAACAGTTTTACTTCCCACGGCCTATGTCAAGGTGTGGGGACCAGGGAACCAGCGGGTCACCCACTGTAAGTGCTTTGTTGGACTCAGGTTCCCAGGGCTGCATTGTACCCTCGTGGCTGGTAGGGCAGTTGGGCTTACTCACAAAATCTTATTCTGATGTGGTTAGAGGAATTGGCAACGCCACGATATCCTCCGTAAAGGGAGAGGCTTTACTTCAATTCTCTACTTGTGAATCTTCAGACCCTTCATATTGTGCGAAAGCTATTGTTCTTGAGAACATTCTTGGCATGCACCCACAAACACAACTCCCTAATTCTGTGGTGCAATCAAAGATTTCGGACCTCCTTGCTTCGCTCGGAATAGATACCTTGCTAATTTATTTTACTATGGGATGACATCTGTCAACATGTCCCAAATTTTTATGTCAAATCATCAATGATCACTAGGAAATATTCAAAATAACCCGTAAAATCCATAGAACGACGCCTTCACCACCTAGTGACAACTTATTTCTTTAATCCTCCTTCTAATTACCCTTATTTTTCTGTGGGTGCAATTAACCTCTGGATTGCCCTTGGCTGATTAAAGTTATGATAAACCCTGCTTTGTTATCATCGGTCATTTGTTGATTGGTTCCGATATGTTAGGTAAGATTTTGTTTGGAACCAAGCCCGTGTTGCGGCCAAGTGATTTGGTGGCATTCCAGACCGTATTTGGGTTTGCTATTATGCTTTATTGTAAGATCTCCCTTTTCTGACGCAGTTCAGAAGTTTTGGGAGGTAGAAGAACCACCGCAGGCACAACGCTTGAATCCTGAGCATGAGGAGTGCAAATTTGCGCGAGTTGCGCGCGCGCCGTCTTGGTAAGCAGGCGTGTCAGTCGTTCAATGCTG
Organism: Athrips mouffetella; assembly: GCA_947532105.1. Lineage (NCBI taxonomy): Eukaryota > Metazoa > Arthropoda > Insecta > Lepidoptera > Gelechiidae > Athrips > Athrips mouffetella. Next base: position 363,325 of record CANNWQ010000005.1, on the reverse strand, counting down.
TGTCATGTTCATTAACGGTTCAAAAAAATTACGAATACGTGTAGTGCGTGTAAAATTATAATAAACGAACTGCTTTGCTTTGTACAATTCCAGAAAGATGTAATGGACGAAGTGAGCCTACTTCAAATATTATCATCAAACTTTTCTGAAGGAGAAATCGACTGCGCAAAAAACGTTTTATATACCTACCTAAATACGCATTCAGTGTTACGGAAGGGCAGTGGTAAACTACAACGGAATCTTCAGGACATTGTGAAGGTCATCAAGGAGACTGATCCAGATACTCTCCCGGTCTTCGTTGCGCGAGACTTGCGCAAGCTGCCCCCCGTGACATTTGATCACGTAGACGTGACTAAATTACTTAAAGACATTACCCTGGTGAAACAAGAGATTTTTCTGATAAAGAAAAACTATTCTACGGTAGCGTCAACTCAAGCGTTGCAGGAAGAAGTGGAGTTGTTGCGGCAAAACGTCCAAGATCATTTTCGAGCGGAAGGTAGTTCGGAATCAAGCCTTGACACGCTAGTGGAAGTACCTTCGGAAAAAAGGGACGTCGGGATCTCGCGGATTTCGGCAGAGGGCAAAGAGGTTCCTGGTAAAAGTATTCCATCTCGAGCTGCTAGTATTAGCAAGATATCTTCTGTAAGCAACCAGCCCAGGCACACAAGTTCTCCGAAGAAGTGCAGTGAACATTCTAGACAGAGTGAGACAGCTGAAGGCGCGCGACTAAGTGCTGACGTGCTATGTAGGGACACAGTCGACAAGGACGGTTTCAAAACTGTTTACTACGGCAAGAAGAATCGTAATCGAGTTGGTACTGCTCCCACGGGTTTGTCGTCCAGGATAAGAGCTGCTCCCCAAGTGGCTCAAATTTATGTGTCTCAGCTGAGTCCTGACGTAACGGAAAACGACGTGGTTGAGTACATAAACGAAAGAGTGAGTGCAGCGGCGCGTCCATCTAAAGTGAAGCTTCTCGGGGCTTCAAATCAAAAAAAGTTTACGTCTTTCAAGATAACGGTACCAGAGGATTTTGCGCATCTGTACCTCAGTGATAGACTTTGGCCTGTGAACGTGAAGTTTAGACTCTTCGAAAATCGTGGTTTCATAATGACGTAGCGAAGGTATTCTCTAGTCAACGTTGTAAGGTAGTAAATAAATAAAAAGTTACTCTTATTAATTGACAACTCAATAAATAACTAAATCTAATTTATTTTTAAGTAGGTAGATAATTCTTTTAAAACCCTGTTATTAGTAATATTGATTTTCATCACAACTTGACAAGTAAGTAATTCTTATTTAATTTTAATAATAGCGCCTACTTTTTATCAACAGAAATTTTAAATATATTGACATACAGCCAGTAGCACAAAGTGTCTTTAGAGTTGAGGCTACCTTGAATGTGTGACTGTCCCTTTATCTTTCAACAAAGTAACATTCACAGATCTCAGGGAGTTTTAGCTTGGAGTGTCAGGCTTGTGTACAACTAACTGATAGCCTATTCACATCTGATAAGTAAATACCTACTTATTTATACTATTCACTGAACTTTGACTGTAATGACTGGGTATATTTCTTCGTAGAAATATATATAACTATTAAAAAAAAAAAATAATAAATAAAGTTTACTTTCTGACAAATTGATTTATTTAATTTATTTCTCATTAACTAGGTAATTTATTGAATTAACTTATTTTAAAAGTCGGCTACATTTCTTCTTTTGAAATGAAGATTTCTACTTTTAATTGTAAAAGTGTTAAACGCAGTGTGGAACACATAAAAGATTTATGTAAAGATTGTGACATAATTTGTTTACAAGAAACTTGGATTTATCCTGACGAGATCCAATTGTAGATGTTGTATGATTATTTCTTTATATTTCAATTTATTGATGAGGTAATTAACTATTTATATAATATATTTAGTATATTTGACTTCCAATCAAAAGGTTAACATTTTTTTAATATAAATAATTAATTTAATTTTTATAATAACTTTATTTTTTATTTTAATTTCAAACTTTATAATATTTTTATATGTAATTTTATCAAAAAAAACTTAAGAGACTAGCGCTGCACTAGCGCCGCTACGCTCCTAACGGCAAAGACACATACTATTCCTGTCTAAATTTTTGCATGTGTGCTGACATGGTTATGCGAATACACTATGTGTGCGTTCTTATAAATACATGGTACACAATGATACAATAAACGCACACAATCGCACAGGGTAGGCAATGTCTCACTCTTGCCGAAAGTAACAACAAGTACGTAACAATTTTAAAAAGTGACATTATAAAGACCATTATTATTACCTTTTATTATTATTATTTTCTTCGTGCTTATGTACCTATGTATTTGAATGATAAATTTTATTATTTTTTTATACTGAGTCGTCATTGTTTGTTTTGTTTTGATTTGTTTTGGCGATAGTAGGCAAATAAATAATTATAAGATTTGAGAAACAGAAAACGGAAAATTTCGAACCCCATTTTTAAATTAAACACACAAACCAATACGTATTAGTATTTTGGTAAGTAATAGCATCGAAATTTTTTTGCCTACCCTGTCTAAAATCTCTGTGCACGCCACTGTTAAAATGGTAATATTATATCCTAAAATTAAAAAAATTATATTAAAATTATGAAATCATTTTACTATTCCAGTTACTAAGGTTATTACACCAATAGCTCCAGTTAAAGGTCACGGTCTATAATCTACTAAATGATATTAGTGTTGTCATTAATTTACTTCTCTAGAATATAAAGTTCTTAAAATAGCAATTTCATATGATTGAATAATAGCAACTTCTGATTCTAAAATTAATAAAAGAATTTGAATTAAAATTAAAATAAAAATTAAAAATGAAGGAAATCTGTTACCAGTTCCTCTTAATAAGGTTATAAGTAAATGTCCTGCAATTAAATTAGCAGTTAAACGAACTGCTAATGTTCCTGGTCGAATAATATTTCTAATTGTTTCAATTATCACTATAAAAGGTATAAGAATATTAGGGGTTCCTTGAGGAATTATGTGGGCTAATATATGTTGGGTATTATTAATTCATCCATAAAATATAAATCTTAGTCAAAGAGGTAAAGAAATTGTTATAGATAGAGTTAAATGACTTGTACAGTCAAGAGCACATCAAGCTTGACACATTAAACTTTGCCCCATTCGAAGTTGAACGGGAGAATTGAATGATAAGGATAGATATGTTTTTCTCTCTTCCGCCTTCACTTGTTTTGTGCCGCAGCGCTTTGTGTTAGCGTGTGCGTTGTGTAATGAATGAACTACCTATATAATAGTGTGCGTGTCATTGCAGTTAACATAACTGGTTTTATTTTACTGTTTGTGTTGAGAAAATAAAAGAATTGTTTTTTACTTTTGGTTTCTTCTTTCCAATTACTCGTATCTTCGCAATCTTAATTTGAAATAAGTATTACTTAGATTTTATTTTAATGAAGTAATCGTCACCTACTAAAGAATATTATTTATTATTTAATTATTATTATTTCTACTTATTGAATTTTATATATTAACATTAATGATAAAACAAAAAAGTGATAAATAAAAATAAAAAAGAGAGTAAAAAATATTGTGCATAATTATGTCGCCTTGGGGAAAATTTTATATGAATAATTTAACTATATTTTGAACTTTGGGAGTTTTGCTAATCAATGATTAATAAAACTCGACTGTATTCATAATGTTTTTGTAGTTTTGGTTAGTATACCTACAGGGTGTTAGGGTATACACAGTGATCCTTGAAACTATGCATTCAGACTCAATGAAACTGAACAACTTTCGCCTAGGAATTTAATAAGGTTGAAATACGATGAAAAATATTTTACTTCTTATAAAAACTGCACAAGCTGATTGCGCATTTTGTATAAGAGATGTTTTTTCTTCATATTTCAACCTGTGTTCCTTAGCAAAAGTTGTTCAGTTTCGTGGTCTGAATGCACAGTTTCGGGTTTTGCCTACAAAATAATATGTAATGTTTTATTTATGAAATACTTTTTGAATTGACTAGGAGTAGTTCTAGAGAAAACTCTTTATCTAAGCCCTAATAGTTTGTGTCAAAATTAAAATTGTCTTAAAAAGTGATTCGATACCTGAGACCAACAGTGAGCTAAAGCTTATTTGGGATATTCTTTGAACTGATTGCTAAACAGACATTTATTTACGTTCAGCATAGAGATAGGTAAGCGACATACTTTGAAAATAATCTCGCTGTTGCTCTAAACTTAGAGGTAATATATTTATGAAAAAGTAAGTAGAACACCAAAATATATTTGAAGTAAACTTATATTTCGTAATTCCAAAGTGTCATCAATGTTGAACGAAGACTACAGACTAGCTATTTTGACAATAATTTTACCCGATCTAGGTGGTAAAAACTATAAAACGAATAAGTAGGTAATGGCAATCAGTCAAGTAATAATAATTCGCAACAGAAACCCAAATGTAAGAAACCTTTAAACTTGGCCCCTATAAAGAGAGAGGGGTCATTAAGTTATTTAAAAAAGAAATAAAATCTAACACAAAAATAAAAAATAAATAATAAAAAATAAAAATAAAATATTTTTATTTCAATTCTTACAGTTTTTAAATTTAAGACAGCTGAGACACTCCCTTTAAGTAAAAAGATACCTGTATTGGGAGGCCTCGCTCTTCCGTATGACATTAAATAGATGCTGTAGAACTTAAATATTACAATGATACTGTAGGATTTAAATATTACAATATTAATTTAGATATTTCAACTTTAAATAACCTTTGGTTTTCCCTTCAGCCCCAAAGAGAGACAAAGTTAATTAAGACAAAACTTAAATAAGTAATCTGAAATTAATTAAGACAAAACGTAAATACACATATTCTGCAATCAATTACTAATTATTATATTATTTCCATATTAAAGTGATACTATAATAAGATTTGAAAATTATAATTTAAACATTTTAACCTTAATTAACCTCTGGTTTTCTTTTCGATCCAAAAGAGAAACAGAGGTGAATCACAGACAGGGTAATATGAAGTTAATTAAGACAAAACGTAAATACACATACTTTGCAGTCATTTACTGATTATAATTTTATAGCAAGTTGAAAATAATTAGAATTATATTAAGCAAGTCTAATTTGCAAACAATAGTAAACTGTAGGTACATTAGGATACCAAAGATAAATTATACGAAACAATGACAATTTTAAATACTTTATATGTTATATGTTTTTTTGTGAATGCATGTGTGTGTATGTGTCTGTTTGTACCAGTGTGTGTGCGCATGAAGGTCATGGTTAAGAGTAAGGTTTTTGAACTGATGCATTATTTTGTTGTTGTTACTAGCCCTACGACGCTGTCTTGGGATCGGAAGCTGCAATAGCAAGTATTGTAACTTCCACTAGCATTATGCCTATCATATTACGTGGGACACTCAGAAATATTTGCGACACTAAAAAAAATTGTTCTACAGGTACATATATTTTTATTAAATCTTTTCAAAGTACTCTCCACCAGCCTCTATACAAAGATTCATGCGTCTGAACCAGTTTTCAAAACACTTTTTCCAGTCCGCCGTAGACACCTCGTTTACAGCCTGCTCGAACGCAGCCAGCGCATCTTCCGGCGACGAAAATTGTATCCCCTTGAGCTGATTTTTTATTTTTGGAAATAAAAAGAAGTCACACGGTGCTAGATCAGGGCTGTAAGGAGGGTGACCCAGGAGTTTGACTGGTGTGCTGTCCAGGAAGTCCCTCGTTTTGAGCGCGGTGTGTGCAGGCGCATTGTCGTGGTGGAGCAGTAGTCCGCGGAGCCCTGTGTTTGGTCGCTTGTTGCTCACAACAGAAAAAACTTCTGGTAAACATTTGGTAGTATACCATTCGGCGTTGATGCTTCTTTGATCTCGTAAGGGAATTGAGGCCAAGTGGCCAGTCAAATTAAAAAAGCTGGCGATCAAAATCTTCCCCCCGCTTCGAGATCGCTTCACTTTGGTAGGCGTTGGTTCATTTTGAAACACCCAAACTGTCGACTGGCGCTTGGTTTCTGGATCGTATTGATAAATCCAGGACTCATCACCTGTTACGATGTCGTAAACACGCCGAGACGAGCCTGCTTCAAATTTGTTCAGCATATCACGGCACCATTCCACCCGGGCCTGCTTCTGAGCGTCGGTGAGGTAGTGCGGCACCCAGCACGATACTATCCTCCTCACGCGAAGATGCCCGTGTAGAATCTCGTGAACGCTTCCCGATCCAATCTTTAATATGTGCTGAATCTCCTGATATGTAATTCGCCTATTATCTTGGATTAAATTTTTCACTGCTAGCACGTTTTCTTCCGTAATAGCCGTCAAAGGGCGACCGCTTCTTTCTTCATCCCCCAAGGTTGGTCGACCGCGCCTAAATTCGTTATACCAACGATAAACGGTTGCCTTGGAGGGGCCTTCATCCATAAATGCCATTTGAAGTCTATCGAACGATTCATCCGGTTTCAGGCGACACTTGAAATCGTAAAAAATCATAGCTCTAAAATGTTCCCGGCGCAGATCCATTTTTCAGTAAGACACGATACTTTGAATTGGCTCGCAAAAAATGTGGAGGGAAATTTTGAAAATGGAACACACATATTTTTACTTACAAGTAATCATATTTTCGAAAAAGATTCTGACCGGCCAGTCTCCCATATATAAAAACTATTTTTCGCAATACTTTCTGAGTGGCCTGGTATATTAGCCCTAATTAGAAAGGAACACCTCACACTCATCATAGCTCAACTCTTTCAGCCATGTAACCAGCAATCTTTTACACTCGTGGTAAGTTTTGGTATAAAGCTGAAGCTTTTTATTAACTTTATTGTAAAGATAAGTTGAACGCTTTTTATACTGTACGCTCGCAAAAGTCGTTTTAGTTCTATGAATAGTCACAATGTCTTTCCTTCTCTTATCTTTTAAGTTAGGGTCAAACGTTATTGTTTTGTGTGTTTTCTAAATAATTTGTAGTATATATAATTTACGAACTGATAAGAGGTTACTAATTTGGTATAAACTCTCGGTTGAGTAGCGAAGCTTTTTAAAGTACATCACTTTTAATAGCGCTCTCTGTGATCTTTCAACTTCTAAGAACTGAGTTTTAAAGGTTCCGCCCCATACAGAAACGCAATATGTTATTATAGATTGGACTAATGCTGTGTAGATTTCATTTAGGAGATTCCTTGGAGAGCTCTGGTTATTTGGTAAATTTTTGGGAACAACATGTCTTAGTGATTTAAATATCCAGATAAATTTCCTTATTCTCGAATTAATTTGCTCAATTTGGGGGTACCAGGAGAGCCTCTGATCAACTATTACACCAAGATACTTAGTTTGACTGACTTTATTAATTTTAGGACAGTTACAATGGTTGTCTGTTAGGTTATCACAATCATGTATTTTTATTTCAAATTCAGAAGTTGGTTGTGAATTATTATATATACTAAAACATATGTAGTTTGTTTTATTTGTGTTTAATGTTAAAAGGTTGTTCTTTAGCCATTTAGAGACTTGGATCATACCATGCTCCGCCTGAACTTTAATGCCGTCCCAAGATTTTCCAGTGAATACAATGGCAGTATCATCAGCGTAAGAAAATATTTTGGCGTTTCTAATTTTCATATTGCAGAGGTCATTTATATAAATGAGAAAGAGAGTTGGTCCTAAGATGCTTCCTTGAGGAACGCCGTATGATACGCCAGTGTCTTCACTTATGTATTCTTCAAGCTTAACTTTTTGCATTCTGTCTGTTAGAAAATCCTTGAAAATGGAGAGTTAAGTACCTCTTACACCTATACGTTCGAGTTTCGTCACAAGGATGGGGACGGAGACGGTATCGAAAGCCTTTTTAAGATCAATAAAAATACACAAACACTTCTGCCTATTATCAAGCTGTTCAGTAATGAGTGAAGTTAGTGACGTTACAGCGTCTTCGGTTGATAAGCCTTGTCTGAAACCAAATTGTGACGCAGATAGTATTTTAAAGGTGATCAAGTAATTTAGTAGTCTAGTATTAAGAAGTTTTTCTAAAATTTTGGATAAAACAGGCAATACCGATATAGGCCTATAGTTACTAACGTCGTCTCCGTCCCCACCCTTATATACGGGAGTAATAATTGATCTTTTTAATAGTTTAGGAAATTTGCCCTGTTTAAGGCAGAGATTCATTAAATGTGTTATAGCTGGGATGATAACATATTTTACGTGTTTGAGATACCTAGTGGAGATATTATCCCACCCTGGGGCACTATCTAATTTCAAGGATGCTATTATATTTTTTATTTCATCTGGGTCCGTGTCAAGTAAAACGAATGATTGAGGCTGACTAGACAGGTTCTTAATATAGAGCTTTTGTTCTTCTGAAGTTACACTTGATTGAATATCTTGAGCTAGCTGCCTACCTATACTAGAGAAGTAGTTGTTTACAAAGTTAGCAGATTCAGTGGGAGAGGCTTTTAGGTATTTAAGTTCAGAGTTTAATTTATTCGATTTGCTGGTGTAGGTTATTGCTTTCACATTTTTACATAGTAATTTGTTATTTTTAAGAGAATTTGTAATGAGTTGTGTTGCGGACGGCGACGCAGAACGCAATTCGCAAGTAACACAGCGAGCAACGCGCGTGTATCACCCGCCCCGCGCCCCGCACCGACGCCGCGAGAACACCGAGTGAGCGAGGCAGCCACCGCGTGCGAGCGAGAGGGAGAGCGTGCGCTCGGCGTATCGTACGCTAGTTACGGCCGGCGCTAGCAGGATATAAGCGCGGCCAAATCCACCATTCGACACAGTTCGAAGCTGAGTGATCGTCCAGTAATCAACTGTCAACCGTTCCAGTCAACTGAGTGAATCGTCCAGTCTACTGTGAACTTCCAGTCTACAGTCGAGAACTCTCCTGTAGTGAACGAACCCTATACATTCCACTTGAAGAAGTCAGCAAGATAGTGAAAACTAGTTAGTGACTAGTCAGTGCCAGTGCCCGTGAACTCGTCTGAGCCTGCGTGCTCGTCACTTGTTAAGTTTTCTTTAACTCTTGTTGACTGTTACCTGTTATCATTGTTGAACTTGTCAGTGTTAATAAAGACCTTTGTTAAGTTTGATCTTGTGTTTTCGTACAAAGCACCCGGTGAACCCCGAACTCGTGTTGGTGTAGCCAACAAGTTGTCTATTATTAAAGCAGTTAACATTTCTTTTTATTTTCGTAAATATCGATTTCTATACGGCAGAATGAAATATAGTCAGCCTATTAAAGAATTAAAAATAGAAACTGTCGTCTCTCTTTAGTATTTATCTAGGCCCAGCCTCTCATAGTAACATGACAGCTATTTTAAAATTCTGTGATAGGCTACGACTAAGTTATATTCTGTCGAGAATCCATATTTTACGAAAATAAAAAAAAAGTATTACTACGTTATTTGTATTAAAAAAAGTTTTATATTTTTAATAATAACTTATAGCCAGAGATAGGGCTATTTATAAGCCAAGTTTCAAGGTTCCCTGTATTTGAGTTTCTGTTGCGAATCACCTAACGAAATAAAAGATCAACAAATCATAAAATACAACCAAAATCAATAATTCTCATACATATAATCAACTTGTCTACAGTAAATTCATCCTTCCACGATACTTAAACAAATATTAACAAGTGTATTTAATCATTTACGATATTTACAATAATTTACCTACGTGAAAGCCACCGAAACAATGGTATGGGTTGATAGGTCAAGATATAGTTGTGCTTCACAATTTTCTTTCCCAAAGAGAAAAATACTATCTCTATTTATAGCCCAAGTTTCAACGTTCCCTGTATTTGAGTTTCTGTTGCGATTTAACGAAATAAAAAATCAACAAATCGTAAAATACAACCAAAATCAACAATTTTCATACATATAATTAACTTGTCTCATCATCATCATCATCATATCAGCCGAAAGACGTCCACTGCTGGACATAGGCCTCCCCTAAAGAACTCCATGACGACCGGTCCTGCGCTGCTCGCATCCAGCGGCTTCCCGCGACCTTGACCAGATCGTCGGTCCACCTTGTGGGGGGCCTGCCAACGCTTCGTCTTCCGGTACGTGGTCGCCACTCTAGAACCCTCACGCCCCATCGGCCATCGGTTCTTCTTGCGATGTGCCCTGCCCACTGCCACTTCAGTTTAGCGATTCTCAGGGCTATGTCAGTTACTTTAGTTCTTCTGCGGATCTCCTCATTTCTGATTCGATCTCGCAGAGAGACTCCGAGCATAGCGCTTTCCATCGCCCTTTGGGTGACTTTGAGCTTTCTGATAAGGCCCATCGTGAGCGGCCACGTCTCGGTGCCATATGTCATCACTGGCAACACACACTGGTCAAAGACTTTCGTCTTGAGACACTGCGGTATTTTGGACGTGAAGATAGTGCGGAGCTTCCCGAACGCTGCCCATCCGAGTCGGATTCGACGAGTAACCTCTTTCTCTAAGTTGGATTTACCCAGCTGGACTGTTTGTCCCAGGTATACGTACTCATCAACAACTTCGAGCGTAGAGTCTCCAACTTTGAGTGGAGTGGGTACAACAATGGCGTTAGACATAATTTTCGTCTTATCCATGTTCATTTTAAGACCCACTTGTTGTGAAAAACTCTACTGAGGTTATTGAGCATCGTGCCGAGATCTTCCAGGGTCTCAGCCATTACGACAATATCGTCGGCAAATCGAAGGTGGGTCATGTACTCGCCATTGATGTTGATGCCAAGTCCTTTCCAGTCCAGGAGTTTGAAGACATCTTCCAATGCAGCGGTGAACAGTTTAGGAGATATGACGTCTCCCTGTCTCACTCCTCGCTGCAATTGGATAGGCTTCGAGTCCTGGTCCTGAAGACGAACTGACATAGTGGCGTTTTTGTACAGGTCCTTCAACACTTCAATGTACCGATAGTCGACTTGGCACCTCTGGAGAGATCGTAGCACGGCCCACGTCTCGATCGAATCGAAGGCCTTCTCATAGTCCACAAACGCTAGGCAAAGTGGCTGGTTATACTCTTCGGTCTTCTGTATAACTTGCCGTAGCGTATGTATGTGGTACTTGTGTGAACTTGTCTACAGTATAATAATCCTTACACGAAACTTAAAACTAAAAACCCATTACAAACTAGCGGTGCCATACGGCACCGCAGTTTAGTAGTTTAAAAAATTCGCGCCGTTTTGAAAAACGCGTCGGTAGATGTGATTGGTTCTCATCAAAATCGGTAGTCTATTGGTCAATTATTGATCAACAGTCATGTGCAGCCAATAAAAAGGCAGTATTTTGTTTTGAACATACCTGACAGTTTATTGTTGAATAAAAACGTCGCCGAAATGGAGGCTCCTTTCAAGTAAGAATCAATAATACTAAAATAAATACTTTTCCAACCTCTTTACTTGTTCTGTTGTGACGTGTGGACTTTGAATGATTGTATTGTAATTGATTTTTATCAAAATTATAATTCTTACTGGTAATAAAATGAGTACAAGTTTGCGAATGCCGTATGGCACCGCTAGGCGAGTACCGTGTCTTTTCGTAATATGGCGTGTTTTAAGTACCTATTTTATGAAAATATCTGTATTTTGGGGAAATATGGACAATTTTTTTTATTGTTAGTGATATTTTCTTATACTAAATATCTTTTTTTAGGGATTGTACGGTTCATGAAGCTCTTGCGGTTCTGGAAGATAACGAGGAAGCTGATCCAGTTGCAGTTTATATTGAACCACCTGAACCAGCTGTTCTTACGGATGAGGATTCGGCTGATGAAGATGATGGAGGGTTCGTCAATAACTTGTCAGGTCGACAACTTAAGGCTAGGTGTCAAGTAAGGCTGGCTTCGAAGAGAAAGTTGGACACGCGTCGGACACGGTCGTCTTTGACAAAAAGAGGTGGAAATGATCTTCAAGAAGAAGCCACGGATGATGGTCTACAAGCATCCAAGCGCAGTCGCGGGCGTGGCTCTTCTAGAGGTAGTAGGTAGGTAGGTTCCCAGGCCATCAATTTTCACAAATTATAATGGATATATGGGAGGCACGGATTTGATGGATCAAAATGTTAACACCTACAGGATTGGGTTTAGAGGAAAAAAGTGGTAGTGGTCCATTTTTACGTATCTGATTGATGTGACCATTTGTAATGCCTGGGTCTTATCAAAATGCGCCGGAAATTCTATGAGTCAGTTGAATTTCCGTAGACATATTGTGCAAACATATCTCCTTAGATATCATTCACTGCCCAGCACAGGAGGTCGCCCAGCTGCATCCATATTCTCTAAAACAGGGAATAGAGTATCTGACGACATTCGTTTTGATGGTGTGGGACATTTGCTTGTGCCTACTGAGAATGGATCAAGAAGAAAGTGCGCCCTCGAAGCTTGCACAAGCGAAACTAGGGCTCAATGCCACAAATGCAATGTAGGTCTTTGCCTTGGCTGTAATTTCCAGTTCCACACATTATAAAAATGAAAAGAGTATAACGTCGTGTTGCTCTCCTAGTGTAAACTTATTCAAATATATAAATAAAAATTAGTAAATAGTTTTATTTATGAGAATTGGAAGCCAATAACAGTTAAAATATTGCTCATAATAATTTAATCAAAATGTATACGTATTGAGCCAGCAGCTTGACCAAACTAATTTATTTTAATTTAGATATTCAAACTAATTTATTGAATTTTTTTCGTATTGAGGAGAACCATATCAATGACATATAAAAAAATTACGCGAATCCGAGAGCTTGAAAAAACTCAGTCCATGATGGGTTAACTGGTGTATTTAATCATTTACAATAATTTACCTACGTGAAAGTCACCAAAACAATGGTATGGGTTGCTAGGTCAAGATATAGTTGTGCTCCACGCTTTTCTTCTCCAAAGAGAAAAATACTATCTATATTTATAGGCCAAGTTTCAACGTTCCCTGTATTTAAGTTTCTGTTGCGAATTAACGAAATAAAAAATCAACAAATCATAAAATACAACCAAAATCATCCTTACACGAAACTTAAAACTAAAATTAACTGATGTATTTAATCATTTACAATATTTACAATAATTTACCTATTATAATTAAATAAAATTTAAAGCCATCAAAATACTGGTATGGGTTGCTAGGTCAAGATATAGTTGTGATTCACAATTTTCTTTTCTAAAGAGAAAAATACTATCAAACAACGGATGACTGCAGAAAATCTTACGGTGATTTGACAACGTGAGTAACCTGCCTGTGAGAAAAAAGATGTTGAAGTCCTCTTAAGTTACACCATGACCTAAAAGAACCCAAATCCTACAAGAGAAGCCTTGAAAAAAGAAAGAAATAAGATGTTAAAACAGTAAACGAGAGGATAAGATGTGTGCTGGACAAGCAAAAGATGACAAATAAATTAAATGCCATATGATATTAATATTTGGTGGGACCCCCATTAGCATCCAATACAGCATTTAATCTATTTCTCATTCCAGTCACCATGTTCCAGCACGCATCTGATCCTCTATTATACTCCCACGTGCGAAACGCTTGCGCGTATAAGTCGTCCCTGGGTGTCTACTCTCAAAGTCCGATATATCGAAACGATACTACTCGAAACCTGGGTGTCTACTCTCAAAGTGCGATATATCGAAACGATACAACTCGAAACATGCAAATGCAAAACTTCGTCCCTTGACAATAGAGTAGAATATTGATTGGATGCAGTTTGAAAATTCATCCAACCAATATTCTACTCTATTGTCAAGGGACGACGTTTTGCATTTGCATGTTTCGAGTAGTATCGTTTCGATGTTTCGGACTTTGAGAGTAGACACCCTGCAAATGTAAAACTTCGTCCTTTGACAATAAAGTAGAATATTGGTTGGATGCAGTTTGAAAATTCATCCAACCAATATTCTACTCTATTGTCAAGGGACGAACTTTTGTATTTGCATGTTTCGAGTAGTATCGTTTCGATATATCGGACTTTGAGAGTAGACACCCTGTTCCGGACTTCACTTGCGTCCTAATTGAGAACCATGAGTCCCCATAAATTCTCTATTGGGTTCAGATCTGGGCTCTTTGAAGGCCATGGTATCAATTGCAGGTCAGGTTGCGAACCGATCCAGCGCTGGACGATATGAGAGTTGTGCACGCTGCTGTTATCTTGGGCTAAATATATGGTGCCCTCGGGGTAGTGAAGTCGCACGGTCGGAATCAACACATCTCGCAATATTTCGATGTAGTCCAAGGAATTCATCCGACCGCTAACTTCCACTAGCTCCCCAGAACCCATAGAGCTCATCCAGCCCCAAAGCCCAATACTTACGCGTCCACTCGACCGATTTGGTAGAGTATTTTTTTCTTCAAACCTCTCGTGGTCAAATCGCCATAAGATTTTTCTGCCGTCATCCGTTGTTTAAAAGGTTTTTACATCTACGAAAATAACAATATTATTTTGCCAGTCAAAATTTAAATACTGTAAAGCGAAACTAATTCTGTCTTATTTATGAACAGCACTTAATTAGATTTTTTTTGCCGGCCTCCTGCATTTAAGGCCTCCATCCCTAAGTCTTCTTCTTACAGTCCATGGTGTTATCTGAAAAATATAATCGTAATTTAAAACTTTGCTAAGCTTACTCCTTTACATAGTTTAGTTGAAGAGGCTTATAAATAACGGTATTAAAACCATGAAGAATGTGAATCTCTCTTGTAAATGAACAACTTAAAATCTCATATACTATACAGGTTGTAAGGGACAGCCTTCCGAATACTGAACTTAACAACTTTCACCGAACAAAACTTTCAGGAAATGAAAAAAAAATCGGCTTCACCATACAAACTGTCCAATTTTGTATGAAGAGGCCGATTTTTTTTTTCATTTCCTGAAAGTTTGGTTCGCTGTAAGTTGTTCAGTTACGTTGACTGATCATGCCCTTTCAGTATTCGGAAGGCTGTCCCTTACACCCGGTATACTAACTATTATACTTTTTTTTTGTTTTATAAATGCCTGCCCCCGTTTTATAAATGCCCTGCCTGCAATATCTAGAGAAGTCAAGTTTACCAAATCCTTTGTAGATCCTAGCTTGAATTCCTCTTTTCTGTTACGCAGCCGGGATTGTTTTTTTTTTCAAACTTTTTGGTCTCCGATTTATTACGTCAAATTATTTTAAAACACCTCCCTGATATATTTTTGCATTCACCTCTCAAAACCCTTCATTTTTAGGGTTCCGTACCTCAAATGAAAAAAACGGAACCCTTATAGGATCACTTTGTTGTCCGTCTGTCTGTCTGTCTGTCTGTCTGTCTATCTGTCTGTCAAGACCCTTTATCTCACGAACGGGTAAAGGTATCAGGTTGAAATTATTACCATATATTAGGATCTATGAACCACACAAGATCTGAAAATTTCATTTTTTTACAACGACGCAATCAAAAGATATTGCATTTTATGTCCTCATCTCCATACATTTATTCAAAAATGCTAAACCTACAGGGTACTTCCCGTTGACCTAAAATTATGAAATTTGGCAAGAAGCTAGGTCTCACAGTACAAATAATGGGAAAAGTCTGAAATCATTAAATATTACAACTTTTCTCACAACTAATGGTAACCAATTGTGGTGAGCTCCCGTTTCAAGAACATTCATATAAGAGAGGGGTCAAGTCGGATGGTCGCTGAGGCGATTTTTGTTTTAGTTCTATTTAAAAACAGGAACACTACAAACTTGAAAATTGGTATGTTTATAGTGCATAAGCTATAAAAAATTACCAAATAATAAAATTTGGTCAAGCGCATGTCGGACTCAAAAAATCTAGCACATTAACTTACTGAAATTTCAACTAATACAAATATGTTTATGTGGTGGTACGGAACCCTCAGTGCGCGAATCCGACTCACACTTGGCCGGTTTTTATACTTACCACTATTTATAGGATTAGAACAAAAATATTTTTTCATGATTTTTAATTTGACCCAAAAAATGTATCACATTGTTTTCATAATTTTAATATAGCCAGTGTCTCTTGCGCTATTAACACAAATTTAACGATGTATAACACTCCTTTGCCCAGAGTGGGACGATACAGGCTAGGTATAATAACTTTCAAAACCGGTTCAGCTTTAGTTGTTTTGTTACACTTACTACTCACATACATACAGGTCCAACACATAACCCTCCTTTTGGGCTTCGTAGCAGTCAGGTAATAATAATCACTTTAAATTGTCAGTTAAATATGTCTCTACACAAACAAAGTAGACATATGCGGGATAAAATGGAGTGATAATAGATTTAATGAGTTTGGCTAATCCTATATAATAATCATAACTTATTTTATTGGGTTTTTATTGGTGATTGCAAGTATGACGTAAATACTCTATGTAAAACTACCTGAAAACTATAAAAAATACTTCGTTGAGTGTTTTTTGGAGCCCATTTATAACCATGTAATTATTGAGAACTCGAACAATAAAAAAAACGGGCCAAAAGCGAGTCGGACTCGCGCACCGAGGCGAGGGTTTCCTAACTACTGTACGGTAAAAATACCGTCTTAGTCATGGATGCGCAGACTCGCAGAAGTGTATTAAATGCGCGCGAGTCCGTCACGAACTTGACCAGTTTTTATTATTTGATGTTATTCTACAGCTTATGCACTAGAAACATAACAATTTTCACTTTGTAAGTGTAGAGCTAAAAAAGATCGAACAAAAATCACCTAAAAACACGTCATTAGTAGGGAAGCCCCCTTATTTTTTGTTTTAACATTTTTATTATTTGTTATTAGAGCGGCAAAAGAAATGCATAAACTGTGAAAATTTCAACTGTCTACCTATTAGGGTTCTTGAGATACAGCCCGCTGACAGACAGACTATTTGGTGGTTTTTGCTCGATTTTTGATTTAACTCTATCGTGAAAAACGGGAACATTTTCAAGCATGAAAATTGGTATTTATAGTGCGAACGGAGAATTGAAGAAATAAAAATTTAAACAGCAAAATTAAATCAAAGGTCCTTTTTTTTCAAAATGTGCATTGGTATTTCACCAAAAATGTCACGATGTACTTTAAGAAGTCCTTGGGGATCAACTCTTGTATATTACTGAGTGATAGATAAAATAATACCAATACGATTCAAAATTGGTTCTTTCCATTTAAAAGTAAAGAATTGTCTAGAATATTGAACTGGCAGAATAAAATTGAGGTTGACACTTTTAATATCGTTAAGTAAAATAATAGTGTTTGATTGCTAATTTTCATATAAGTTTCGTAATTTACCTTTGAACGTAGATCTGGGCTATTTTTGATTGATGAATCTCAAAAATCACTCGGTGATATAAATTGGGCTCCATAGACAAACCCAGTGACAAACACAATTTACGAGATTCAAAAATATACATATTATTAGCCATGACATGGCGCCACATTGTTTGTGAAGCGATGTAGTTTAGCTGACGTCATTAAGAGATTTTAATATCTGACATGTATGAGTACATGTACTGGTGTGCGTGGCTGCGCCCACCTCGTCTAATAGAATAAAGACAGTGTGAATCAACCCGCCCGGTGTATTACTTGTCTCCTCGCTTGTCCGCATATTTACCAGTGGCGACTTCGGTTTGCGTACCCACCCATCATTAAGATTATAAAAATGACAAGTGAAATAAGTGCTAGTTTCGGAATATTGACTTTATTTGACCACAATGTGCATACGTGGAAAACGTACAAAGGACGAATCAAGCAGTGGTTCATAGCAAACAATATCAACGAAAGCACCGACAAGACCGGAGAAAAAAGACGGGCCATATTATTGAGCGCACTCGCCGAAGGCACATTTAAGCTCGCCGCAGATTTAGCGCTGCCGAAGGAGTTAGAAAGTGTGCCATATCCAGAAATAGTGATTCTTTTGGATAATCACTTCACGCCAAAACGACTTGGGTTCAGCGAACGTTATAATTTCTACTCTGCGACACAACAGCCCGGCGAATCGCATACGCAATGGGCGGGTAGACTTCGCGGGCTCACGGCTCATTGTGCATTTAGCAACGTGGAAGAAGCACTACGTGATCGGTTCATCATGGGGATGTTGTCAGGAATGGAGAAGCAAAAATTATTTGCACAAGATTTGTCGGATCTAACGCTGGCAAAGGCGGTAGAAATCGCGGAAAACATCCATTCAGCACGTACGGGCGCTGGCGCGTCGGCTAGCGGAGCCATAGTTGACGTCACCGCAAGCGACAGACAGCTGTTTAAGATCGCGCGAAGTGATAATACGTGTAGTAATAAGATTAAAAAGCAAAATTCGGGTAAAGTGAAGTGTTCCGTGTGCGGTTATACAAATTATAAAAGTTCAGAGTGTCATTTCGCAAATTATGCTTGTAAAAAGTGCAACATAAAAGGGCATTTACGTAGGATGTGTCCAAATAAGGTTAACTACGTAAATACGGGAGCCGGTGTCGAGAGCGACAGCGATGACGGTGAGTTGTATAATATCCGTTCACTTAGAGGGGAACCTTTGATTGAAAAAGTAACTGTGAATGGGTTGCAGTTAGAATTTGAAATTGATACTGGTTCGTCCGTAACAGTGATAAATGAACAGATGTATTTATCATATTTTAAACATGTGCCATTGTCAAACACAAGGAAAAAGTTAAAGATTCAGATTCAGATTATTTTATTCAATGTAGATTCTTTACAGAATACTTATTGAATGTCATGCAGAATACAATTCAAATAGAGCGAGTCTACGCCGTTTCGGATCGTGCTGTGGCAGCGTAAAAGAAACGGCAAGAAACCACTGCAGCACGGCCTACTTTAAGAGTCGGCTTTTTACAATGTGTTTCTTGTGTTTCGCTGGAATATCAGAGCACCATACCTCTTTGTCATTCATATAGTCATCTAATCTATAGTAAGCTTTTTTACATAACGTTTGCTTTACACATTCTTTAAACTTTCTCTCAGGTAATTGCACTATATTGTCAGGTATTTTGTTGTAGTATCGTACACACAGACCAACGAAAGATGTATTGACTTTAGTTAATCTAGTATATGGTTGATCAATTTTGTGCTTATTTCTAGTATTAAAATTATGCCTGTCACAAATTTTAGGTAATTGATGAATGTTCTTTCTAGCATACATAATATTTTCATAGATATACTGGCATGGCACTGTCATTATGTTGATTTCCTTGAACAGTTCTCTCAGGGAATCACGAGTCTTCAGGCAATAAATTGCTCTTTTAGCTCTCTTTTGTAAAACGAATATTGAATGTATATCAGCTGCTCGGCCCCAAAGCAGTAAGCCATAAGACATAATGCTATGGAAGTAGCTAAAGTAAACCAGCCTTGCGGTAGCTACATCAGTAAGTTGTCTGATTTTTCTGACAGCATATGCAGCCGAGCTCAATCGACCAGAAAGAGCCGTTATATGAGGGCCCCATTGAAGTTTAGAGTCTAGTATTAACCCTAAGAAAACTGTACTATTTACAAAATCTAATGGTTCATTATTCAATACTATGTTATGTGAAGTAGACCTTACATTTGGTAGTGCAAATTTAATACATTTAGTTTTTTTGGCGTTTAGGACTAAATTGTTAACAGTAAACCATGCATGAATCTGTCCAAGTGCATCATTGACTTCGTTATAATTTTGTGATTTTCTACTTACATTGAATATTAATGAAGTATCATCAGCAAATAACACAATCTTTGACAGATTCTTCACTACAGTAGGGAGGTCATTAATATAAATAAGGAATAAAAATGGCCCTAATATGGACCCTTGAGGTACGCCAATTTTGACAACAGATCCCAGTGATTTCGTTTTGTTTACTTGTGTGTGTCTTAATACTGTACTGTCTAATACTGTATTGTAATGTCTTATACAGGTACTAGGATAGAGTGTGTAGGCACGGTGCGACTTCTCGTATCGTACGCGGGTAGCGAACATTCACTCGATGTTTACGTAGTGCGTCAGGGCGGACCTCCACTACTAGGCAGAGATTTTATATCAAAGTTTAAGTTCCAATTTGTTCCGATAAATTATTGTGACTCCACGGATTTCAATGTAGATCAATTACACAAGCGATACCCTAAATTATTTTCGGAAAACTTGGGTGCATTTAATTAATATGTATAAAATTAAGTTGCCATTAAAGGATGATGCAAAACCGATTTACTGTAAAGCTCGGCCAGTAGCTTTTGCGTTGCGAGATAAGGTTAGTAAGGAAATCGACAGATTAGTGGACTTAGGAGTATTACAGCCAGTGGAACATGCAGAATACGCATCGCCTATAGTACCAATATTAAAACAAGATAATAAGTCAGTAAGGATATGTGCCGATTATTCAGTCACAATAAATAATCAATTAATTGTAGAACAATACCCATTACCAACAATTAAAGAACTCTTTGCGAAGCTGCATGGAGGGCAACACTTCTCAAAATTAGACTTATCAATGGCATATAACCAGTTTTTATTAGAGGATGAATCGCAAATGATAACTTGTATTAACACGCATAAGGGCCTTTATAAGTACACTCGCCTGGTTTTTGGTTTGGCAAGCGCGCCGGCAATATTCCAGCGTGCGATGGAGTGCGTGCTGGCGGGTATGGAAGGGGTCACGTGTTTGCTCGATGATATATTGATTACGGGAAAGGATCAAGCAGAACATTTGAAAAGATTACACGCCGTGCTCCAAAGATTAGAAAATGCAGGATTAACTTTGCAAAAGACAAAATGTGAGTTTTTTAAAACAGAAGTACAATACCTGGAGTACATTATAAATAACCAGGGATTAAAGAAATCAGCAGAAAAAGTGCAAGCAATAATCAAGGCACCAATTCCTGCAAATGTCAATCAGTTACAGTCGTTTTTAGGACTTGTTAATTATTACAGGAATTTTGTGCCAAGTGCGTCGACCATTTTAAGCCCATTGTATGAGCTATTAAAAAAGGGGGCAAAATGGTCATGGCAAAAATGCCACAATGACGCATTTGAGGAGATAAAACAGTGCTTGGCTTCAGATCTAGTGTTGACACATTTTAATCAAAATGCAAAGTTGATCCTGACTGTAGATGCGAGTCGGACAGGCCTTGGGGCTATTTTGAGTCAAGTCAATAACGACGGGGTAGAGAGACCAATCTCATTTGCTTCGCGTACACTGAACTCAGCAGAAAAGAATTACTCGCAGATTCAAAAAGAGGCAACTGCGATTATCTTTGGGGTACGGCGATTTCACCAGTATTTATATGGTAGGTCAAAACCGTTCATACTACGAACCGATCATAAACCCCTTATTTCTATTTTCGGTTCTCGTAAGGGAATACCGGAAGTTTCAGCCAATCGATTGCAAAGATACGCTATGTTCCTAAGTGGCTACAACTTCACCATAGAGTATATACGCAGCGCGGACAATAGCGCAGATTACCTGTCGCGCGCTAGCCTACCACAGCCGCAGGAGCCGACCACGATGCAGGCGTGCGAGCAGGACGACGCTACGGTGTGCGACCGCGCAGCCAATGTTTGTTTTATCGTCGATGGGAGCTTGCCTGTGACGGTGAGTGATATTCGAGAACAGACTAATAAAGACGTTATTTTGAGTCAGGTTAAAAAGTATATTTTAGACGGCTGGCCAAATAAAATTACAAATCTAAAATTGAGGCCATACTTTTTATGTAGGACACAGTTATCGTGCGAAAATGGTTGTATTATGCGAGGGCATAAAGTAGTAATTCTAAAAGCGCTGCAAAATAGAGTTACTTTGGAGTTGCATACTTCACATTTAGGCGTGGTTAAAACTAAATCGGAAGCGCGTTCAAGGTTTTGGTACCCTGGTATAGACGAAGCCATTGAAAAAATGATTGGTACTTGTGAGTTTTGTGTTCAACTTCGTCCATCACCAGCGCGCGCTCCAATTTCACCATGGAAACCGCCGACAGAACCATTTAATAGATTGCACATAGATTTTCTGGGCCCTATTAATGGTCACACGTATTTAGTGATCGTTGATGCCACTACCAAGTGGGTAGAAGTTTATAACATGAACACTACCACAACATCGGTAGCTGTTATAGAGAGGATGTGCGACTGCTTTTCACGTTTTGGTCTGCCTAAAATAATTGTGAGTGACAATGGCACAGCGTTTTGTTCAAGAGAATTCGAGCATTTTTGTGAAATTAACGGGATTTCACATGTAACTACACCCGCATACCACCCTGCAAGTAATGGGCAAGCAGAAACATACGTAAGGGTGGTAAAAAAGGGAATTAAATCCAGTTTGATGGCCAGTCGGACCATAAAAGAAAGTAAATTGATGTTATCAAGGTATTTAATGGATTATAGGAATTCAGCTCATTCTATCACAGGTTTCTCTCCAGCTCAATTGTTATTTGGACGGAAACTTAAGTCTCGGTTGGATTACATGAATCCAAAAACTTCAACGCACTCGACACCGGAACTCACTAAAGTTAAAAATAAAAACCAGTGTTTGCAGATTAATAAAAAAATTAAAAAAGGTAAAAATGTATACGTCTAAAAATGTATTTACGTGGAGGAAAGGAAAAATAGAAAGAAGGATAGGCAAAGTACTATATTTAGTTAAGGATTTATTAGATACATCATTAATAGTAAAAATTGTTCTGTATAAAGGGACAGACGACACCCATATTAGAGAAACAATGGGAAATGATATAATAGACTTACCGCCTCCTCCGATACAGAATCTGTTGTCACCCTCATTGCAAGCGACACAAACACCGCCACCATCGTTTCAACCGCCAACACAGTCGTCAGAACCGTCATCTCCACCGCCGCAATCGCCACCACCGTCAGTGCAGGACTCAACTACAACACTGGAAACGACTCCTACGTCGCAACAGTCATCGTCGTCACCATTGCTCGTGTCGACAACACCAGAAGTAGAAAGTGTCTCTGAAGGATCGCATAATAGAAGGGAGGATAGTGAAGATGAATGGTTGGAGCAGCAACAAACTTCGGCTTCTTTGACCGATACAGAAAGGCAACCACGAGGAAGATCAGAGGAAGATGACAATTTCCTCGATGTGGAAGCACACAATGATTCGGTGGAGGCTGAACCGGATATTCCTAGAATGGTGTTGCGTAAACGTCCCTCGCTTTTAGATTTAAGAAGAATTTTAAAAATAATTGTCAATTAGGGGTAGGATATGACATGTATGAGTACATGTACTGGTGTGCGTGGCTGCGCCCACCTCGTCTAATAGAATAAAGACAGTGTGAATCAACCCGCCCGGTGTATTACTTGTCTCCTCGCTTGTCCGCATATTTACCAATATCCAACAATGTATAAACGATTTTGACTTTAACTTTTGATAAACTACTAAAACTGATTATAAACTACTAAAACTGAAATAATGATAAATTGGTATGTAAACTTGCAATGAAATACTACCAATTTTATAATTGACAAGTAATATTTATTTCTTTTTAGGGAACCGTACCTCAAAAGAAAAAACGGAACCCTTATAGGATCACTTTGTTGTCCGTCTGTCTGTCTGTCTGTCTGTCTGTCTGTCTGTCTGTCTGTCTGTCAAGACCCTTTATCTCACGAACGGCTAAAGGTATCAGGTTGAAATTAATACCATATATTAGGATCCATAAACCACACAAGATCTGAAAATTTAAATTTTTTACAACGACACAATCAAAAGATATGGCATTTTATGTCCTCATCTCCATACATTTATTCAAAAATGCAAAACCTACAGGGTACTTCCCGTTGACCTAAAATTATGAAATTTGGCAAGAAGCTAGGTCTCACAGTACAAATAATGGGAAAAGTCTGAAATTATTAAATATTACAACTTTTCTCACAACTAATGGTAACCAATTGTGGTGAGCTCCCGTTTCAAGAACATTCATATAAGAGAGGGGTCAAGTCGGATGGTCGCTGAGGCGATTTTTGTTTTAGTTCTATTTAAAAACAGGAACACTACAAACTTGAAAATTGGTATGTTTATAGTGCATAAGCTATAAAATAACAACAAATAATAAAATTTGGTCAAGCGCGTGTCGGACTCAAAAAATCTAGCTAATTAACTTACGGAAATTTCAACTAATACAATTATGTTTCTGTGGTGGTACGGAACCCTCAGTGCGCGAGTCCGACTCGCACTTGGCCGGTTCTTTTTAAAGTTTATCATGGTAGTTCTTATTTTTTTTTATTTCGCAAATCTGGCGGTGATAATCTAGATTTGTGCACCAGAGCTTCAGATTGGTATTTAACCAAAAGACTTACCAAACATATTTTAAGGTAAAGTAACATAGAATTTGTAATAATAATAAAGAGTAGATAAAAGGTCCATGTTAATGAGCAACTATTTCAGAAACTATACATTTGCACGTGCGATTCGGAGAAACAGAGATAAAAAGCTATTTCTTATTGTAATGTTTGCCATTATCTTTAACTTACAATGAACCACTAGTCCCCGTCATAAAAAGCAATTTAAAGAAACAATAAAACAAACACAAATTTCTAGGAAGTGATAGAAATGCTTTTGTTGTAGCTGCTTTATTTTGTTCGTCGAAAAAAAAACCTAACCAAAAATACTTGTTTATCTTCAAAATTTCATAAAGTAAGCCGTTTTATTTAATACATATTTATCTTTTAAAAATTATTGCACGAACATCAATATGCTAAAATTTAAGCGTTTGAAATTTGTGAAAGAAGAGAGCGAATGTTGTTTGTTGCTGTGTCGACAAAGTCGTTCCCAACTTGGCATGCACAATAATAGCTAAAACTGGCCAAGTGCGAGTCGGTCTCGTGCACCGAGGGTTTCGTACGAGTCAGGTAAAAATACGGCCTTAGTTATGGACGCGCAGTCACGCAGAAGTGTATTTAAATGCTCGCGAGTCCGATACGCACTTGACCAGTTATTATTCTTTGTTGTTATTCAATAACTCATGCACTATAAACATACCAAAAAATTCGTTTTTAGTAGGGTTCCCCCTTATTTTTTTTTATTAGTTTTTGTTGTTATAGCGGCAGCAGAAATACATAATATGTGAAAATTTCAACTGTCTACCTATTACGGTTCATGAAACAGACAGACAGATATCGGAGGCACTCGGAGGCGTCCCCTTTTTTCACCCTTAGTGTACGCAACCCTAAAAATCCACATTTCGGCTGTTTATTTATTTTTATTAAAGGCATAGTAGTAGATCTAAAGAAAAAGAGAAAACGAATTTAAGAGCCAAAACTTAAAATTCTGGAAAGACAAATACTTACGAAAAATATTACAGTTTTTTTACACTTTCCCAAATAAACAAAACATACATAATTATGTTCCACAACATCTAACAGTTTTTGAGCTATAATCGATTTAAAAAAAAAGTAGTCGCCTTGCGTTATTGTTTTAGTTACCTTTTGTAAAATAATTACCTACATAATAAAGTTTTTGCATTACATTAATTTACCACGAAATTGTTACTCTGTCTGTAATCTTCATCAGAAATTTAAAACTTTTTATTGTGTGTTATTTTTTATTTTTAGTGATACATTTATTTTTTTCGCCATTAATGTTTTAAGCGTATTAAAAGAAAAATAAATAGTTCCTTCTTAGTTCTCAGAGTTGGTAACGCGCTTTGCTGTCTTATTAGTAACAAATTATTTCACAAAGAAGACAGTGGGTGGTATGGGCGGTGGTGACCACTTACCACCAGGTGACCCGCCCGCTTGTTTGCCCACTTGTGACATCATCATATCAGCCAAAAGACGTCGAATGCTGGACATAGGCCTCCCCTAAAGATCTCCATGACGACATAAAAAAATAAAATAAATAAATTGTGATTTTCTGATAAAAATATCCAAAACATTATTTAGATGGAGTTTTGATGATAGTTACTATTTTGTAGTATTTTAATGTAAAAGGTTATTTAATAATAGTAACATTTTACCCATGCGAGCCAAAAGAATGACGCAAGACGCTTAATTTAATATTTTTTTCAACACATTTGCTCATAAAACAGCTCTATTTGCACTGTATTAAGGTCCATAATCCAGCTTATTAAACACGCGTGCTTTTTTCATTACTATAATTTCACTAGTGTTGTAATTTTTGTCTTTTTTTAATCGGCAAGATGCAAGGAGTTTCTATATCTATACCATTCATAATATTTTCATGAAAAAGTAAACTGTGTTCGATAATATGATAAATAAATGTTAATTACATGGAAATACTTATATCAATCAATGTGCGAATGCTACAAGTAACTACGGCTACAAGCGACAACTATTTTCAACCATCAGTGCTCTGGCGTAAAGGCTAGTGTATTTGCATCACATCTGGGAATCGCAAGTTCAAATCTCCGTGATTTCATGAAGAATTCTATCTTTTTAGTCTTTTTATTCTTTAGTTTTAGATAAACTTTGTAATTTTACCTGTATATTTAGATTTTTCTATTTGGGTATTATTATAATTGAAATTATATATATATATATATATTTTATTCTTGACATAATATTTCCTATAGACTGTTGGTAGTTTTTACATAGAACTAATTTGATTATTGTGATTATTTCCTCTTTTAATATTTCATTTTAATAGTTTTTGATTTTGAATTATTTATTTTAGAGTTTAACGATATAATTTTTAATTGATTTATATGACGATTTTAAATTTTTTTTTCTTTTTTTTTAAAAATTTGATGTTATTAATTTAAAATGCCATTTGAATGTTTGGAAAAAATAATTTATTTATAATTATTTTATTATTCTTTGAAAATTTGTTCGTGTTGACATTAATTTACTATGAATTTTGTAATTATGTCAATCTCATTAATTTGTTGATTCCATTACTATTTTGATTGTTTTTGCATTGTGGAAGTATATTATACCGGTTAAGTACAATGACTAACCCCGCCCATTCCACTTGCCCGCACTGCCCAGGATCTACACGCCAATTTAAACTACCCCGTAGCCTCAAAACACATATAGGCCGAATGCATAAGGATATCTCCGAACCGCAGATATCGGTGGCACCCTGCATACAGGCAGCGCCTCCTGCGCTGTCCGCTGCGAACCCCCAACCTGATCTTCCGGCTTTGAAGGCGGGTGTGCGGGTCCTTAAGCATGTGCCTAAAGGCGCCCGGAGCATGGCTGCGGAAAAACTTATAGGTTTTATAAAACGCTGCCTGGAAACAAATGAGGCATCAGATTGGTTTGTTTTGATGTCGTTCGCGTTTACTGCCTTGAGGTTACCTGACCCGAAAGACAAGCGGTCTCTTACCGCTAAAGTAAAAGAAAATGTTGACCGCTGCGAACTGGACTTTGATTTCGGGGCAAGCCCTGGACGTTCCTCTTCGGTTTATAAGGCAGTTGAGTCTAAGGTGTTCGATGGGGACCTCCGAGGGGCGGCTCGTCTCCTGTCGTGAGATTGTTCACTGGCACCTTCGAACGCAGAGACCCTAGCAGTCCTAAAAGAAAAACACCCACCACCTTCTCGCCCAATAGTACCACATTCTCAACCGGACCCCTCGGTTACTCCTCTTTCCGTCTCAGCAGACAGCGTCGCTTTGGCCATTGGCTCGTTTCCTAATGGATCCGCTGCCGGTTTAGATGGCATACGTCCGGATCATCTAAAGGACCTTACATCTGTTTCTGCTGGGGATAGTGGTCTACGGTTACAAGAGGCTTTAACAGATCTTTGCAATTTTCTTTTAAAAGGACTCCTTAACCCTACGATATGTCCATATCTGTATGGAGCGTCCTTTTTTGCATTATGTAAAAAGGATGGAGGAATCCGGCCGATCGCAGTTGGTAGTACGCTGCGCCGCCTGGTAGCAAAATTGGCTTGTCACGCTGTCTGGGACGAGATGGCGCTTCACCTCCAACCCCATCAACTAGGATTTGGCACCGCTTTAGGCTGCGAGGCCGCCATCCACGCTTCCCGTGCATTTGTCTTAGATGACAGTACCGATAAAGTCGTTATAAAACTGGACATCAGGAACGCATTTAATTCAATTGAGCGGGACGCGTTACTGTCGGAGGCTTATAGCCTAGTACCTTCGCTGTACCCTTTCTTGCATCAATGCTATTCAGATCCAACAAACCTTTTTTATAACGAAGCCCTTATTTCGTCTCAGGTTGGGGTACAACAGGGGGATCCGTTGGGTCCTCTTCTATTTAGCGTAGCGATTCATAAAATCGTCGACTCGCTCAAATCAACCCTGAATGTTTGGTATTTGGACGACGGCACGCTTGGTGGATCCCCGGAAGAGGTGCTGGAAGATCTTGGCGTTTTAATACCGGCTCTGAAAGAATTAGGACTGGAAATAAATAGTGGCAAATGCGAGCTTTTTGTTTGCCGTTCAGATTCGCTTGTTCCTTTTCCGCGATTCTCCAACCTTGTGCCAGGTCTTAGGCTGCTGGACAAAACATCTTTCAGCTTGCTCGGTGCCCCTATTTTATTGTCGGTGTCAAAGATTGTTTGCAGGCTAAAGGGCAGGCCCTTTCCAGTTTGGCAGAGCGTCTTGAGCACTTACCTGCTCATGTGGCGCTGACACTCTTAAAATTTTGTTTTGCGATGCCAAAACTAACGTACGTCGTCAGGACGACCCCATCATGGTCCTGCCCGGATGAAGTTTTGGCCTTTGATGGGATTCTGAAGGCAACGCTGGAGAAACTCCTAAATGTCCAGCTCTCAGAACCACAATGGCTTCAGGCCTGTCTGCCCGTCCGACATGGAGGATTGGGTGTGCTTCGCTTGCGGGAGTCAGGTCCAGTTGCTTTCTTGGCCTCCTCACATGGGGTCGTTAACCTCGTCACTCGCCTGATCGGCTCGGATGGTAATGAGATCCAGATTCCCTATACTGAGCAGGCCATGGAAGCATGGAGAACTTTATGCCTGGGCTGCGGCCTACCCTCCCGGCCGGACTTGCAGCGAAGCTGGGATCAGTTGTCGTCTCGACACCTCATGGTAGGCCTCATGAATGAGGCCACTGGGGCAAACCTCGCCCGCCTTCGCGCTGCCGCTGAATCTGAGTCAGGTGTCTGGCTACATGCCTTGCCGTCCCCTCATATGGGCACGTTGCTGGACAATGACTCACTGAGGATAGCGGTCGCGCTCAGGTTAGGCTGTGACGTGTGTGAACCCCACCGGTGTGTCTGTGGCGGCATGGTGGAGGCTGATGGTCATCATGGCCTTAGCTGCGCGCGTTCTGCGGGTAGACACTCCCGTCACCATGCCATCAACGACATCATCCGGCGGGCGATGGTGTCAGCTGGCGTCCCCTGCATTTTAGAGCCCCCAGGACTCAGCCGGTCGGACGGCAAAAGACCCGACGGTCTAACGCAGATCCCATGGGCGAAGGGACGCTGCCTCGTTTGGGACGCCACCTGCGTTAGCACATTCGCACCGTCACATCTAAGGAGCACCCAGCAGAGGGCGGGTGCAGCGGCTGAGATCGCTGCTGGCCTCAAACGTACAAAATACGCGAACCTGGAGTCTGCGTATGATTTCGTGCCGGTAGCTTTCGAAACCGCTGGCACGTGGGGCTCCGAAGCTAAGGAGCTTATCAGGGGTGTCGGGCGGCGACTGAAAGAAAAGGGCGAAAATCCCCGCGCGGGGCTCTTTCTAGCACAGCGATTATCAATAGCAGTACAGCGCGGGAACGCGGCCAGTGTAATGGGGACGTTTGGGCAGGGGGCATTGCGCGGGGGGCTTTTTTGACTTTTTATAAATATTTTATAAATAGGTATTAGATTTTAATTTTAAGGTGACATGTTTAATATATTAAATAGTTTAAAAAAAGATAGATAAGTATATAAGTACATATGTTTGGCGAGAGTGTGGCTTAGAATTTAGATGAGGAATTTCTATTGGAAATAAATGATAAAAATTCATGATTCAAATTAAAAAAAAAGATCAAAAAAAAATCAACCAACGTCAACAAATGTATTTTTTTTTACTTTTTTTTTATTTTTTTTTATTTATTTATTTATTTTTATTTTTTTACCAATCAATATCTAACCTTTAAAGTAACAAAATATTCAATATTAAATAATTCAAGGGAGTGAGCCTCAGAAAAAAGACCTTGCTGAGTAAGCTGTTTGGCAGGTTAGTGTTTTATTTTTGTTTTCTATAGCGGCAAGGTGCAAGGAGTTTCTATATCTATATTACATTCATAATAATTTAATGAATTAAGAAACTGTGTTCGATAATATGATAAATAAACGTTAATTAAACGAAAATATTGATTTTAATCAACTAAATAACTACAAATTTGTCTTTAAAGTAACAAAATATTCAATTTTAAAATAAATTGAAAAGTAGTCTGTTTGATAGCTTAGTCATTGTCTCCTGCGCGCGTGTATAATCTGTGTCTTCGAAAAAAGTAATACGTGCGCCATTTTAACAGATATTTCTTGTTGTAAAATGTGTTTTAATGTAATTAAAAAATAAACGATTTCTAAAAATAAGAAAAACAGTGATAAGTGTAGAACGTCGAAAATACTTGAAAGGATGGAAAGCGGGACCCTATTCATTGATATGCCTCCGATGTCTGTCTGTCTGTCTGACAGCGGGCTGTATCTCATGAACAGTAATAGGTAGAAATTAAAATATTCACAAATTGTGTATATCTGTTGCCGCTACAACAACAAATAATAAAAATAAAATTTAGGGGGACTCCCAAAGAGCTAAAGGGGAGCGCGAAAAAAAATTTTGTTCAGCCCCATCGAGTGGGGTATTGTTGCATTTTTTTTTATAGATATATTAAAGAAAAGGAATAAAATGCCACCAGGTTTTTTCAAAATTTTGTTTTGGCTGTATGTCATGAACTGTAATAGCTAGGTAGATATTTGAACTTTTTACAGATTATGTATTTCTGTTGCTGCTATAATAACAAACACTAAAAATAAAAGAAAAATAAGGGAGGCTACCTTACTACAAACGTGTTTAAGGCGATTTTTTGCTTTAGCTCTATCGTAAACATGGAAATATTTGCAAACGTAAAAAATTGTTTATTTATAGTGCATAAGTAAACTAACAAATAATAAAAACTGATCAAGTGCGAGTCGGACTCAAAAAATCTAGCACAGAAAGTTACTGAAATTTCAACTAATATATTTAACTAATGTTAGCGGAAAGCGCACCGGCGCGAGTCCAACTCGCACTTGGCGGATTTTTTTTATAGAGGATGTGTGTTACTTACGTTGTAATTTGATGAGGTCACGCGTGTGGGTAGGAATGGGTCAGCCGTGTGTGCAGCAACAATCTGGGCGTCTTGTGCCAGAGTTGTAGCTCTTTGGTAAAGGGCTCTATGATGAGCTTCTACGAGTATAGAGCCTTCCTCTTCCCACCGCCTTATCCAAAAATAGATCGTTTGTCTAAAAATAAAAGCATAAAAGCGAATTATTTTATGCTGTAAAATAATATATTTGAAAATGAGTATCTTGTCTAATAGTCATTTCGATGTATTTTTGTTAATAATAATAATATGATATTTGTTAGTTTCTCTTTCTTTCACACAGAAACGGATCGTTGTGATTTTTAATTTGTTTGTATGAATCACAATTAAAATTAATTGGGCCATAAATTTGTGAAATTGGCCTAGAAGGTGTTATTGTTGGTTTTGAGAACTTACTTGAATGTGTCTGATTTTACCCCGTTATTGTAAGTAAAGAACACGCCAAAATCTACCCATTCTTTAACCAGATTTAAAATAAAAAATCTACGACTGGCCCCAAAATGTAAATCATAAACTATGAATATTTAAAACCAACAACCATTTATATTTAACGAATTTTATTCTTCATTTTCTACAAGAAAATTCTGTGGCTTTAAATTTTTTGAATGATATTTTGTCACCCTTTGATATTCAAGAATGATCCCCAGATGAATACCTACACAATAAATACCGTGATGCAATAAATATTAAATCCGTTTCAACGTATAAATAATAAAGCAAAGAAACAAACTTTCACATGAACAAAAATTTGAATAATTAACTATTAAATTATTTTAATTAGACTTACCGATATTCCCATTCTCCGTCCAATTTCTGAAACGGTATGCCCACTTCGCCGTAATGCTATTATCGTTTCGCGGTCAATTCTCGATATTTGTGGTGCCATGGTGTGGCTAGCAAAAGTGCACGTGCGACTTCACCCCTGATGAATTATAACTGGCATAGAGCAATATTGAATGAGCGACCGACCGGCCGAATGGGAACCACCCCTTTTATTTCGACCAATCACTGCGTTTCACGTCACAGGAACTCAATGTCAAGCTTGTTGCGCTCTTAGCTGTACTGGTAAAAATATATGGGAATAGACCTAAAAAAATATTAAATAAAATAAATGAAAATAGTGAAATTAAAATAAAAGTTGATCCATTAAAATTATTTTTTCCTAATAAAGTTTTAAATTCTAAATGAAGTTTATTAAGAAAAAAAATTCAAAAAATAAAATGACGATTAGGTAATAATCAGAATGAGTAGGGAATAAATATTAATCCAATAAAAGTTCTTAATCAATTTAAAGGTAAATTAAATAAATTAGTTGAGGGGTCAAAAATTTAAAATAAATTTGTTATCATTTTCAGTTGAAACTTTTAATTATTTTATTAATTTAAGATTTTGATTTATTTATTTTAATAGTAAAGATGAAATAATTTATAATATTAAAAACAATAAAAATTATAATAAAATAAATAAATGATAATATTCAGTAAATAGGTATTATTTGTGGGATAAAAGAGTATTATTTAAAATAATAATTTAAATTTAACATATTTATGTTATAAGTTTAACTAATTCTTTGAATCATTAGAAGTAAATGCTAATTTACTATAAAATGGTTTAAGAGACCAGTACTTGCTTTCAGTCATCTAATGAAGAATAATTATTAATTCAATTAATAAAATTTTTAATTGAAATTCTTTCAATTACAATAGGTATGAAACATGATTAGCTCCACAAATTTCTGAACATTGACCAAAAAAAATTCCGGGTCGGTTAATAAAAAAATTTGTTTGATTTAATCGACCTGGGTTAGCATCCTTAACTCCCAATGATGGGATAGTTCAAGAGTGAATTACATCTGTTGCAGTAACTAAAATTCGAATTTGGTTATTTATGGGAAGAACAATTCGGTTATCAAAATCTAATAATCGAAAATTATTTTTAGATAATTCATTAGAGGGGATTATATAAGAGTCAAATTCCATATTTTTAAAATCAGAATATTCATAACTTCAGTATCATTGATGTCCAATTGATTTTAATGTAATTAAAGGATTATTTAGTACATCTAGTAAATATAATAAACGAAGTGAGGGGAGAGCAATAAAAATTAAAGTAATTGCTGGTAAAATAGTTCAAATTAATTTAATAGTTTGTTCTTCTAATAAAAATCGATTAACATATTTATAAAAAAATAATCTTATTATTAAATATCCTACTAAAATAGTAATTATCAATAAAATAATTAAAGTATGATCATGAAAAAAAAAATTTGTTCTATTAGAGGGGAAGTTCCGTTTTGTAAATTAAAATTCGATCATGTAGCCACTTCTAAAAAAAGGATAAATCCTTTATAAATGGGGCTTAAATCGATCACATAAAATCTGCCATATTAGAAATTACTTAAAATAGGTAAATCATTATATGAGTGTTCAGCCGGAGGTAAAGATTGATATCATTCAATAGAAGATGACATATTCAGGGAAAATAAAATAATACGCTGATTAATTATAGATTCTCAAATAATAATTAATATTAATATTACTGCTAAAAGGGAAATATAAGATCCTAATGATGAGATTATATTTCATCAAGATACATTAAATTAAAATTACTTTTATTAAATTCATTTTCAATTATTTCAAACTTCTTTTTCAATACTAATTCTTTATAAAATTTTTATTTTTTTCTTTTAAAATTCTTTAACCCCCATTAAATATTTTAAATTTTAAAATTATTTTTATTAATTTTATATTATTAATTCCCCCCCTTCAAACTAATTAAATATATTAATATCTTTTCAATGTAAATGAAAAACTTACTCAAGCTCTAATTTGATCTTTCTAGAAACACTTTCCAGAACCTCTACTTTGTTACGACTTATTTCAATTTTTTATGAAAGCGACGAAATTAATTATTTCAAACTAGTATTCATTTAAATAAATTTATTGTAATCCATCATATTCTTAATTATAATCTGCATCTTGATCTGATTTAATTTTTAATTTTAATTTTCAAATATTATTTTTTATAAAAAATATTTTTTTAACAACATTATACAAAATTTTAAATTAAGTAAATTTATTCGTGGATTATCAATTATTAGACAGATTCCTCTAAATGAACTAAAATACCGCCAAATTATTTAAGTTTCAATGAATAATTAATTACTATTTAGAATGTGTTGTCATTAATTTACTTCTCTAGAATATAAAGTTCTTAAAATAGCAATTACATATGATTGAATAATAGCGACTGCTGATTCTAAAATTAATAAAATAATTTGAATTAAAATTAAAAATGAAGGAAATCTTTTACCAGTTCCTCTTAATAAGGTTATAGGTAAATGTCCTGCAATTATATTAGCAGTTAAACGAACTGCTAATGTTCCTGGTCGAATAATATTTCTAATTGTTAAAAAAATTATTGTGGCTTAAATATTTTTAATAATTCTTATTTAAGATAAGATAAATTATATTAAGTATGTAGGCACATACTACTTAGCAGCACCTTCTTTGCGACACCGAGTGAGGCCTCCTTGCTTCAGGAATAGACTGGCAGCTGAGTATTGAGTTAGCTGTCGATCTGATGAAGCGTCAAGGTGAAAGGGCGACACAAGACAACACGTCATCTGGTTGAATTGTGATCGGGCTTTTAGCTCTGACGATTTGTCTGGTTTCCTGAAGATATGATTGGTGGGGTTGCAGCACAGGACGTACAATTATAGCGTTGACTGTAATAACTATCCAGGGTCAAACTGAGCCAGAAGGGTCCGGGTGCCTCACCACAAACCCGGAGCCCGTAACATGACATGACAATAATCGGATCCTGGTTGTTTATACCTGAACCCACAATAATCCTAGATGATTTTGATATTTATGGCCTCCTGCGCCGATATCAGAAGCGGGATAAAGATACACAGCTCAAGATTTTAATCATGTGTGCAAGCATTTCAGTTTCACGGATCTGCGTAAAAGTACAGTCGTGGCGAGAAATTGTTTAGCAAGTACAATAAAGAAAATTAATTGCTGTACATACATTTTATGATAAAAAAAGAACCAAGTTTAATGAGTTTTAATACCAGATATGTCGTAATGTTCAAAATTATATGCGCTTAGATGGTGACAAAAAGCGTAATTTGCAAAAGTATCGTAAATTAGAAAGGGGTTGATGATTTTTTTTAAATAGTGGATGTTAAAGGCGCTTACGGTACATACGAAGAAGACAAGACTTGCTTGTGGTTGTGAAATTATGTAATTTTCGACTTTGTAGAATGGAATCAAAGTTACGTACGGTAGCGACGATGTGCTCCTACGCTGTTTTTATACAAAATTAACCAGATTAACCAGATGTCTGTAAAATTAAAATGGAAATAAACGAAATCTGAATGAATACCGATTAAATAAAAAACAAAATGCAATGAAATGAAACGAAACAAAATAATTTGATCACACAGCTAATGCTGACTGGTTGAAATGGTGTTCGCTGTTAGGCATGCTCTGTGACTGTAGGATGCCAGTTGAAACCAAGAACACTAAATACAAGTTTACAAAATAGTGGAGAAGCAACATTTTTGAGTCTCAATGATAATGAGCATCTTAATTAGAAATTTCGTGTCAACTCAGTGTGTGAAAGACTCAGTAGATTCGTATTTGCGTCAATGAGTTTCGCAAACAATATCAAAAGATGCTACACTAACTGCATATCATGGATATCAGGTCTGTCGTCAGTCCTTAGCTATGGTCTGATATTTATGGGGACACAGCGTTAATCTAGAGGATGTGTTCAAATTGAAAGATGTTCTTCTAGCAAATAAACGATTTGATTGATTGTTTGAAAATCTGTGGTAGACTCGCGATTCTCTACAGGGACGAATGTTGGATACTTAATAAAACTATGTAACCAAAATCCATGTAACCGAGATGAAAATGCTTAGATGGGCCGGTGGAACTTAATTGGATAGACTCAGGAACGTACATGTTAGTGGCACTTTCAAAGTATCGCCTATTCTAGACAAACTTCAATAAAGTCAGCTCCGGTGGTATGGATTATGTGATGCGCTGAGAAGAAGAGCACCACTTTGAGTCTGTGCTAAATATTGACAAAGGGAAACAAATCGAAATAAGCCCTGGGATGCCAAAGAGCTTCTTGGTTGATAAAAAATGCAAGGACTCACAAAAAATATTGTGGCCGATTATAACGACAGAGTCAACTGTTGAAAATGTATTCAGGGGGTCGATTCCAAATTAAAATGGGAAGAGGCATGGAGGAAGAAAAGAGATAGACAGTGTACTGATTTTGATACATTGTGATTGATGATGAAAATCAACAAGCCAGAGCCATATTCTTAGCAATATCGAACAGCAGAAATGGAATATATGGGAATTTCGAATAATGTGGACTGTCTGTACATAGACAGAATTATGTTGTTGATACCTACCTTATGGATATCTGGTGAGCATGTTCCTTATTGTGAGATAGTATGATATTGTGACCCACGTAATTTGAAATTGCTATGTTGATAATATGATTTGAAGTTACTCAGTTGGTTTGGGTGGTTGTAGGGTGATTACTGTTGAGCTGATAGAAAGGACAATGTCGTACGGGCCAGCCCGATTCGTTGGGTGGTTGAAGGTTCGCATTGGCCCAATCTGTGTTTGCGAAGCTGGTCGGACAGTGGCGGATCCGGTCCATGCCCATCGGGGCTGGTCGAAGGGACACACTGGTCCGGGCCAGGCTTTGTTGATGGTTGGAAGGACAGTGGTGGATCATGTCACCGTGCCCATTAGGGATGGTTGAATGGACACACTGGTCCTGTCCGTGATTTATGTGGGAAAGATGTCATCCGGTCCATAGTGAGATGGTCGAAAGGGTACATGCTTTCAGAGTTGGGTTGAAGGGGCACATGCCTTCAGAGTAACTTCACAATGAGTGGTTTCAGTTTTGTGTGTGATGATGATCTTGATTGTCAGGATAGACGAGCGGATTGCTTGGTGATCTTGTTTTTATTTGTTTTAAGACATTGTTAATGGATTAACGCCCGAGGACGGTCGTGTTGTCAGGACGGCCGTGTAGGCACATACTACTTAGCAGCACCTTCTTTGCGACACCGAGTGAGGCCTCCTTGCTTCAGGAATAGACTGGCAGCTGAGTATTTAGTTAGCTGTCGATCTGATGAAGCGTCAAGGTGAAAGGGCGACACAAGACATCAACACGTCATCTGGTTGAATTGTGATCGGGTTTTTAGCTCTGACGATTTGTCTGGTTTCCT
This sequence comes from Athrips mouffetella, assembly GCA_947532105.1. Lineage (NCBI taxonomy): Eukaryota > Metazoa > Arthropoda > Insecta > Lepidoptera > Gelechiidae > Athrips > Athrips mouffetella. The sequence goes on along the minus strand of CANNWQ010000005.1, from coordinate 325,848 downwards.
GAAGATATGATTGGTGGGGTTGCAGCACAGGACGTACAATTATAGCGTTGACTGTAATAACTATCCAGGGTCAAACTGAGCCAGAAGGGTCCGGGTGCCTCACCACAAACCCGGAGCCCGTAACATGACGTGACAATAATCGGATCCTGGTTGTTTATACCTGAACCCACAATAATCCTAGATGATTTTGATATTTATGGCCTCCTGCGCCGATAAGTAATATTTTTTGAATGCAAATCAAATGTTTTTAAAAACTATTATCCTAAATTTAAAATTTATTAATTAGTTCAGTTTAATATATTTTCATTTCATTCATGGTATAATCCAATTAATAAAATTATTAAAAATAAATTCTAATTTTGATTCATATGTTAAAATTTACTATTAAAAATGATGAGACTATAGGTAGAATTAAAGCAATTTCTACATTAGAAGATTAAAAAAAATATTGTAATTAAAAAAAATGAAGAGAAAATGGAATTCGAGCAGAAGATTTAGGGTCAAATCCACACTCAAATGGAGAAGATTTTTCTCGGTCTCTAAGTTTTTTTTTTTTATAAAATTACAGATAAAAATATTATAAAGTTTGAAATTAAAATAAAAAATTAAGTTATAATTAAAATTAAATTAATTATTTATATTAAATTTTTTTAAACCTTTTGATTGGAAGTCAAATAAACTAAATATATTATATAAATAGTTAATTACCTCATCAATAAATTGAAATATAAAGAAATAATCATACATCTACAAAATGTCAGTATCAGGCAGCCGCCTCAAATACAAAATGATGGTTATTAGAAAAATATTATTTAAATGACGAATTAAACATACGATTAAAAAAATTGTTCCAATAATAACATGAAGTCCATGGAATCCCCTTGCTATAAAAAATGTTGAGCCATAAATTCTATCTGCAATTGTGGAAGGGGCTTCAATATATTCATAGGCTTGTAAAATAGTGAAATAAATTCCTAAACAAATAGTAATGAATAATCCTTGAGTTATTTGGGAATAATAATAATTATTATTATATGATGAGCTCAAACTACAAATCCTAATAATCCAATTGCTATCATAGCATAAATTATTCCTAAAGAGCCAAAAGTTTCTTTTTTTCCTCTTTCTTGTGAAATAATATGGGAGATTATACCAAACCCAGGTAAAATAAGAATATAAACTTCAGGGTGACCAAAAAATCAAAATAAATGTTGATATAAAATAGGATCTCCTCCTCCAGCTGGATCGAAAAATGATGTATTAAGATTACGATCAGTTAAAAGTATGGTAATAGCCCCAGCTAAAACCGGTAATGAGAGAAGAAGAAGTAATGCAGTAATACCTACTGATCAAACAAATAATGGTATTTGATCAAAAGAAAGTGCATTAATTCGTATATTAATAATTAAAGTAATAAAATTAATTGCTCCTAAAATTGAAGAAATTCTTGCTAAATGTAGAGAAACAATTTCTAAGTCAACAGAACTTCCTCCATGGGCGATATTAGAGGATTATTATTTCAACCTGTTCCGGCTCCATTTTCTACAATTCTTCTGGAAATTAACAGAGTAAGAGAAGGGGGTAAAAGCCAAAATCTTATATTATTTATTCGTGGGAAGGCTATATCAGGAGCTCCTAGTATTAAAGGGACTAATCAGTTTCCGAATCCTCCAATTAAAATAGGTATTACTATAAAAAAAATTATAATAAAAGCATGATGCTGTTACAATAGTATTATAAATTTGATCATCCCCAATTAAAGATCCTGTGTTACCTAATTCTGCTCGAATTAATAAACTTAATGATGTTCCTACTATTCCTGATCAAACTCCAAAAATAAAATATAAAGTTCCAATATCTTAATGATTTGTAGAATATAATCATTTTCGCTAATAAAATGGCTGAGTTATAAGCGATAAATTGTAAATTTATTAACAAGATATTTCTTTTTTATTAAAATTTTAAAGTTAAGCCGTATATTCATTTAATAATGATATAAAATTGCAAATTTTAAGGAATAATATAAATTATTAAGGCTTAAAGAAATTTCTTTATAAATAATTTTGAAGATTACTAGTTTAATTTAACTTAAAACCTAAGTAAAAAAAAGTTCTAAAAATTACTCCTAAAATAGAAATTAAACTGAAAAATTAATTGTAGAAAAATATTTGTTTTTAATAAAAAAATTAAATCATTTTAATATAATATAATTAAATATAAAAGATGAATAAATAATTCGAATGTAAAAAAAATATATAATTAATCTTATTATGATAAAAATAAATGTTAAAATAAAAATTTAATTTTTTAATAAAAAGTTAATTGTAATTCATTTAGGGAAAAATCCAATGAATGGGGGTAAACCCCCTAATGAAAGAAAATTAATAAAAATAAATAATTTACCTAAAGGATTATTATTTAAAATAAATAATTGATTAATAAAAATTATGTTTAATATATTAAATAAAAAACGATTTAAGCCCCATTTAAAAACGATTTATCCTTTTTTTAGAAGTGGCTACATGATCGAATTTTAATTTACAAAACGGAACTTCCCCTCTAATAGAACAAATTATTTTTTTTCATGATCATACTTTAATTAATTTATTGATAATAGCTATTTTAGTAGGATATTTAAAAATAAGATTATTTTTTAATAAATATGTTAATCGATTTTTATTAGAAGAACAAACTATTGAATTAATTTGAACTATTTTACCAATTTACTACAATAATTTTTTTTTATATTATTTAAATAAATAAAAATTTTACAAAAATTTGTATGTAAAATAAATTTTATAATAAACTTTTCAAACTATATTTTTTTTTATTTATACGCATTATTTATAGTTTTTTTTATATTAAAATATTTAATAGAAATTAATAACTATTTAATATTTACTCGCTCACTCTCTTTATAATATTCATATTGAAAATAGAATTCATGATGTCTTTATAATTAATTTAGATAAAAATATATTAATATAATTATTATTAATTTAGGAACAGATTTATTATATTAATATATATATATATATATATATTAAATATTTAACATAATATTATATTAAATAAGATTAATTTTATAATTAATCAAATTTTTGAACCAATTTTAATATTTTTTATTTAAAAATAATTAAAAATAAGCTAAATTTAAGCTTTTGGGTTCATACCCCAAATATAAAGGAAACCCCTTTTTTTTAAATAAAGTGCCTATTTAAAGGATTATATTGATAGGATAAATAATGTAGAATTCTACCTTTATTATTTATATTTTATAGAATTAAACTATATCTAATAATATCAAGAATAATATAATAAGGAAAAACAGGACTAACCCTGCGCAAATCAATGAGTATAATTCAAGACCCAGCTGAATTTTATATAATATACAGACGTTACTTATAAATTACTCAGAACAGAGGAACTTAGCAGCAGTATCCTAACAAATGTAAAGAGAGAGATGAGGGACACCTTTATGTAATATTTCAAAACAGAGCCAATTCGCTGACAAAATTGAGAAAAACTAAAACCCTCTCCCTCTCTCCCCTTCCTCTCCCCCTCCTCATCCCTCTGTCTCTCCCCTTCCTTCCTCTCCCCCTGCCCCTCCCTCTTCCTTACCCCCTCCCTCTCTCCCTACCTCTCTACCTCTCTGCGTCTCTAAGTCTCTACCTCTCTACCTCTCTACTTCTGTACTTCTGTACCTCCCTACCTCTCTACCTCTCTACCTCTTCCTCTACCTCTACCTCTCCCTATCCCTACCCTTTACGCCAATTTAACCGCTATCCCTAACATAGAAACGACACCCATATTTATTTTTTTCAAACCAATCGCACCCAAACTCCATCCCCAGGGGGATGATGGTATTTCACGTCCACCACGTTGGATTTCAAAATTGTTGTAGTTTTCGTAATCAGCGACCCGATAAACCATACAAACGACACCCATATTCACATTTCAACCCTATTGCACCCCAACCCCATTCCAATGGAATGATGGTATTTTACGTCCACCACGTTGGATTTCCAAATTGTTGTAGTTTTCGTAATCAGCGACCCGATAAACATACAAACGATACCCATATTGATTTTCAGACTTTTTTACCCCATTTCCCTATTTTAGGGGTTGAACTTGGGGAGGAATTTCAATAACAGTGATGAACGTTGCATAGAATTACATCATTAATGCCTAAATAATAAATAATGTGGATTTTACTTTAAAAATAAAGAATTTTCAACTTCATCCCCCTTTTCACCCTTAAGAGTGTCGAATTTTCAAAAACCCTGAGACATGTAAATATTAATTTTTAGTTTTCAGCCTTAATACAAAATTTGAAGATCCTAACTTCAAAACTGACGGACTTTCATACAAACTTTCATCCCCTATTTTACCCCCTTAGGGAAGGAATTTTGTAAAACCCTTTCTTATTGCACCCCTAGGCCTCATAAGAAACTTACATGCCAAATTAAGAACGTCTAGACCCAGCGGTTTGGGCTGTGCGTTGATATGTCAGTCAGTCACCTTCTAGACCAGCAATGTTATCTAGACTGAACAATTTCTTGAATAAACATGAAACTTTACACTCAAATCAGTTCGGTTTCCGTAAAAATTCCTCTACTGCTCTTGCTTGCTTCCACCTCGTAAAATATATTACTGTACTGAGAGCGTTAACGAAAAAACTCCAATTGTATCTATATTCTTAGACATAAGCAAAGCGTTTGATTTTGTAGACCATGCCCGATTACTGTCTAAATTGGAAAGATATGGTATTAGAGGACAAGCGCAATTATGGATAGAGAGTTATTTGAAAAATAGAAAACAATGCGTCGAAAAATCAAAAGTATCCGGTTCAGACTCCAAAACTCAAACCAAAATATGCTACAAATCACAGTTCCTTGAAATCTGCTCTGGCGTTCCGCAAGGGAGCGTACTTGGTCCGCTATTATTTTTACTATACATACTTCCAGATGCAACACCACATAAATGCTTCCTTTTCTCAGATGACACTACTCTCCTTATTAAATCTCACAATAAGGATTCGTTCCAAGATGACATAAACAATGCACTCAAAAATGTAATTAATTGGATGACAACAAATAACCTCAGGGTAAATATTAGTAAGACTAAAATAATGCAATTTTTATCGTATCAGACAACTCCTTCATCTCTACAAATTGGTTACAATAATGACCTCCTCAGTGAACCTGACAATATTAAATTCTTAGGCTTAAATTTAGACAAACATCACAATTGGAAAACTCATATTGATTTAAAATGCAAAAGAATTGATCGCTTTGTGTTTGCTCTAAGAAGGTTACAGCAAACTGTTTCATCAGAGGCTGCCCTAACAGCATACTATGGTTATGTGTCCTCGATACTTGGTTATGGTTTAGTGTTGAAAAAATGTATACGTGCCACAGCGAATGCAGATTATTTAGACAGTTGCAAGCCACTCTTCCAAATGTATAAAATTTTACCCCTGCCGTGTATGTATATAAAAGAAGTATGTATGTTCGTTAAGTGTAATAGTCATATTTTTCCATTGCGTAAGGATTGTACAAATAGACAGCTCAGATCACAATACATAGACTTGTTATATAAGCCCCCTTGTAGATCTTTCATATATAGGAAAAATGCATTTAATTTGTGTATTGAGATATATAACAATCTACCAATTGAGCTGAAGTCATTGGAAGTAAAAGTCTTTAAACAGAATTTAAATAATTGGTTACTGGCACGCTGTTTTTATAATATAAGTGAATTTCTAGCTTTTAAATCTTAACTATAAGTACTTACCTATTTTAAGTTATAAGAGTTTGAAATTGAAAGTTTATGTTATTTAGATGATAGAACTGATGATAGATAAGATAATTTCATTTAAATATTTGCATGCCTGTTTAAGGTTGAATACTATGACATACCATTTATAATACCACCTTGTAAAGTGTATTCTGGCAAATAAATATGTTTGTATTTGTATTTCTTCTTTTATATATATAGATTTTAGACTAAGACTAGTAATAGTATTATTTTGTAACTAGTAATTTATTTGTTTTGTACCGTGTAAGTGAATAAATGATTTTTATTATATTATTATTTTGGCCCCTTTCACATTAATAATCATTTCTTCTCATATTTAAGAGCCGCGCTCTTGTCGGTGGAGCAATCTCCATTTCTCTCTGTCCTATGCCAATGATTTGACATCCTGATAAGACTCGACGTTTACCCTCTCTTTTATCTGGTCAAAATAAGTGCGTCTTGGTCTTCCTCTTCTGCCCTCTATTTTTCCTTCAATAATATTCTTTATGAACGTGTCATGTCTTATCAGGTGTCCGACCATCGTCCCTCTTCTCTTTTCAATGGTTCTCAGCAAATTTCTCTTCTCTTTTACTAAATCTAGAACTTCCTCGTTTGTCTTTTTCTCTGTCCAACTGATCCCTTCCATTCTCCTCCAACACCACATCTCAAACGCTTCTAACCTCTCTCCATCTCTTTGTGTTAGAGTCCACGTCTCTCAACCATATAATGCAATGCTCCAGATGTACACTTTTATCAGTCGTTTACGAACACTTCTAGAGATTTTAGCTTTTAAAAGGTGTTTTTTGTTGTTAAAAGCTGCTTTGGCCATTGCAATTCTAGAAACAACTTCAGGAGTGCATCTGGAGTCATTAGTAATTAAACTGCCTAAATATCTGAATTGTTTCACCGATTCTATTGGGACATTATTAAGATGAATTATTGTGTCGTTTGTTGCTGGTTTTTTCGAAACTGTTAACTTTTTTGTTTCTTACTGTTTATTTTTAATAATCATACTTTTAAAAAAAAAAATCATGTGCAATTTAGTTGGGCAACTATATTCTAAAACTATTCCAAATTTTAGGTCGATGGCATGAGTGGTTGCTGAGATATAGAGGTGTGACAGACAAACAGACAGACAGATGGATAGACAGATAGAGCCGCACCATAAGGGTTCCTTTTTGTACCATTTCGGTATCAAAACCCTAAAAAAAGATAAACAGTTTTGAGATGTGGTGTTGGCAGCGAATGTTGAGGATCCCGTGGACGGCTAAGAGAACCAACAAATCTATCCTAGAGCAACTGGGGGTCAAAATACGTCTGTCCACAACGTGCTACCAAAGGATTCTGAAATATTTCGGGCATATAACCAGAAGAGAGCCTGCTAACCTCGAAAAGCTGATTCTTCTGGGCAAAGTAGAGGGCAAAAGAGCGTGGGGAAGAGCACCACACCGTTGGTCTGACCAAATTAAAACCTTTCTGGACCTTGATTGGCTGAAGACAGACAGAAATGGAAGAGACTGGTTGAAACATCCACGATGGCGTTCCAAGTCAGACACGACCTTCAGTAACTGAAGAGTACGACTAAGAAGAAGAAGTCGATTACAGATTTGTCGCCAAAAATATAGATTTTTGGGTTTTATTGCAAGGTTAGAACTGCTTATTATAGTTTAACGTTACTAATATGTTTAAATAAGTTTATTATTGCTGAAAATGGTAACGTTATGTCACAATTCATAGTTGTTTGCAAATAAAAGATATTTGAATTTTAGTTGATGTCGCACGGGTTTTGATGTCATGAATGTTACGAAGTGTAACGAAATGTGTAACGTTACAGTCATGATTTATTGTTTGTTTGTTTAGCTTTTTGATGGTCATGCACGTAACATTTAGTCATGTACGTAACGTGTGTTACGATGTCATTAATGTTATTTGCACAATTTTTCGTGGCCATACCCATTTAACTCCTAGATAAAAAAGTAACGTTTATTGATAACTTACAGAATAATTTAAAATGCCAAAAAACGACTGAAGAAACTAGAGAAAGAAAAAGACCTAACAAAAAGAAGAGATACGAACACCTAAAACATAATTACCCCGAAAAATATAAACATATTCTTGAAAAGGAAAAAGAGAAGTACAAAAGGCGTAAAGAACAAGAGAAAATAAAAACTATAGCGGATATGACAGAGAAAGAGAGAAGAGAAAAGCCAGAAAGAAGTGGAAATTAAAAAAAGATCAAAGAGAAAAAGCTGCCGTCCTAAACCCTAATACTCAATGTGACCACTGAACACGGTGCATACTTGGGGTTCCATGTTATCCCTGAGAACTTGAAAACTAACTAAGTGACGCTGTTAGGTGATGTAAGAAACGCGAGTGTAAATATCCCATTTTATGACGTCACCACCGCCAGCAGCTGCAATGCTGTGGCTAAAACAGTTACAAGCGCCAATATGTTACCTTGCAAACCATCTACATCCAAATCCGTCGTTCCAGATTCATTTGATATCGGTTCCAGCAAAAAAAATCAAAGTGGTTTTGGAATCAATCAAAGAAAATAGCTATATATTAAATATAATATGAATGTAAGTTTCAATTACCTGTGATCAGAATGTCAAAAAAAATTTAAATAAATGATAAAAAATTTTGTGGGTAGACTTGAAAGAGTAAACAGCAAAATTTTGCTCTCATCAAATTTTATTCAGAATAAATAGTAAATGTACATTTAATGTTCTGAAACTTACCAACGGCATCAGTTGACCTACACTTAACATTTATCACAAACTTTCACACTTGAAATCCACTTATTCATGGAGAACACTGCGGCCAAACTTGCCAAGGGCATGGAGGACCTCACTGCATGGATTGATGCCAAGATGAGTGCATTCGAGCAGAACCAGCAGCAAGCGGGCGCTCCCACGGTAAAGAACTTGTCAGCGGACTACATCTGCTTCAAGGAAATTGTCTGGAAGGTGAATGGCATGCTGAAGGCGCAGTTGGAGCTATTAGTCAACGGTTTGGACCGGATGGAAACTCATTCGCGACGTAAAGTGCTGCTACTTCATGGAGTCACAGAGAAGGACACTGAAGACCTGCCTGTGACGTCCGCACGTCACAGGAGTAAGTAAGAGGTTAGAATAAATAATAATTAGACACCGTCGGGCCTCGTGTGAACTGGGATATATTTCAGTGTTAAGACACAACAAGTATAAGGTCAAATAGACTAACAAATCAATGCTACAATATTAATAACTCGTATCTTATTTAGACGTGTGTCCTGTACCACGGCCCGATAGAGACTGGCTGCATCGGCCAGCGCAGTGGCGATAGTTGGTGATTGACAGCCATTGTTCAAGCTGGCCCACCAGCATGGCCTGCTGTACACCACACCCCTTCCTTGTTTTAATTGTTTTATATCTGAAACAGCACAAGCAGTACACCATCCATTGATCAATGAAGCCTGCCTACAGCAGCCAACCCAGAACTTCCAGGAGGACCTTAATTTTAAAGCCCTGTGTTACTTTAACGCCTTTAGAGGAAGGCAAAAGTGAGAAACACCACTACATATCTTTCCTCCACCTTTTTTCTTTTTATTTTTATTTCACACCAACGGTTTCCATAGGTTTTCAGGTGATAAACAAACAAAAATACAAAGACTATTGAAAATAAATGAAATATGGCTTTAAATATTACAACTAAACCAAAACAATTACATGTTCTTCAGATACCTATTTATAATAAATATATATTTTTTTTCATATGGTTAGCACAGTTAACGAATTTTTGTTGTTCTAATTACACCTACTAAATTTATGATCTATACCCAGACCTAAAAACGCACGCTTCGAAGTACAAGATCACCCATGTCATCCAAATGTGTGGTGATGTCCTCAGAAAGTCGATCTTATTCGACTCATTACTAAGCACGTACTCGTACCTCAATCCACCCGCATATCTGGATCGAAGCGTCCAACCCTCCTTCCAAGACTATTATTGTTCTATATTATTTCTGTGAGCAGGGTGACAAGCATACACCAAACCATTCATTACATAATATAGATAGGCTAATGATAGCTTTCAGATGAATGATCTCTGGTTACCACGGTGTTTTTTTCCATATAAAAAGGAAACCAAAGTTCTCCTGATCGCAATAAAATACTATGTCCCAATTTGACATAAATTAATAAGGTGGTGATATCAATTGAAGTTATTTGTCAATATAATTTCACTATTAGTACCTTTAATCTGAATGTCTAAAAACTAAAACAATTATTCTTATCGTTATTTTTTTGTGTGTGGGTATATTTATATATACTGGACCCAATAATGCCATGACGTGAAGAATTCCAATTGAATGAGTTTACTTCAGAGTTTTGTTTTGTGAGAAATACTTAGTTATACTTAGTTACCTGTATATATTATAATAAATCTCACCACAATTAACTTGAAATATGTTGTGGAAAACAGTTTTTTTTTTTATCAATTTTCAAAACTTAGGTAGTGTAAAATTTTTGGAACTGTTTTTTGTTGTATTTTTTTTCGTTTCAATAAAATTTGTAAATGAATTATTTATAAATATGGACTTTAGTTACTTTTGTAATTTTGACAACTTAAGTTGAATGACAGCCCTTCGGTACCAAAAGATGAATGTATTAACCTCGTATTAACAAAACACCGCGCCGCCGGTGGGCAGAGTATTACGAGTATACTAGCTTAATTTTTTTTTCTAATTTCATAAGACCTTTGCTCACTTATTTCTAGCGCAATTGCCGCTTTTCCACTTTGTTGATTTTTATTATCTTACCTGTACCGTGTTTGTTAGCAAATAAACTTTTTAATTAAATTTTTTATTTCATTAAGAGATATTCATTTGTTTAAGCAAATATACACCTACTTAAGATCATAGGTATCTTTATTTCCACAACGCTTTTGAGGAGTATTTTGTTGCTTTACATGTTATGTTATGTATAAGAAAAGTTATACAAGAAAACCTAAATTAAAAATACTTTTCTACAATTACCTGAGAGGCTTATTTACTACAAAAATCCCATTAGGTAGCGGGATAAATATTTTCGTTTTTTAAATTTCAATGATTTCTTTACACCTCCGGGCAGACAACCTTTTTTTGTTTAACCTATATTACAAAAGGTATGTTATTATGCCTGTACAGGGACCAAGCTACTTTCCAACCAAAGTTTATATCTAAGTTTGTACAAATTTTAAATTGGTGCCTACCATCAATGATAGGTTAGTTTTTTACCGTTGCAAATGGACAAACCACTGGTAGTGGTCGGTTGCAAACACAAAATTTATTTCTAACATTATAAAATGTATTTATTTAATCATCCTTAAAATCAATTGCTTCTTACAATTTATTTATTTATTGATTAACACGACAAGAAGACATAATCCTATGTCTTGATTTAGGCACTCAACAATAATAGGTAGGCATTATTTTTGGTTGTCTTGGCCTATAGAACAAAATCAATATTGCTTTAAGATGTAATAAGTACACATAATTGTCTATGTACCGTACCTTCCACTTCAAGTGGGATCATTCAATACATACTAGTTACACTCCGATGTACCTACTTATGAGTAGTTGTAGGTATACTTCACTGTCATTAATACTGAGCGAGCAGCCGTGATCCGTTCAGAACACAGCACAACGTCTCCCACTGCCTGTACAACTTTTTTGTTTTTCATTGTTGTTCGAAGTAGGTATGTTACTTCATACTACTTTGATGACGTAATCGGACAACAAGCTTTTCAAACTTTTCACCGGGCTCTTTTTTTTATTAATCCAAATAAGTGCCGCTTGTAGACTTTGCATTGTTTGGGTGAAAAGCAACGATTAAGTTATGTTATTGCAGCCTTGTATACAACACCGGTATCCTCTTAATCGTCATCATCCGGAATATTGTGGTATATCCCTTGCAATGTTAACCCTCCAACATGCATGTGTAGCCATTTTTTCTTTAGAAAACTTTCCTAGCGTAAACTGACGGAACCAGCTTCGCTTAAACAATCTAATAGCTCCAGAGGAGGTATGTTGGACATTTTGGGGTGACCTACGTCACTAATTCTTTGTTAGTACCAACTGACAATGGCAGTTTACTAAAGGACGCACATCATACGATATATTTCTTATTCCTTTGTTAGTACCAACTGACAATGTCAGTTTACTACTGAGCGCACATTAAACGATATATTTCTATGTTAGTACCAACTGATAATGTCAGTTTACTACTGAACGCACATTATACGACATAAAATTTCTTTGTTAGTACCAACTGACAATGTCAGTCTACTACTAAACGCACATTACACGACATAATATTCCTTTGTTAGTACCAACTGACAATGTCAGTTTACTACTGAACGCACATTATGCGACATAATATTTCGTTGTTAGTACCAACTGACAATGTCGGTTTACTACTGAGCGCATATTATACGATATAATATTTCCTTGTTAGTACCAACTGACAGTGTCAGTTTACTACTGAGCGCAAATAGATAAACACTTTATTGTCACACACAAAACACATTAGCAATTACAAAAGAGAGTCTTAAATCTAGGGTGACAAAGGCGGTCTTATCGCTGGGAGCGATCTCTTCCAGACAACCTTTGCATGTAGGAAAGTGTGATAGAGAACTGCAGTAGTGTGCCAATCTATAATATTTGTATACTTTTACAATACAATATGTACATATACAAATATATATAATATATATAAATATATATATACAAATAAATAATTTAGACATAGGAATAAATGTAACATACACAATAAATAAATATATATATAATATATATATAACAGCAAAAGGTATCATATAAGTAGTTGTTGCAAACTAAGGAACTATTTTATGAAGGAAATGTTTATGTAATTTAGTTTTGAAAACAGCTAGTGACTTGGAGTGACGAATATCTGACGGCAAATCATTCCAGAGACTGACAGCTTTCAACGTAAACGATTCCTTATAGTAACCTGACCGAGTTAATGGAATTTGCAGTTGATTGTCAGTTTTAGATCGCAGATCACGAGAAAGATCAGAACTGTGGTATCGGAAACGTTCTTTAAGGTATGATGGAGTACGGGGGTCATGCAGTATGTTGTAGAGAAGTGCAAGGACATGCTCATCACGACGCAATCTGATAGGCAGCCATTTTAACTTGCTCCTGTATTCAGACACATGGTCGAACTTACGCAGTCCAAATATGAATCTTATGCAAAGGTTTTGCAGGCGTTGGAGCTTATTAAGCAGGTCCTCATTAAGGTCAATGAGGCAGACATCAGCATAGTCAAGTATTGGTAAGAGTAAGGACTGCGCAAGTTCAACTTTGGTCTTCACGGGGAGCATGTTTTTCCATCTGCGAAGCGCACCAGCAGCAGCAAATACTTTACGACTTGTTTCAGTAATGTGTGGCCGCCAAGAAAGAGTGTTATCAAATAGAACACCAAGGTTTTTGACAACCTTGCTGTAAGGCAACGCAACGTGACTGAAGGTGACAGGTGGAATGACGTCAAAATTGAGCCGTGATATCTATTTAGAGCCTCCAATGATGATAACCTGCGTTTTGTTCGGGTTTACTAGAAGGCCATGAGACTCACTCCAACGATGGACAGTCGCGAGATCGTCGTTGAGTTTGGAAACCAGATACACGATATCATCAGTGGAGGCATGCCAGTAAATTTGCAGATCGTCAGCATACAGGTGGTAATGACAAGATAGGAGGGGAGTTAGGAAATTGATAAAGATTGAAAAAAGGAGAGGGGAGAGGACACCACCCTGAGGCACACCAGTAACCACGTCGCAACAATCTGACAGTTTGTAATCAGCACGGATGCGCTGTCGGCGCCCGTAGAGATAACCACGAAACCACTCAGCTGCCGTGTCCGAGACGGAGAGAGATTTTAACATGGCCAAAAGAATGTCAAAATCAACGTTATTGAAAGCATTACTGAAGTCTAGTAGAGCAATTGCTGTAACCTTTTGATTTGACATTTCGAACCGGATGTCATCGGACACTTTAGTCAGAGCAGTAACGGTGCTATGTCCCGGGCGAAAACCAGATTGAAAAGGGCTGAGAATATTATTTACGTTGACAAACAAACTAAGTTGGTGCTGCACAAGGCGTTCAAGGACTTTGGATAGGAAAGGAAGGATGGAGATAGGTCTGAAATGTGAAGGTAAAGAAGGATTAGAGATCTTAGGAATAGGAATTACTGCAGCCTCACGCCAGCAGCTAGGGAAGGTACTGTTACTGAGCGAGTAGTTAAAGATATGGCACAGAATAGGTAACAGGGTTTTAAGCCCAAGTAAAATCATCCTGCGGCTTATGCCATCAACACCTTCGGCATTAGATTTGATGGTAAGAATGTGATTTTCAACTTCACGCTCAGTAACAGATCTAAAGCTGAATATACCATATATTTCTTATTTCTTTTTAGTACCAACTGACAATATCAGTTTACTACTGGGCATACACAATACCACATATTCCTTATTTCTCTTTAGTACCAACTGACAATATCAGTTTACTACTGAGCATAAATTATATCACATATTCGTTAATTCTTTTTAGTACCAACTGACAAAATCAGTTTACTACTGAGTATAAATTGTACCATCCGGACTAGTCATAAAATACCTATTGAAATTGTAAACACAACTTTCAATGTATAATAAACATTGGTTCTTAGCCTCCACAACTAAAACACATAGTTTAAAACCCTTTTTTGTAGATTTCCCATTGTTAAAAGTATGTGCACTTGATTAAATTAACATGTAGGTATTTTATGTAGCTGGTTGAGCATATTTTCTCAGAAAGTACCCGGGCGACCAAGCTTCACACTATAATAGCAGCTTCAACATTAAAATATCATCGGGTGAGCAAGCTGTGCTACCCGCCAACAGATGACGCTGTAGGTTTTTGCCTAAAACGCGGTACTTTATAAAAATGCTTAAAACACGGGGAAAACGAATTTTCTCAGACACAGACTCAGCTAGATTGATACTTCGCACCCGAATACCCCCGCATGGTAAATTTCATCAAAATCGCTGAGCCGCCCTCGAGAACCCGATTACAAATATTTAAACAAATATTGCATAGTAGCATGTGGTACAATTAAGAGATAAGATAAGATAAGATAAGATAAGATAAGATAAATTTATTTCTTTATAAAACTTAGTCTAATTACATATTCACTTAGCCTAAAAGTTAATACGAACTCGGATTAATAATGACGAAGATACCTAAACTAAGTAACTTAATACTTGTATCTCAGGTACCACTTGTCATAACAAATCAGCCCTCGAGTGAAAGTATGTAAATTAAAATAAAGAAACAAACTGATAGATTAAAATAACAACATAAAATAAGCTTAACCTAATTACTTATTTAAAGTGACGCGTCTGCTATTGCAGTTGTTGAGCAGACAATTTGCAATTTGACATAGTTTTAATCTTGATGACTTGCTATAACTTTTCTTGCGGTGGCCTGAATATTTTTGTTTGTTACTTTTTATAATAGTTAAGTTATTATTTTCCTTTTGTCTAAGATTAAAATAATTATTTTTAAATATCGTTGATTCGTCGCTAGAATTGTGCGGCGGTTTAGGCGCCCTCATAGTCTATGTTATTTATGTACCTAGTCTCGGCGCTCTTTTTGGCTGGGCAATTTACGTCTCCAGTTTTGTGGTTGCTAGGTTTTTTAAAACGTAGGCAAGTTGCGCATTTCGGTGGTTCATCACGCTTGATACATTCCTTTATAGGGTGGCCAGTGCCTCCGCAGTGTCCACACGTTTGGTCTTCATCCCGACATTTACCAGCCACATGTTTGTTCCAGCTTAATACTTACTGTTAAACAATTCCACAGGTATTTTTAATTTCTCGGCTTCACCATCAAAACTTATTAGTACCGGTCACTACTCGACCTACTACTTCTCAAAAGGGTAGGAAGTTACTCATCAGTACAATAATATTCTAATGCACTGAAAACAACCTGCCAGAGCGATGCATTTTTGTCCCGTGCGCCACCGCCCGATCACCGCTAAATGTAAACAAAATAATTTAGTATGATAAAGGTAAAGTTCTGCCACGAATTAATGAAATCAATTAGGTACAGTCAACGGTGGGTAATTCCCATCTGTATCACTGCTTAGGTACCTATGGATTCTTATTCTTAAATTTATCCTCACTACACTTTCGGCAAATAGATAATATGCAAAACTTTATAAAACTTATTCGCTTTTGCAGGCAAACATATTCATTTCTTACTTATTTGTTGGCGTGATGGCGCAGGAGAAAAAACATCACGTAGCGGTATAATTTCGCTTCTTCCTTCCTTTTTTTTTCAAATACATCTTAAGGTACTTAGACTTACTTACTCTGAAATTCGTCGCAAAAAAATCCCATCTTCGTCGCCACGTGTGACGTCCGCACGTCACAGGAGTAAGTAAGAGGTTAGAATAAATAATAATTAGACACCGTCGGGCCTCGTGTGAACTGGGATATATTTCAGTGTTAAGACACAACAAGTATAAGGTCAAATAGACTAACAAATCAATGCTACAATATTAATAACTCGTATCTTATTTAGACGTGTGTCCTGTACCACGGCCCGATAGAGACTGGCTGCATCGGCCAGCGCAGTGGCGATAGTTGGTGATTGACAGCCATTGTTCAAGCTGGCCCACCAGCATGGCCTGCTGTACACCACACTGCCTATAAGGGTGAAGGAAATTTTTTGTGGCCAAATAATAATAATAATAATAATCCATAGCCCCTCCTCCATAACCCTAGTAACGTTAGTTTCCTTTTTATTGCAATAGTTTACTGCACCCATCGGGTATTACCTCTGATGCATTTTATGGGTGGGTGTACTTAGAGGCAAGACCCGAAAGGTCAGTTCCATCTCACAATTTAGATTAGTGTCTCAAACGGCCTCTACGTGTTGGACCCATGTCCCCACGCAAGCCTAAGGCCCGGGTTTCGGCCCGTGAACTCCAGCCAGAGACTACAATAATAATAATAAATAAAATTTATTTAGCCAAATTACATAGGGTTTGCACTTAAAATTACAAAACAGTAAGTAGGTAAGTAGGCTAGTTTAAGGCACAAAAGAAAGGATCCCCTGTCTTTCACGCTAGGAAAACCTGTGTTGTGAAAGTCAGTGGTTCGGCTCTATCCAAGATATTTACTTTCTTAGCAAAGTACAAGATCAAGTGCATCAAAATAAACACTAATTTAATTTAATTAAATCTAATGAATTAGAATTAAGTTGGTGAAGGGTGCTTGATATGTGAAGTGTATGGATGTGTGTATGTGTTAATATATATAATATGTGTATTTATATATAAGTGTGTGTGTGTGTGTGTGTATGTATGTGTGTGAGTATATATGAATGGATGGAGATAATATAGTCTAGGTTTTCTACGATATCAGATCTTCAGTTTCTTTATAATCTAAGGTGAGCAACCATAGTCTTACTTTCTTTTTTAACTCATAGCTTTTCAGATTAACTATGTCTAAAATAGTATGAATTTTGTTGTACAATCTCCTACTTGTTGGACCAGACTGCTTATATGCGAAGGTAGTGTTACAGGGAGTTGTGGAGCATGCTGGCTTTTTTCGTCTTCTAGGAGGGGAGCTGCTATGTAAAGGCACAGTGGCGTGTTTACGTAAGGTTACTCTTAGAATAAATATTTGCCTAACCGTAAGTACTTTAGTATCCCTGTACAGCTGGACGGTCGGGTATCGCCAAGGTTTCCTATACATCACCTTCAGCACAGCTCTCTGAGCTCTTTCAAGATTTATAAAAGTAGTTTTAAATGTACCTCCCCAAATTATGATAGCATAGGACAACACGGATTCGCAGAGGGCAGTATATACAGTCGACAAAATTTGTGTATCCGCTGAGTTTCGGAGCTTACTAAACACAAAAATAAGTTTACGTATACGATTCACTGTAGCTTGTACCTGCGAGTACCAGTTGAGATTATCATCTATTAAGATACCAAGGTACTTGATACATTTGACTCTAGAAATTTTAGAACAATTGCATCCAGATGTCTCATCAGGACATGCATGAGCTTTGAGTTCAATACTGTCTACAGCCGGTTGAGAGGAATTTCTGGTAGCAAATGTGATATACCTTGTCTTCTCTACATTTAAGGTAAGTAGGTTGCTACTGAGCCAACCCTTTACAATCCTAAAAGCATTCTCAGCTAGTTTTATGGTTTCAGACCAGTTATTACCGGATATTAGTAGCACTGTGTCATCAGCAAATAGTCGGTAAAGAGATTCAGGGCTTGTCCTCTAACACCTACAGCATTCAGCTTACTTATGAGCAGCGGGACAGAAACAGTGTCAAATGCCTTGGAAAAATCCAGAAAAATACCTAGACATTTCATATTTTCATCAATTGCTTTGACAGTGTGTTCAACAAGGGAATAAATAGCGTCATCTGTAGATTTCTGTTTCCTGAAACCGAACTGATTATCCAAGAGTATATTATTCGATTCTAGAAACTTAACTAAGCAGCGATTCAGGATTCTTTCCAGAACCTTTGACAAAGACGGAAGAACAGAGATAGGACGATAGTTTTTGACACTGTTTCTGTCGCCACTCTTATATATAGGGATGACTATTGCTCTTTTAAGAGCGGCAGGGAATATGCCAGTCGATATAGCCAAATTGCATATATGTGTCACGACTGGAGTAAGCACATCGGACGCAGATTTGAATAGGTGAGCAGGAATCCCATCCCAACCCACTGCAGAATCGTTTCTTAGCCCTTTTATAATGATTCTAATATCTTCATCATCAACTTCCAACAGGGCCATGGAATTTGGAGTCAAGTAACGATCCGTCATGGAGGGACATGTTGTATCCTGGTTTTGAACGATGTTATTTGCAAGATTTCTTACCACAGTTGCGAAGTAATGGTTCACAGAGTGTATAGAATCCACAGGATCAGGATGCAAACTTAGCAATTCTAAAGGTAAAGTATTTTGTTTGCGGGTTTGTGTGACGGTTTTAATTACTTCCCATGTCTTTTTAGGGTTATTTTTAGCTTTATCGAATTCTGCTCTCTCATATTCCCGTTTAAGTTTTTTTAAAAGATCGTTACAGAAATTGCGATAACGTTTATAGGTCTTAAAAAGTATCGAGTTGTCTGGGTTGTTTTTAACGTTCCTATGCATGTTATCACGGTTTCTTATGCACCTTAATAAACCTTTGGTGATCCAGGGCTTTATAATTCGTTGTCTACATGGAATGGTAAATGTGATAGTATTTGTTTGTATAATCGAAATTATAATGCTTAGGAAAAGGTCAGTTGCTAAGTTTGCATCGTCTAATTGGAATACATTAGAGAAGTTTGTATTTTTAATCGCTTGGATTACTGCAGTATAATTCGTTCTAGTGCCAGTACGGTTGAATACCCGTTTGGGAGGAATGAGATCTAAGTTTAAAAGTGTAGAAGAGTGGTCCGTTATTGAAGATTCGAGAGTAGTTGCCTGGAGTCTAGTTTTTATGAGGACATAATCCAAGCAATTATCCCCTCTGGTGGGCAGTAAATGCCCCAGTAGCAGTCCATGAGAAGCAGCAAGGTTGAGGTATTCGTTAGAGTGTGGGTCAAAGTTGTTTAGTTTTATATCGATGTTCATGTCACCTATTACTACAATGTTACTAAAGGACGATAAGTTGCTTAGCATAGAGTTCAAACTACTTATGAAATTGTCCGTATTTTTGTAGGAGGGGGATCTATATACGGCTATTATAGCCAAACTATTATTAACGTTACATATTAAGCAGTTTGAGTCTATTGAAGCAGGATCATAGACGGAATGAATAAGGTAGGTTTTGACATAAATTACTACGCCATCGTTCTGGTTGTTTATTCTATTTGAGGAATACGATACATATCCATCCAGTTCAGGTAAGGTTGAAACCTTCGACAACCAGCAATCTGATAAAATTATAACTTCACTAGTAAAGTTCAGGGAACATAGCAATAGTCTGAAATCATCAAAATTTTTATTAATACTTCTTATATTCATGTGAAATATTGTTACAGACTTAGAGTTTTTATGTAGGTATTTATAACAATCTTCAGGTTTGCATGAGTGTGATGCTGATATTGACAGATCTTCAAGATCTGTGTTTTTGTTTGGTATATCAGTCATTGTGTGTTGTATGGGTTTGTCTTGAATAAGAGGTTCGATAGAAAATTATATGTTGGTGTGTCGCTATAATTTCTACCAATTTTAGTAATCGATGCATGCATGTGTTTCGTTCTCCGGGAATGCCGTGTGGATGGGTGTGTGTGTAGTGAATGTGTGAAATCATGTTGGGGTTGCGTTTCGATATGGGTGTGTTTGTGAAATTGTAAGTGATGCGAGTGAGTGAGTAGAAAAAGTACGGGTAAGTTAAGTAGGAATAGCACAAAATTAGGCAAAACTTAACATCTAGTCATGTTTGTTTAAGTAAATCAGACAAAGTTAGCTCCGACTTGACAATTATATGTTTTTCTCCAGATCTCTTCCTAAGGTAGATGTTTCCGTCAGTAGTCCAACAGAAGTCGTAGTTGTTAGTCTTCGCAAATTCACGGGCACGGAAGTATAGTTTCTTCGTTTGCAGGGAAAGGTGCTCAGCTACGAATACCGGCATGCGGGCGCCCGGAATACCAATTATTTCAGTGTTAATCTTGTCGGGGTTGGGGTGTTTCCTGTTGTATTCCTTTACACTAGATACAAAATTGCGTTTGGTATATACGTGAGTGAATTCGGCAAGAATCGGCTTAGGTTTACCGAGTTTTCCTGGAATACGGCGCACGTCTCTCAGCTCTTCAGAAGTCACTGGTTGGCCAATAGTGATACCAATGTTGTTTATTATTGAAATAAGGTCTATGTGTGTCTCTGAATCTTTTTGTGGGACGTTCCGTAGTTCGATACAAGCGTTACGGGAGCAAAATTGCGATTCTTTCACTTTGTTTTCCAAACTAGTGACGTACTCGATCAACTGAGAACGTTCCTTATCCATATTGTCAACTTTCTTCGAAATATCCTCGTATTGCAAATTAATGAACGAGACAGATTTTTCTAATTCGGCGAAGGAGCTTTGTATAGCCGAGTTTTGAGTTGTCAATACAGCGACCTCGGAGATCAGTTTGTTCAACTTCAAATCTTGCTGCTGCATCATATTAGTCAAGGTTTCGTTTTGGGCCGCGTTCCAAAAGGCCAACATTTCCTTAATTTCATCTTTAAAGGTCTGAAAATCTTCGACGGGCGGTGATTCTCTCTGTGGCCCGCTGTTGCGGGGATTTGTATTTACATTTCGATGTTCAGAATCTTTTTCTGTTGTTGGCGTATTAGGCGGGGTACGTTTAATCCTAGGCATGATAAGTTAGCGGAGTAAATATATAAAGATAATCCAAATTAGTGTAGTAAACCACTAATTATAGGTTCGAAGATAGAACTGTAGGTTCGAAGACAAAAGCAGTGACGTGCGGTCAGTCGGTAGCGGTGAGTAATTTTTTGTTCTTTCCTTGTCTAAAACCCGCTAGGGGAGCACCTTATGATCTTTGTTAATAGGTGCGACAAGGATCCACCGATATGCTAGCTAAATGAATCCGGTTTTTGCTATCAATCAATATAGTGATACGCACCGAGTCGACCAGCCAAACGTGCGAGACACTGGTCGCGCAGGCTAAAGTCCGTATGCCAGGGGTCAATCGTTGTCCAACGGCACTTGACACGACAACTACACGTAATACTCGTAAGGCAGAGGTCTTGAATATTGGTTGCACTTGACTTGTACGTACGTAAACGCGAGTATTCACAACAACGGCCAGAGCCGAACTCCGAAGAAGCCGAACGCCGAAAATGAAGATGACTTCTATGGATCCAGCCGCGATTGAGGTTTGTCATCGTTTGGGTGTCAAAAAAGACAAAGCCCGCCCTATCCTGGTCCGTTTTAGCTGTCTCAAGGATCGGTCGGCAGTGTGGAAGGCCAAGACCTCGCTAAAGGGCTCTAATATTTCCATTTCGGAATTCCTTACAAAGTCGCGCCAAGATGTGTTCGTCGCGGCTAGGAAACACTTTGGGTTGAAGCACAGTTGGTCATCAGACGGTACTGTAGTGGTTCTTCTGCCGGACAAGAGCCGTAGGAAGGTGGTAACTATGGCTGAGCTTCAGCCGCTATTAGAACAGTTTCCACCATCGAAGGAAGTCCATCAGAATGCGAACAAACCGCACTCCGGGACCGGCTCCAATGGAAATCCCAAGAAAGGTGCTACGCAAAACTAACACGTATTTACAATGTTTCGGATTCGTACTGCATTTTTTTGTTGCTAAATGTGAGGTAGATAGATAATCTTTTACTTTTAAGTTAAAACATATTTTCTAATTCAATTCAATCTTTGATGTCTATTTGAATAACCTTGAAATCTGTCAATGTCACGTCATATATATTTTTTTTATTATTTGTGTGGCATTGAGCCTCCACTATTATTTTTGCCAATGTCAATGTTGACTTTTTAAGTGTTTTTTTTATGTATGCTGTTCCGATTTGCGATGAACGTTAATGTAGTGTTTCCAAATTAGGTATTTATTTTATTTTTTCTTGCTATTTGGTCGTTAATTTCCACTGTAAATCTCTTGTGGTTAACCAGTGCTGATGGTAATTTTATATGCCTTAATTTATTTAGATATTATTATATTAAACTTTTATCTTTATATTTATTTAGCTCTATTTTATTTATTTAATTTGTATTTATGATAAACGATGAATATTTTTCGTGCTCATCTTCTAAAGATGATTTTGTAAATGCTCATAGCAGTAGTTGCTCTTCTCTGTCTGACACTGACCCATTACAAAATAAACTAGTATCAGTTTTTGAAAGTAGCTCGTCTTTCCTGTCCCTTGTGCACATTAACGCGCAGAGCATATTAGCTCACTATTCTGACCTTCTCGCATCCTTCAACACTAGTGTAGTCGACGGTATCTTAGTCTCCGAAACGTGGCTCAAACCTTCCCTTCCTTCCACTAGCTGTTCTCTTCCTGGATTTCTGCTCTATCGTAACGATCGTGTGGGTGCTGGTGGTGGTGGAGTGGGTATCTATCTCCCCAGTGACCTACCCGCAACGATCGTATCCTGCTCTCCATCGCAATATACAGGTTCTATTGAGTATATATTTCTAGAAGTTACGTTACATCACAAGAATGTCCTCGTAGGAGTTGCTTATAGCCCTAATGATAAGATTTACTACTTTAAGACTTTCGAGTCTACTTTAGAAAATGTATGTACTACTTACGAACATCTTATCATCATGGGCGACTTCAATACCTGCCTTCAGAAAATGACTCACGATCCAAAAAACTTCTTTCCGTCACTTCTTCTCTTAATCTTAATGTCCTTCCACTTTCTCCCACCCATCACTTCCCTAACTCTAGACCTTCCCTCCTTGATCTGATGATAGTTTCCAAGATAAACTCTGTTGCTTCTCATGGCCAGATAACCGCTCCGTTTTCCTATCACGATCTAATTTTCCTCGCCTATAAAGTGCGCCCTCCCAAGAAAAAGAAAAAGGTAATTTTTCAGCGTAACTTTCTCAATATGAACCTGGATCGTTTGAGTGAGGATGTCAAGCGTATTGATTGGTCGCCGGTAATAACGGCGGACACTGTCGATGCGAAGATTGCTGCACTTACTTCGATTCTTACAAAGCTGTTTGACAAACATGCCCCAGTTCGACCTGTGCGAGTGAGGCATGTGCCGGCTCCTTGGTTGACGGATGCAATCAGGCGGGTGATGTCCAAACGGGATAGAGCAAAGACGAAACACAGAAAAGATCCGACTGACTCCAATTTAGCAGCGTACAAAAAATTGCGTAACATCTGCAACAGGATGTGTAGGAACGCGAAGCGTCGTTACATTCATTCTTCCCTAGAAAATTTATCACAGGCTAAGACCTGGAAGTTTCTTATGTCGTTAGGTGTGGGCAAGACTGCGGATACCTCTGTAGGTACCGTGGATCTGAATACTCTTAACATCCACTTTGCAACTCCTCCAGTTGTTCTTGATAATGCCACTAAGGCCAATACTCTCTCGTTTATTTCAAATCTTGCCCGACCAGACTGCTCTTCATTCAGTTTTCAACCCGTCACGGAGGGTGATGTTAAAAAGAGCATCCTATCCATCTCCACAAAAGCGGTTGGTAGTGATGACATAAGCCTTGGTATGCTGATTCCCGTGTTGGATGACATTTTGCCTATCATTTCTCACACACTAAATTTTTCTTTGGCAGCAAATGTCTTTCCTACTGAGTGGAAAAAAAGTTTTGTGTTACCACTACCAAAGACATCGAACCCTACTTCCCTTTCCCATTATCGACCTATCTCTATCCTCCCTGTCCTCTCAAAAGTCCTGGAAAGCGTTGTCCATAGGCAACTTTACTCATTCCTAATATCCAACAATCTCACTTGTCCCTTCCAGTCCGGCTTTCGTCCTTCCCACAGCACGGTTAGTGCGTTGCTGAACGTCACGGAAGACATTCGGTATGCTATGGATAACACCAAGCTTACCATTGTCACTCTGTTGGACTTCAGCAACGCATTCAACTCTGTGAACTTTGATATCCTTCTTGCCATCCTTGAATCTATAAACATTTCACCCTCTGAGATCGAATGGTTCCGCTCTTATCTCTTCGGTCGTCAGCAGTGTGTTAGAGTCAATGAAACTTCATCGGCTTGGTCCACATTATCTGCTGGGGTACCGCAAGGTGGTGTTCTCTCTCCACTGTTATTCTCAATTTTTATTAGTAATATATCTCGTGTTATCTCTTCGTCCTACCACCTGTATGCAGATTATTTGCAAGTTTATAGACACTTTTCTCTTACGGAGGCAGAGGAAGCTATCACCGCAATAAATTGTGATCTTGCAGCTATAGAAACCTGGGCTAAAACATATGGTTTACTAGTGAATCCCAGTAAGTCACAATTGATGGTGGTCGGAAGTAGCAGGCTCAAAAGCAGACTTAATTTTGCCGATCTTCCTTTAGTGTACTATGATAATGTTTGCATTCCCTACACTAGCAAAGCCAAAAATTTAGGTCTTATCATAGAGGACACCCTGTCCTGGACTGCTCAAGTCAATGAAGTGAGCAGGCGCATGCATTATTCGTACCACTCACTCAAACGACTCCAGTTCTTCCTTCCGTTTACTACGAAAGTTATGCTTGCTCAATCCCTTCTCCTTCCTATCCTAGACTATGCTTATGTTTGTCATTTGGATGCGACAGAGGAGCTACTATATAAACTGGAGCGCCTTCAAAATTTAGCAATACGTTTTATCTTTGGACTTCGAAAATACGATCACGTCTCTCAGTTTCGTGCCCAGTTAAAATGGCTCCCTATCCGACTTCGCCGTGATGTGCACATCCTTACTGTCCTTTTTAACATCCTTAATGATCCCGCTACTCCAGAATACCTTCGATCCCGTTTCCAACGCTTGCCACCTGATCCCCGCCCTAGGCGTTCTTGTATCACTAAGATGCTGGAATGTCCTAATGCCAATACAAAGTTCCTGTTCAATTCCTTTTTCGTGCGTGCTACACTAATTTGGAACAAGCTTCCCAAACATATCCAAGACAGCCCATCCGTCACTTATTTCAAGAAAAGGTTGAAAGAGCACTTCTTATCGAACTTATCTTAATAAAATATGTATTATATATATATATATATAGTATATGTATAATATATTTTAGGTATATATTATTATATGTAGTCTATAGTAGGTATATTTAGTTGTTACTATGTATTATTATAATATTATATAATGTACTCAATACTTATTTCTTAATGTTATTTGATGTTTACTTATTCTTGTCCCCGTCTTATATACTTTTTCTTACTAAACTCTGGTTGGCTGGAAGAGATCTCTTCATAGAGATAAGCTCGCCATTGTAAACCTCTTTTATCATTATTGCTATGTTATACTGTGCACAATAAAGGATATATACATAAAAAAAATTATTGGTGCTCCTGTATTGTGAGCAATTTACTGTAATTATGTTATAATATTATAATTAAGAAAATATCATAGGTACTTTAACCTTATTTAACGCAATACAATCTATGAAACTTGAAACGTCAGCTGAAGATTCGCATCGTTTTACTACTGATGATAGCGATGATGATTTTGGTGCTTTGAGTGAAGAAAAACAGAGGTTTAGCATCAAAAATCTGTCGAAATTTTCACAAGTTAATTTTGAGTGGCCTCTCCAAATTTCTCCAGTAAAATAAAATTATTACTCGCTGAATAAATCAGTAATCGAAAATCTGGTCCAGACGATCCATTTTTACCATTTTTAGGGTTCCGTACCTCAAAAGAAAAAAACGGAACCCTTATAGGATCACTTTGTTGTCCGTCTGTCTGTCTGTCTGTCTGTCTGTCTGTCTGTCTGTCTGTCTGTCTATCTGTCAAGACCCTTTATCTCACGAACGGGTAAAGGTATCAGGTTGAAATTAATACCATATATTAGGATCCATGAACCACACAAGAACTGAAAATTTAAATTTTTTACAACGACGCAATCCAAAGATATGGCATTTTATGTCCTCATCTCCATACATTTATTCAAAAATGCAAAACCTACAGGGTACTTCCCGTTGCCCTAAAATTATGAAATTTGGCAAGAAGCTAGGTCTCACAGTACAAATAATGGGAAAAGTCTGAAATCATTAAATATTACAACTTTTCTCACAACTAATGGTAACCAATTGTGGTGAGCTCCCGTTTCAAGAACATTCATATAAGAGAGGGGTCAAGTTGGATGGTCGCTGAGGCGATTTTTGTTTTAGTTCTATTTAAAAACGGGAACACTTACAAACTTGAAAATTGGTATGTTTATAGTGCATAAGCTATAAAATAACAACAAATAATAAAATTTGGTCAAGCGCGTGTCGGACTCAAAAAATCTGAAAATTCAACTAATACAATTATGTTTATGTGGTGGTACGGAACCCTCAGTGCGCGAGTCCGACTCGCACTTGGCCGGTTTTTTTTTCTATCTAAAACTACACGCAGTTAAATTAGTAAGTTCTAAATAAACTACAGGTCCAGTACATCAATCGTGTCGACCAGATTTTCAGCGAGTAATGATTTTTTACTGAAGTGGCGCTAGTGTACACTCAAGAAATTCGGGGAGCGCCTTTAGGGCCCTTTTCTTTCTTGTGTTACACCTACTTTAGCAAGCTCGTAATACATACAGAAATCCTTATCAGTCATTATTTTGTCGATAGCTCAGCTTTTTTTTCAATATCAATAAATTAGGGATTTCTGATAATGACCCATACGTTTTTTCCCATCACCCTTTTTTGGAATAATCACATTTTACCTTTTGTGAAAGAAAAATATTACGAATACGAAAGTGTGTATTATTATAACAATGTGCATTTCTTCAAACTACATATGTTCACTATTTGTCTACACTGGCTAAATTGATTTCGATTTATTTAAAATAATTTTATGGTTTGAAGCCGATTGAGTTCGAAAAACTGTCATTATATTGAAATTTTGTCATAAATCTTCGTGGGTGGAACAGGAGATAGTTTATACTTTTAGCTAAAAAATAAAGATTACGATACAATAATACGAAATTCACTTCCGAGCTTTTTAAGTTTTAATGATAAAAAATTCCGAAGCTTAATTCAAATTTGGCGCGTAGTTGCTTACGCGCCCGACCGCGCGAGCGGCCCCCCGCGGTAGGCGGAGTCTCCCACCCCCGCAATTTGAGTGAATCGTTGAATACCCTCGCCCCTTGCAGCAATGTATGACAAATTAGTCTATGAATTCAGCTAGGTGTGATCGCGGCGTAAGTACTATTTAGGTATTACTTAACTTGCTCTATTCGATGTACCTACTTCTAGACGCAAAGAAAATTATAAGGGTAGGTAGGTATACCTATTGTTTCTTGGTTTATAGTCTACACAGGTCACCTACCTATACAATACTAGTAGAAATTAACTAAAAGTTAAATTCAAGAGCAGGTCAAACCAGACACTTGCATCGCGATCTTTCATCCCCATAAGCGATAAAAATAAGAAGAATATAAAGTCCTTAGTGTCAAGCTTGACGGGCTCTTGACTGTACTTATAAGTTCCTAAGTTTGTTGTATTAAGTTAGGTACCTTATCTGTTTCTTAATAAAAAACACAACCTATATTCGTAGGTAGGTAGCTTTTGTAAATACGTCAACTTACTTAATGAAAAAAGTCGTAAATCCGGGGTATCACTAGTTTTTAAGCATCCATAGACGCAACAATATCTCTTTTTCTTTTTATTATCTATCGTTATTTTTACCCTCGACGGAACGGAGAAGGTGTATGCGTTTAGGGTGAGATATTGTGTGTTTGTTTGTTTGTATGTGCAAAGTTATGTTGCCTTTTATCTTAAAAACGGCTTAACCGATTTAGATACGGTTTTCAGTAATGGATTTACAATTTATCAATGATGGTTTTTAGATTAGAGTTGTGGCGCCAAGTCACCAGGGGGCGCTGTAATGATAGTTTTTATCTGAGCAAATGTTGCCATTTATCTCCAAAACGGTGTAACCGATTTAGGTACGGTTTTCAGTAAAAGATTTATGATTTATCAGTGATGGTTCCTAGACCAGAGTTATCGCGCTAACTCACCAGGGGGCGCTGTACTAATAAATTTTATCTAAGCAAATGTTGCCATTTATTTCCAAAACGGTTTGACCGATTTAGGTACGGTTTTCAGTAAAAGATTTATGATTTATAAGTGATGGTTCTTAGACCAGAGTTGTGGCGCCAACTCACCAGGGGGCGCTGTAATAATAAATTTCTATTTACGCAAATGTTCCCATTTATCTCCAAAACGGTTTGACCGATTTAGATACGGTTTTCAGTATAAGATTTATCTATTAGTATCATATTTATCACTGACAGTTTTTAGACTATAGTTGTGGAGTCAACTCACCAGGGGGTGTTGTGTAGTAATAATTATTCTTTACTCGCGCAACGTCCTTCTTAATCGCTCTAGTAAAGTGGGAATTCTCTAAAAAGTTAAAAATAAAAAGCAAAATTGGAAATTTTGAGAAAATCCCACGACGGCTGTCATTCAAAAATATTAAATAAAACTTTGGAAATTCCCCCGACTAAAAATAAATATTTTCACCTATCTATTCATATATTTTATAAGCCAAGAAAATCCGTCGGGGCTGCCATTCCTTATCTTACGTAAATTATTAGTGCATACGAGCTAGTTGTAAAATAGCTTTTGTTTGCTGCAGTTAAGTATAAATTATGAAAAGATGGCAATGACAGCCCCCGACGGATTTTCTTGGCTTATAAAATATATGAATAGATAGGTGAAAATATTTATTTTTAGTCGGGGGAATTTCCAAAGTGTTATTTAATATTTTTTGAATGACAGCCGTCGTGGGTTTTTCTCAAAATTTTAATTTTTTGCAAAATTGAAAGATGTAGGTAGGTACACTCTCGCGAAAGCCAGCAGTCAATTGCACGTGTTAGCATAATTTCAGGGAAAGACAAGATAATATTTTAAAAAAGGCGTTACTGTGACTAAAAGTTCAAAATGAGGAGAAGCTGTGTAATTATATGTTGTAATGTCAATTTAGGAATCTAAATCAAAAGCTAGATTTTGAATCAGTGGATTGGTTAAAGAATACATAAAAGTAGACATAATAATGTGATTTATTATCGTAAATAGTCACACATATTTTATAAACATAGTTGATTACGTAATAGGTAGTTTAAATCTTTCGTGGAATACAGCTGACTTTGAAGGTAGAAAAACAAAATGTAAATGATAAGATTAATTCCTAAGTATTCTCAATACAAAGCTGATTATGTGAGTTTGAGATTTTATAATATCATTAAATAAATACAAGGTACTAACACGGCTATGGACTTTGCCTTAAATAAAGCCGGTTTATCAAGATAATGGAAGTTACATAAAGAAGATGTGGGTAGACCACACAAAAACAAATGATCAATACTAGTTTAAATCTTTCTTGAAATAAAGCTGACTATGAAGGTAGGAAAACAAAATGTAAATAATGAAGTTAATTCCCAAGTATTCTCAATACAAAGCTGATTATCTCATAAGATTGCATACTATAATTAAATAAATACTAGGTACTAACACAGCTATGGACTTTGTCTAAAATAAAGCCGGTCTATCAAGATAATGGAAGTTAGGTAAAGAAGATGTGGGTAAACCACACAAAAACAAATCAACAATATTATTAAGGGAACCAACTAAGAAAATCATATATCATAGCACGTCGGTGGTAACACTTTCATTATTTATATCAGCACTATTGTTATATTTTAAAGCGGTATCAAGGCAAAAGTGTTTCCACCGTCGTGTGGTTTAACATCCATGATAGATATACATATAGAAACAGGGTAGGTCGCTAAGTTTTACATAATCAGTGGTATTAGTAATACAAAATGAGAGATATACACAGGATAAATACAACGATAGAAATAAAAGCAAGAAAATAGCAAGGTACTTAACTTACGTGATCTTCAGCCAGTTCACACTCAGAATAATTGCCTTAATTTCTTGCGTTTGGCTTTTATATCATCTTGTCACTATTATTTTTCGACCAATCACAGGCTGTGTTTAGGTTTTATAAGATTATGGAAGTTTTCCGTGATTTCACAATAAAATACAATTACCAAAACTTTTAAAAGAGATTTTTACATGATTTAAAAACCCTTGAGCCTATTGAAACTTGTATATCATACAAAATTATCCAAAAAGTGGAAGCCAATCACAGAACTAGGCTGTGTTCCAGCCAATCGCAGTTTATTTACTTTATTGCAGACATTTATAGTTTGAGTTCACGGAAGAAAGCTATGTTTTGTAAACAAACCTTTTGCAGTTAAGAAAGATTTCTCTTCAATTATGCGAAATACACTTTGTAACCACAATACACACAGGAAAACGTTACACCATTGTTTTTACCTACAGCTAGTCAGAAAAATCCATATCTTTAGCATAAGTTTAAGCGTATTAATTTTGTTTACAAACGTGACACTCTTTCATGTACTCTGGTATATATTACTAGCTTGAGAGTTGACAGGTTCGTTCAGAAACGTTGTAAAACAAATAATTTTCGAACGTAGTCCTGTTAAATTTTTTTTTGAAAATAAGCTTTTTCCATTTAATTCTTACAATAACGTCATAAATACTGTCACGGCCATACTGACATGTACTTCGTTCTCGAAGTACCTTCATCAATTCCAGCTTAATCAAGTTTCGTACTTCACCCTATCCTTTGAAGTGCGAAATTCTTTAATATATTTTACAGCCTTAACTTAAACTAAATACAATTTAAATCGAGTCCCATACTTCACCCTATCCTTCGAAGTACGACTCCAAACATAGTAATACAGGCACAACTTAAATTAAATTAATTTTGACTGAGTCCCGTACTTCACCCTAACCTTTGAAGTACGACTTCAAACACACAGAGTAAACTTGCAACTTAAAATCAAACATTATCTCAACAGAGTCCCGCATTTCACCCTATCCTTCGAAATACGGTTCTTCATTATCACAATCAAATCATCACAATAAAATAATAGTAAATTTAGTTTTTTTTTCTATATTAAATAATTCTAAATTTCTATTTCTATTCTAAACTTCTATTCTAAATTTCTATTCTAAATTTCTATTCTAAACTTTGATAAAAGAGCAAGTTGTTATTTAAAGATCAGATCACATAATTGTATGGAACAAAAATGAATGATATAAATGTGCCGCGAAATGTACGTGTTACAAAAAGAGCCCTAAATAAGTTACAGTGACTACTGAATAAGCCCAAGACCCATACTATATACACTATCATCAAGGCAAATATTACGTGAGACTAGGTCGTAGCACAAGAAATAGTAATAAAAATATAAAGTTGAAAATCTAATGTGTTTTATTTGTTTCTCAAGAAGATATATCATCGTCAACCCATTCACCGGGCCATAATCTCAATTTATCTTTGGCTACAGTTAAATTTTGTAAGTTGCCTTCACCTCTGAGAACATACCGATCATTTGGGAGGAGACGAACTATTTCATACGGTCCTTTGAATCTGGGACTTAATTTATCATGACGTCTGTGATCTTGGTTGACGTATACGACATTTTCGATATCAAAAGACTTATTATCACGTCTTGTTGTATCGAAACGATTTTTAAAGTTTTCTGCCTCCAAAAGAGCTAGTTGTCGATCAGTCCTAACATCGATATTGGATTCAGAGATATTTGCATCAGTTAAACTTGCTTGAATACAAGGAATATTAGCATTACACCCAATAAGTAAACGAATCGGAGTAAAACCCGTGGATTTTTGGACAGTGGTATTAATCGTGCAATGTCAATAACTGTTGTTACATATCGTTCTACCTGACCGTTTCCCCTTGGTTTGCCTGTAGCAATCATGTGATGCTCAATTTGCAATTCTCTGAATAAAGACCTAACTTGATGTGAACTAAAATTTGTGCCTCTATCAGTGATAACTGTTGATGGAGTCCCAAAAATTGTTACTGTATCACGAATCAAAGGAATCAGCTCTTGTGCACTAAGGCTTTTGAGCGGTTTTAACAAACAAAATTTTGTGAACCCATCTAATAGTAGGAGAATGTATTTATAACCTTCATTTGTTTGTGTAAATGGGCCCGTACAATCTAAGTGAATTGTATGAAAGTGAACTGGAGTTTTGTCGATAGGATGTAAATAGCCTTGCTTTGGACCCGAGTGACCTTTACGTTCGATGCAAACTAAACAGTGTTTCATATATTTTTTTACATAAGCTACCATACGAGGAAACCAAAAATGTTCACGTAATTTTTCTAAGGTTTTATCGAGTCCTACGTGACAGTTTTCATCATGAAAAAGTCGTAAAAGACTGAATCTAGATCTTTTCGGTATAAAAAGTTTGGGTTCACCAGCTAGTGCTATGTAAAACAATAGGTTATCTCGTAGTACGTATCGGCTTTCATGAAGTTCACCAGCCAATACTTGACTTATCAGGTTTTGAGTTTCTGGGTAATTTTGTTGGGCTGTATGTATCCAAGACTGAGGCTCATCGATCAAATTTACTTCATTATCTAAATATTGAGACAATGATTTGTCGTAAGAGGCCGAAGACGAGTTCGGACAGTTAGCTGTTGTGACTAGGTTAACTGAAGTTGGGGAATCGGCAGGATTGCGGCTAAGGAAATCGGCATGGCTTATAAATTTACCCTTTTTATATATGATTTCAAAATCAAAATCCTGCATAAATGTCCACCAACGGGCAACTCGTAGGGACAAATCTTTTTTAGTCATAGTAGATTTTATGGAGTTGCAGTCCGTGAAAATTTGAAACTTAATACCCAGAAGATAAACTGTGAAATGTTTTAATGAGTTAAATATTCCTAATGTTTCTAAATCATACGAATAGTACTTCGATTCTGCAGGTGTTGTTCTTTTGCTAAAATAAGCAACTACCTTTTTGGTATTCTCAACTCTTTGAACTAATACGGCTCCATAACCTAATGAACTAGCGTCTGTGTAAAGTTCTGTTTGAAGTTCTGGGTTAAAAACGGTCAGCAAGGGTTTGGTTGATAAATGTTTTATAACATAGTCCCTAGCCGCATCCTGTTGGAGATCCCATTCCCATTTCTGATTATTTTTCGTAAGTTTGGTTATACAAGCTGTGTTAGCGGCAAAATTTGGAATGAATTTGCGAAAATAACTTGCAAGGCCCATGAACTGACGCACTTGCTTGACGTTTCTAGGGATTGGTGAATTGACAAGAGCAGCAACTTAAGTTTCACTTGGCCTCACACCTTCTTGCGATATGTGCCTACCTAGGTACTCAATATGGTTAACAAAGAGTCTGCATTTTTTAAGGTTAATAGTGAACCCTGCAGTGCATAGCGCCTGAACTATTTTCTCCAAATAATCAAGACCTTCTTCTATCGTTGAAAACGGAATGAGAATGTCATCGATATACACCAAAAGGAATTTTAAGAGTTGCACAGCCTTGGAAATAGCTTTCTGAAATACCGCTGGGCCATTAGAAATGCCAAACGGCATTTTCACAAATTCGTAATGACCGTTGGCTGTGAATTTTATTGAATCCGGGGATACTGGGATTTGATAAAATCCATTTTTCATATCGATCGAAATGAAATATTTGGCTTTACCAAGCCTATCGATCTGATCCTCGATAAGAGGAAGTGGATACCTGTCTTTTTCCAATATTTTGTTTAATGCCCAAAAGTCAATACATAGTCTATCGCTGCCATCTTTTTTTTTACTAATATTACAGGGCTGGCAAAAGGAGAATCGCTTTCACGAATTATATTCTTTTCTAAGAGCTCTTGTATCATTTGATCCACTTTCTCTTTTTCAATTGGTGCCAATCGATATGGTCGGTAATTGACAATCTGATTCTGTTTTAAACGTAAATTAAGTTCGCCGGTTAGAACTGTGCTAGTTTCGTTCAGAACAGAAGGATATTTTTGAAAATATCTTTGATTTTTTGCTGTAGCTCAACATCTAGATGTTCAATTTTAGCGGTTAATTCACACAATTCAGATAGTGAGGAAATTAAGTTTACTTCTTTCTTAGTTTGCAAATGTTTCCTAACTAATCGACACCCCGATGAGTCCATAACTATTTCCACGTCAGGTTATTTGATTGCATTTCTACCTATAAGCAGATCATACTGGAAATTGCAGTCTCTTGCAACGTGTAAGTCTAATACTAAACAAATTCCCTAAAATTGGATAAATGTGGTAACGATTGCAAATATATGAATTTTATTGTGTCCTATTCCAGTGAGATACAAAGATGTTGGAGAAAGATTACACCCTAATTTTCTTGCCACGGATTCTTTAATTAAACTACAACTTGCTCCAGTATCAATTAGGGAGTCAATCGCAAAACCGTTTATGAAAACCTGGGTAAGGTTTAATTCGCTCTTCCTAAAAAATTTGTTTCTTTTGATGGCGTCAAAGATTTTAAAGGTTCTTGCGACTCAACTCGTTTCTTATAAAAACACATAGACTCAATATGACCTATTTTTTTACAATACGCACAGAACTTTGAGTCGGGTTTAGGAGATTGTGAAGTTAAACTGGGCATTGGGTGTGTCTTACACTGTGATCTTAAGTGTCCTAATTTATTACAAGCAAAGCATTTTCTTTCGTTTATAAACTTATCCCGCTTAGCTCCACTGACTCCTAAACCATTATCTGTGCCGTTAGATTGTATAGGCCTTTTTTTGGACTTTACATAAGAAGATAGCAGAGTTATAAGTGCAGAAGCTGTTGTAGCACCGCCATCTTAACATCAACGTCATTAATGCCACCACAAACTAATTCAATCAGTTGTTCATTGGTGAACGCAATTTTGGTGTTACGAAACAATCGTAACTTTTCTCTAGCATATTCAACATAAGATTCAGCCGAATCAGACGAGTATAGTACAGACTTGCTAAGCTTATCCGCTAAATTCTTCCTATGAGGGTAAGCATCAACAATATCTGAGCGGAAATTCTCCCAAGATCTACCTTCTGTAAGTTCCCAAGATTCAAACCAGGATAAAGCAGAGCCCTTGAGGGCCTTACCGGCTTTGGCTGCGGTCTTGATACTGCTCCACTTCAGTTCTGTGGCGAGAGTCTGGATGCTGTCACACCAGCTTTCTGCTCTGCGGTCATGTCGATCGGGGTCAAACAGTGGCAGTGCGATATCGTCGTCTTTCTGGTGGTTTGTTGATACAGCATCGCGTATTGCACCAAGCAATCCTTTTAATGTTTTGGCATCCATCCTGAAATGGTAGAAGCATTAATAAGGGCTATGAGGGTTACATCCCACTTCTGATGTTAGCATAATTTCAGGGAAAGACAAGATAATATTTTAAAATAGGCGTTACTGTGACTAAAAGTTCAAAATGAGGAGAAGCTGTGTAATTATATGTTGTAATGTCAATTTAGGAATCTAAATCAAAAGCTAGATTTTGAATCAGTGGATTGGTTAAAGAATACATAAAAGTAGACATAATAATGTGATTTATTATCGTAAATAGTCACACATATTTTATAAACATAGTTGATTACGTAATAGGTAGTTTAAATCTTTCGTGGAATACAGCTGACTTTGAAGGTAGAAAAACAAAA
Source organism: Athrips mouffetella (assembly GCA_947532105.1). Lineage (NCBI taxonomy): Eukaryota > Metazoa > Arthropoda > Insecta > Lepidoptera > Gelechiidae > Athrips > Athrips mouffetella. Next base: position 289,821 of record CANNWQ010000005.1, on the reverse strand, counting down.
TGTAAATGATAAGATTAATTCCTAAGTATTCTCAATACAAAGCTGATTATGTGAGTTTGAGATTTTATAATATCATTAAATAAATACAAGGTACTAACACGGCTATGGACTTTGCCTTAAATAAAGCCGGTTTATCAAGATAATGGAAGTTACATAAAGAAGATGTGGGTAGACCACACAAAAACAAATGATCAATACTAGTTTAAATCTTTCTTGAAATAAAGCTGACTATGAAGGTAGGAAAACAAAATGTAAATAATGAAGTTAATTCCCAAGTATTCTCAATACAAAGCTGATTATCTCATAAGATTGCATACTATAATTAAATAAATACTAGGTACTAACACAGCTATGGACTTTGTCTAAAATAAAGCCAGTCTATCAAGATAATGGAAGTTACGTAAAGAAGATGTTGGTAAACCACACAAAAACAAATCAACAATATTATTAAGGGAACCAACTAAGAAAATCATATATCATAGCACGTCGGTGGTAACACTTTCATTATTTATATCAGCACTATTGTTATATTTTAAAGCGGTATCAAGGCAAAAGTGTTTCCACCGTCGTGTGGTTTAACATCCATGATAGATATACATATAGAAACAGGGTAGGTCGCTAAGTTTTACATAATCAGTGGTATTAGTAATACAAAATGAGAGATATACACAAGATAAATACAACGATAGAAATAAAAGCAAGAAAATAGCAAGGTACTTAACTTACGTGATCTTCAGCCAGTTCACACTCAGAATAATTGCCTTTATTTCTTGCGTTTGGCTTTTATATCATCTTGTCACTATTATTTTTCGACCAATCACAGGCTGTGTTTAGGTTTTATAAGATTATGGAAGTTTTCCGTGATTTCACAATAAAATACAATTACCAAAACTTTTAAAAGAGATTTTTACATGATTTAAAAACCCTTGAGCCTATTGAAACTTGTATATCATACAAAATTATCCAAAAAGTGGAAGCCAATCACAGAGCTAGGCTGTGTTCCAGCCAATCGCAGTTTATTTACTTTATTGCAGACATTTATAGTTTGAGTTCACGGAAGAAAGCTATGTTTTGTAAACAAACCTTTTGCAGTTAAGAAAGATTTCTCTTCAATTATGCGAAATACACTTTGTAACCACAATATACACAGGAAAACGTTACACCATTGTTTTTACCTACAGCTAGTCAGAAAAATCCATATCTTTAGCATAAGTTTAAGCGTATTAATTTTGTTTACAAAACGTGACACTCTTTCATGTACTCTGGTATTTATTACTAGCTTGAGAGTTGACAGGTTCGTTCAGAAACGTTGTAAAACAAATAATTTTCGAACGTAGTCCTGTTAATTTTTTTTTAGAAAATAAGCTTTTTCCATTTAATTCTTACAATAACGTCATAAATACTGTCACGGCCATACTGACATGTACTTCGTTCTCGAAGTACCTTCATCAATTCCAGCTTAATCAAGTTTCGTACTTCACCCTATCCTTTGAAGTGCGAAATTCTTTAATATATTTTACAGCCTTAACTTAAACTAAATACAATTTAAATCGAGTCCCATACTTCACCCTATCCTTCGAAGTACGACTCCAAACATAGTAATACAGGCACAACTTAAATTAAATTAATTTTGACTGAGTCCCGTACTTCACCCTAACCTTTGAAGTTCGACTTCAAACACACATAGTAAACTTGCAACTTAAAATCAAACAATATCTCAACAGAGTCCCGCATTTCACCCTATCCTTCGAAATACGGTTCTTCATTATCACAATCAAATCATCACAATAAAATAATAGTAAATCTAGTTTTTTTTTTCTATATTAAATAATTCTAAATTTCTATTTCTATTCTAAACTTCTATTCTAAATTTCTATTCTAAACTTTGATTAAAGAGCAAGTTGTTATTTAAAGATCAGATCACATAATTGTATGGAACAAAAATGAATGATATAAATGTGCCGCGAAATGTACGTGTTACAAAAAGAGCCCTAAATAAGTTACAGTGACTACTGACTCTGTGTTCGGATAACAGGAAGTGTTAAAATAAAAATCATTTTCAATTTTATTATACGTAGTGTTACCAATTTTCAACTCGAAATCTGTCTGCAATGATGCACTAGTTGAGCTAGTACAGCAAAAATGCTTGCTAGGTGGCAGCACAAACGCAACGTTGGAATGCGTATAGAGGTCGCTAAATTTCACAACATCGGGCAGGACCACAGTAGCCTAGTTGGTAAAGCGTCTGCGGTACTTACGCAGAAGACGCAGGTTCGAATCCTGCCTGTGGTTGTGAAATTTTGCTATTTTCTACTTTGTAGATTTATCCGAACACAGGAAGTGTTAAAATAAAAATCATTTTCAATTATACGTAGTGTTACCAATTTTCAACTCGAAATCTGTCTGCAATGATGCACTAGTTGAGCTAGTACAGCAAAAATGCTTGCTAGGTGGCAGCACAAACGCAACGTTGGAATGCGTATAGAGGTCGCTAAATTTCACAACATCGGGCAGGACCACAGTAGCCTAGTTGGTAAAGCGTCTGCGGTACTTACGCAGAAGACGCAGGTTCGAATCCTGCCTGTAGTTGTGAAATTTTGCGATTTTCTACTTTGTAGATTTATCCGAACACAGGAAGTGTTAAAATAAAAATCATTTTCAATTATACGTAGTGTTACCAATTTTCAACTCGAAATCTGTCTGCAATGATGCACTAGTTGAGCTAGTACAGCAAAAATGCTTGCTAGGTGGCAGCACAAACGCAACGTTGGAATGCGTATAGAGGTCGCTAAATTTCACAACATCGGACAGGACCACAGTAGCCTAGTTGGTAAAGCGTCTGCGGTACTTACGCAGAAGACGCAGGTTCGAATCCTGCCTGTGGTTGTGAAATTTTGCGATTTTCTACTTTGTGGGTTACTTATTTCTGACCAATCGTTAATATCAATTTTAGAGTTTTAGAGATTTAGCGATTTATCCGTGAAATGATCTTGACTTTTTAGTGACATCATGATTTTAAACTGTGACATGACACCGCGTTTTTTGTGTTTTTATAGCAGGATCAGTCAGGATTACCAACCATCTGTTGGTGCCTGTACCTTAAAGTGTTTCCTTAACACTAAAACTTGTGAAATAAAAATAGTTTTCACAAAAACTAATCACCTCCTTTACATTTTTTTAAGGAATCTATTAGCACTAAAAAGTATGAAATAATCATAGCAGTTAATTATCAGCAACGTAGTGACATAATAGAAAAAAAACCAAGCCTATGTTTTTTTAATTCATTTATAAATTTACAAGAAACAGTTCATTTTGGAATCAGTGCCAGCCAAGTCGCAAAATCAATTGAAGTATGTGCTATCAGCGAAATATTCTTTATGTGCACTAACTAACTCGCGCTACATAAGCTGTAAGTATGCCGTTACGAAATTACAACGAGTTTTCATTTTCCATCTCGTGGCTTCTTTCTTAACCGACTTCAAAAAAGGAAGAGGGCCTATCTTCCACTGTATGTACTTTTTGATCAAATCTTAACCATTGACAATTTATTATGGGATCCCCTCGAAGGTAGATAAAAGCAGTTCAACGTCTTCTGTAATAAAAGACACTAGATAAGATATTGTTCCCTGCAGTGCAACTTCTTGGCTGGCACCGACGCCAAAATGAACTGTTTCTTGTAAATTTATAATTAAAATAAAAAAGCATAGGCTTGGTTTTTTTTCTATTATGTCACTATGTTGCTAATAATTAACTACTATGGTTATTTCATACTTTTTAGTGCTAATAGATCCATAAAAAATGTTGAAGGAGGTGATTAGTTATTGGTGTTGGTTATTTTATGTTACAATTTTATGTAATTTGTGCACAATAAAGAATATATATATTAGTTTTTGTGAAAACAATTTTTATTTTAGTTTTATCATTCTCTTATTATAGAAGTTAAAGGGACACACATTTTACCACTTTGGAAGTTTCTCTCGCGCAAACTATTCAGTTTAGTAAAAAGTTATATTAGAAACCTGAATATCATTTTGAGTTTCAATTCTAAGTATAGAGAACCCTAAAATTTATTGTTTTTTTTTGTAAAAATCTTAATGCTGTTCACAGAATACATCTACTTACCAAGTTTCAACAGTTCTTATGGTTTCGGAAAATAATGGCTGTGACATACGGATGGACAGACAAACAGAAAGACATGAGGAATCCATAAGGGTTCCGTTTTATACAATTGGGCTACGGAACCCTAAGAATGAGAGAATAAAAAAAAAAATATTGTTCTTATTATTGTGAAGGGGGCCCAAACAGGAGGGGGGGGGGCAAAATTTTAAATTGTCGTTACTAGGTCGAGAGGGATATAATATGAAAAGTAAGTTTGATGAAAAATGTCAAATACCATTCCCCCCCCCCCCCCTTGCCTCCGTAAATTGCCTTAATTACAGTCGATAGAAGTTTACATATTACAGCAAAAATAAAACGATCTTCCTACATTGCACAATTTTTGAGAAACCTGCAAAAAACCTTTAACAACAAATTTAGTTTTGCGGTCCTAAATGGACTTTATTGCTTCCAAAAATACTATAGGTATATTGGAACCTTCGGGGCGCGAGTCCGACTCGCACTTGACTGGTTTGTTTCATGTTGTTTAACTTAACTTTAACTAATAGTTGTCGAATCGATCCCTACTGATAATCTGTTTTTTACTTTGTTTCCGTAGGGCATCGTATTTTTGAGCTACACGGCCGCAGCAGCAGCAATATTTATTACTTTTGCGGTGATTGCTTGCCACCAATTACGACACTTCTATGGATGGTGAGTTAATACCATAGGTTAATACAACCAATTTGACGTCAAATATTTGTAGCCTGAGAGCCAAACTATTTCAATGTATGAAGATTCAACAATAATTTATATCAGCGTTCTTTTTACGTCAAAAATAAGATTAGCTGTTCTATAAAATAACTCATTAGGAATCTACCAAACTTTACGACAGCATGATATAAAACAATAATAAGATAATACTATTCGGTCCATTCTGGAAACAATCGTCAATGTCACTTAAGACGATTCCAGTTGGCAACAGGCAGTGTTACCAATCAGGCATGGGGGTCTCGGCATCAGGAGCGTTCAGACCATTGGTTTGCCTGCATTCCTTGCGTCGTCGAACGGGGTTGCTTCGCTAGTTACTAGCATTCTTCAAATCCATGGTGGTAGTTGCAGGATCCCCTTTCAAAACGATGCAATGGAAGCTTGGACGGTAATGTGTCCGGGCGTTGACGTTCCGAAAAGGCTAGACTCCCAGCGTGCCTGGGACGATCAGGCCTCCAAATTTCTTTTGTCGGAGTTGTCCGAATCGTTTACAGGGGTTGACAGGGCGCGCATCAGGGCTGTAGCCTGCCCGGAGTCCGGCGCATGGCTGCACGCTTTGCCCTCGCCTCAGCTCGGCACGCATCTCGACAATAATTCATTACGGATAGCGGTTGCGCTGAGGCTAGGGTGTAAGTTGTGTGAGGCGCACTGCTGCCCCTGCGGCATAAACGTTGACGAATACGCACACCATGGGCTCAGTTGTGCAAGGTGTGCTGGTAGATTTCCTAGACACCACGCACTGAATGAAATCATTCGTAAGGCGCTGGTGTCAGCTGAGGTTCCGTGTGTGCTTGAGCCCCCTGGTCTTAGCCGCACGGACGGAAAACGCCCGGACGGTCTCACCCTGATCCCCTGGGAAAGAAGCCGATGCCTTTTATGGGACGCCACCTGTGAAAATACTTTCGCAGCGTCCCATTATCCTCACACCACAAGTAAAGCAGGCTCTGCCGCAGAACAGGCAGCCCGGCTAAAGCGTGCAAAGTTTGCTGAACTGGAAAGTCAGTATATATTTGTACCTTTGGCCGTGGAAACAAGCGGTCCGTGGTGTGAGGAGGCCAAACAATTTGTAACCGAACTGGGTCGGCGCCTGCGAGATCGTGGTTGCGACCCCCGCTCCGGAGCGTTCCTAAGGCAGCACATTTCGTTGGCCATCCAGCGCGGCAACGCGGCTGGTATTATGGGGACTTTCCAACCTGGCACGCTCCGGGGCGGACTTTTTGACTGAGAAACAGGCTTTTTATGCTGTTGTTTATAACTTTAATTTTAGACTGTTATTGTTTTTTAATTTGTTATTGTATAAATCTTTGACTTGTCATTATAAATTATTAAATAATTAATTAATTGAAACAATAATAATAAAGGTTGTATAAATTCCAAAAAAAAGGCAAAACTGCTATAAATATTATATAATTTACATTTGATTACCTTTATTAATATCTTTTTTAAGTATATAATCCTCCTGTATTTGTGAAAGAAAAACAATTAAACCTAAAAATATTTTTACGTAAATCTCAAAGTTGCATTACACCTATTACGGTTTTGCGCTGGTTGGCTGCGAAATTAGAAGACGGCTCCTCAGGTTAATAAAATATATTTATCGGCACAGGAGGCCATAAATATCAAAATCATCTAGGATTATTGTGGGTTCAGGTATAAACAACCAGGATCCGATTATTGTCACTTCATGTTACGGGCACCGGGTTTGTGGTGAGGCACCCGGACCCTTCTGGCTCAGTTTGACCCTGGATAGTTATTACAGTCAACGCTATAATTGTACGTCCTGTGCTGCAACCCCACCAATCATATCTTCAGGAAACCAGACAAATAATCAGAGCTTAAAGCACGATCACAATTCAACCAGATGACGTGTTGTGTTGTGTCGCCCTTTCACCTTGACGCTTCATCAGATTGACAGCTAACTAAATACTCAGCTGCCAGTCTATTCCTGAAGCAAGGAGGCCTCACTCGGTGTCGCAAAGAAGGTGCTGCTAAGTAGTATGTGCCTACACGGCCGTCCTGACAACACGACCGTCCTCGGGCGTTAATCCATTAACAATGTCCTAAAACAAATAAAAACAAGATCACCAAGCAATCTGCTCGTCTATCCTGACAATCGAGATCATCATCACACACAAAACTGAAACCACTCATTGTGAAGTTACTCTGAAGGCATGTGCCCCTTCAACCCAACTCTGAAAGCATGTACCCTTTCGACCATCTCACTATGGACCGGATGACATCTTTCCCACATAAATCACGGACAGGACCAGTGTGTCCATTCGACCATCCCTAATGGGCACGGTGACCAGATCCACCACTGTCCTTCCAACCATCAGCAAAGCCTGGCCCGGACCAGTGTGTCCCTTCGACCAGCCCCGATGGGCATGGACCGGATCCGCCACTGTCCGACCAGCTTCGCAAACACAGATTGGGCCAATGCGAACCTTCAACCACCCAACCAAGTCGGGCTGGCCCGTACGACATTGCCCTCTCTATCAACTCCACAAACATAGATTGGACCAATGCGAACCTTCAACCACCCAACGAATCGGGCTGGCCCGTACGACATTGTCTTTTCTATCAGCTCAACAGTAATCGCCCTACAACCACCCAAACCAACTGAGTAACTTCAAATCATATTATCAACATAGCAATTTCAAATTATGTGCGTCACATATCATACTATCTCACAATAAGGAACATGCTCACCGGATATCCATAAGGTAGGTCACATCAATATAATCTGTCTATGTACAGACCATTCTCATACATCAAATAAATTCCATTTCTGCTGTCCGATATTGCTACTCGTAAGAATACAGCAATGATTTGTTGAGTATTACCAGTAATTACTATACTTTGGCAATTTGTATTAAAAATCAGTACACTTCTTGTCTCTTTTCTTTCTCCATGCCTCTCTCCCCATTTTAATTTGGAGTCGAATCCCTAAATACATTTTCAACCGTTGGCTCTGTCGTTATAATCGGCCACAATATTTTTTGTAAGTTCTTACATTTTCGTCCACCAAGTAGCTCTTTGGCATCTCAGGGGTTATTTCGGCTTGTTTCCCTTTGTCAATATTTAGCGCAGACTTAAAGAGGTGCTCTTCTTCACAGCGCATCACATACCTAATCCGTACCGCCGGAGCTGACTCTATTGAAGTTTGTCTAGAATAAGCACTACTTTGAAATTTCCACTAACATGTACGTTCCTGAGTCTATCCAATTAAGTGCCAACAGCCCATCTAAGCATTTTCATCTTAGTTACGTGGATTTTGGTTACGAAGTCTTATTAAGTAGGTAGGTATCCAAAATTCGTCCCTGTAGAGCTTCGCGGGTCTATCACAGATTTTCAAACAATCAATCAATCAAATCATTTGTTTGCTAGAAGAACATCTTTTAACTTGAACACATCCTCTAGATCAACGCTGTGTCCCCATAAATAGCACACCATAGCTAAGGACTGACGACAGATATCCATGATATGTGGTTAGTGTAGCATCTTTTGAGATTGTTTGAGAAACTCTCTTTAACGCAAATACGAATTTACTGAGTCTTTCACGCATTGAGTTGATACGAAATTTCCTATTAAGATGCTCATCAACATTGAGACCCAAAAATGTTGCTTCTCCACTATTTTGTATACTTGTATTTAGTGCTCTTGGTTTCAACTGGCATCCTACAGTCACAGCGATCACCGTTTCAACCAGTCAGCATTAGCTGTGTGATCAAATTATTTTGTTTCGTTTCATTTCATTGCATTTTGTTTTTTATTTAATCGGTATTCATTCAGATTTCGTTTATTTCCATTTTAATTTTACAGACATCTGGTTAATCTGGTTAATGTTGTATAAAAACACCGTAGGAACACATCGTCGCTACCGTACGTAACTTTGATTCCATTCTACAAAGTCGAAAATTACATAATTTCACAACCACAAGCAAGTCTTGTCTTCTTCGTATGTACCGTAAGCGCCTTTAACATCCACTATTTAAAAATTCATCAACGCCTTTCTAATTTACGATACTTTTGCAAATTACGCTTTTTGTCACCATCTAAGCGCATATAATTTTGAACTTAACGACATATCAGGTATTTAAACTCATTAAACTTGGTTCCTTTTTTATCATAAAATGTATGTACAGCACTTAATTTTCTTGATTGTACTTGCTCAACAATTTCTCGCCACGACTGTACTTTTACGCAGATCCGTGAAACTGAAATGCTTGCACACATGATTAAAATATTGAGCTGTGTCTCTTTATCCCACTTCTGATATAGGCACAGGAGGCCATAAATATCAAAATCATCTAGGATTATTGTGGGTTCAGGTATAAACAACCAGGATCCGGTTATTGTCACGTCATGTTACGGGCACCGGGTTTGTGGTGAGGCACCCGGACCCTTCTGGCTCAGTTTGACCCTGGATAGTTATTACAGTCAACGCTATAATTGTACGTCCTGTGCTGCAACCCCACCAATCATATCTTCAGGAAACCAAACAAATAATCAGAGCTTAAAGCACGATCACAATTCAACCAGATGACGTGTTGTGTTGTGTCGCCCTTTCACCTTGACGCTTCATCAGATCGACAGCTAACTAAATACTCAGCTGCCAGTCTATTCCTGAAGCAAGGAGGCCTCACTCGGTGTCGCAAAGAAGGTGCTGCTAAGTAGTATGTGCCTAAATATTAAAAACAGTAAAACAGACAGTATTTACAAGCAAACCAAGTAGAGACTGCCAAAACTAAACAATGTCGTAATTTGGAATTTCGCTTACGTCTAAGTTTAAATATACATATTTACAGAAGCCTGCCAGCATTAGGCTAGCAGGCAACCTCCGTCGTCGACAACACCTATGCTAAAAATGCTATCAGATCAGTTTTTATATACTTTTGTTCCAGTTACGTCCTTTAACATAATAATATAGTGTACCAAATCCAACAAAAAATGTAATGTTAATTCAAAATGATTTTAGTGGTAATAAAACCTAGTAAAAAAAAAATATAGCAGTTAAAAAAAACCGGCCAAGTGCAAGTCGGACTCGTGCACTGAGGGTTCCGTACCACCAAATAATCATAATTGTATTAGTTGAAATTTCAGTAAGTTAATGTGCTACATTTTTTGAGTCCGACACGCGCTTGACCAAGTTTTATTATTTGTTGTTATTTTATAGCTTATGCCATATAAACATACCAATTTTCAAGTTTGTAAGTGTTTCCGTTTTTTTTTTTAAATAGAACTAAAACAAAAATCGCCTCAAGGACCATCCAACTTGACCCCTCTCTTATATGAATGTTCTTGAAACGGGAGCTCACCTTAATTGGTTACTATTAGTTGTGAGAAAAATTGAAATATTTAATGATTTAAGACTTCCCTTTATTTGTACTGTGAGACCTAGCTTCTTGCCAAATTTCATAATTTTAGGTCAACGGGAAGTACCCTGTAGGTTTTGAATTTTTGAATAAATGTATGGAGATGAAGACATAAAATGCCATATCTTTTGATTTTCAGATCTTGTGTGGTTCATAGATCCTAATATATGGTACTAGCTGTTGCCAGCGGCTTAGCTCGCGTGTATTTCGTATTTATATTGTTACCGGTTTTCCGTAGCAATGAGATATTTTCCCGTCATTTCGGGGTAATTTTAAACTAAGGAAAAACAGGACTAACCCTGCGCAAATTAATGAGTATAATTCAAGATCCAGCTGAATTTTATATAATATAAAGACGTTACTCATTAGTTACTCAGAACAGAGGAACTTAGCAGCAGTATCCCAACAAATGTAAAGAGAGAGATGAGAGACACCTTTATGTAATATTTCAAAACAGAGCCAATTCGCAGAAGTAATTGAGAAAAACTAAAACCCTCTCTCTCCCTCTCCCCCTCCCCCTCCCTCTGTATCTCCCCCTCCCCCTCCTCCCTCTCCCTCTACTTTACCTGTACCTGTACCAGTACCTCTACCTCTCTACGTCTCTACGTCTCTACCTCTCTACCTCTCTACCTCTCTACCTCTCTACCTCTCTACCTCTCTACCTCTCTACCTCTCTACCTCTCTACCTCTCTACCTCTCTACCTCTCTACCTCTCTACCTCTCTACCTCTCTACCTCTCTACCTCTCTACCTCTCTACCTCTCTACCTCTCTACCTCTCTACCTCTCTACCTCTCTACCTCTCTACCTCTCTACCTCTCTACCTCTCTACCTCTCTAACCTCTCTACCTCTCTAACCTCTCTACCTCTCTACCTCTCCCTATCCCTACCCCTGACGCCGCCAATTTAACCGCTATCCCTAACATAGAAACGACACAAATATTTATTTTTAGACATTTCAAACCTATCAAACCCCAACCCCATCCCCGGGGGATGATGGTATTTCACGTCCACCACGTTGCATTTCAAAGTTGTTGTAGCTTTCGTAATCAGCGACCCGATAAACCATAAAAACGACACCCATATTGATTTTTAGACATTTCAAACCTATCGCACCCCAACTCCATCCCCAGGGGGATGATGGTATTTCACGTCCACCACGTTGGATTTCAAAATTGTTGTAGTTTTCGTAATCAGCGAGCCGATAAACCATACAAACGACACCCATATTCACATTTCAACCCTATCGCACCCCAACCCCATCCCAAGAGAATTATAGTATTTTACGTCCACCACGTTGGATTTCAAAATTGTTGTAGTTTTCGTAATCAGCGACGCAATAAACCGTACAAACGATACCCATATTGGTTTTTAGACTTTTTCACCCCATTTCCCTTTTTTAGGGGTTGAATTTGGAGTGGAATTTCAATAACAGTGATAAACGTTGCATAGAATTACATCATTAATGCCTAAATAATAAATTATGTGGATTTTACTTTAAAAATAAAGAATTTTCAACTTCATACCCCTTTTCACCCTTAAGGGTTTCGAATTTTCAAAAACCCTGAGACACGTAAATATTAATTTTTAGTCGTCCGCCTGAATACCAATTTTGAAGATACTAACTTCAAAACTGACGGACGTTCATACAAACTTTCATCCCCTATTTTACCCCCTTAGGGGTGGAATTTTGTAAAACCCTTTCTTAGTGCACCCCTAGGCAGACGGACAGACAGACATACGGACAACAAAGTGATCCTTTAAGGGTTCCGTTTTTTCCTTTTGAGGTACGGAAACCTAAAAACTAGTTTAGACCTCTACAAATTAAAAAAAAACATTAATTAATGTAGTTCCTCAACGTAAGAAACACTAGGGCACGAAAAATAGGTCTGGCTGGAGTATCTGGTGAACGTAGAAATCTAAGGAAAAATACCTACGTAATTTGTAGTCTACGAATTTTCCTTCGGGAAAAAAGGTAAGCAAACATTCGTTGTAGTGAAAACTTATTTAGCGGCGCTTAGCACTTTTTTAGGGTTCTGTACCTCAAAATTAAAAAAACGGAACCCTTATAGGATCACTTTGTTGTCCGTCTGTTTGTCTGTCTGTCAAGACCCTTTTTCTCACGAACGAGAAGAGGTATCAGGTTGAAATTTATAACGACTATTAAGGTCCATAAACCACACAAGATCAGAAAATTTTAATTTTTGCAACGACGCAATCAAAATATAGGGCTTTTTATGTCCTCATCTCCATACATTTATGTAAAAAAGCAAAACCTACAGGGTACTTCCCGTTGACCTAAAATTATGAAATTTGGCAAGAAGCTAGGTCTCACAGTACAAATAAAGGGAAAAGTCTTAAATCATTAAATATTTCAATTTTTCTCACAACTAATAGTAACCAATTAAGGTGAGCTCCCGTTTCAAGAACTTTTCTATTAAAGAAGGGTCAAGTTGGATGGTCGCGGAGTTTTTAAAATGAAAGAGCAAAAGCTTTTAGTATATCATATGGTAGATAGGTACGGAACCCTTAGGGCGCGAGTCCGAATCGCACTTGGCCGGTTTTTTTATTCTCAAATGTGTTAAAAAACGTCGTAAGAAGAGCGTGCGCTTTGGTTTGGCTCCATTACGCCCTTACCTGGGCCACGGGCTGCAATTCTCGAGTCTCGACTGTAATCACCAAAATAGCGCACTTGCATCTTTATGTACTATTTTGAAACTTTTTTTAATATTTTTTCTTGTATTGTTGTGAATAGTTAATGATTTCTAGCCGGTTATTGATTGTGTTATTACAAGGTTAATTTGTGAACGATGTGGAAAATTAACCAATGTAATTTTAATATTATTTGTTTATTTACAGGCCAAAGAAGCCACAAGGGTGAGTAGTATATAAGATTTTTGTTAAGGATATGGGGCAGCAGAGGAGTAAAACGCAGTGAAAACGGTAATAAATAAATGTAATTTACTTGGGCCTAGCAGCTTGTATACAGAACGTAAAGAAAGCAGAAAAATATAAACAGACACCGTTCCTAACTGGCCAGTGTGGAGCGCCAAACAGACCTATGAGGTCTAATACGCCCTCTTAATCCACAATTGCCTACAAATATTAAGGTCCTACCCCTAAATCCGAAACGCATCGTTGATGCTGTTTACCCTGAAGGGGTTTGGTCATCACATCTGCGACCATCTGGTTTGTAGACTTATACACCAATTGAATCTGGTCAGTCTCCCTTAATACACTACGAGTATAATGATATTGTACATCAATATGCTTGGACCGTGCATGGGAAACTGGATCATTAGATAGTTGGATTGCACCCTGATTGTCTGAATATAAAGTAACTTTGGCAAGCTCTAATAAACCTATCTCTCCTAATAATTTGTTTAGGTATGTTTAGAACCAATTTGGGTCTATTCATGTAGGTAGAAAATAAAGTCGGTGTTTATTTTCTGTATAAGAAATATTAGCGTAGACGTGGGTATTCAAATAAAAATGTACGACGCGACTCGAGCGTCACCCGAGGCTTGGCGCGTCCGTGTGATAAGGAAAGCGGGCTGGCGCCATATTAGTTGACAGTTGGCAGTCGCATACGACAGATCTGGCGAACGGTCGCTTGAGTGCGCGTATCGGATAAGCCACAGCGGTGGCCGCGCTTGGGTTATGTTTTATTTCCCGAATCGGGATTCGGAGGAATATCATATTGAGGTTGCGCGGGGCAATCAATTAAGTAATTTAGTGGTGAACTATCAATTCGGGGGGCGTAAAGGGACTCGTGTCAGTGTTAACGAGACGCCATATTTGGTGGCTGCGTAGGCGGCATTTTGGACTCATATTTCGTGATATGTGGAACAAATAAGTGTCTTCGAGAATTCCTTTCGGGACGGGTTTCGCTCGCGGGGAGACCGGAAGGCTCAGGAAGTGCGGATGGACGTTTGCGCGACGCACGTTGATAATTTGACCATATCTTTGCAATCCGCGTGGTGTGTGGGACGATGAATAGCAATCGCCGCGGATTTATTATAGACTTGTGATTAGAAGGCAGAGTTTCGGAATTATCTGCTATACGGGTGTTGACCTGCGCATTCGGAGAGCGTGGTGTGCTTGAAGCACGAGGCTGGGGATTGACCTTGGTGCCTGCTGCGGGAGCGGCCCGTTTGGGATCGGATCATCGCATCGACACCACAGTACACATTATAATAATAATAATAATAATGACACACCCGAAACAGAACAAACTCACTCACATACCTAATGTGTTTTACTTCAATAACCCTTGGTTTTCGAACCCGCGTTATTGAATAACACCCCTAGAAAAAGGGAGAAAAAAAGAACTACCAACATAATAATAATAATAATACACATTATAATAATAATAATAGTTTATTTATTGACTAATGTTTTTATAATTTATTCTATTTAAGTGAATTTTATTGGACATCACATATTCTTGCACACTGAGAGTAGGTATACCTCCAAATATCCATTTCGACTCGTCGCGATCACGGGAATCTCACCGGTAAGTGATTTGCATATTATTATAGAATTTTGGTAGGGTCGGTCAAGCGCGAGTCATCTGGGGCACGTTAGCTAAGTATTGAAAGCTAAGTACTCCAAGCCGGTTGGAGAGGATTTATTGCGTGATGATAGTTCCTTGGGCGGTCGTCCTTAGGGTGCGTGTATACTAGCGGCTACGGGTGCCTCCGCAGTGGGACGACGGGGGGTTATTCTGCACGTAACGGGTGTGACATCGGTCACGAGCGTACCATCTTTGGTACGACACGTGTAATAGAGGTTAAGGTGTTTAGTAATAAGTTTAGCACTGTGCATCGCAGCCCAATTTGTTACGCCCCCGCTCGGGTCTACGAGTGCACAGTTGCACTCCTGGGTACGTTTTACTCATAGGGCCCAGCGGACGTATCGGACCCGGGCCGCGGAGCGGACACAACAAGGTATACTGCTTCTTTCATAGCTAAAGCAATGCTAACATATTCCGCCTCTCACGTTGAGGTGCTCACACATTTCTGTTTCTGCGATTTCCACGAAATTGCACCGCCGCCTAATACAAATGCATATCCTGAATACGAACTGAAATTGGCAAAATCGGCATCACAGAAACCGTATAGAGTTTAGAACTTACCCGTTAGAACTTACCCGTTTTCTTGAATTCA
The DNA here is from genome assembly GCA_947532105.1 of Athrips mouffetella. NCBI lineage: Eukaryota > Metazoa > Arthropoda > Insecta > Lepidoptera > Gelechiidae > Athrips > Athrips mouffetella. The sequence continues at coordinate 274,414 of CANNWQ010000005.1, read as the reverse complement.
AGGCCATAGTTTTGCGGTCCCTTTTAGATAACGTAGAACACGCTTTGAACCATTCCAGTGGCACTCGGTGGGGCAGTCCGCATACTGAGCCAGTCTTGCAACAGCATTCGTTATATCGGGACGAGTTCCTGCCGAAAGATAGATAAGACTATCTATTAAAACAAACTCTTTGGCTAATTCGCGTTTGAAATTTTCTATGGAATCTCTTTGGTACGATGCTGTCAAAATATCATCGACATATATTATAACAAAGAGTTTATTATTGCCTGAACCTTTATAGTATAAACATGGTTCATTCAATGACTGTTTCAGACCCATTCGTTTCAACTTTTCGTCCAATCTGAAATTCCATTGTCGACCGGCCTGTTTCAAGCCGTAAAAAGATCTCTTCAATCTGCACACGTTTCCTCCAGCTTCTAAATGAGCGAGCATTTTCACAGCTTTGCTGTTGACCTCGGCATCGCTCTCCATATGGATGAGTCTCCTCAGAGTTTCTTCCAGAAGATCAAATTTGGTGAATTTAGAACTACGGCAACCCATGCCGACTTGCATCGTAACTTTTCAATACTAGCGCATTATGGCGAGCGCACGCTAACATCTTGATGTGCTTTTATTGCTTATTGTTTTATTAGTAAACGCTTTTTTTTTCAGAAGGCATGGTATTGGAGTTAAGTAGTTTTAAAAACAATATAAATTTTATATTGGAGCAGTAAAACATCAAATAACGGGCTCAAAACTTCCTTCTCTTATCAGTATTGTCCGATACATTCATCAACTGATTTTAACTGCCTATTTTTTTAATTTTGCCATTCAAAACATAATCATCAATGAAAAGCCCTCCATCTATCGCTGTTTTTGCCAATGTTAATGTTGACCTTTTAAGTGTTTTTTAGGGTTCCGTACCTCAAAATAAAAAAACGGAACCCTTATAGGATCACTTTGTTGTCCGTCTGTCTGTCTGTCTGTCAAGACCCCTTTTCTCACGAACGAGAAGAGGTATCAGGTTGAAATTGATAACAAATATTAAGGTCCATAAACCACACAAGATCTGAAAATTTAATTGTTTTACAACGACGCAATCAAAAGATTTGCCTTTTTATGTCCTCATCTCCATACATTTATGCAAAAAAGCAAAACCTACATGGTGTTTCCCGTTGACCTAAAATTATGAAATTTGGCAAGAAGCTAATTTTCACAGTACAAATAAAGGGAAGAGTCAACAATCATTAAATATTTCAATATTTTTCATATGTAATAGCAACCAATTAAGGTGAGCTCCCGTTTTAAGAACTTTGTTATAAAAGAGGGGTCAAGTTGGATGGTCGCGGAGTTTTTAAAATTGAAGAGCAAAAGCTTTTAGTATATCATATGACAGATAGGTACAGAACCCTTAGGGTGCGAGACCGACTCGCCCTTGGCCGTTTTTTTATGTATACCGTTCCGATATGCGCCGAACGTAAATGTACCAAGCGTTTTCCAATTTATTTATTTCATATTTTCCTTTCTTGATTATTGGTTGTTAAATTAAACTGTAAATCTCTTATGGCCAACCAGTGCTAATGGTAATTTATATACTTTAGTTTATTTATATATTATTATATATAAATTGTATCTTTATATTTGAGTATTTAGCTTATTTTATTTATATTATTTGTATTTATGATAAACGATGACTATTTTACGTGCTCATCTTCTGATGATGATTTTGTAAGTGCTCATAGCAGCAGCTGCTATTCTCTGTCTGACACTGACCCATTACAACTAGTATAAGTTTTTCAAAGTAGCTCGTCATTCCTGTCCCTTGTGCACATTAACGCACAGAGCATATTAGCTCACTATTCTGACCTTTTCGCATTCCAGACATTATTTGACCTTCAACACCAGTGTAGTCGACGGTATCATAGTCTCCGAAACGTGTCTAAAACCTTCCCTTCCTTTCACTAGCTGTTCTCTTCCTGGATTTCTGATCTATCGTAATGATCGTGTGGGTGCCGGTGGTGGTGGAGTAGGTATCTATCTCCGCAGTAACTTACCCGCAACGATCGTATCCTGCTCTCCATCGCAATATACAGGTTCTATTGAGTATCTATTTCTAGAAGTTACGCTACATCACAAGAAAGTCTTCTTAGGAGTTGCTTATAGCCGTAGTGATAAGATTGACTACTTTAAGTCCTTCGAGTCTGCTTTAGAAAATATATGTACTACTTACGAACATCTTATCATTATGGGCGACTTCAATACCTGCCTTCAAAAAAATTACTCACGATCCAAAAAACTTCTTTCCGTCACTTCCTCTCTTAACCTTAATGTCCTTCCCTTTTCTCGCACCCATCACTTCCCAAACTCTAGACCCTCTCTCCTTGATCTGATAATAGTTTCCAAGATTAACTGTTCTCATGGCCAGATTTTCCTATCACGATCTTATTTTCTCCGCCTATAAAGTGCACCCTTCCAAGAAAAAGAAAAAGGTAATTTTTCAGCGTAACTTTCGTAATATGGACCTGGATCGTTTGAGTGAGGATATCAAGCGTGTTGATTGGTCGCCGGTAATAACGGCAGACACAGTCAATGCGAAGGTTGCTGCGCTTACTTCGATTCTTGCACAGCTGTTTGATAAACATGCCCCAGTTCGAACTGTGCGGGTAAGGCATGTGCCGGCTCCTTGGTTGACGGATGCAATCAGGCGGGTCATGTCCAATCGGGATAGAGCAAAGACGAAACTTAGAAAGGATCCAACTGACTCCAATTTAGCAGCCTACACAAAATTTCGTAACATCTGCAACAGGATGTGTAGGAACGCAAAGCGTCGTTACATTCATTCTTTTCTAGAAAATCTATCTTAGGGTCAGACCTGGAAGTTTTTTATGTCGTATAGGTGTGGGCAAGACTGCGGATACCACTGTAGGTACCGTGGATCTAAATACTCTTAACATTCACTTTTCAACTCCTCCAGTTATTCTTGATAATGCCACTAAGGCCAATACTCTCTCGTATATTTCAAATCTTGCTCGACCAGACTGCTCTTCATTTAGTTTTCAACCAGTCACAGAGGGTGATGTTAAAAAGAGTATCCTATCCATCTCCACAAAAGCGGTTGGTAGTGATAACATAAGCTTTGGTATGTTGATTCCTGTACTTGATGACATTGTGCTTTTAATTTCTCACACAATAAATTTTTCTTTGGCTGCAAATGTCTTCCCTACTGAGTGGAAAAAAGGTTTTGTGTTACCACTAACAAAGACATCAGACCTGACTTCCCTTTCCCACTATCGACCTATCTGTATCCTCCATATCCTCTCTTAAGTCCTGGAAAGCGTTGTCCACAGGCAACTTTACTCATTTCTAATATCCAACAATCTCACTTGCCCCTTCCAATCCGGCTTTCGTCCCTCCCACAGCACTATTAGTGCGTTGCTGAACGTTACGGAAGACATTCGGTATGTTATGGATAACACCAATCTTACCATTGTCACTTTGTTGGACGTCAGCAACGCATTCAACTCTGTGGACTTTAATATCCTTCTTGCCATCCTTGAATCTATTAAAATTTCACCCTCTGTGATCCAATGGTTCCGCTCCTATCTCTTCGGTTGTCAGCAGTGTGTAAGAGTCAATGAATCTTCATCGTCTTGGTCTACATTATCTGCTGGGGTACCGCAAGGTGGTTTACTCTCTCCACTATTATTCTCAATTTTTATTAATAACTAGCTGTTGCCCGCGGCTTCGCTCGCGTGGATTTTGTACTTATGTTGTTACCGGTTTCACGAAGCAATGAGATATTTTCCCGTCATTTCGGGGTAATTTTAAACTAAGCAAAAACAGGACTAACCCTGCGCATATCAATGAGTTTTATTCAAGATCCAGCTGAATTTTATATAATATACAGACGTTACTCATAAAGGGCTTTGAACCTTTTGGCATAGTGGTGCGGGATTTGCGGGATATGCGGGATTTTTTCAAAATAGCGGCGCACTGTGAAATGTGTGTATATCGATAGAGGATCCATAGACAAACAAAAAATGTTATGTAACATAAAGTCCTACGGCGTAACGTTTTCGAGATAATTCATGTTAAAGATCCAGTATAAAAAATTCAAAACAACCAATTCTACTCAAAGTTGAACCTTATCCATCCAGTACCGAGAAAAGGTAAGAATTCTTTGTTTATACACATGTAAGCCAGAAAACCTCCGCTGCTTGACTATCTACCGATTTGGTGTCCCACGGCGCAATCTTTACGAGATATTTCTGAATATTCTGTATATTATTATTACAACTTATTGTCTAAAAATAACAAAAAAAAACTTAATAGATCATTACCGATTCAGGTTTATTAGAGATCCGTAGAATATCAAAGTTAATTCATAGTAGGTAATATGTATTGGACTTACGTGTACGCGAATTTGTACCTAAGGAGCATTACTAATTGTTATGGCTGTTGATTTTTATGACCAACTATAAGCCTTTCCTTATTCCAAACAGATTTTAACGTATTTTTTTGCCAAAAACACAGTGTAAACACTAGTACTGTAATATATTATTACTAAGAAAATATAACATTTACAGATAATAAACATTGATATTGATAATAATAACAAACTAGCGACAGTCTAGCAGCCGAGGTACCTAAACGTAATCATAATGAACAAAAGAACGAGTTTCTTAGAATCTTACAGACGTAATGGTGCCGACAGTCAAGGTTAATATAATAAAGCAACAAAACAGCAAACAAAAGAACGTACACGTGCAGTGCAGTTCTCATTAATTTCGGCAACTAAGAAATTACCATTTATAGCTTACCAAGGATGTATTTTTAGCGTTCAGATTGGTATGATGATAGGGTATCATTGTATAGAAAATAAGGTAAACCGAACAAAGTCAAGTGATTGCAACGTTTTAGGGTGTCGAAGTTTATACTATATAGAATAGTTTAAAAGCGTAAAGAAGCAAAATTCACTTCTTCTCGAGTAAAGCTCAGTGCACGTTGGTGGATCGACTTCGGCGACTGGTGGCGCAATTTATCGTGTTGTTTTCACACAATACCAAATAACTGCGCCAGCGCCTTCCATGCGTTCTCTGTCTCTTTCACTCTCACTGAAATCTTAAGGGCCATTAAGATAAGATGATAAGTATGTACTGATAACTAACCCTACTCGCACGCATCCGCATCTTTTTCCGCAAACGAAAGAGAAGTCATGTCGCCCTTCCTTAGAAAGGTAACATTGTGTCGTAGGGTAGTGGAGACAATTAATGGTCGTTTAAAAAATCAGTTCCGCCAACTCAGGGGACAATATGTCAATATTGCTGCACCTCATTTAAATGAGGAGGTGCGAATTGCCCGTGTTCTGTTAAATGCGTTTGGTGAAAGGTTAACGGACCACGAGCTCACGAATGAATTCATAAATGAAATCCAATTAAAACAGGATACCCCAAACCTTTTGAGTGAACTGGTGATTGAGAACAATTTCAACCAACGCAGAGCCGCTTTGCAACCGATCGATGCTAGCGAAGGTTTCGATCAATTTCCCGATTTAGGTTATAACCAATTGTTACAAATATCCTTGGGGCCATACCAAGTGCAACAAGCCAAAAGCTATTACGGCGAACATATCAAAAGGAATAGTTCTTTTTTTATTGAAGTGTATGAGGACAACAGAATTGATTATGATTTAACGGTACGGCATTATATGGTCAGGGGATACGAAAGGGGGCACTGAGGAGTTGGGACTTAGAATTTTTTTCTAAATATTTTTGATTTTTCTAAAAATGATTTCTAATGATTGTTTTGGATAAAAACAAAAATAAACATTTTGTAATCAATTCAATTTTTCTCTAAAATTAATAGATTCCGAGATATTTTACCTAAAAGAATTGAATTCACTATGAAGCTATATTCTGTCAAAAATCAATATTATTAAAAAATCTTCGAACTTTATGAACCTAAATGGTTTATCAAACTTACTTATGACTTTAAATTAGGTCGACGAAGACCCGCTGCGCGGGTCTCCTATTTCTGGCTGCGAGGGGTCACAAGGGAACCTAACAAAACCTACCATGTATGTGTCGTTCTGTCTGGAATTTGTTTTTTCATGGCGGGGGTTGGGCCAATTCGGTTCTGTAACCACTTTTGAACCTAACCTATCCTATTCGGAAGTAACCAATTATCTCAATAACTAACAGCCGTAGACAAAATATTATAAGAATAAATTGAATATTTTTATTCAATCTATCCGAAACAATCATTAAAAACAATAAAAATATTTTTTTTTTGTGAAAATATTTTTAAGTCCCAACTCCATAGCGCCCCCTTTGCTACACCCCAACCCATTATAGCAAACAAGCCTATTCTGGTTCGAGCTAGAATTCACTCGAGACATCAGGGCGCTCGAGTTTATTTCGTTTATATCTTAATTGACACCTATTTAGAAGGCAGAAATAAAATAATTGGACACTATTGCAACTGCATAGCAGGAAAGAGAACACTAGGATGCTGTGCTCATGTCATGTGTATTATATGGTACTTGGCATGGGCCCGACACCAGGAAAATATAATTCAACCTCCTGCTGCCTTCCTGGACAATATATTCATGTCTTTTGATCAGAATTATGACATTGAATAAATATATACATATGTTTGATTTAGACGTTCTCACTTTCACAAAAAACATAATAGCCATGCCAAGTACCAAATAATACTCGCAGAATACAGCATCCTATTGTTACAACATATACTGAAATGCTTGACTCATAGAGTGAATTTTAGCTCAAACAAGAATACAGTTGTTAAGAATGAAATAAAATATTAATATAATTGCCACCTCAAAATGAGTTTCCGTCTTTGCCTGCAATATCTTATAAAATTCAGTTCAACCAAACTTTTCTCTTAACTGTTCCGAAGTAAGGTTTTTTAAATAATTTTTAAAATGATATATATAATTTCTTTAATATACAATAATCTTTAGCCTTTAGGCCTATATACAGTAGTGGACGTCTTTCAGCTGACATGATGATAATGATATATATGTTACAACTTAATTAATCAAATACTTAATTATAAATCAATATAACAATTAAGTCTTACATCTTAAACAAGTTTTAATTAATTATATTGTCGTTATAAACCACCAATCACCATGTTTGTTTGAAAAGTCTCTAAAAAGTGAAAAAAAGTGTTAAACTTATACAAGAGTTCGCAAAAGACTCAGGTGTTTATTAAACAATATCGTTATTCATGTATAATGTGTTGATAAATATTGATATTTTTCTGGATTTCTGTATGTTTTACATGCCAACTAAGCGTTTTCTGTGTTTATGTTGTGCTTACAAACGTGCGTCTCGTGTTATTTAAAATAAAACTTTTCTTAACTGGAAAATGTTAACAAAGCACCTGACTCTTTCGTGAACTCTATTATAGAGATATTTTATATTATTTTTACATCGAATAGAGCCCTCTTGGTCCAGGTTTTTAAGCTTAATCATATAGGTATGGATGGAACCAAGATACTTATCAAACCCCCTAGCACTCGTATATATTATTATAATATTCTTCTGTATAATGTTACCATATTTGTCCCGTTGTATTCCTGTATTGTTGGTGTAATTCATGTTTAAATAAATTATCGTGATAAATACCTCTGTGTTTTTATACTGAGTTGAGTGTATCACGAATGTTATTTTCCTTACCTTGCGAGCGCAAACACTGATTTCAGAGTTTGTCAGAAACCGTGTTATAGCATCTGATGCATTATAATAAGCATAACGTAACATCAGTTTATGTAATTAATAAAGGTACTTTATTCTAGTTACACAACATGTGGTTAAAAGGAAATCGGTACTTTTACTAACACTCTGTATAACTTTTAACATCCATGTTCATCATGCAAATGTTCTCGGCACTGGAAGGATAAGGTTCCGTCTTGAGTAGAATTGGTTGGATTGAATTTTTAAACTGGATCTTTAACATGGATTATCTTGAAAACGTTACGCCGTAGGACTTTATATCACATAACATTTTTTCTTTGTCTACATATCCTCTATCGATATTCACAGGAATTATAGTGCGCCGCATTTTAGACAATCCCGCAAATCCCGCAAATTCGCTATGCCAACCTCCCATACAAGAAGGTTCAAACCCGTTACTCAGAAAAGAAGAACTTAGCAGCAGTATCCAAACAAATGTAAAGATAGAGATGAGAGACACTTTCATGTAATATTTCAAAACAGAGCCAATTCGCAGAAGTAATTGAGAAAAACTAAAACTCTCCCCCTCTCTCTCCCTCTCCCCCACCCCTCTCCCTCTCCCCCATCCCTCTCCCCCTGCCCCTCCCTCTCCCCCTCCCTTTTCCTCTCCTTCACCCCCTCCGCCTCCCTCTCACCCTCTTTCTTCCTCTCCCTCACTCCCTCCTCCTCCCTTTCTCCCTTCCTCTCCCCTTCCCCTCCCTCTCCCTCTCCCTCTAACTCTTCCTCTACATATACCTGTACCTCCTCCTCTCTACCTCTCTACCTTTACCTCTCCCTATCCCTGCCACTTTCCCTACCCTTAACGCCAATTTAACCGCTATCTCTAACATGAAAACGACACCCATATTTATTTTTAGACATTTCAAACCTATCGCACCCCAACCCCATCCCTAGGGGATGATGGTATTTCACGTCCACCACGTTGGATTTCAAAGTTGTTGTAGTTTTCGTAATCAGCGACCCGATAAACCATAAAAACGACACCCATATTGATTTTTAGACATTTCAAACCTATCGCACCCCAACTCCATCCCCAGGGGGATGATGGTATTTCACGTCCACCACGTTGGATTTCAAAATTGTTGTAGTTTTCGTAATCAGCGACCCGATAAACCATACAAACGACACTTATATTCACATTTCAACCCTATCGCACCCCAACCCTATCCCAAGGGAATGATGGTATTTAACGTCCACCACGTTGGATTTCAAAATTGTTGTAGTTTTCGTAATCAGCGACACGATAAACCATAAAAATGATACCCATATTGGTTTTTAGACTTTTTCACCCCATTTTTCTTTTTTAGGGGTAGAATTAGGGGTGGAATTTCAAAAACAGTGATGAACGTTGCATAGAGTTACATCATTAATGCCTTAATAATAAATTATGTGTATTTTACTTTAAAAATAAATAATTTTCAACTTCATCCCATTTTCACCCTTAAGGGTGTCAAATTTTCAAAAACCCTGAGACATGTAAATATAAATTTTTAGTCGTCAGCCTAAATACAAATTTTGAAGATCCTAACTTCAAAACTGACGGTATTGCATACAAATTTTCATCCCCTATTTCACCCCTTAGGGGTGGAATTTTGTGAAACCCTTTCTTAGTGCACCCTGAGGCCTCATAAGGAACCTACATGCCAAATTTGGAATCTCTAGACCCAGCGGTTTGGGCTGTGCGTTGATATGTCAGTCAGTCAGTCAGTCACCTTCTTCTTTTATATATATAGATATATCTCGTGTTATCTCTTCGTCCTACTTCCTGTATGCAGATGATTTGCAAGTTTATAGACACTTTACTCTTACGGAGGCAAAGGAAGCTGTCACTGCAAAAAATAGTGATCTTACAGCCATAGAAACCTGGGCTAAAACCTAAAACATTTGGTTTACTTATGAATCCCAGTAAGTCACAAGCGATGGTGGTCGGAAGTAGCAGGCTCAAGAGCAGACTTAATTTTCCTGATCTTCCTTTTGTCTATTATGATAATGTTTGCATTTCTTACACAAGCAAAGTTAAAAATTTAGGTCTCATCATAGACGACACTCTGTCCTAGACTGCTCAAGTCAATGAAGTGAGCAGGCGCATGCATTATTCGTACCACTCACTCAAGCGATTACAGTTCTTCCTTCCGTTTACAACGAAAATTATGCTTGCCCACTCCCTTCTCCTTCCTATCCTAGACTATGCTGATGTTTGTTATTTGGATGCGACAGAGGAGCTACTGAATAAACTGGAGCGCCTTCAAAATTTTGCAATACGTTTTATTTTTGGACTTCGAAAATACGATCACGTCTCTCAGTTTCGTGCCCAGTTAAAATGGCTCCCTATCCGACTTTGCCGTGATGTACAATATTATAATTACAATTATTTAACACTTTAACGAATGGCACTATACAAATTCAATTATTAGTTGATGATAATTACCTATAATTTACCGCGGTTCTCCAAAAATTCATTAATATTGTAAAACAATCTCGTTTGTAGCCAGGAATGTATAATGTAATTGTGTATGTGCACATCCTTACTGTCCTTTATAACATCCTTAATGATCCCGCTACTCCTGAATACCGTCGATCCCGTTTCCAACGCTTGCCACCTGATCCCCGCCCTAGGCGTCCCTGTATCACTAAGATGCTGGAATGTCCTAGTGCCAACACAAAATTCCTGTTTAATTCCTTTTCCGTGCGTGCTACTCTAATGTGGAACAAGATTCCCAAATATATTCAAGACAGCACATCCGTCACTTATTTCAAAAAAAGGCTGAAAGAGCACTTCTTATCGAACTTATGTTGATAATATATGAATTATTATATTGTAGGTATATTAATATATGAAGTCTATAGTAGGTTTATTTATTCTTTATTGTATACGAAAACATTTACAAGACAAGTACAAGTGAAAACATAAAACAAAGGCGAGCTTAACTCAAAACTAAGTTTTCTTCCAGCTAACCAAATGACAGAAAAAGCTAGTATACAATACCTACAGCAGCGGGCAAAAGTGCACAACACAAGTGATTACTTAACCTAAAATTTATATCCTTAAAACTAACATACCTAACCACAGATAAGTATAGAATATATATATATATATATACAATATTTATATGTATATATACACATATATTTATGATACATACATATACGACTTATAAATACATATTTATTTACATAAATACATATTAATTACAAAAAAAAATGAATTAAAATAACCTACATAGAAAGAAAATGCACTTTTAGATCGCGCTTAAAAATCTCCAGTGATGGACTAGCGCGAATAGAGTGAGAAAGGGCGTTCCACAAACGCACAAAGTGAACTGTGAAGGAACCGCCGTAGCGGCTTGAGGAATGTTCAGGAAATTGGAGGAGTACGGACTGGCTGGTGCGGCAAGGCTCACCACGAGGAACCTGATACACAAAGCGCTCACGAAGGTACTGAGGAGATGCAGGATTGTTAAGGATGGAGTAAAGTGTGGACAGAATGTGTACATCATGGTGTCACCGGATGGGCAACCATTTCAGCTGAGCCCTGAACTCTGACACATGGTCATATTTGCGAAGGCCAAATATGAACCGGATGCACATACTCTGGAACCGTTCCAATTTGTTAAGCAATACCTCCGTAGTGTCAAGGAAGACAACGTCCGCGTAGTCAAGGAGGGGAAGGAGTAGTGATTGGGCAAGGGTGACCTTAGCTTCAAAGGGCAAAAAACGTTGGTGACGCTTGAGCGACTGAAACGAGAAATGCACCTTTCTACTAACATCATTAATATGACTTGACCAAGAGAGATGACAGTCAAAGATAACGCCAAAATTGTTAGCTGTTTTAGAAAAAACTAATGGAGTACCAACAAATACTACTACAGGCAAGTGTGCGTAGTTAATGCGGCTGTTTATATGATGACGACCAAGAACTAGAACCTGCAATTTTGCGGGATTCACAAATAGCCCGTGAGCTTTTGCCCAATCATTAATCCCTGCCAGGTCAGTATTAAAATCTGAAACAGCTTGCTCAATATCGTCAACGTGAAAGTGGCGATAAATCTGCAAATCATCTGCATAGAGATGGTATCGGGAAGTGATTATCAGGGAGATTTCGTTAATGAATACTGAAAACAGGAGAGGAGATAATACGCCACCTTGTGGGACACCAGCAGTCAGGTCACACCATGTCGATGCAGCATCGTAGTATATGTAGTTATTACTGTGTATTATTATAAAATTATTTATGTACTTATACTTATTTCTTATTATTATTCGATGTGTACTTATTCTTGTCCCCGTCATAAACTCTTTCACACTAAACTCTGGTTGGCTGGAAGAGATCTCTTCATAGAGGTAAGCTCGCCATTGTGAACCTCTTCTATCACTACTGTTTTGTTTTATTGTGCACAATAAAGAATATACTCGTGTATAAAATGTGAATCATGATCAATTTTAGTGCCATAGAAAAAACTGCAATTTTCCTTCTTTAGGAAGAACAAGCAAATTTTATTGCGTTGCATATAACAATGCTGGAAGATATGTACATATCCTGACTATAAAATCCTGCCAAGTGCGAGTCGGACTCGCGCACCGAGGGTTCCGTAATCCGTACCACCACATAATCATAATTGTATTAGTTAAAATTTCAGTAAGTTAATGTGCTAGATTTTTTAAGTCCGACATGCGCTTGACCAAATTTTATTATTTGTTGTTATTTTATAGCTTATGCACTATAAACATACCAATTTTCAAGTTTTTAAGTGTTCACGTTTTTAAAATATAACTAAAACAATAATCGCATCCGCAACCATTCAACTTGACCCCTCTCTTATATGAATATTCTTGAAACGGGAGCTCACCTCAATTGGTTACCATTAGTTGTGAGAAAAGTTGCAATATTTAATGATTTCAGACTTTTCTTATTATTTGTACTAAGAGACCTAGCTTCTTGCCAAATTTCATAATTTTAGGTGAACGGGAAGTACCCTATAGGTTTTGCTTTAGTGCATAAATGTATGGAGATGAGGACATAAAGTGCCATTTTGATTGCGTCGTTGTAAAAACATTAAATTTTCAGATCTTATGTGGTTCATGGACCCTAATATATGGTATCAATTTTAACCTGATACATGTACTTGTTCGTGAGATAAAGGGTCTTGACAGACAAACGGACAACAAAGTGATCCTATAAGGGTACCGTTTTTTTCTTTTGAGGTACGGAACCCTAAAAATTGATTTTTTTATGAGAAATTCGCACAAGTGTACGATTTTAATGTTAATTATTTATTTAATATGTTATTTTGAGCAAAATTGATGTTTTATTTCGAAATATACATCAAAGTCTTGAAACCACCCATACAGGCACGGAGAAAATTTTTAAAGTTTGTCATCAAGTCGGCACGGGTTAATACTATCCGATCAAGTTAATATTTAGTATTTGAGCTATAGGGTCAAACAGAAAAAAATAGAGGGTATGCATATCTGATTTCGCAATTTTTTTTCCCCTTATAGCCTGGGACACCCTAATGAACATCCATATCGTATTCAACAGCAAGTGCCATCAGCAGTCTGACTGTGTCAAGTCTAGCAAACGGAGCAAATGTATTGTGATAATCTATGCCGTACCTTTGACTGTATCCCTTATTATCTACTAAACGCGCTTTTTTTTTAGTCTTGTCCACGTTAAGCTTCGTAGTTAGAACATAACGGCATCCAACTACCTGTCGACCTGTAGGTTTCTTGACTAAGTCTCAGGTCCCATTCTTGACAAGGCTTCGTATTTCAGAAAGAATAGCTTCTTCCTATAGTTGTCGTTCAGCAATGTTAAGAGCTTATTTCAAAGTAACTTCGGCAGCACCCACGAACTCAGAATAAAGATCTACATCAATCGCATTTCCTTCATAAAACTCACTAACTGCATCCACAAATTCTTCACTAGAAGTTTCATAGTCCATAGTTTCTTCTTCTATCGGTGGTTTTGTTTGAACTTCAACCATTCGATATATTTTCTTCGGCCGTCCAACGTGTCCTCTTTCCAAACGTGGTCTTCCTGGAGCTTTCGTAGACTCGCTCTATTTGTATTGTATTCTGCATGACATTCAATAAGTATTCTGTAAAGAATCTACATTGAATAAAATTATCTGAATCTGAATTTAAATCTCTTTTGAGCAACGGCACTCCTGGTGACCTGACGTCACCATCGCCACTTGAGTTGGAAGGTTGAGGTGGTTCGGCTATTTCACTTGGCTAAGCATGTTCACCATCTGATTCCACTTCATTTACAATAGGGCTTTCAGAGATTCCCGGAGTCGCTGGATTAATATCTTTCTCCATGTAGATTGGAATTGACTTACTGCTTTCTGCCTCTTGACTCCGTGCCTGTAGCTGGAGTAGATTATCCAGCGATTCTTCAATTTCATTCTCTCTATCTTAACCAATAAATATGCCTTTTACGCTTCTTAGCGCAAATTTGTCTTTTCCCATAGTTTTGTCCAGAACATGAACTCCAACTCCAAATTTTTGTAAATAATCCAATTTGACTGATGTTCCATGCCACTTTTCATACGGTATTTCACCATTAAGTATACTTGTAGGACACCTGTTCCTAACGTGACATGCTGTGACAACAGCATCAGCCCAAAAACTTGCTGGAAGTCTTGATGACAGAATCATGCATCTTGCCATTTCAACATTTGTTCTGTTCATTTGCTCTGCAACACCATTTTGTTGTGGGGTGTGAGGAACGGTCAGCCTCCTAAGTTTTTTTTCATTTTTTAAGAAATCATCAAATTCTTTATTACAGTACTCTCCACCGTTGTCGGTTTGCAAATACTTTATTTTGTTGCCCGTCAAATTCTCTACATAGCTCTTGTATATCTTAAAAACATTAAACACTTCACTTTTCTTACTCAGTAAGTACACTTCGCACCACCTTGTACTGTCGTCAATAAAGGTAACGAAATACTTAGCACCACCTAGCGCAACGTGTTTCATAGGACCTACTACGTCGGTATAGACAATTTTTAGTTTTTCACTACAAGGCCCGCCAGATTTCGAAAAAGGTGAAGAACTCATTTTATCTCTTGCACAAACTTCACAGTCGCGTAATGACATAACATCTGTCATTTGAATTTTTGCGCCAACATGATTTAAAAGTTTTAACAAGTCTTCCGAGTTCAAGTGACCTAAACGTTCATGCCAGGACAAAATATTACTATTTTCAGAAATCGCAGATGCAGAAGCATCTTGCTCTCTAACGTAATATAAGTTGTTCCTACGATCTGCAACTAATTTAAGGTTCCAATTAGAATCACAAACTAAGTTTTTGTCCTTTTTAAAGGTGACACTAAATCCCTTATCCGTTATTTTAGCTACGGATATCAAATTAGAACGGAAATAAAGAACATACAGGGTGTCCAGAAAACAAACAATAGTTCTTTGATTGTCACTAGCAATATATAAATTTGCGGTACCTTTTCCCTCAATATGTGTGCTCGAATTAGTCGCTTAATTTAATTTACCAGTCGATGAAACCTAACCATCATCAAATTTTTCTATGTCGTTACAAAGATGCGACGTGCATCCACTATCAATGATCCAGCTTTTATTGCGCTCCTTATTTAAAGCATGACATTCGTTGAGGAGCTGATGCTGGTTCAGACTTGAGGTTAAAATAGGGAAATATCAGCTTTGCAAAAAACTCGTGATATATTGAAAGTAAAACCATGGAAAACAAAATAACAACAAATCACAGATTATAAAAAGTATTTAACATTCTCCACCCCTGGGGCTTGAAGGCAGACGAACCAGTCTTAGCACTGAGCGGCGGCGCAGCGTGCCACGTGAGGTCCTCACGTTTACAACCCTCACTCGGCCGTCGGCTCCATGGTACACTGCTTCGATTCTTCCACGAGGCCAGTATCCCCTCTCAGAAGTCGGGTCAACGACAAGTACCACATCGCCAACCTGTAGCTGATTCTCGTCATTGGTAGGACTCATGGTTCTCGGTAATAAACAAGGAAGACCTCTTTAAGCCATCTAGCCCAAAACATGTCAGCTAATAAATAAATCTTTGTGCCACACGCCACTGTTTTCTCGAGCATAGATCGGTAGCATCCGACAAGCCAGTAGGCAGATGAGATGACGTGCCCAGCAAAAAATGAAAAGGTGTCAAAGCAACATTATCAAAAGAATTTACTGAAACGTGTGTTAACGGGCGACTATTAACTATCGCTTCAACTTCGCACATCAATGTCCTAAGAGTCTCATCTCGGGGTGCTCTCTCTTTCATTGTAATCTTCAACGCTGCCTTAACGCTGCGAATGAGCCTTTCCCAGGCGCCTCCCATATGTGGACTTAAAGGCGGATTGAAATGCCAGTTAACTCTGTAACTAGAAGTCTTGGTCTGCAAGGACTTCAGTTCAACATCTGCTCCGCGCAAGTTAGTACCATTGTCAGAGTACAGATCTGTCGGCCATCCTCGTCTAGCCGCCATTCTTCTTAAAGCCATTATCAGACTGTCTGTAGATAGTGACTGAACAATTTCAAGGTGTATGGCCCGCACAGTGATACATGTGAATATTACTCCGTACCGTTTTTCTCGCCTTCTTCCAACTGCAACCTCAAAAGGTCCAAAAAGGTCTAGACCACAATGAGAAAATGGTCTACAACTATGCGCAACTCGACTTGCAGGCAAATCTCCTTGTCTCGGTGCTGCAGGCATTGCCTTTCTTATGCGGCAAATTATGCATTTTGATGCAATGTTCCTCACTGATGGACGCAGATGTATAATCCAAAAACGTTGCCGCAGTTCATTGATGACTGTTTCATTATTAGCGTGAGCAAGCAGTTTGTGATAATTGATATTGATATAATATTTGATAATTAGACGCGAAACATGATGACGGCCATCAAGAATAGCGGGCCTTTTTAATTCAATGCCAATGTTTTCTGCAGCATCAATGCGGCCATGAATTCGCAAAACTCCTTCATTATCATCGTAATGGCTATTTACAATGCTTCTGACAGCAAGAAGCTTCTCTTTCTCATATTGCATCGCATTTTTTATTTTGAAAGGAGAACAGCATGCTCCAAAAATCAACGAGTTCATGACGAACTCCGCGGGTGGCTTACCACTGTTAGAATCATCTCTCCAGAGAAAACGCAGGGCATCCTGATCTTCCTTTCTAATTTGAACTTTAAGAAACATATCTTTAATATCGCCAGTCACCGCTACGCGATGCTCTCTAAATTTGAAAAAAACTCCCATTAGTGAAACTAGTAAATCTGGACCTTGAAGTAGATAGTCATTTAGAGAGCAGCCTTCAGACTTGGCAGCGGCATCAAAAACAAGACGCAGTTTCTTTTTGTTAGGATTATCCACTCCGAAGTGAGGCAAATACCAAAGTCGATCGGGTACAGACACATCATTATCAGGTTCTTCACAGATATGAGCATAATTATTCTCAAGTAGATGTTGTACTTTTTCTCGGTATCGAGCTTGAAAATCTAGGTTTAAGCGCATCTTTTTCTCTACACCTTGAAGTCGTATATACGCAGCAGGATAAGAATCTTTCATTTTGACTGTATCGTCTTTCCACGGCAGACCAACTTCCCAGTGGTCACCAACTTGCTTAGAAGTAGCAACCAGGATTTTCAAAGCTCTTACATCCTCTAAGCACTGTCGAGGCTTGACGCTGACTCCAAGAGCATCAAGTGCGTATGAACGTTTGACAAGATCATTAAGTTCCGCTAAACTATTCTTGCTTTTATCATGTGTAGTTAGGAACAACGTACAAGCATTGATAACTCCGTGTGAACTATGTTTATTTGATGACTTTCCATGAACGGACCAACCAAGGACAGTTCGAGTTGCACTCGGGTTGCCTTCTATAATATCCAGTGGCGATAGCAGGTGATAGTTGTCCTGACCGATTATCATCGAGGGCTTCATAGGATCGGAGCATAGAGCATCTTTGATTCCATCTAAATATTCATAGTTGTCTGGTTGAAAATGTTGACTCGGTAGGTTAATGCCTTTAACTGAACGTGCTACTATTTTATAACGGTCAGAATTTCCTCCAGAGACCTCAAAGGTCATTAGCTCCGATTGACAGACTAGAGTAGTATTATCCCAAGCTCCACGTACTCGTAAACTTTATGTGCGACCTTTTAAACCAGCTTGCTCCGCAACCCTATCATCAATCATCATGATGGTGGAACCGTCATCTAAGAGGGCATCAGTAACGACGTCACCATTAGGGCCATGGATCCGGACGCGAACATACTTCAGGAGCACGTGTGAGTGTAAAAATGGGTCTGACGTAGTAGCACTTTCTGTGGTAGTAACGTTTGCTATACATCCTTCAGAGTCTTCATTCTCGGAAAGTTCAAAAGCTGCACGTTCACTAGGGTCTATCACGTCAGAAGGTTCATCTATGGTAACATTAGCAGACCTCTCGCTTGACTTAATTGGCCAGTGAAGAATTACGTGATGTGGCAACCCGCAGTTATCAATGTTACAAACCGGAGCATTACATACGTTTTTGTCATGATCGCTAACTAGACATTTTGGGCAAAGTCGATTGCTACGTA
The DNA here is from genome assembly GCA_947532105.1 of Athrips mouffetella. NCBI lineage: Eukaryota > Metazoa > Arthropoda > Insecta > Lepidoptera > Gelechiidae > Athrips > Athrips mouffetella. The sequence goes on along the minus strand of CANNWQ010000005.1, from coordinate 256,094 downwards.
CAAAAGACCACCTATCCTTTCAAAGAGCGCGCTTAAACTTTGGACAGTCGGTAATAACGTGATCAGAGCGCTTAAAGCAAAAACGGCATTTTGTAGCGTCTTTTGTTTGCGTCAGCACTAGTTGGGGCTGTTTCTGAAAGTTTGAATGAGTTTGAACTACTTCAGGCTTTCTTTGAATGGAAGGAACGTATAGTAAGGATACGCCGACATCAGAAATCTTTTGCGCCTCTTTATCCAAAAATTCCGATAAAAATTCCATGCAAGTCATATTAAAACCTTTTTCGATATGTTTGTGTAAATAGTCCGCCCATCGAGTAATTAAAGCGCATGGTAACTTAGATAGTATTACATAGTATTACCGAGGTAAGTTCGGGACTCCTTAGATAATCTTCTTGCTTTATGGTTTTGACAGCGATGACACAATTTTTTATTTTGATTGAAAATGTCACAATGTCATTGTGATATGACGGAGGCAATGACGGAATTTTCCTAATTTGGCTAACAATTTTCGTAATTATAATTTCAGGTCGGCCGAAACGTAATTTCAAAGTATGCATAATATTATCAGCAGAAACATTTCCCATGAGAAGCGCAGCAACACATTCTCTCGCTTCACCTTGCAGACTTTTACGCAAACGACAAATATTCTCAACGTTCGAAAACTGGCAAATCTAAGTGGATTCCTCGTAGAAACTTTCAAAACTAATCCACTCCAAAGGGTCTCCTCTGAAAGTAGGCAGCTCATTAGGTGTCGCAATACGACTCATCAACTTATCAGAGACCGTTTGTTGAGTACTACGAGCGAAACCTAAAGCTAAATTATGCACTGCATCAGCTAACTTAAGTATCGCATGGCTTTGAACATCACCTGGGGCGAAGGGGGCTGACATATTAGGGGCAGAGGCTAACCGTAATTCTTCATCATCAGAAGCAAGAACTGCTTGACGACCATGTTGTTCAGCGGGGGCTCTGGGGTCAGAGTAACGCGCATTTTGTGTCGCGGTGGTGTGACGAATAGTAGAAATAACATTCTGTCGCGCTACCCATTCCTCAGTTCTTTGTGCTGACGACGTCGCACTAGAAGCTTCACGAAGTCGTCGATCCTCTATTTCGGCTAGGCTGGCACTGAGTCTTTTCTCCACGATTTGAGCTTGCAACTTTGCCTCTTCCATCTTGACTTTTTCTTTGGTTTCTTCCATCTGGGCTCGCATCCTGACCTCCTCCATTCTGGCTTCGGCCTCTGCAGCAGCGACGAACAGGCGAGCTTGCTCTTCGGCAGCTTCTAATTCGAGTTGTTTCCTTAGCACGTCGACGGATACAACTGACATCTTGGCACTGGATACTGATGATTTGCTGCTGCTGGTAGGCTGATAACATACTGGGTTCAAACTGTCAGGAACGTGATCATGGCTCATTTTGCTGGTGGATGACAACTGCCGTGCGAGCTGACTTTCGCTTCGAGCTTTTGCTCTCGTTAACATTTTGGTGATAAATCTTGTAGGTACCTCAATTCTTCGTATCCTCGAAGGACCAAATGTTGAGGAGCTGATGCTGGTTCAGACTTGAGGTTAAAATAAGGAAATATCAGCTTTGCAAAAAACTCGTGATATATTGAAAGTAAAACATGGAAATCAAAATAACAACAAATCACAGATTATAAAAAGTATTTAACAACATTCAACACCTGTAATACAATGAAAAATTACAAAAGGATCATCATCAACGACTACACTACTAAATTGAGCACACGATACTTTCTTCTTAGGACAATCCGAGGCCTTGTGCCCAAACTTATGGCATTTGAAGCACTTATACCGGAACTTGGTTTCAGGAGCTCCGTCTTTCTTTGTTCTTCTGAACTTTCATTTAACCAAGAGTGCTCCTATATTTTCCGACTTATTTTGATGTCTTGAGCTATTTTCTTCGAGTACTTTGATTTTTAACGTCTCGGGACCGGGCAAATTGTCCCTGGACTCAATTGCGCATCTAAAATTTTCGTAGCTCGCAGGTAAACCATACAACAACATAATAGATATGAGGTCATCATGTATGGTCACATCCATATTAATCAACTTGTCCCGCGCCTCAAAAAATTTAGATATATGATCACGCACATCAACGCCGTCGTCCATTCTTCGCAATATTAATTGCTTTAACAAGGTCGCCTTCTTCGCAGGCCCTTTGGAAGCACAGACCAACTCAAATTTGAACAAACAGTCACGCGTTGTTTTCGCGCCTCTTACATGCCTTAACTCACTCGGGCTAATCGATAAGATAATATCTGCTTTCGCCTTCGCGTCTTTCGCCTCTCACAATAGTTTTGCAGCCTCTTCAGTCGGCTTTGACTCACTGCCATTTAAGTAGCCCCATGCTTCATTTTTGATGAGCAGCGCCTGAGCTTGTACACGCCAACTTTCATAATTCTCTTTGCAGGCTTTCGATCCGAAAAGTAGACATAGCTAAAGTGCTACTTACAGTTTCATATCACCTTGTGTGAAAAAATTTTTGACACTTACGCAAAACACAATTTTTGAACTTTCACAATTGTTGTATTTTATTACCTATTCTCGCTCTGGGCCCATAACGGGGCAGCAGAGGTAAACGCAGTGAAAACGGTAATAAATAAATATAATTTAGTTGGGCCTAGCAGCTTTTATACAAAACGTAAAGACAGTAGAAAAATATAAACAGACACCGTTCCTAAGATACCTAATGCTCTTTAGTTTAACTGGTCAGTGTGGATCGCCAAACAGACCTATGAGGTCTAATAATTTTCATAAAAATAACACCTCTAAATTATCCAAATAGCTAAAAAACATTCAAAGTAGTGTCTGGTTAGCGAAAGATGAGATTGGAAAAGCGCAAAAATTTAAAAAATAATCGTATGGTAATTTAAAATTTCTAAATGGCCTAGTAAATAATCATTGTTTGTTTCTATATTTCAAAGGCTGAAAATTTTCCGAACAAAATAAAATAAAAATAATCGTACTAACTTTAATCGTAAAAATTGTTCTGATACTTACTAATATAGCATACCTGCCGTTCTTATTATTATTTAGATATAGTATTTAAATATTAAAAGATTATTTTTCACACTCTATCTGTATGTATGTGTATCATAGTGTGTACGAAATTATACACTAACAAAATAAGCTCCGTATTCAGACGATAATACGAGTACTATACAAATATTAATTCAATCTATGGGTGGCTCACGTAAATGAGGTCAGCAGGAAGATTCACTACTCCCTTTTTCCAAATTTTCATGAATTTTTAGCTAACTATTAGCTAAATATATATTTCGAATATCTGAAACAATTCAAATTCAAATTCAAATTCAAAATTCAAAATTATTTATTGCTGTAAATACAGTAGTATTAACAAGATGTTAGGTGATATGTACATAGTCCTTGCACTGTAAACTCTATAAGAGCATAGCAATATTTACAAAAAGAAGTCAAAGTTAAAAGATTTGAAAGCATACATTACAAATTCACTAGTCATAATGTAATCCAACTTAAATAATAATAAGATTTCATTGCCCAGTCATAAGAAGTCAAAATAATACAAATAAAATGTCAATTACAAAAACAAAATGTCAAACAGAGAATCTTAAATAATATGGTTAGTGTCACTTTCCAAATATTCCCTCACAGAGTAAAAACATTTTCTTATGAGCCAGCGGTGCAGTTCATTCTTTAATTTGTTTAGTGACAGTAGTTTAAATGATCCAGGAAGATGGTTGTATATTTTTGTACACATGTAATAACAATTAATGCTATGTATGTAGTTATTAGGGCCTATGTTAATAAGTCAAACAAAACATCTTAGTCAGTGTCAATTTTACCTACTGTTCTCTTAGTAGAATGTAAATTTATTCAAAAGATGCTTAGAAAACTTTTTTCACTCAAGTCATCTCGAAAATGGGCATATATAGTATCAATGCATTCAGTATCATGTCCTGAATTGATGTATATGAGATGACAAGCGCGCATATGGTGGAGGTGGAAACTGTGACGTCATAAAGACGGTCATACAAAAAAAATCAAAAGTCTCTTATACATACCATGTGGGGTATCAAATGAAAGAGCTTTACGAGTAGATTACAAATATATAAGGTGGAATCAAAGGTACGCGCACTAATGAAACCTGAGATTCCGCTGCTTGTATGGAGTGCATTAACAAAAACATTTTGGCATTTACGTTGTAAAAATAATAATAAAAAAACTTGCTTTTAAAATTGGGTCGGTTGGGAATATACCACTTGTTTACATAATAAGTCGTTGCATCACTTCGTGTTAAGACGGCCAAATAGGTGAAGAAATTAAGCATTTATTCGTTAATTGCTGTTGCCTCTTCAAACTCAGGAGGAAATCTTGGCCTACCGACTGCTGATATGTGTTCGAGTGGGTTGAACATACCATTTTCTCGGTCAGCATCCAATATGGTTTGCCTGCTAGGCCGTCTTCCATAGCGTGCTTGATACTTGTCCTGGGCAAGCTGTTAATTATCACATCACTGATTTGATGATAATTTAAGCAAATATGAATAGATAGATAGATATTCGAAAAAAAAAAGGGTAGTTGAACGGTTCGAATCTTCTCCGTAATAATTTTAGATTAATAATCGTTAAATGTCGTAAATAGTTATAATTTTTGCTTCAAGCTGGTATTAGGTCTTCAAATAATACTTTACAATCAAAAACTTCAGTGTTGTGGTCTTAGTATCAATAGTAAAGTGATAATAACCGTTACCGTGATGTCATCGCCGCCGCCGCCACCATCCGCGTTTAAGTGTGGAGCTTGCGCAAGAAAAGTGGCTGTGAAAGACTCTCTAAAATGTACCCAATCCGGCTGCTCCATGCAGTATCACCGTCTTTGTGTTGGAGCTGCTGTAGACGCCAAGATTGCAGGATCGTGGATATGTCCCCAGTGTCAGACCAAAACAAGACGAAGAGGAGACAACACAGAGACACCGGTTACTCCCATCAAGTGGAGCACTGAGAACCAATCTACACCAGTGATGGACACCGGTACTCAAAAAGGCGATAGTAAAGGCGAGGATGGTGCCGCCTTGTTAAACACACTGCGAGCTAGTATATACTCGATGAATTAGAAACAGCAGTCAATTTAATAAGCAAAGAATATGATGACTTCAAGGTCCAATTGAACAGCAATACTGCCACCATGAAGTTACTGCAGAAGGAAAATAAAGCCCTTAAAGAAACAAATAAAGATTTGGAGGAAAGGCTTTCTTCTCTTGAAGTCTTGTCAACCAAGCAGGAACAGTGGTCTAGACTTCAAAATGTTGAAATAGTTGGAGTCCCTGAGACAAAGGAAGAGTCCTTAACAATCATGGTTCTTAAGCTAGCGGAGCACGCTGGGCTACAATTGCAGCCAGAAGACTTAGAGTACGCCCATAGAGTCCAAGCAAAGCGACCAGTAAAAGGCAGGCCACGAGCAATCATCATTCGCTTCAGTAGAAGAAACACCAAGGATCACTTTCTCTCTACTGTGAAGAAGATAAGAAACCTTACTTCAAAAGACCTAGGATTTGATGGCGATCCCTCATCAATCTTTGTTAATGAACACCTAACCAAAAAAAATAAACAGCTTTTCAACAAGTGTAAAATCACAGCAAAGGAAAAAGGTTATACATACGTTTGGGTGAAAAACTGTCGCATTTACACCCGCAAGAATGAAGGATCGCCATTTATTCTTATCTCAAAACAAGCTGATTTAAAAAAGATTGTTTAAATGCATCGGTTTCTTTATCGACTAACATGTTATCTCTTTGTATGCTATTTTCATTTTTGTCGCACAGTTTCCTTACAACCCACACTTACCATAAGTTTCATACACATACCATTCACATGACGTCATACACACATATTATAACGTATACTAAAGTGGGTCTTCACACCGTAATAACTAATCATTACTTCGTATTTACTAGCCCCGCAAACGCGCCCGATCAGACACAATGTGAACAAAGCGAGAAACAAAATCACCTACATTCATATTTAGCAAATATCTTCGGAATCAAAACAACACTCGAATGGCTAATTTAAACATCTTTTATCAAAATGTTCGCGGTCTCCGGACTAAAATGTTAGACTTTCACAATAATCTGACAGATTTGAATCCCCACATCTTATTAATCACGGAAACTTGGCTCCATAGCGGAATTTGAGACTCGGAATTATTAGATAACAGATACAACCTATTCAGACGTGATCGCGGGGCAAACGGAGGCGGACTAATGGTATTGTGTATAAAAGAGCTTAGTGTGCGGGTACTCACGGAATGGCAGAGGGACGACTTTCCACTAGACATTGAATGCTTATGGTTAACTGTGGAGGGACGATCGATAGGATCACAGTGCGATCTTCATATCCCATTGGTTTACATGGCGCCGCCGGACCAAAATTTATCGAAGCGCATTACCTGCCTCACGGAGTGGATTAAAGACGTCATACCATCATTGCAGGGCGATCACGTAATGTTGGCGAGTGACTTTAACTTGTCATTTGTAAAATGGAGCGACGGCGAACCCATGTTTATAAAAAAAGGCAGTGTCGAACTACAAGAAGCAGGTTTAAATTTTATTAATCACATAAATTATCTTGGCCTCACTCAATACAATAAATTTACCAATGATGCTAACAATACCTTAGATTTGATTTTTTGTAATTTTAATATAAACGTGTCTGAGTCTCCTACGCCTATTGTTGCAGAAGATCGACGGTTCCACATAACATTAAATATAGATGCGTCTGATATTACAGTGCCACCTTTGACGAAAAGTAGGTGCTTTAAGCATTTATTTAGAAAAGCAAATTACGATGAAATTAATGCCACCTTTAATAAAATTAACTGGGAGCATCTTTTTTGTACTTCTGACTTTGAAAGTGCCTTAAAAGCATTTTATGACGTGATTTACGGTACAATTGACAAATATGTGCCAACTGTAACTATGTCTCATTTTCAATATCCTATATGGTATAGCAAGGCCCTCATAAACGTAATAAAAGAAAAACATAAGGTTCACTCACTGTGTAAAATTTACGACAATCCACGGGACCGTAAAACATTCAAACTTTTTTGCACTAGGATGAAGGACATGCAAGAACAATGTTATCAAAAATATTTCCTAAGCTTTTTTAAGGCTATTAAACAGAATCCTAAGCTTTTTTGGTCATATGCCAATTCTAAACGCAAATCTGCATCTGGATATCCTAGCGTGATGACATATGGCACTGCTACTCTAACTCATGCAAGTGAAATGTGTGCGGCCTTTAGTAGCTTTTTTAATCAAATGTTTGTGCAACCTGAAACTCAGTACCCCGAACCGACACATAGTTCCTCTTACAGTCACACAATAGGCTCAATCACAATGACGGCTGACTACGTTGCAAAACTCCTTCTCAGGCTCGATCCAAATAAAAGCGCAGGCAGTGACCGTATTCCGCCTTTATTCTTGAAAAAGTGTGCTGCCACTCTTGCTTTACCAGTAACTATATTATTTAATCGCTCAATCAGAGAAAGTTACTTCCCGTTAATCTGGAAAGAAGCACATATAGTGCCATTATATAAAAAGGGTTCTAAACGTAATGTGGAGCACTATAGACCCATCTCAATTTTGAATGTTTTGAGTAAATGCTTCGAGCGCGCTGTTTACGACCATATTTATCCAATCATCAAGCAGGTTATACCTGAACAGCAACACGGTTTCTTTAAAGGGCGTTCGACGGAAACTAACCTAGCGGTATTTACTGATGACGTTTTGCATGGGATGGGGTTTCACTCTCAAGTGGACGTGATCTACACGGATTTCGAAAAAGCTTTCGACCGTGTAGATCACGTGATACTACTTCAAAAACTCCAAATTCTCGGAATACACGGAGACCTTTTGAGGTGGATATAATCCTACATTTCGAACAGAAGACAGGCTGTAGTGGTCGGTGGACACCGTTCTGACTATACTTACATTCCCTCAGGAGTACACCAAGGTTCAATACTAGGTCCTTTATTGTGTCTTGCCTTTTTGCACGACATAGGGGAGTGTTTCAAACACGCTAAGTATCTGCTTTACGCAGACGACAAAAAAATATATTACACAATAAAAGATGGCGTCGACAGCGTCAACTTACAAGACGATTTAAATAGATTATCTGACTACTATGTCAAAAACCGGATTGGAGTAAATTTAAGTAAATGTGTGCATATCACATTCACACGTGGCACCTAAATGGAACTAAAATCGTGAAAGACTGTTTTGTAAAGGACTTGGGTGTACTCTTGGATACAAAATTAACCTTTGCATCACATGTAGATCAAATTGTAAACAAGGCTTTAAAAATCTAGGTTTCATTTATAGAATCACAAAGCCATTTACAGATGTATCATGCGTAAAAGTTCTATTTTACGCTTACGTACGCAGCATACTGGAATACTGTTGCAGCATATGGAATCCACAGTATATCGTATACGATAATGCCATTGAACGGGTCCAGAGAAAATTCCACAAAGCACCTAAACTACCGCAGTCGGTTAACTAGCGACTCATATGAACAGTCTTGTCAAAAACATGGATTGATGTCACTAAGTAATCGAAGGTTGGTACATGACATGGCACTGTTCCATGACATATGCTCGGGTACTCTCGACTGCTCACAGCTTGTCAACGACGTTTTACAGTTACGCGTGCCTGAAAAACGCACGAGGCATACACAGCTTTTTTATACACCCCAAACCCGAACAAATTATGCAGCGAACTCTGTCAAAACGCGTCTACCTCGAACTTACAACAAAAGGTTCTCAGACACAAAAATACAAATACACTCACACCCCAAATCTGATTGCTATCATGATTTGTGAGCGACAAATGTTATTTTTAAGTTCAATACTTTTTAATGTTTTCATATATATACTTTTTTTTATTCTTGCTACCGACCTTCAAATAACTTACCCTCAATTTAAATGTTTTAATTACGTAGTGAAGATCTGTAATTGCCTAATGTATAGATTACTGTATTAGTTTATATTGTATGTGTTAATGCTGTAGATCTTAGTTAAATAAATAAATGAAAAAATAAATAAATATTTATTTATTTCATGCTATCAAATTTCATCAGAAACAGTGTAACAGATTTATTCGTAAATAAAAACATTGACATAAATCAACTTGTCATAGCAACCTAGCAACGGCTGCAGAGGCTGTATGGAGATTTATCCCTAAGGATTTATGTAGCGGTAAGGCATTATTTTCCTATTATTTCATATTTCTTGAATCAAAATCGAAAATAATAGTTTAGTTGTCAGAAAAATGCAAAATCTTTGGAAAAATGTTATTACTTTTTCTCAGTCTTTCTCATTCCTGCGCGTGGGCTTAAAAAATTTTTGGTCTTTACATTTTTATCAAAGTGAAGTCTCCTTGAGATTATCATAAGTAAAAATTATGACATCTTCCTGAGAACTAACCCAAATAGTGCGAGAAGCGGCTTAAGAAATGCCTACCTCATAAAATACCCCACAGGCAACTTTTGTATCGTTAACAGAAATTTAAACACGTATTAAAAAAACTCAGCCAGCGCTGTTCCTGCCTAATCATGGAAATAATAATCTGCCTCATCAAATACCCAAATGAAAGTGCTGGTTAACCATTGTTTAATTATGAAAAAAAAATGGTCTGCCATTGCGCATCCTGCCGAAATTACTCGGCAGACCCTAAAAACCATACTTTTACTACACCCCCAACCTACTCGTACCTCATCGAATACCCGAATAACGCCAAATAATAACTAAAATGCACCTGATAGAGAATAAAAGAGGCTTTTAGACAATTGTTTTATGCGTACTTAAGTGTCGGTTAACGATCTAAAGGTAGCATTCCGTCGGGGTATTTGATGAGGTAGGCATTTCTTGAGCCGGTTCTCCCACTAAAATCGATACGAAGAAAATTTGCTGTGCTTAAAAATCTGTGAAAAAATGCCTTACCGGTACACAAATCAGGATCTGACAATGTTACTCATTTATCACGAGTGTGGGGAGGTTTTACAGCGTGCCCAAGATGTGTACGAGGCACGCTATGGAAGACGGCCTAGCAGGCGAACGATTCTGGATGCGGTATACCGTCATCGAGAAGATGGCGTGTTTAATCCCCCAGAACATAACGTTGGCAGGCCGAGATTGTCTCCTGAATTGGAAGAGGAGGTTCTTGATTTCTTTCGCCGTCATCCGATGGCGAGCACCAGGGATGCGGCAACGGTGTTTAACGTGTCCCATTTTTATGTTTGGAAGATTTTGAAGGAGGAAGGACTTCATCCGTTTCACTTCACCAAAGTTCAGGAACTGACGGTGGCGGACTACGCGCCACGGATCCATTTTAGTCACTGGTTGCGTGAGGAGCGGCGAAAGATTTTGTGGACAGACGAATCAACATTCACTCGAATCGTAATGTTCAACTTACACAACTCTCATTTTTGGACTGAGCACAACCCACGACTGGTGCGGCCATCCCATTTCCAGCACAGGTTTAGTGTCAACGTGTGGGCGGGAATTATGGACGAGCGCATCTTCGGTCCCATTTTTTTGAATCGCCTGGACGGCGACGCTTACCTCGGTCTGCTCCGCCGCATTGAGAGGAAGCTAGAGAATATTCCTCTAATCGACATAAGAGGCATGTTCTTTCAGCATGATGGTGCCCCTGCACATTTCTCGCTGACCGTACGCGAGTACCTTAACTCGCAATATGGAAATCGCTGGATTGGTCGTGGTGGCCCGGTGGCGTGGCCGGCGCGCTCGCCCGACTTGACACCCCTCGACTTCTTCTTGTGGGGTCGAGTAAAGGATCTTGTCTACGGTCAAGATGGGCACACCATCCAGAACGTGAGCCAGTTAAAGCGACGCATCAAAAGGGCGTTTAGAGTGATAAAGAGGGATCACGAGACTCTACGACGAGTTTGGAGGCATGTGCAGCGCCGCGCCTATGCGTGCATTGAGCGCGGAGGAGGTTATGTACAGCAACTATTTAATTAATCAGTGGTGTTGTTGTTACGACTTGAGAACACTCCTTCTTATTCTCCTGTCCAAGTTTCTTTCCTCTCCTAACATACCAGTTGTAACCGCGTTACCTCAAACGAAACGCGGCTTCAGTGCGCCCTGTCAGCTGTCATCCTGGCTGTCAACGTCTGTCAAAAAAGATCGGTATCGCGGCCGCGAGCGCACAAGCTAATTGCGCAAACTAATTACGATATCAAGGTGAAAGTCTACACGCAGCCCCCTGGAAACCTGTGAGTACCTTCCCCTTTATCCCGTTTTTATGTTCAAGTATTTTCCTCCGCTTTTTATCGCAGGTTTAGATTTTATTGCATTTTAGATCTAGCTCTGCCCAAACTAGAACAACCGACAAGTGCAAACATAATTTCTGGTCCTAACGAGCGCGAATACCTATGGATTCGTACAGTATTCTCTTATTTCGTTAATATTCAGTACATTTCATTAGAAATACTTCAATATTTCAACGAAAATAGGCAAAATTTTATCGCCGGTTGTATAACCCGACTAAATTCAGTGGTTCTAGTTTACAGTGTAAGTGTTCGAAATAGTGGGTCAACACAATTTGGTAGGATTATACTAAACACGCGGTGTGCAATAGCCAAATTTTACGATTCGAATGTTAGGTAAATATCTTTTTGACAAAAATCAAAAAGTATTTCTTCAACCTTCGTCGTATCTAATCGCCAGTAGCGTTGCATATTGTTTTTACGCCTAAATAAATCATTTTACGTGAATGAGGTAGGTAGGTAAATAAACTTTTTCGTTCCGAATCAAAGTACATTTTCCGCGCCGTTCAAATAATTTTTGATCTTTCTAAAAAAATCGAGTCAGACGCTGCGTCAGAAAGAAGTTTTCGATCGCGTATGTCAGCAATTGAAACTCATCGAACTGATTTTCTCTCGGTAAACTCGCAAATTAATCTACTGAAATTAAAAATTAATCCAGAAGCTAAGTTGGATAACAATGTCTTGCATTCTTTTGACGAGTTGTATTACAACGTGTTAGAGGTAAACAATCAACTTATAGCGATGGATCTTGAGCTGCAGCGCGAACGAGAGCGCCGCGAACGAGAGCGCCGCGAACGAGACGAGCGTGAGCGAGAACGCGAGCACAGGCGCGATGAGGAACGTTCGGAAAATGACTCTAAACCAATAAATGCACGTTTGCCTAAAATCGAATAACCAAAATTTGATAGCAATGTAGAAAATTGGCCAACGTTCTATGACACATTTTCAAACATAATTCATAACAATAAATCTTTAACTTCGATTGAGAAATTTCATTATTTGATCCAATGTTTATCGGGTCCCGCTGAAGCCATTGCTAAAGGTGTCCCGGCAACGGGTGATAATTATCAACACGTTTTCGATACGCTTATTGAACGTTACGAAAATAAACGGTTATTAGTCGTGACTTATTTGGAAAAAATACTAAACTTTCCCCAAATTAAAACTTCAAATTTTATAGAATTACAGCGGTTCTATAACACTCTTTATGAGTCTAGTAATGCTCTTAACTCCTTGAAAGTCGAAAACTTAGGCGATTTTATTTTATTTCATACCGCCTCGCGAGCTCTGGACGCAGACACGCGTAAACGATTCGAAATTCAAAATACGTCGCAAATACCTTCCTTTCAAGAACTTTTGCAGTTTCTTCAAGATTATGTTAAGGTCTTAGAAACTACCCAACACTCAAGTAACAATCCGAACGCGCCGCCTCGGTCAAGTATACCTCCTACGTCAACGAAGTCGAACAGAACTTCCGAGTCGCGGTCATCTAGCGGTGGCCAAAAGCGCTCTGCCTACACGTCGCAGACGAACGCTAAGTCCCCCATTACATTTGAGTGTTTATGTTGTGGTGCAGCGCACTGTATCTATAAGTGCCCCACGTACCAAGCAATGAACGTGCAAGCGCGGCTAGCTATCGTCGCCGAAAAAAAGATGTGTTCAAACTGTTTACGTACAAACCATGCATCCGGTCAATGTATGTCTAAACTAAGATGTCACGTGTGTGGATTACCTCACCACACGACTTTGCATACTGAAAAAATTGATATTCAAAATCCTAAACCAGAGTCAAACCCTCCTCCGGTAGCTAGTGACCAGTTTAAAGCTAGCCAAGCTACTACCAGTGTTTAGAACCAATTTGGGTCTATTCATGTAGGTAGAAAATAAAGTCGGTGTTTATTTTCTGTATAAGAAATATTAGCGTAGACGTGGGTATTCAAATAAAAATGTACGACGCGACTGGAGCGTCACCCGAGGCTTTGCGCGTCGGTGCGATAAGGGAAGGCGGGCCGGCGCCAAGTTAGTTATCAGTTAGCAGTCGCCATACGGGAGAGCTGGCGAACGGTCGCAATACGGGAGATCTGGCGAACGGTCGCTTGGGTGCGCGTATCGGATAAGCCACAGCGGTGGTCGCGCTTGGGTTGTTTATTTCCCAAATCGGGATTCGGCGGAATATCATATTGAGGTTGCGCGGGGCAACCAATTAAGTAATTTAGTGGTGAACTATCAATTCGGAGGCGTAAAGGGACTCGTGTCGGTGTAAACGAGACGCCATATTTGGTGGCTGCGTGGGCGGCATTTTGGACTCGTGTTTCGTGATATTTGGAACAAATAAATGTCTTCGAGAATTCCTTTCGGGTCGGTTTTCGCTCGCGGGGCGACCGGAAGGCTCGGGAAGTGCGGATTGACAATTGCACGACGCACGTTGGTATAGTTACCAACCCGCGTGGACGGGGCGTGGCCAGTGATCATTTGACTATATCTTGGCAATCCGCGTGGTGTGTGGGACGACTGAGAGCAATCGCTGCGTGGTTGCTATGGACTTGTGATTGGAAGGCAGATTTCCGGAATTGTCTGCTGTAGCGGGTGTCGACCTGCGCATTCGGTGAGCGCGGCGTGCTTGAGGCATGAGGCTGGGGTTTGACCTGGATGCCTGCTGCGGGAGCGGCCAGCACTAAGATCGGCTTGGATCATCGCATTGACACCACAGTACACATTATAATTTATTCTATGTAATTGTATTTATTGGACATTACTACTTGCACACAAATAGTAGGTACAATTCCAAATGTACATTTCGACTCGCCGCGACCACGGGAATACGATCGGTAAGTCACTTTGCCTACTTGTTAAAAGGGTTGCAATTTTGGTCAAGCGCGAGTCATCCGGGGCACCAAAATTATATTAGTGGGTGCGTAATTTATTCGGAGCCGATTTGACGGTCCGACGGGTTATAGGCCACCGGGCGGTCATCTAGGGACGTAGTTCGGGTTGGTGCTCTTAACGGAATTTTGGTGCTCTCGAAATAAACATTATAATTGTTTCGGTCATCGACCCTGGATACTCCAGCCGGTTGGAGAGGGTTTATTGTGGGATGATAGTTTCCTTAAGTGGTCGTCCTTAGGGTGCGGGCATACGAGCGGCAACGGGTGCCTCCGCAGTGGGACGACGTGGGGTTATTCTGCACGTAACGGGTGTAACACCGGTCACGAGCGTACCATCTTCGGTACGATACGTGTAATATAGTTAAGGTAGGTAGTTATAAGTTTAGCGCTGTGTATCGCAGCCCAATTTGTTACGCTCCCGCTCGGGTCTACGAGTGCACAGTTGCACTCCTGGGTACGTTCTACTCATAGGGCCCAGCGGACGTATCGGACCCGGGCCGCGGAGCGGACAAAACACTGGTAGCAGAGCGTGGTTGAACAACCAGCGTTCACGTTGGGCGCTGTCAAGATTCGTCGTTTGTGTTACTAGGGACATGTATCGTGTGTGTAAACGACGCGCTTGGTGCGCCTCGTAAGTTACAGCGGCACTCAGGATTGTTTTATAACTTCTGCTTGTGTCAACAAGCTAGGTTTGCCGCTCCGCCGCTGCCGTTTAAACGTCGCTGGCTTAGGTGAAAATACCGTGACTCAAGTAAAGGGGAGTACACACTGTACAATTACAACCTGTGATTCTAATGAACCTAAATTCCATATACGACCTATAGTTATGGATAAACTGACAACAAACATGCCAGTTATTGAGCTGCCCCCTATCGTGAGAGAACGGTACAAACACTTAGATCTCGCGGACCCGGACTTTGACAAACCATCTGAAATTCACTTATTACTTGATGCGGAACTGTTCCATGATATTTATGACGGTCAACGTATCAAGCTCGAGCCCGGCTTGCCTGCCGCTCTGCATAGTATTTTCGGGTGGGTTCTCACCGGTCCGCTGAATGTTTCGAATTTCACTCCTCCTTCCACGGTTTCGACTTTATTTGCTTCGACTCTCAATCTTGACGAGGCAGTTAAACGATTCTGGGAAGTCGAAGAGCCACCTCGAGTCAGCCTTTGCTCCTCCGAGGACGCAGAGTGCGAACGCTTATACACTGAACTTACATATCGTGAACCGGACGGACGATACGTCGTACCTATTCTCTTAAAAGGGTCTCAACCCAAGTTAGGCGAGTCCTATGATACGGCTCTGTCACGTTTACGCTCTCTAGAAAAGCGTCTAAACCGAGACGAGCAATTAAAAAACGAATGTATGCAATTCATGGTTGACTACGAAGGCTTAGGTCACATGGAAAAGAAGGACTCTGCCACCCCAGCAAAGTGCTACATCCCATACCATTGTCTCGTCAAAAACGAATCTACTAGCATAACTAGCACACGGTTAAAGAGAGTCGTTTTTAATGCGAGTTCCCAAACCTCAAATAAGTTGTCGCTCAACGACTTGTTGCACACGGGTCCCAAGTTACAAGCCGATATCGTTGATATCATCACGGGTTTTAGACTTCATAACGTGGTTTTCACGTGCGATATATCAAAAATGTACCGGCAAATTCTTATCAGACCGGAAGATCGTACATGGCAACACGTCTTATGGCGCGAAAACCCCATTGATCAGGTGCAAGACTACGAGCTGCGCACGGTGAAATACGGCGTGACTAGCTCTCCTTATCTGGCCATTCGAACCTTACATCAATTAGCTGAGGATCATGGCACAGAGTGGCCACGCGCTGCTGAGGCTCTTCGTCATCATACTTACATGGACGATGTCACGACCGGGGCATCTTGCCTCCAAGAAGCTCTGGAACTCAAAGACGAACTCGTCAGTCTTCTCCAGTGTGCTCAACTTGAACTTCGAAAATGGACCAGCAACAGTCCCCAATTTTTAGAACAATTTCCTGCTGAACATTGCCAGCTTCCAAAAACCTTCTCAGAAAACGATAGTCGCGGCATGCTTAAAATTTTAGGAGTCCAATGGGAACCTCAAGGTGATTATTTTACCTACTCCGTTTCGGCAGTCGACCCTGTCTATACGAAGCGATCCATTTTGTCGAATGTCGCTCACATTTTCGACCCGATGGGTTGGGTCACTCCCTATGTTGTAACGGCAAAATTGCTCCTTCAAAATTTATGGCGCCTGCAGCTAAATTGGGACGAACTAATTCCTCGAGATTTATCTAAAGATTGGAAAGAATTTGTCAACGATTTGGCCAATCTTCCGAGAATTCAAATTTCACGCCAAGCGTTACTTTCAAACTTTGACAATGTTCAGCTGGTTGGCTTCTGCGATGGGTCGACCAAAGCTTACGGATGTTGCGTTTACATACGCACCAAGTCGAACCAAGGAGTTCAAACGAGCCTCCTGGTTGCTAAGTCCAAAGTAGCTCCATTAAGACCCCTGACGGTCAATCGACTTGAATTATGCAGCGCGGCCTTGCTCGCTCGTGTACTGCAGCATATGGCTACTTTGCTTAGCACCAAGCTCAACTTCAATCAAGTACTTGCGTTTACTGACAGCTCTACTGTGTTGTCATGGTTGAACACGGAGCCTCATAAGCTTAAAACCTTCGTGTCTTATCGGGTGGTAAGGACGACCGACCTTGTTCATCAATCACAATGGCGGCACGTTTCCACTCACGACAACCCAGCTGACTATTGCAGTCGTGGCCTCTCCTGTGCTGAACTAGTTCACTGTGACTCATGGTGGCTAGGACCAGATTGGCTCAGAGATGATCCATCACAGTGGCCTGCGCCGGCTAAAATGGAACCATCGGAGGCTCTTCCGGAGTTGAAGTCAACCTCACTCTTGTCTCACTCTGTGGAAACAAGTAGTGTCGAGGTGCTTCAAAACCTCCTGGAGCGTTCTTCATCATTATCACGACTTCAACGTGTCGTAGCATGGTGTCTCCGGTTTTATAACAATGCTCGATCTGCTGCAAAAAAGAAAACGCTCAAATTCGCGGATCGTTAACTTGTTCAGAGCTGGACACCTCTCTTGAACTGCTGATTAAACACACGCAGACTATGGCTTCCGACGTCTCTTCCATTCCGGCCGGCAAAACACTCCCTAAAAACCTAAAAAAGCTATCTCCGTTTGTCGATACTCGCGGATTCGTCCAAGTGGGGGGACGTCTCGAAAACGACGACTTGCCTGAACACGTAAAACATCCATACCTTCTACCTAAAAAGTCAACTTTGTCAAACTTGATCGTAGACTTTTACCACCGAAAATACCTACACTGTGGACCTCTACAGTCTCTCGTCCAACGTAACTTTTGGATTCTAGGGATTCAAAACCTAATCCGATCGCGACTTGCGAAATGCGTAACACGTTTCAAAATAAAACCTGTTTCTTGTCTACCAGTCATGGGTGACCTCCCTTCTTTGCGCCTGCAGGAAGGAAGCTGCTTCCGAAATGTAGGAGTTTATTTTGGAGGACCTTTCACGGTCAAAGAAAGCCGACGACGTAGCGTAAAAACATACAAGGCATATATCTGCCTCTTTGTCTGTCCTTCCGTGAAAGCCATACACCTGGAACTGGTTACAGAATTATCAACAGAAGCGTTCATTGCCGCACTAGATCGTTTCGTTGCGAGAAGGATCTTGTGTCGTACTATCATATCGGACCGAGGTACAAACTTTGTAGGTGCCAAACGTTATCTCGCGGAAGTTACTGAGCTTCTTGTTTCGGAAAACAGCGCGATTTCTGAACAACTAGCATCTCGAGGTATATCTTGGCAACTGAATCCTGCTTCGGCGCCTCACTTTGGGGGTATTTTTGAAAGCGGAATTCGAGCAACTAAGTACCATTTTAAGCGCGTGATCGGATCTCAAGTCCTCACGTTCGGGGAAGTTTACACCTTACTTACAAAAATTGAGGCGATGTTAAACTCACGCCCTCTTTGTGAACTTTCAACCGATCCGAATGAGTTGAATGTTCTTACTGCTGGACATTTCTTGGTTGGTCGCCCGTTGGTGTCTCTCCCTGAGCCAGTATTTGCCGAGAACGTCACGCTTCGCTCTCGGTGGCAGATGCTACAGCGAATGTCGCAAACCTTTTGGCGCATCTTGCAATGCGACTATTTACATACCCTTCAACAAAAGAAGAAGTGGTACGAGTATACAGACGGAAAACTTAACCTCGATGTAGGTGATGTAGTTATGATCAACGATTCTAATTTACCGCCTACCGAGTGGTGGCTCGGCCGCATCATTCAGATTCATCCCGGCGCGGATAAGGTGACTCGCGTCGTGACTATCAGAACCACGAAAGGGTTGTTGGTTCGGCCAATCGTTAAAATTTGCCCCTTACCGATAACTTCTACATGTAACTAACATTCTACTCATTAATATAAACTCCTTAAATTAAAATTACTTAGCATAGTTCAATTAGTTTAAGGTCATTGCACACTCGCTTGCATTTTTATTTTTAAATCTTAAATTACTTTAGCCTAAGTTAAAATCTTATCTTATCTCCGAACACTTCGATGTTTTCCAGATCTAGTTTCTGAAACAGCAATGATTATCTTGTGAAATCCCTAGACGATTTCAAGTGGGGGGTTACGACTTGAGAACACTCCTTCTTATTCTCCTGTCCAAGTTACTTTCCTCTCCTAACATACCAGTTGTAACCGCGTTACCTCAAACGAAACGCGGCTTCAGTGCGCCCTGTCAGCTGTCATCCTGGCTGTCAACGTCTGTCAAAAAAGATCGGTAACGCGGCCGCGAGCGCACAAGCTAATTGCGCAAACTAATTACGATATCAAGGTGAAAGTCTACACGCAGCCCCCTGGAAACCTGTGAGTACCTTCCCCTTTATCCCGTTTTTATGTTCAAGTATTTTCCTCCGCTTTTTATCGCAGGTTTAGATTTTATTGCATTTTAGATCTAGTTCTGCCCAAACTAGAACAACCGACAAGTGCAAACAGTTGTGTTTTTTATTTTAAGTGTAATGTGGCTGACCCATTTGGCCTGCCAATTATGGTGGCTGGTGGTGACAGTAATTAACGAGTGCACGCTTTATTTCAATCGCTTGATCCTCACGAAGTTGGTTATCAGTTAAAACGTAAGTGGTGTATTCCTATTCAACCCACTTTTCAAAGAAACATAAATATATATTTTTTATTGAAATTTTAATGAAATATATATGCGAATGCATTCCATATAGGCAGTGGAAATTGGGGTTTTATTAGTGTGCGTACCTTTAATTACACCCTATATAACACACTACAACATTTTTGCTACTTGGTCTAACAATTTATTAGAAAACGTCAAAAACTTTCAAAATTCAGAGTTGAGTTTGAAGAGCTCTTCATTGAAAATGACTGAATGCATTTTTACAAAATACATACCAAGTGACCCTGAATATTCTCTTTATAGTGTCCACAAATAATTAACCTGATATATAAAAAAATAAGAGAAGTACAACCATTTGAATAACAGTATCATTTAATGCTTTTACAACAATTGCCCTGCGACAAATAAATAGGCAATAACGCGTTGCTGCTTACTAAATCTACCAAAAAATATAGTGCGAGAGCCAGCTGCAAAAATACCCACCTCATCGAGTACCCCAATAGGCTATCTCTAGATCGCTAACCACTGGCAGACCTTTTCTTTTAAAACACTCAAAAGAAAAGGTCTACCAGAGCCCATCTTGCCGGATCATGGAATCTTTTTGATGTATTTTTACACAGAAAGCGACCCTTTTAAAAAAAAGGTAAAGGTCTTCCTAGTTGACTCAATTTCTTGTCTACTGCCGTGCGTACATGATTTGGAAAAAAGATAACAGATTTATGCTGCCACGTTGCGCCTAGGGAACCCTGTTTATTTCTACGTACTTTTTTAAGATTCAGAACCTTAGATTAGATTCAAACTATTTGAAGTTGGTAAGCAGCAAGTTTTACCTAAAGTCAAGGTAACATTTTGTTTCTAAACAAAGGACAGGCTAAAAAAATATGGGGAACGGCTTTTATTCCGGTCTTTTTCGAGACAAGTCTAACTAATATGTAGCGGAAAGCTATAGATTCTAGATTAGAAATTGAGTCAACTAGCCAGACCTTCACCTTTAATCTTCGACCTTTTAGAAGAAATATTTTTTTAAAAGGGTCGCTATTTGTGTAAAAGTACATCAAAAAATTCCATGACCCGGCAAGATGGCCTCTGGCAGACCTTTTCTTTTAAGTGTTTTAAAAGAAAAGGTCTGCCAGTAGTTAACGATCTAGAGATAGCCTATTGGGGTACTCGATGAGGTAGGTATTTTTGCAGCCGGCTCTCCCACTATTTTTCTTGGTAGATTTAGTAAGCAGTAACGCGTTTTTTTTGTCACAGGGTAATTGTTGTAAAAGCATTAAATGATACTGTTATTCAAATTGTTGTACTTCTCTTATTTTTTGATATATCCGGTTAATCATTTTTGGACACTATAAAGAGGATATTCAAGGTAACATGGTAGGAATTTCGTAAAAATACATTCAGTCATTTTTAATGTAGAGCACTTCAAATTCAACTCTGAATTTTGAATTTTTTTGACGTTTTTTAATAAATTGTTAGACCAAGTAGCAAAAATGTTATAGTGTTTTATATATTTGTAATCGACTTGTAAAGCCCTTTCATTTGATACCCCACATGGTATGTTTAAGAGACACTCGATTTTTTTTTGTATGACCGTCTTTATGACGTCTCTGTTTCCACCTCCACCACAAACGCGCTTGTCATCTCATATACATCAATTTAGGACATAATACTGAATGCATTGATACCATATTTGCCCATTTCCGAGATGACTTGAACGGAGACTAACCTATAAACCTCAATTTACATTGTACTATCTATCACAAGTTAAAAATAAATTTAAAATATAACGCGCAATCGAGAAATAACGGCCAAAATGTTGAAAATGAAAAGAAAGAAATAATGTAGCGATGCTACACTGTACAATCAAGTTCCCCTTCGCATCTATGTGAGCGTTTTACTTTCTCACTGAGATTATGAATAACGGCAGCTTACTCTTTCTCACGTCCTCTTGTTATACCCTGTCGTCCAAATGTCAGAACAAACCTATATATCCCCTCGCACCATTCCAATTTATCCTCCTATTTATTTATTTATTATTTTTTTAATTATTTATTTATTTATTTGTGTGTTTTATTTGTGGAATTCTCCCTCACACACTGTTCATGACAGTCCGTCTATCGCTGTCTGTACGAGCCATCGATCGTACAAAGTGCAGTTTTCTGTTTTAGCTGACGTGCGACCTAGATTTGGGGATAACGCGTCACTTAAGTACTTCAGTGTAATAAACACGCTCCACGGTTACGGTTGGATTTTAATTATTGACATATCACCCTGACATCTTCACCCCTTATCCTACCGCAGCCGTCTGACATCTTGACATCTGTGCTGAGCCCATACTGGCCAACACACTGTCTTTAAAAAACGATTTCAAGAATAATTATAATCTTTCTTTGGTTAAGTGATCCATATTTTTATGCTTGTATTTTTATAAATTACATATGCATATTTGTCTGTTTGATTTTCTATATTATTATTTAGTATGTATTTGTCCCGTGTGGTGCTGGCAAATAGTACCATCCCATGCATCCATATTATTTGAATATAATATTTTTTTATTTTTCAGAATATACCCTTGTCCGGATACCTGCTTAATTCATGACAGAGTTGTTGCAAAGTAAGTAATATTTGCATACTCACGTAATACATTTATTATATTTAATATATTTATTATTAAAAAAATTATAAGAATGTCCGTTTCCTGACCAACTTAAAATAGCTAGGATCATTGTTGCCAATCTTGTCAAAAAAAAATAAAAAATTATAAAATCTAGATTACTTTCTCATTTGACAAGAATGATATTTTAAATGATAGACAATTTGGCTTTCTTACTCCGGATGCTATTGATGGCTTAATTAACGAAGTAGTAATAATTTTAAATGAAAAATTTAAAGTAGCGGGGTTATTCCTAGATTTGACCTCAGTTTTCGACATGGTTAGTAACAAAATTTTGGTAAAAGAGCTTGAACACTACGGATTTAGAGATGGAGTTTTCAAACTGTTAGTATCTTATCTAATGAATAGAAAACAGTTTGAAGAAATAAAATCATCAACAATTGAAGGCACAGAAACAACTGTAACATCGGAACTTGATAATATCACTCGAGGTGACCACCAGTTTTCTTTATAGTATTTTTCAATGACTTATGTTGTTTTCAAAAAACCGAGTGGGAAACTAGTACTGTTTAATGATGCCTCTAACGCAATTTTATGAGGACCTAACACAAGATCTCAACGATAAGGCAATTATGACATTAGCGCTTTTGAAGCCTGGTTTTTGGCAAATGACTTAAGTCTCAATTTACAGAAAACTAATGCAATCCTGTTTAAAACTACTTTAAAAAATCAAGACTATCTTTACTTACTTTTAAATTATATTTACATAGGGTTAGTAAATGAGGTTAAGTTTTAGGTATCCATATAGACTCCTTACTTAATAAGAAGGCGGAACTAAAAACCATAGAAAGTTCAATAAGCTCTGTATGCTTTGCATTAAGAAGCCTTAGGGACGTCCTGTCATTAGACCAATTAAAATCGGTTTATTTTGTTTTAATTGAATTAAAGTTACGTTAAAGTACAAAGTATTGGGAAAAAAAGGGCAACAAGAACCATAGCTTGCATTTCTCTTTATATTTTAAAACCTTAGATAAAAGATTCGCTGCGCTCCGACCAGATACCGCCGGCGTAGTTGTAAAATGAAGCAACAAATACTACGCCGAATTCGGCGTACTCGAGCCACAATGTTGCCGGCACTGTAATTTTTACCCGTTTTTGGGTAATTTTGATATTTATATTCGCGTGTACTGTACACCGGGAGCATAATTTTATTATTTTTTTTTGCAAAATTCAATATTAGGCTAATTTGTAATCTACTATTATTAAATACTAAATTGCACATTGACGATAGCACGGAAGTGCCAAATCAGCAAAGCACAGCCGTACTATCTCTTTCTTTTCATTTTCTCTAAGCCTTTCAGGGCCGTTTTGACCCCCCTGTAAAAGTGTTTATTTGTCTCCACAACCAAATTATTATAACAAGTATTTTAACAAATATTGGCTGTAGATCGCAGGTGCCCATGGTAGGTAAAAAGAACCTGTATTACAGGTCACCAGGTCAGCGGGTCAGTTATACATATATACATAATGATAGTGCTGTGCTATCATTCATTTGTCGTTACATACGAGCAGTCTAGAAGCAGTAATTTCTGAGTTATAGCACTTAACACGCTATAGTGCGGCCGATTAGTTGTTTTACTTAGACACGCCTTATAATTTTTTTCCAGGTACTAGTAAGGTACATAGTTTTAATTATTTGATAGGGGTCAAAGGAAAAAGCCGCCATCTTGGATTTTATAGCTGCCATTTTAAGAATTTGTTCTTTTATCCATATCTCGGCTTCTAAGTCACATAAAACCACAAATTTGGTACCTTATGTACATAATAAGGGTCAAGGAATACAACTACACCATTTTTAAAGGTGTCAAACCATATCTATATATATAAAAGAAGAAGGTGACTGACTGACTGACATATCAACGCACAGCCCAAACCACTGGGTCTAGAGATTCCAAATTTGGCATGTAGATTCCTTATGAGGCTTAGAGGTGCAATAAGAAAGGGTTATACAAAATTCCACCCCTAAGGGGGTAAAATAGGGGATGAAAGTTTGTATAAAAGTCCGTCAGTTTTGAAGTTAGGATCTTCAAAATTTGTATTTAGGCTGACGACTAAAAATTAATAATTACGTGTCTCAGGGTTTTTGAAAATTCGACACCCTTAAGGGTGAAAAGGGGGATGTAGTTGAAAATTCTTTATTTTTAAAGTAAAATCCACATAATTTATTATTTAGGCATTAATGATGTTTCTATGCAACGTTCATCACTGTTATTGAAATTCCACCCCAAATTCAACCCCTAAAAAAGGGAAATGGGGTGAAAAAGTCTAAAAATCAATATGGGTGTCGTTTGTATGGTTTATCGGGTCGCTGATTACGAAAACTACAACAATTTTGAAATCCAACGTGGTGGACGTGAAATACCATCATCCCCCTGGGGATGGAGTTGGGGTGCGATAGTTTTGAAATGTCTAAAAATCAATCCGGGTGTCGTTTGTATGGTTTATCGGGTCGCTGATTACGAAAACTACAACAATTTTGAAATCCAACGTGGTGGACGTGAAATACCATCATCCCCCTGGGGATGGAGTTGGGGTGCGATAGGTTTGAAATGTCTAAAAATCAATATGGGTGTCGTTTGTATGGTTTATCGGGTCGCTGATTACGAAAGCTACAACAACTTTGAAATCCAACGTGGTTGACGTGAAATACCATCATCCCCCTGGGGATGGGGTTGGGGTGCGATAGGTTTGAAATGTCTAGAAATAAATATGGGTGTCATTTCTATGTTAGGGATAGCGGTTAAATTGGCGTTAGGGGCAGGGATAGGGACAGGTAGAGGCAGAGAGGTAGAGTGGTAGAGAGGTAGAGAGGTAGAGTGGTAGAGAGGTAGAGATGTAGAGAGGTAGAGAGGGAGACAGGTAGAGAGGTAGAGAGGTAGAGAGGTAGAGAGGTAGAGAGGTAGAGAGGTAGAGAGGTGGAGAGGTGGAGAGGTAGAGAGGTGGAGAGGTAGAGAGGTGGAGAGGTGGAGAGGTGGAGAGGTGGAGAGGTGGAGAGGTAGAGAGGTAGAGAGGTAGAGAGGTAGAGAGGTAGAGAGGTAGAGAGGTAGAGAGGTAGAGAGGTAGAGAGGTAGAGAGGTAGAGAGGTAGAGAGGTAGAGAGGTAGAGAGGTAGAGAGTTAGAGAGGTAAAGACGTAGAGACGTAGAGAGGTAGAGAGGTCGAGAGGTAGAGATGTAGAGAGGTAGAGACGTAGAGAGGTATAGGGGTACAGGTAGAGGTAGAGGGAGAAGGAGGGGGAGAGGGAGGTAGTGAGGGAGGGGGAGGGGGTGATGTAGAGGGAGGGGGAGGGGCAGGGGGAGAAGGAGGAGGGGGAGGGGGAGAGACAGTGGGAGGAGGAGGGGGAGACAGAGGGAGAGGGTTTAAGTTTTTCTCAATTACTTCTGCGAATGGGCTCTTTTTTGAAATTATACATAAAGGTGTCTCTCATCTCTCTCTTTACATTTGTTAGGATTTTGCTGCTAAGTTCCTCTGTTCTGAGTAACGTCTGTATATTATATAAAATTCAGTTGGATCTTGAGTTATACTCATTGATTTGCGCAGGGTTAGTCCGGTTTTTCTTAGTTTAAAATTACCCCGAAATGACGGGAAAATATCTCATTGCTAAGTGACAACTTTAAGGCATAATACTGCTGCTAAGTTCTTCTGTTCTGAGTAATTTAGGAGTAACTTCAGCTGGATCTTGAATTGTACTCATTGATTTGCGCAGGGTTAGTCCCGTTTCATTGCTTCGGAAAACCGGTTACAACATAAATACTGTACGGTCAACGACCCTACATTGGACTTTACCACTAGCGACCTGAATATCACACCAAAAATGTGATTTCAGCAACTCGCGGCACTAAGTAAAATATGTATAAAAATTAGTTGTCAACCAGCTCGCGCAACATTAACATTAATAACAGGATATAATTTTAAATATTTCTTTAAGTTTTTCTCAATATTTTTATAACATTTAAGTACCAGTGTGTAAAGTAAATTATAAATACATTTAACTTGAAGCCTGGTCTTTTAACATTTTTACATTTTAACATCAACATTTAACACTACCTGTAAGAGTGGAACACATCTACCCTTACATTTTGGTCCTTCAAACATTGAACCAGTGCCATGTGTGTGAACGAACATTTTTCTCCCTCGGCTACGAACATAACAGTGCCGTGTTTGTGAACATTTTAATCGCGGGAACAATTAAACAGTGATCGATCAATTTAAACATTAGAACATTATTTCAACGTTGAACATTAACGTTTTATAAATTATTATAATAAATAAGTTTTTATAAATAATTAATAAAAATTATAAAATTTATTTTGTTGTTAACGAAGTGAACAGTGACAACTCCTACAAACAGTTATATCCCTGGATTGCAGTGAAAATTCAAATTTTTTTCAACATTGGCGGTTTGCTGAGAACTCGGTGAGCGCGTTTCATTTTATTTTCTCTGCTTACGGGATTTTTTACAACATAAGAACGACAGTAAACCTACAACATGTCTCTGTCTTATTCTGAGCTGTTAAGCGCTCAATCTGTTATTCACGAAACCATTCAGAAAATCTTTAGTAACTTCAAAAAGGATGGGGCTGAGAGGAAAAATAGAATTGATTATTTTGATAAGAGACTTATGAAGCTGGATTCTGAGTGGGATAAATTCCATAACAACCATAACGAGATAATGTTATTTGAGGGCGAAAAAACCGGACCGTATTTTGAGAAACAAATATTTCAACATCTTAAACAATACTATGAGGAAGCTGTTTAAACTATTTCTACAGCAAAACAAAATTACTTGGTTCATTTGGAAGCTCGCATTAAGGAGGCAGAAAGCGGTTTCGGTAAACCACAAAACACTAACAATTTCGGGACTCCCGGGGGATCTCGGCAGGGAAATTCTACTTCTGGGAAAAATTCCACTTCTTATACAACAGAAAAATATGAGCAGCGCACGATGGATATGCTTAACGAACAAAGGTCTAACATCAAAGCCTTTGAGAGGACTGTGCGCCATCTAGATGTTGAAAGTGTGAAGGAGAAGTGGCAACTCGAAGACAGGTTACGAATTTTGACACAACGTTGGGAAAAAGTAGATGAAACCTATTGGAAACTCGATAACATGATTAAAAACATGGAGCCATTTGAGGATGACTACAACAGGTTAGAGGCAATGTATGAGGTCAGCAAGGAACAAATAAACAAGAAAATCTGGGACCATAGCCATCAGGAGAAATCAACCCCTAAAATCGAATTGCCGTATTTTAACGGAAACTATGCGCAATGGACTACCTTCAAGGACTTATTTGTAGAAATTGTACACCAAAATCCTTTTATTTCAAACGCTCAAAAAATGCAGCATTTAAAGTCAAAATTAAAAGGCGAGCCAGAGAAGCTGGTGCAGCATCTTAACATCAGTGCCGACAATTATGAAGCGTGTTGGCAGATTTTACAACAGAGATACGATAACACTCGACTTCTATTTACTTACCATGCTAACACTCTCTTAAATCAGCCGGTAATACAGAGTCCTAACGCTTCTCAGCTTAAGAAAATGCATGACGTAACAATTGAATGTATGCACGCTATAGCAAACCTGCAATTTGATACTGAGTCTTGGGACCCTTTGATTGTCCACATTCTTTTACAAAAGCTTGATACTGAAACAATCCAAACATTTATTGAGTCCTTGAAAAATCCCAAGGGAATGCCTACTCTAGAGGAACTTTTAAACTACATAGAAAATAAATTTATGGCGCTAGAGTCAAGTGCAAGTGGAGCCTCTTCACATCGTAACAAAAACATTTTTGACAAAAATAAACAAATGAAAATGAATTCTAACACCCTGTATAACAAGTACAAAATGCCTGAACAGAAAACGCCTCAGACGCAAAACGACGTATCTCGGTCAACTTCGTACTCTAAAACATTTCATCAATTTATAATTTCATGCCCAAAATGTAACAAACAATATGGACTCTATAAATGTAAAGATTTTTTGAGCCTGGTCCCGGAAGAAAGGTTAAAGACCGCCACTAACCTGAATGTATGCAAAAATTGCCTTTTCAGCCATAATGGAAACGATTGCACATCGTCAAGAAAGTGCAAAGTTTGCGGCGCCTCGCATAGCAGCCTATTGCATGAAGCATTTGCAATAAAAAATAATAATTCATTTAAGCAGCCTAAAGTAGGTCAGCACCTTAACACGCACGTCGCGAATGATAATTTGAATGCAAACTCTCCCTGCAACAGCGAGGTGCTCTTAGCAACTGCACAAATGAAAGTGATGCGTTATGATGGAACATTTACAACATTAAGGGCTCTTTTAGATCAAGGGGTGTCAGGTTACACTTATAACAGAAAATGCTGCCCAGATGTTACAAATAAAACGAGACCGGCTGAGCGCCGTGGTGTCAGGAATCGGTGCCTCCCCCTCAAGCAAGTGCAAAGGGGTAGTTCAACTGAAATGCCAGGCCCTGCATAGCGACTTCTTATTTAACATTGAAGCGCTTATTATGAACACGATAACAAACAAACTCCCTAACAAAACAGTCGACAAAAATTCGTTAGAACATTTAAAACATTTACAATTGGCCGACCCGGAGTTCAACGTGTCACAAGAAATTGACCTACTTTTGGGCGCGGATGTCTATTCTAAAATACTTTTGGAAGGTTTAATAAAAACTAACAACTCCTCCGTAATTGCGCAACAAACACAGCTCTGGTGGATCGTGTGCGGTACACACAAAACATTTAACTGCCACGTGACTATCAACAACCTGGAAGAACTAGCTGTGTTCTGAGAGCAAGAATCTCTAGAGGAGACCAGAAACGCGGACATTGACCCCGATGACCGGTGTGAACAGCTCTATGTACAAACTACAACTCGGTTACCGGAGGGAAAATATCAAGTACGACTTCCTATGAAACAGGACTTCGAACAAAATCTAGGAAAGTCCAAACCACAGGCAGTAGCACAATTTCTTCAGCTTGAAAGAAAAATGGAGAAAAATAGTAGCTTCGCGCAGGACTATTA
The DNA here is from genome assembly GCA_947532105.1 of Athrips mouffetella. Lineage (NCBI taxonomy): Eukaryota > Metazoa > Arthropoda > Insecta > Lepidoptera > Gelechiidae > Athrips > Athrips mouffetella. Next base: position 226,976 of record CANNWQ010000005.1, on the reverse strand, counting down.
AAAAGTTATGAAGGAATACGAGGATATGGGTCACATGTCAATAGCAAACAACAACACAGACATTCAATATTTTCTACAACATTTAGGGGTGGTCCGTCCAGGGGCTGTTTCAACTAAACATAGGGTTGTATTTAATGGGAGTGCTAAAACAACATCAAAACAAAGCCTAAATGATTTAATGGAAACTGGCCCCAACCTACAAAAAGATTTATTTGGAATTCTTTTACAATGGAGGCAGCATAAATATGTTTTAACGGCTGACATCGAGAAGATGTATCGGTTCATAGCTGTGCATTCCGAACACCAACATTTACAGAAAATTATTTGGCGATTCAGCCCCCAACAGCTTCTAAAAGAATACCAACTGACCACAGTTACCTACGGGACCAAGGCCGCACCCTTCCTAGCGATGCGAACACTTAAACAACTAGCGTCAGACGAGGGTGATAAATATCCTTTAGCAAAACCGGTGCTTCAAAACAACTTTTTTATGGACGACGCTATGTTCGGGCATAACGACATGGAGGTTGCCCACAAAACAAGGGATGAACTTATAAACCTGCTAAAAAGCGGCTGTTTTAATCTAAGAAAATGGGCCAGTAACGAACCACAGTTAGTAAACGATCTACCTGAAAACATGAGAAATCCACAAAATTTCGACTTTACCGAAGCGCAAACATCTAAAGCTTTAGGACTGGCCTGGAACCCCAAAAATGACAACTTTATTTTTACACCAACCCTGAAACAAAGCAATAAAAAAGAAGCAACAAAACGACAAATTTTAAGTGAAATTTCTACTATTTTTGATCCTTTGGGATGCCTGTCCCCAATAACAATAAAAGCCAAAATTTTATTTCAAAAGGTATGGCGATACAAAATGAACTGGGACGATGTAGTACCCAACGAAATACAAAAAGAATGGGCCACGCTTAGGAACGAGCTCACGAACAGGCAACCATTTAAAATTAAACGCTGGCTTGGATTATACGCGAACATAGATTGCTAACTACATGCCTTCTGTGACGCCTCAGAAAAGGCGTACTCGTGTGTGGTTTATTGCACAGTTCGAGAAGGAACCGGAAAGACCCAAGTCACATTAATGGCTGCAAAAACAAAAGTCTCCCCAATTGCCAAACCTCAATCGCTCCCCAGGCTAGCTGCTTCACAATTATTAGCACAATAAATAAATAAAATCAAACAATACATCAACAACCCGAACATAAAAGTCACCGCTTGGACTGATTCCATGGTGGTCTTAGGTTGGCTTAAAGGGGACATATCGCGATGGAAAACATTCGTCGCAAACAGGGTCAGAGAGATATTGGCCGTGTTACCCGCCGAGAACTGGAACCATGTAAAATCCGAACAAAATCCAGCGGACTGCGCGTCTAGGGGACTGCTGCCATCACAGCTCACTAATTTTTCGTTGTGGTGGCAAGGGCCAGAATGGCTAAGCAAAGGAGCAATCCCAAAACAATTTAAACCAGAACAAAATTTAACACCCGATATTGAAATAAAAGTACATACAGTCACTTCGCCCCCGCATGATGCAACCGTGATAGGGAGTCTGTTAGAAAGAAACAGCAGCATAACTAAAACAATACGCGCTCTCGCTTGGGTATTACGTTTCATCGCGACGTCAAGCACACGTCACGAGCTACGTCACGCGCCTGACGCAAGCACGCCGAGCGCGCCTCCAACATACCTTAGCTCGCAGAAACACGACGCGCACTACAAATAATTATAAAATATATACAAGGGCTGCATTTCGAACAAGAAATAAAAGATTTAAAACAGAAAGGAAAGGTAAATAACAACAGCCGAATTTTGAAACTTAACCCTTACCTTGACAAAGATGAACTGCTACGCGTCGGAGGTAGACTGCAAAACTCGAATCTATCGGAAGCTGCAAAACATCCGTTTATCATCCCAAAAGATAGCAGATTAACAACACTTTTAATTGAACAAGCTCATGCCCTCACATTACACGGTGGGGCTAGACTCACATTAGCAACATTGAGACAACAGTACTGGATAATCGGAGGCACCGCGACTGTGAAAAAACAATTACGCAAATGTGTCAAATGTTGCCGCCTTAGCCCGATCAAAAGTTATCAGCTGATGGGCGATTTACCGAGCGCACGCATCCAACAATCTCCGCCCTTTTACCATACAGGGGTTGACTTCACATGGTGTGTAGATATTAAATTAAATAAGGGAAGAGGAGTGAAGACGAACAAAGGCTACATTTGTGTATTCATTTGCATGACGACTAAAGCGGTGCACTTGGAATTAGTAACGGATCTTTCAACACCAACATTTCTTCTTGCTTTGAAACGTATGGCTGCGCGACGAGGCTGTCCGAAGTACATGTACAGTGATAATGGTACAAACTTTGTGGGAGCAGAAAGAGAACTGAAGAAGCAGTTAATTTTGTCCCAAACATTCCAAAACGACGTTTTCTACCAACAACTAAATGAATTGGGAATAGAATGGAAAAAAAATGCCCCCAGTTGGGCGAGCAGTGGTGGGATTTGGGAAAGTGCTGTAAAACATCATCTAAAACGCATCCTAGGGGAACAAAAACTAACATATGAAGAGTTTATGACACTACTCGCACAGATTGAGGATTGCCTAAACTCAAGGCCTCTGTGCCCCCTAACCGAAGACGTTGAAGACTTAGAATTTCTAACACCGGATCATTTTCTTATTGGGCGTCCGATCGTATCAATACCCCAAGAAAACCTCCTAGACCAAAACATTAGTCTACGCAACAGATGGCAATTGATAGAAAAGATGCTTCAAGGATTCTGGAAAAAATGGTCTTCTGAATATCTACAACAACTTCAAGTGCGGGGTAAATGGTGCACGCAGAAAGAAAATCTAACATTGGGAGATATTGTTCTCATTAAAGAAGACAATCTTCCCCCAACAAAATGGGCTCTAGGGAGAGTTCAAGAAGTTCACGCCGGAAAAGACAGTTTGGTTCGCGTTGTGACTCTAAAAACAAAAGGGGGCACCCTAACAAGACCAATCATAAAATTAAGCAAACTACCTGTAAACACCTCTCCTGCTTTACCTATACCAACAACCATGAAACCTGACACCGAACGTGCTCCGAGCCAATCATCGAGTACTAGAAACAAGGCGGAGCGTAAAACAGATAACGTGCGGCGGCCATTGCGATCGAGAAAGCTTAAATGCAACTTTGTATGTATGCTACTAACACTCATAACAATGTTTCATCCAACTAAACAAGCAGATGACATAATAACAGTAACACCATTTGAACAAAATAGACCCATATATTTCGATAAAGTTGGCAGCCTACAAAGTGTACATGATCAATGGAAAATCGTGACCTACTACAATATGACGTCATACTGGCAAGGCGTCGAAAACATAAAAAATGTTGTAAACCATCTGAATACACGCTGTCAAGAATTCGAATATAAAACGATGTGCGAAGCAATCATTCGAGTTCAACCAAGAATTACTTGAATTAGACAACAATAATTACCTGCTGAAAACTCATCATGGCCAGTTAAGAGGACGTGTCACTCGAGGTCTTATAAATGGCATAGGGTATTTGGCTAACAGTTTATTTGGAGTTCTCGACGAGAGATTTGCACACCAATATGTTAAAGACATACAATCGATACAATTTGGAGACATAAACAATCTAACGTCTATTCAACAAATAGAGCCATCTATTATGCAAATTAACACTGAAATAAATTCGACAGAGTACAACATTCTTCAAAACAAACTAAAGGATTTAGAGGCTCAAAGTACGTCTGCTGCATTAGACACGAATGACATCAGTATGCAGTATCATATTCGACCTTGGCTCTTGTGGTGATTTTTGTGGTAGTCGCAGGGAGCATTTACATGCACTGGAGAAAGCGAAGAGGCAACGAAAGAGTTACAAACAACGACAGGCCACTACCACAACCCACAACAGCGCCTAGAGGAAACGCTCAGAATGCACGACCAGCCACCACGCGAAAAACTATTTATGCTACCCCACATCAATTTAATGTTGTATAATCTTTATCAATGAAATATTTAAGTAGTTTACAGTAGTAATTATTTATTAATGAAATATTTAAGTAGTTTACAGTAGTAATCATTTGTTAATGAAATATTTAAGTAGTATACAGTAGCATAAATTTTTAGATATTAACTTGGTTGTTTACATTAGCTTAGTCTAACACTGTTTTAATAAGTTAAATTTTCTTCTTGTCGTTGCCAATATGTACGGTCAACGACCCTATATTGGACTTTACCACTAGCGACCTGAATATCACACCAAAAATGTGATTTCAGCAACTCGCGGCGCTAAGTAAAATATGTATAAAAATTAGTTGTCAACCAGCTCGCGCAACATTAACATTAATAACAGAATATAATTTTAAATATTTCTTTAAGTTTTTCTCAATATTTTTATAACATTTAAGTACCAGTGTGTAAAGTAAATTATAAATACATTTATCTTGAAGCCTGGTCTTTTAACATTTTTACATTTTAACATCAACATTTAACACTACCTGTAAGAGTGGAACACATCTACCCTTACAAATACTAAAACCACGCTGAAGTCGGTTAAAAAAAATTTCAATTCAATTCAATTCAATTTATTCATTAAAATTTACAAAAGATGTCTACAGGCAGAAGTCCCAAGGTGACATCGTATAAATAACATGAACTTATTATAAATATAAAACCTTGTTTTACATAGATATAAAATATTAGTCTTAAAAAAAATTATAGAAAGATTACATCAATATTCAATCGGACATGTCAATTTCATAATAGAATATAAAAATAATAAAATAACTACCTAATTACGATGTATTCTTTCATCAATTCATGTCATTTTGCTTCCATTAAAACAAAAACAATATTTATATAATAAGGCCAAAACTAAATAATCAAATAATCCATTTACTATAGGAACCAAAAATGTATTTATTAAATATACAACAAGTATTAAAAAGACCCTAGTTATTTACTTAAATAATACAACATGGCCCTCATGAACTCCGCCAGAGTACAATGGAATAAGTAAATGCCATCTCTACATATCTGGTTAAGTAACTGAATAGCCACAGATACTGGAGCGTATTTTAATACATTTGTCCTACAATGAGGCGTGGCTAAGACTTCATGCCGTGGTCCATGTCGCAATCTATTATTTTGCACACGAATTCCTATTGCCTCTAGTATCAGAGGGTTATGTTATTGCCCACGAATAACCTTAAATACATAAGTGGATAGAGCCAACTTTCTTCTTACTTCGATGCTGTAGTACCCTATCATTCCTAACAGAAATTTCGTGGGGTATATTATAGGGTAAGATGGGTAAACACCGAACTGCTTTTTATATATGCATCTTAAAAATTTATTTTGAATCTTTTCCGTCAAAGATACATATTTTATTTCAAAAGGATTCCATATGATTGAGCAGCTCTCTACTTGACTCCTAACTAGCCCATTATACAAGGATTTTATGGCTAAAATGTTTTGGAGGTCCTTAGTCAGTCGAAGAACAAAACCTAAATTTCTGTAAGCTTTTTTACATATTTTTGTGATGTGGTCTCTAAACGTCAAGTCATCCTTCATTTGAACTCCCAAATCTCGCACCGTTGTAGTCTTTTCTAATTCCGTTCCCTCAATCTTGTATGTGTAATTACACGGTTGTTGCGCTCGAGTGTATGACATCACATTGAATTTCGATGTATTGAAGTCTAGTTTATTAATTTTGCTCCACTGAACCACTCTATCTATGTCATTCTGTAAGCATTGGCAGTCTTCTACATTGTTTACTGATAAGTAAAGCTTTAGGTCGTCCGCAAATAATAAACAGCTTGATTCCTGTATAGTATCTGGTGAGTCGTTTATCATTAACAAAAATTCTAGGGGCCCAAGGTTACTACCCTGACTTACCCCCGATTTTGTCACGTAATTATTTGAAATATAACCTCCATACTCTACGTATTGCTTGCGATCTTTAAGATAACTGGCAAACAAATTGAGTAGTGACCTCGTAAAACCAAACTTAGCGAGCTTTTCCAAAAGTATATCGTTATTAACAGTATCAAACGCTTTTCTAAAATCGAAATAGGCAACATCCACCTGGCCGCCAACACGGGCGTCTAGTGCCTGGGAAGTATATTGCATAAAGGTCATCAAATTCGTATGCGTGCCTCTACCTGGTCGGAACCCATGTTGACAGTCAGAGAGAAGAGGGCTCACTTGTAAGAAGATCTTTTTATACAAAGCTGATTCAAATACCTTTGAAAACGTTGAAGGTACAGCGCCTGGTCTAAAATTCGAAACATCCGCGCTAGCGCTACTCTTTGGTATCGGTGTAACTCGAGTTATCTTCCACTCTTCCGGATACGTGCCCATAATTAAACAAAGATTGAACAAATGTGTCAATGGACCGACTAAAGCCGATGCGCAATCTTTGACGACAAAAGATGGTATTTCGTCTGGACCAGCGGACTTTTTAGGTTTCAAATTCTTAAGAGCCCTGAGTACCTCGTCGAAAGTTAGGCTAGATACATGGATATAATCAGCGGATGTCCCAGCAGTAGCTGCTGCTGATTCCGCATTTAATCGGGGAGATTCGGAGTCATATACTGAGCTAAAGTATTTACTAATTCGTTCGCACACTCAGATTCTGATACGAGATTGCCATCTTTGGTGATATGAGGCTTGCTTCTCTTTGATCTCTTATTATTTGCCCAATTCCAAAAATATCTAGGATTTGCTATGAATTCAATACCCATTCGTTTCTTATAATCATTGTGCGCAGTATTTATTTTGTGTTTAACTAGTTTTCGATAGTAGGAGAACATATTATATTCTTCTAGATAATCAGAGGGTTTATAAGAGTTTTTGTACGCGTTTTTATAAGCGGTATGCCACTCTGTTTTTAGTTTTATATCACCAATAATTTCTTTTGTGTACCACTCGGGATAAGATCGCTCGAAATTAGTTTTTATTGTTTTTTTGGGAGTGCACGAATCAATTATTTTATTTATCTGCCCATAGAAAAGAGTTACGGCTTCTTGAACATTTTTAATTTTATTTAGATGGCTCCAATCAATTGAACTTAGCGCCGAGTACAAGGCCTAGAAGTCACACTTATTAAAGTTCCATTTGCAATTTCGATTTGCGTTACCTGCTGGTGTTTCACGTTCACGTGTCTGATTACCGTGTGCGGTACTCTTCCCTTGGAAAACACACTGTATATTTAATGGTGGATGGTGTGGGTCCGAAGAAACCAGATTATTGCTCTCTTGTTCAACCGATGTTTCGCACCCGATCAAATTCGATAATACCACGTCTAACATACGGTTATTACAGTTTGTTATACCATTGCACTGACGAAAATCACAAGTGGCCAGAAAATATTCAAAATAACATTGAATTTCTAACGTAGATGAATACAAATTGAGGTCCCCTATTACAATTATGTTTTTATATTTTGCACAAATCTCCTCAATCGTATTAAATAGGCACATGTACTCACTATCTTTACTACGGGGAGTTATATATACAACACAACATATAAAAATCATTTTGTTACATTTAAATACTTGTGCACCAACTAATTCAAAAACAAATTTGTCTACATTAGGCACGTCAGGTAGAGTCTGAAGGGACAGACCGGGCGCCGCGATTAGCATTGCGCCGCCCTGCTTGCGGCCGTCGGTGCGGTCGCAGCGCACGACACTGTACCCTCTTGGCACTAATTCGCCATCATGTATTGACTCGTTTAATCCAGTTTCCGTGATAGCCCAGAGCTCACCCGAAGAATTGATAATATTTTCATAAAAAGTTGTCAATTTTGTCCGAAGACCTCTAGTATTTTGATAATATATGTTAGCACATAGTTTATATTTAATATCAGTAGGATCAACTATTCTATTATTGACGAAAAAACACACGTTCTGTTTGTGTAGCTTGCGTAGTAGTATTGTGCTTAGTTGTCATAAACTGAGAAGTTCGGTAGCTTGTTTTAATTCTATGGTTGAGTAAAATTATATCCAAAACTAACGATCGGCAAGTGTTAATCTTATCAATTTTGTTATTTTTATGACAGCATAATTTCGAGTAATGTATATTGCCTAAATTTTTACTTATAATTTGGATCATCTCATTTAGTTTAAGCTCATTTAGATGAGCATTATTGCGGATTTCCCCTAACATAACATTGGTGTTTTTAAAAGCATTCAGAAATGTATATAGAGCTGACTGAAACTTAATAATATTGCTATCGTGTAAGCCGGCTAATAGAATCATATGATCGTCTCTACCTAGTTCCGTACTTAACGCGAGGTTGCTAGATACGATGTCTGCCAATGAAGCATACGGTTTCAATACACATGTCACACGGTATTCGTCACTCAATAGCTTTTCCAGAGTGTCCCGAAGTCGTCTTCCCGATTCATCCGCCAACAATATTACCCTTCGTTTCGGTTTTTGATGGTTTTTATTAGGGTTAGGATTGTTTAACTCAGTTTTCAATAAGTTCTCAACGATCGTTCCATCGATGTTTTCTTTAACCGTGGAGTTATTTAGGTGAGAAAAACTGCTGTTTTTGTCTTCATGGCGTTCTGAGTGAGACTGTCCGATCTTAGATTTATTTTTGAGTTTCTTGACACTTGATGTTGTCGTATTTAGGTTTCGATTCTGGATTGGAGTCCTACACACATTGCTAAGATAATTAATTTTTCGTTCACTTTTTTCAATTTGCTTCGTCAGTATTATATTTTCCTCCAGCAGTTTAATAATCTGTTCGTCCGCACTTGCTACTTTCATTCTAAGATCTTCAATTGTTTCTCTTGCTTCAAGATATTCTTTGCAATAGTTTTTTTTATTATCTGTAGTAGGGTAGCTCCTGTTTAAGGTAGAGGTATGTATAATACTGCTAAATCTCTCGTTGTTATTCTCTTCCTCATCGCTACTTAATGACTGGAAGCTATTTCCTGTCGGGATGTTTATCACTGTCCTCTGAGGACGGCGTGTGATCTTGTCTTCGGGAGTACTTACATCGATCGGTGATGGTTCCTGTGATGGAGGCGGGAGTGGTGACGACGGTGGTGTAGCGGTAGTTGAGGGCAAGCTACTTTTATTAGTTTCTAGTTTGGTTTTGTACGGTTAACCCGGTGTACCTTTCCTATCATTTTTGCATGGTGTTTGGCTGGCTCGATCTTCGATACCCTTGTTCGTTTTTTGGTACTGCATTGAGGGAGAAACACTAGCCATAGCATTACCGTGCATTGTCATGCAAGTAGGACACTTCCATACCTTTTTACTTTCAGGCTTCATCAGCCGGTACAATTTCTCCGAAAATCCAACACAGTTAAATTCAAAGCTGTTTTTGCACCTACTACAAGTTATCGTATCTCCTGAGTCAACTACAGTCTTGCACTAATTGCAAGTTACTCTTTTCTTATTGTTATTGCGAGGAGGTTGTGCCTTAGTTTTCTTCATAGTTATAGTTAGTTTCGCTACTCGTCGTAAAATGTAAAAAGATCGCAAAAAGATTTTCTTGTGCAGAGGCTCGAACTATATACGTTTGTGATGAATGTAACGCAAGTCTTTACCACTTCCGAGTGCGCTACGCAGCTGTTAGTTGTTGTAGCGAAATAACGATACAGTAGACTCATACAGTCTATGAACGTGTTGCTCAAGACAAGTTGTCCTGCGTTCAAGGTCGACCTCTTCTGAGTTCACTGACACACTGACACAATCGAGTGCACAAACAGTTATTTGGAATTGGTACGTTGAAATCCGAGATTTAAATTTTTGCACTGTTACATATAATTTTATGACTTTCTATTGTGATTCAAATAAATGTGATAAAGAGTTCTATCACAGAAATCACGATACACTGGATAAATCTTCTTCTATTTCGAGAATTTTGGTTATATCTGTCACTGTTTTGTAATAACCTTTTGTTATATTAGTCCACCAACACTTTCACTTAATATTTATAACATTTAGCACAATATAGTAGTATATTTACGAAGAAATTGTATTTTGATGATTTTTTTAAATTAAATTAACACAGAGCCGATGTTGATTCGACACGCCCTCTGTTCTCAGTTAAATATAATAAAATATAGGTCTCAAAGAGACTTAACATTACAAGTGTCAAATTAATATTATTCTACATTAAATATTTTCATACCTCTAGTTTCTCTCATATCTTTGAGATTTTATTTCTCTAGAAGTGAAGACCTAGTCAAGAACACAATTTTTTCCCCAAATAAAGCTTGTCTTTCATCGCTAGTTTACGAGCTATAGCAGTCTTAATTTTGAGTTGTCAGTCGGAACGGAGATCTCAACGATATCTAGCACTATTCCAAACATACAAGTAGTCTAGGGTCAGTAGTTACCGAGTTGTAGCGATTTTGAGTTTGACAGCTGTCAACCGAAATAAAGATCTCGAGTAGATATATCATTTGTTTGAACATACGAGTATTCTAGGGTTAGTAGTTTTTGAGTCATAGTGGTTTTAGATTTGACAGCGGTTAAACGAAATAAAGATCTCGACAAGATCTATCATTTGTCACTGTATGTGTGTGCTCTAGGGTCAGTAGTTTCCAAGTTACAGCTATTTTAAGTTTGACAGCTGTCAAACGAAATAAAGATCTTGACGTGAACTATCATTTGTCCGAACATACGAGTAGCCTATTTTAGTAGCTTCCGAGTTATAGCGATTTTAAATTTGACAGCTGTCAAACGAAATAAAGATATTGATGTGATCTATCGTTTGTCCGAGCATACGAGTAGTCTATTGTAAGAACTTTCAAAATTACACCGATTTTGAGTTTGACAGCTGTCAAACAGAAAAAAGATCGACGAGATCTATCCTTTTGCCTTAACATACGACTAGTCTAGGAATAGTGGTTTCAGAGTTGTAGCGGTTTTTAGTTTGACAGTTGACAACTGAAATATAGATGTTGAGGAGTTCTACCATTTGTCCGAATATATGAATAGTCTAGGGATAGTTGTTATAGATATATCGGTTTTGAGTTTGACTGATATCAACCGAAATGTAGATCTCCTCGATACCTAATAATTTTCCTTCAAGAGCTAGTTGACTAGGATCAACAGTTTCCATGATTCCAATTAAAATTCAAAATAATTCAATAAACTTTTTATTGAGTTCTGATTAAGTTTTAATTTTGTTCTATTTTGTTATTTCAGGTTAGTTCAAATTTAGTTCCGATTTAATTTCTAATAATTTCAAATTTAATTCCAATCCAATATAATTCTACTGTAATTGCAATTAGATTATATCCTATTCCAATTCAATTTCAATCCTATTCGCATAGGAAACGTATGTGTAAGGTACCTCGAAACTTGGCTCATAGACAGGGATAAGGTCAATGAGTAAAAATAAAAAATACGAATGAAACGTAGCCATGGCCAGTCTAAAAAAAAAAGAAAACTGACAACTGTTCTAAGTAGTCTGTGGTCGGTTTATACAGCTGTTAGTTTTCTTTTTTTATGATAGGCAATGACTACTCATCTCATTCTGTCATACGACCTATCTATATTTGACGAAAACGATTTTTTTTAAAACCTCGTTATTTATTGCCAAAAAAATGGTATTTTTTATTTATCTTTAATGATCCTATTCCTGTTTATGAGCCAAGTTTCAAGGTACCTTACATATAAGTTTCCTTTGCGAATTGCCGTTTAATTTTGAATCGATCCCGATACAATTTAAATTTGAAATTATTCCAGTTATATTTAAAATCTTTATGCTATTGCAAACTTGCCTTTGCAATTCATTGTATTCTTACATTCACTAATTTTCATAAGTAAATCGTCCAAATAATCGGAGATCGAATCCTGCTAAAATAGCAAAAACTAGCTTATGTCTGGTCACTGCTATTTCCACGGCACGGCACCGCACCGGAGTACGGCACGGCGCCGTGCCGGAGCTATGTGAAACCACACTTACTTTTCGGAAAGTCAGATGAGTACTAACCAAACTGCGTCCAAACTGTCCTACTCACAGCGACATCGTCGATAAAACAGAATTGAGAATTGCGCTGATATCGACGCAAAATCGGAAAAAAATCGGCGAATAATGGTCGCAATATCAGCTCCAATTTTTATCGGCCCTTGTTCTTTTGTTATTGGTTACGGCTCGGAATCGTCGCGGTGGATAAACACCTTAGTAATAGTACATTACTGCAGCGGTTGAAAAAACGGGTATTGAGAGACGAACGTGATAATGTGGTCAGAGGCGTTAGCCGAGGCCCACATACGTGAGTCCATCAATACCTGGTTTCGGCCATGGCTTGTATAGGGCTTTTCTCAAACAATGCGCGGATATTCAAATTACTTAATACATTTTCAATCTCTTCTCTTTTTGCCACTGAAAAAGTTCTCATAAGATTTTAAATAGTCATGACATACATGATATTTGAGGCACTATTTCTAAATTCCATTGACTTATTAATTTTATTCACAATTACAACCTAAATTATAATAAACTAAATACAATAAGGCAATATGATGTTCCCGCTAATAACTTTTAATAAACAATGATGTTCGGCATACCTATTCTTGAACCTCTTCTAGTGATTAATAGATTTAGAATAAAAACAAAATCTTAACCTCTATACAATTAAAGAATAAAATATGTTAATTATTAAATACTTTTTGATTCCTAATATCACAAATAATTGTAATTTACTTTTTTAGAGTTGATCAAGGCATTTCAAATTAGGGAAATTATTTTTGTCATTCGATGAGTTCAAAACTCGGACCCTGCGCCACAGATTATATACTAGTTACTACGGTTCTGCGCGAAGTAAACGGTGTGTTACCTCCTTGTTCAGAACTATTTCATTGGTTGCCATCTCCTTGGTTACCATGCTTTGGAGAAAAAGCTGGTTCCATTTTGAAATTAGATGACAGAAATAAGTTTTCATAGTAGTTTTCCCGACCGTTTGGCACGTAAGAAATGGATTTTCATACTAACTTTCCCGGCCGCTGCTCGCATTTTTTTTACCATTACGGAGGTTTCGATGTTGCTCTAAGAAGGTTGTCAAAATAATGATGGAATTTCCAAGCATGTTTGAGAATTAATTAATTTTCGGGTAACAGTCAAGTTGGTGGCAGGCAACACAATTCTCAATTGTTTTATACACATTGAGTGGCTTTATTCATGGAGTTGTTGTTTGTAGGTAGGGCGGTATCTGGTCGGAGCGCGAATCATTTATCTAAGTTTAAAACCTATAAAATTTTGACAGTTCCTAGTCTTTATATTCTGATTATTTTAGTTGATTTAGTCAAGCATAAATCAGTATTTGAAACGGACGACGAGATGAATTCTCGCCAAGCAACTAGGCGCAAAAACATGAATCATGTGAATCATGTGATACAACCGTGCTTGAATAATATATGTTGTGAAGCACTTCTATAAATATCAAACTATTGCTTTTTTAAATTGACTTCAGACAGAGTTAAAAATTATAAATAATGATAGTTTGTTTAAAAACAAATTGAAGTTAGAACTGAACTAGAGTTGAACTAGAAAAATTGCTATTCTTTTAATGATTTTTATGAAAATTTACATTTTGTAATAATTTTAATATTTTACGACCTTTTAATTATTTTGTTTGTACCTATTCTTTTTTTCTTTTTTTTTTTTAATTTCTTAAATTCAATTTTTTATCTCAATCAATATTTTTTATTTAGGTTAAGAAACTATTATTTCGCATACAGAAATTCTGTTTTTGAACAAATAAATAATAACAAAATATTTGATGGTATTTCACGTTCACCACGTTGGATTTTAAAATTGTTGTAGCTTTCGTAATCAGCGACCCGATAAACCCTACAAACGATACTCATATTGGTTTTTAGATTTTTGTACCCCATTTTCCTTTTTTAGGGGTTGAATTTGGTGGAATTTCAATAACAGTGATTTGCGTTCCACAGAATTACAACCCTTATGCCTAAATAATATTTTTTTTGGATTTTACTTTGAAAATTATGGATTTTCAACTTCATCCCCCTTTTCACCCCTTAGGGTGTAGAATTTTCAAAAACCCTTAGACACGTAAAACTTAATTTTTAGTCGTCAGCTTAAATACAAATTTTGAAGATCCTAACTTTAAAACTGACGGACTTTCATACAAACTTTCATCCCCTATTTTACCCCTTTAGAGGTGGAATTTTATAAAACCCTTTCTTAGTGCACCCCTAGGTCTCACTAGGAACCTACATGCCAAATTTGGAATCTCTAGACCCAGCGGTTTGGGCTGTGCGTTGATATGTCAGTCAGTCAGTCACCTTCTTCTTTTATATATATAGATTGCTCATGATCCTAACAAATATCTACAAACTTCAAACTGTCATAACTTTTTCCAGGCTGCTTGCAGAGGGGTACATGCCATACTAAGTTTTGTTTCTTGCACCATCACCTACTAGTATTGGATCCTAGGCACAGATTACATAATAGTAAACTAACGTATACAGATCCGACACTCTAAGGCGGGGTGCCGACAAATTTCAACCTTACGTATTAAGCACAAAGTCGATACTTGCAGTGCACCGCTTAGGACACCTTTTTAAATCGCTGGTGATCAGTGATCACGGACAGGTGGGCCAAGGCGACGATTATGAGATACTGAGCGAGATGCAAGTAGGTATGTAATATTGTTCAATAAAAAATGCAAATACTTACCAATTCTGCCGCCATAAGCTTAAGATGACATAAAAAAAAGTAAAATCGACTGCCTCACCCAGTCGACTTCCAGCGCCGGGTTGCATACTTAGAGTGCGGAGTGTCACAGGCCTGTCCTAGGGAAGTATGTCAAGATAGTAGCAGGAGGAGAGCTGTTGTCTCTGCCTACCCCGACGGGAAAGAGGTGCGATGATTTTTAAACCCCGTAAGGATTATTTGCGTTACAACATGTGATGCATCATGCAACTCAACATTTTATATACATTTTTGTAAATTCTCTCATACACTTTGCACCTCGAAAGTGCATTGGCGCCTAGGAATTGTGCGTCCGGAAAAATAAAAAAATAGTTGTTAATCTTGTAGTAGTAGTTGTTGTAGTCCTATTGCACCCCGCTGGTGCAGAGGGCCTCAATAAATAATAAATAAATTTAATAATTTTTTATAATTTTTTTAATTGGACCACCAACAGTTTTCACAAAATTTATAGGTACAAACTAAGCTTACTAGTAAACCAATTATAGGTGTTCACTTAAAATCTAGAAAATGTGCATGATCGGAAACAATTTATTTATAGTTTTTTATTAAATTCACTTACTTATGATAGATTTATGAAAGTTTTTTTAAAATCTCTTTTTTATACTGATATATTGACAAAAATAATATATCAACATCAACATACTTAAGATTATAAATGGAAGTTGCCCTATGAATAAAGCAATTACGAACGTAATTAGTGTTATTGAATTCACATCGAAATAGGGGTTTGTGTCTTAAATTTGTTCTGTTAGAAACTGCGTACAGAATTATATTTGTCAAGTAATAAGTTGTTAATCTTGTGGTGAACGTTAAATCACAGAGCGAACATTCTACGCGCTGACTAAAGACCTCCGGACTCTGACGAGCCTTTCGCTCGCCGCAAAACTATGCGTGATTATCCAGACGGACTCGGACTTGTTTACACCCTGAAAAGAAGTAGTCTGTGAAAGCGCAGGCCATTCTATATCAGTGCGCTTGATCCGCTCCGAGTATCTTTAAAGGTACGATGTAAGCCCATATGGTGCGGTCTGAGGTACAAAGCTATATTTAATCGTTCGCTGGGATTAAACAGCCGAACTCAGACGGCACCACACCAGTTTGCACTGCACCTCTGCATTACTCACTTATGGCGGAACAGGCATATCGCTTCAGACTTGCCCACGTTTTTCTGCGGTGCGTTGCGTGATTTTGCGGATGGTTGCGGAACTGCTTTCACCAATGGCACACTGTTGGAAGGGTGATGCACATAATGGTTTTACACGATACGTATGGAACCACTATGTGTGATCGCAGGCAAGTCTGTCTGTAGAATCACCCAATGCGGCTGTCGAGCGGCTGGAAAACATATAAGCTTTAGCAGCACTGCTGTCGCGCGGCCGCAGCGCTACAATTGCGCGACGGCAGCGCAGAACTACTTAGTCACTTTGCTATTTAGTAGCCCTGAAACCGTCGTGATGTGAAAAGGTCAGCGGTGCTGCAAAACAGCCTAATGAGAAAAGGCTCTTGGTGAAACCACCCACTGTGTTTTTGTACAGCCACCAATCACAGACCATATGCACCTCGGAACGCACAGCACTAGCTTGCACCGCACCTTTGAAGTTACTCAGGGTAGACAATTTTCCTAAGGTGCGAACTGGTGGAGGTCACAGAAATACGCACCGCGGGAAGCCACCCCTGCGTTGTATTTTGCGTTACAAATAAGATATACCCAAGCAGTTGTATAAAGTCTAACCAAACCTCAGTTTTGGTAATTGAAGTTACATTTATTGAAATGATCAACTAGTAACTAGTAAAGTTTTGTCATTTCACTCACTTAATCTACTAGTTTGATTGAATACTTTCGTACAGGGTGGGCAAACTACTAGTAAAATAACTCTCGGTTAGTTTTTGTTGCTTTGGTCAACCTGTTTCTAACCACAATATTAGTGGATTGCTTAAGAGATATACAAACACAGAAAACCACCAAGTTTATCATACAATCGCAAATAATATAATTGCATCCTTTTAGTTTCTTGCAGTAGATCATGCGTACCGCTGCCTACTTACCTGCGCTTTCACAAACGACCCTCTTTCCACGGTGCTTAGGAGAGGGAAGACTGTTCCGAGTACGTCCGCAGAATTATCACGCACCGTGTGAAGCTATCCTGTGCATCTACCTTCCTATAGTGCGCCATCGGTGATGTCCGTCCGCAAAACCACTCACCGCACCGCAGAAAAACGCAGGCAAGTTTCAAGAGGTATGCCTGATCCGCCATGAGTGAGTAATGCAGAGCTGGTGCGGTGCCATCTGAGTTCGTCTGTTTAATCACAACGAACGATCAAAGACAGCTTTGTACCTCAGACTGCACCGCACCATATGGGCTTACACCGTACCTTTGAATATACTCGGGGTGGATCACGCGCACTGCTATAGAATGGCCTGCGCTTTCACAGACTACCTCTTTTCACGGTGTGGATCAGTCCGAGTCCGTCTGGATAATCACGCATTGTTTTGCTGCAAGCGAAGGGCTCGTCCGTGCCCGGAGTCAGAGCGTAGAACGTGCGCTCTGTGATCTAACGTTCACCACAAGATGAACAACTATTTTTATTATTTTTCCGGACACACAATTCCTAGGCGCCAATACACTTACGCGGTGCAAAGTGTTTGAGATAATATACAAAAATGTATATAAAATGTTAAGTTGCATGATGCAAAAGATGTTGTAACGCAAATAATCTATACGGGGTTTAGAAAACACTAAAACTAAAGAAAAATACACTAAACATGCCCGAACAAGAAAGTGTGTACTTGGCGGGGAATGCGAGACACTTCGGAGAGTTTGTACAGACTATTGAAATGTCAACTTCTCATTTGACTCGCGACAAATATACTAGAATTGCTTATAATCCTAACAAATATCTACAATCTTCAAACTGTCATAACTTTTTCCAGGCTGCTTGTAGAGTGGTACATGCTATACTAAGTTTTGTTTCTTGCACCATAACCAACTAGAAAAACAAGGTTAGGTTGATGGCCGCTGAAAAAAAGGCGCCACCTTCCATACAAAATCCGGCATTGTCTTTTGTTGCTGGAATATTGTAGTTTTGGAGACTGACGTTGACATACTATGGAGCTCAGTTATTCACAAACACGTTTCTGTAACTGAATCTTATCAAGTAAATTTCATTACAATATAAGGAAATAGATAAATTTTTCGAACGAATTTCATTAATATCTTATAAAAATTTAAATAAAATAGTAGATTGCATCACAAGGCTGTAAAATAATATTTTTAAGGCGAGGGCGGTATTTTGAATACAGAGCGAAGTGAAGGATTCTTGAGTAGAATCCTGAACGTAGCGAGGGATTCAATAGGTCGCCCAAGGTAAAAATATTTTTGCAGCCGCGTAATACACTCTACTTTACATCTCCCTCTATGAGAAAAGAATAAGAGGCTCATTGAGACACACACTCGTCATTAATTTTAAATATAAAATACCATTACAATATTATTACTTGATGAAACAATACTAAAAATCATATTAAGTATTATTTGTACGAGTAACAACTGAAAATGTTATTGACATTTTTGTATCAATTAGGAACAGAACCTCTTTGGTTGGTAGTCTTTGTTTGGGTTCGACTTCTATGGTTGACCTAAAATATCCCTATGGTGGACCTTTATTCAAATTCTAATTTTAAATCCCATTTTTACCCGCTACGAAAGTCTCTTCGAGAAAACAGCTATTTTGTTCGCCTTTATTGACGAACCGTTCAGCGATTTTCGAATAGATGGGTTGAAAATATATATTTTACATACCTAATACGCAAATATTAAAAACTAAACCCTTTTCCGATGTTTACCGGTCTTTTTACTTGAAATGGAACGTTCATGCATAAAACCGGAATACTTAAGTATAGTTTGAGAAATGCATAGCTAAAAGTGGTTTGAGAAAACCAAATTTTTAATTGTGAAACGCAAAAAACTCAAGTTGTAATGAAATATTTAAGTAATACTCAGCTGAGTTTTGCTAGAATTCTCAACTCAGAAACCGGCTGAAGCGAGAGTGAGAATGTACATGACATTGTGTGTTGTGTGAGTAGTGAGTGTTTGAGTGTGTGTTTGTGTGTGTGTGTGTGTGTGTGTGTGTGTGTTGAGAACTGCATTAGAAAACAATAGTACATAAATTTATTAATTACTACTAAAGATTGCCACTTATATAGTTAGGTAGACACGATCTACATTTGTGTAGAAAATTATAACGCTAGGATCACCAATAGATTTTCATATATTTTCATTGTCAAGACTGAGCAACCACGTGTTTAAAGCTTTTTTGCATTGATAGTTATTTAGTGGATATATAATTATTATTTTATTAGATTTGTTGTACAAATACGGGCCAAGAAAAGCAAAAAACCTTTGTGCAAAGGAAGTCTTGCAGGAATTATTGACACAAACAATGTGATGTCTATGTTTTCCGGTAACAAAATTAGGGTCATAGTTGTAGCATACTAATAATTAATGCCACACTATCCGGGAGGTGGCAACACTGCAGAGTCAGTCTTGGCTTGACAGGCGTTGCGATAACACGGGTGTGCTGGGAAAATACTAGATAAGTTACATTGAAACCATCTGAACATTACAATGGCGACCCTGGAGAGACTACGAACTTGAAGGCAAGCAAAGAAACAAATTCATTATCACATTGATCAGGAAAGGAGGTAAATCGATGATATGAGACTGGTCAAAATTCACGCCAAAGGACTTGGTATTTAAATATAATTATTTTAGCTGTATTACTCTTCATATGTTGTTAAATAATCTTGTTCAGTGATGCAATACGTTATATCAATTTTCTGTTCAATTAGAAACTGAAACAAAGACATGGCAAAAAAACTCGGGAGACTCGAAAAACCGGCTTCGGTCAAGCGAGTATTGCATAGCGCAGGGTGTAGCAGCTTAACAGCCATAGACGTCCACAGCTGGACAGCAGTCTTTTTCCAATATTTTTACGACAACAGTGTGTCACATGTACCTACCTTAAATTATTATTCTTATTAAACCTTTGTCTTATTATATCTTTTCTTGATAGAAAAAGATATATTATACTATAAAATACCTACCATAGAACTGGTCTCATTTTGTCGATTGGTACCTAAACGATTAAGTTATATAAAACGATTGTAACAATATTTATATTCCAAGTAAAGGTAAATCGATAATTGAGATGTTGTTTAGTTGCGTACTGTCACAGATTAAATAATAGTATGGTACTGTGAGGCTTTAACTTGAAATATAAGGTTATAACTGCTTTGGAAATAGTAACTACCTACATCAAGGTTACTACGTATTATGACCTAAAATCTGACTTCAAACAGAATTAGCAATGTTTGTTCAAATAAAAAAAACCGGCCAAGTGCGAGTCGGACTCGCGCACTGAGGGTTCCGTACCACCACATAAACATAATTGTATTAGTTGAAATTTCAGTAAGTTAATGTGCTAGATTTTTTAGTCCGACACGCGCTTGACCAAATTTTATTATTTGTTATTATTTTATAGCCTATGCCCTATAAACATACCAATTTTCAAGTTTGTAAGTGTTCCCGTTTTTAAATAGAACTAAAACAAAAATCGCCTCAGCAACCATCCAACTTGACCCCTTTCTTATATGAATGTTCTTGAAACGGGAGCTCACCACAATTGGTTACCATTAGTTGTGAGAAAAGTTGTAATATTTAATAATTTCAGACTTTTCCCATTATTTGTACCGTGAGACCTAGCTTCTTGCCAAATTTAATATTTTTAGGTCACCGGGAAGTACCCTGTAGGTTTTTCATTGATAAAACCTATACCTATAATTGAGAAAACATGTTCATCTTACGTTTTGTTACAGTTGATTGCTGACGTAGGTACATCTCAAAAGGTGTACAATAAAACCATAGTATAAAACTAAATTACCTGCTTAGCACATCAAGCTTGACAGTATAAGCCACGATCACACCTACCTAAATTCCAAGACTTAATTCGGCATACATTGCTGGGAGGCTTGGTTATGTTAATTGCAATATCCTTACTTCAACGAGCAATGTACGCTGAATTAGTCTTTGAATACAGCTAGGTGTGATCATGGCTACGTACGGTCGGTCAACGTACGGTCAACCGCTTGTCGGTAGAAACTTTTTCAACTCTATTACCACGCCATAAGGTCCAAAAGTGTTTCTACCGATGTGCGGCCGTGTGTACGTACGGTCAACCGCACGTCGGTAGAAACTTTTTCAACTCTATTACCATGCCATAAGGTGCAAAAGTGTTTCTCCTGATGTGCTGTTAAGTGTACCTAAGACCAACCTCAGCTCACGCTATAGGTTGGAATAGGTACAGCGCGTTCAGAACAAGTCTTTATTTTCCGCGCATGGGTGACAGGCGGAGAGCCAATGAGCGATTCGCTCGCCCCCTGGGGGGAGCCGTGCTCACCCCCGCGACTAATTTTTTGACTTCTGCGCATTAACGGTCACAGACAAAGTTATTTTGCACGCAGTATACCTACCTACCAGCTATATTAAACGGTATAGATGGCGTATCCTACCTCCATCCTAACCCAATTTACGCTTATGTTGCATATTTCTAATTTTCAAAGCAATCCGTGATATAATTTATTTATTATAAGCAGGAAAATTTTTTTGAGTACCTATAGCATACAATCAAACGGTTCTAATTATTTTTTACCTGTGTCGTCCTAGTGGCAATCCTAGCGGCCATAATTGGTATTATCTTGAGCTTTGGATGTCTCAGAGGAAGTTAGGTTAAAAAGTCTGTACCGTGTACCTAAAGATGGCGCTGATATCAGATTATGGTTCCACACTTTGTCACGTATTAAATAAACTTTGTTTAGTAAGTATAATTATATTATAAAAGTAAAAAAAACATTAACTATTTTCTTATCTTTATTTTATTTAAATATTGACGGCGAAACCTGTAAGGTAAGCGTCTAAAAATATCAAAAACATTTCAAAAGTAAAAAAGCAAAATTTTTAAAAATTTAATAAGCAATACCACCACCGTCCAGGCACAGTATGACCCATACTACCCAGTACTACCTACCATATTTATTATATACTAAAAGCTTTTGCTCTTTGACTTTAAAAACTCAGTGACCATCCAACTTGACCCCTCTCTTATATGAATGTTCTTGAAACGGGAGCTCACCACAATTGGTTACCATTAGTTGTGAGAAAAGTTGTAATATTTAATGATTTCAGACTTTTCCCATTATTTGTACTGTAAGACCTAGCTTCTTGCCAAATTTCATAATTTTAGGTCAACGGGAACTACCCTGTAGGTTTTGCATTTTTGAATAAATGTATGGAGATGAGAACATAAAATGCCATATCTTTTTATTGCGTCGTTGTAAAAAATTGAAATTTTCAGACCTTGTGTGGTCCATGGATCCTAATATATGGTATTAATTTCAACCTGATACCTTTACCCGTTCGTGAGATAAAGGGTCTTGACAGACAGACAGACAGACAGACAGACAGACAGACAGACAGACAGACAGACAGACGGACAACAAAGTGATCCTATAAGGGTTCCGTTTTTTTCTTTTGAGGTACGGAACCCTAAAAACATTTTATCCAAAGCCGGCTGCAGCCAACACGGGTGTACGCCGAAGGGATGAATCGTGATTGTTTACATGTTAACTATTAACTACCTACTCGTTATGCGACGATCTAGATCTAAACTGCAGTTTGGATGTCGTGTTTGGCTTAAAAAATATGTTCCGTTTCCTACCTGAGATACTTTCCTTCCAATCTGCTTCTAGTTTTGGATATATTTTTGAAGTTAGTCTCAGTAGTGCGTAAACATGCGAAAACAATAAATAAATGGAATCTAGTCTCATTTTTTCGATTGGTACCTACTATGCAAAATCGTTTGTACACACACCCCATTACGGGTCAAGCTTGTCACTCGTAAAGCGAGTCTGGCCCGTACGTCTATTGAGACAAGAAAAACCTAAAGTGGCAATAGTTAAAAACGTTCTAAAGTGGCGATAGTTAAGACTAAATAGTCATAGTGACCCTCTATTATAACAGATAAGTAACTGTTCTTTCATGCTTGTGCAAACCTTATAACTATCACTTAACATAAATACCAAGCAACAAAGTAGAAAAAATATAATCCCAACCTAGACATAGGTGGTGATAATACTAGTCACAGCTTTACAAAGGATGTTGGTTCATCGTTTAAGTAACTATTTAGTCAATGCCTATATTCCTAAATTTATTCAAATAAAATTAAGGTTAGCGATTCGAAAAAATTATATTGATTTTTCTGTCATACCCATCCCATTTCCATGGTACTTGTTAAGGGTATGTTTACACATGACTACTTATTAAGGGTACTTCTACACATGTCGCTTGCTGTTTTTGTATGCACAATTATTAATTCATATGGTGCCTATCTATGATGTAAGAGGTATCTAAAAGATGACAACATACTCGTACCTACTTACTTACTTTGTGAAATTGGTATAATTGAGGTATTACTAAGATTATGGTGGAAAAAGAAAGTACCTACCTTAAATGGTAGAACAGGTAGTTTGGCGAAAGCTGAACGGTACCTACAAGAGTGTATGATAGGTAGTTTGGCGAAAGCTGAACGGTCCTTATAGGAGTGTGTAAGAGGTAGTTTGGCGAAAGCTAAACGGTACCTATAAGAGTGTGTAAGAGGTAATTTGGCGAAAGCTGAATGGTACCTATAAGTGTGTAAGAGGTAATTTGGCGAAAGCTGAATGGCACCTATAAGTGTGTAAGAGGTGATTCAGCGAAAGCTGAATGGTACCTACAATGACAACTGTTGATTACAGGTAGATAGATAGATAGAACACTTTATTGCTCACATAACAACAAAAAAACAAATGTACATGGAGAACTTAACCTAATGTGGGCAAAGGCGGCCTTATCGCTGCAAGCGATCTCTTACAGGCAACCTTTGACCTTAAGGATACATAAAACCTTATACCTTTATTAGGTAGCCCCAAAATGTGCACAATGTTCTGGACATGGATATTAAGTTGACAGGTTATACCTAGGTACGGTAAACCGCACGTCAGTAGACACTTTTTCAACTCTGTTACCATGCTTTAAAGTCCAAAAGTGTTTCTACTGATGAGCTGTTGTGTTTACTAAAACAAAAATAAAAATAGTTTAGATAAACACTTTATTGGAAACAGATGATTACATAGTAAACCGTTTTGAAATACATAGTAAAGTTAACAATGAACTGAAGCTATATGATATCCGGGTTGAGTTTTGTTTGGAAATTATAAAATCCTTTTTATGTGACACGTGAAAACGAGAGTGATTGATTTCATATCAGAGCCGCGTTCCAAAACGGTGAGAAATTACCCTGTTAGCACGTTGACTTGATATACCATCTATGAATGTGGTCAGGACATGACTGACTGCTCTCTGGGTTGGTCGTCACCCGGAATGGAACGGCCTTCGGCCAGGTAGTAAGATAGCCGCTAGAGTGGCACCGTTTGCCTATAATACCTATACAATTACTTACATATATATAGAATTTAGTACCTGCTGTACTCAGATCAAGTAAATAGTCTAGATGGAGCGCTGTGAACAAAAAAGTGTTAATATTCTAAATCAATCGTCGGATTTGTTTGACAACCGAAGATCTTGATTGAAAGAAGATACTGAAATAAACTTGTACAAAATTCGTATGGTATCACTGGTTATAGTCAGAAAAATAGATTTGATACTTGTTAATTTATTTTATTCTTTGGCACATCAATTGTAATTTTCACCTGGACATAGGTTGCATGCAAACTCGATTTATTTGCGGGCAACATTCTTATTTTTCCTGAAAAGCTTCAGATATTATGCTCTTCGTTTATTGCTGCACGCACTTGACTATTTGTGCTGCTCCTTTTCATGGAAGCCTATAGTTATTAATATTAGTCTCTAAATTAGCTCCCGTCCCGTCCCCTAGGGGTGTCTACGGGACTTTTTACTAAGCCCTGTCAGTCTGTCCGACCTCTATCTTTGGAACCGTAGTATCTTAACTATATGGTTTGAATTTTAACAGAATACCTATGTGTGATAGTAGCGGATTAGCTAATAAATAATAAAATCAATGAAAATTAAAATAATAGAGGGTTTCCATGCAAGAGACATATATTTGGTGTTTTTTTAGCTCTGTCGTAAAAACGGGAACACTTACAAACGTGAAAATTGGTATGTTTAAATTGCATAAGCTATAAAAGAACAACAAATAATAAAAACTGGTCAAGTGAAAGTTGGACTGGCGCACATTTAATACACTTCTGAGCGACAGTAAGACGGTATTTTCACCTTCATCATAATCGTCCACTGCAGAACAGGGGGAGCTCCCTCCCGAACTCCAGCGAAAAATACGTGGTACCTTAGAGGGGATTTACCATAGTCACCACGCTTGAAAGCGTTGCAGCTAGCGAACGCTATTGTTGGTGACCGCAGTGTGTATGATGATACGATGCACAGAGCTGGGATGCTGCTGCCAATCCTCTGATTCATAAGCCCTTATTCGTTTCATACGACACCTACGGGTAGAGATCAGTTGGTACTATTCTTTGCCGGCACCTCACGGACGATACGTGTCACATTAGTGGTACGGATCTCTTGGTTTAGTAGTCGGACTTGCACATGGCCTGTTTTTCTTTAAGTGCTTTAGATATGTGTACATACAGTCAAGAGCAGATCTATCAATTATGAATTAAAACAATATTATTATGTACCAAGAACTGATCAAAATCGTCATGCTAGACTACCGATTTCACTCGATAAGTTCACAAAAATACTCTTAATCTTAACTGAAAATGTTAATTATCTCTTCTTGTTTCTGTTTAAATTCACAAATCATTGCACATCTCAGCTTTTGTGCGATGTTTTTCAATGTTTTGAATATGTTTTCGATGAGAAATTTCTTCAAATACTACAAAATTTTGTCACTTTGACACATCAACAATACAAGTCAAGACAGCCGATGGGGTTGTCAACAATTTTTTGGAATGAAACCTCATTCCCTACCTTTCTATCCTACACTAAGGTTGAAAGATAAATCTGACTTTTTGGTGAATAATTTAGTGATGTTCAACGTACAAAGTACGTGTCGATAAATTTGAGAAACGGAGTAGAACACAACACATAAAGCGAGGTGGTCCCAAAAATTATTTCTCTATCTTTTGTTTACGTGTATGGAGTACAATAAATAACCACACTATGAAAAGTATGAATAAAATCCAAAATGGTACGGGATCCGAGAAATGTTTTTCCTTGGTTTTCACGTGATATTCAGGGAGAAAACGAGATGTCTCAGTAGATGGGGGACAATGAGAGGATAAAGAAAAACCTTGTGAGAACTTTTAGACCAAACCCCAGAGTTCAGGAAGCCTTTTCCAGATTTACAGGCTAAATCCAGATTTGCTTGGCTGGCAAATGATTTTTATTATCACCATAAGCTAATATTATATAGGGGCACTTTTGTTCGTCCTGAATATCAACCATTATAATTAATCAGACAAGCCTGAAAAATCTGGAATACACAATTTCTTTGTGATATTCATGGCGAACAAAAGTTATTGCCGGTGATAGAGTAGCTTACGATGATACTAAAAAAAAATTGCTAGATAAGAAAGATAGGGGCTTAAGCTAACAGGACACAAAAGCAGTAGGTAACAGCAGCAGCTTGAAAATCTGAAAGAGGCCTCTTGATTACCGGAATTCTATCTAGACTATCTCATAGCTCCGATGACAGTACTCAATTTCTGTTTATTAATTAATGCAACACCTCAAGATGCCCCTTATGGACAATCTCACACTTTAAGGGGATTTATCAATTCGACCCCTACTGTACTTCAAACAAATGTTTATTTTATTTCGGTGAATGAATCATACTGCCAAATTATTGATTTTAAAAATTAAATTGGCAAAACGTGATAACATTTAACATGCACATTGATAAAATTATTCAGCGACTGTAAACTTCAAGGCAACAACATTTTGTCGTGAAAGAAACGTTAATTCGCTAGTTCACTCAATTACGAGTTTTTTTTTATGATCCTCGCAGGCAAAGTCTCGGGTAACAGCTAGAAATGTTATTCATAAAGGTTAAATTTTGTATGTTTCTTACTCTTTTACGGCCTTACTGCTGAACAAAACTTGATGAGTGGCAGGAATATTTCTACTTACTTTTACTGCGAATCCTACGCAGACGAAGTCGCGGGTAACTTGTAAAGTATATATTTTTTACTTTTTTTGTTTCTTCTTAATAATTCTATAAATCTTTCGATATGTCGATATATGTATGCAGAACAGCACTTTAGTAATAGGTTTGCCAGCATTTTCATGTTCCGATTCCGGAACTTTTGAAACCTTGACGGAACTTCAAGCTAATATAGGTACACGAGACAAAATTGAGGCACCAAAAGCTAAGAATAAATCGACATATTATTAATATATTATTATTTGTTTGTATATTAAGGTAAAATCACACCACACGTACAGGGCCATTAAAGCGAGGCTGTACAACAAAGAGCATGTAACAACATTTGCATTCTGCCTTTTTGTAAAAGTCACAAATTCTTCGCAACTTGTGAAACTAAGTCAATCTAAAGTAAGATTAAAAAATAAGTAAGATTAAAAAATAAGTAAGATTAAAAAATAAGATTATTATCGCAAATTCTTGATTGTCAAACTGTCAAAAGATGCACAAATCCTCAACATTGATGTGTGACTAGGGGTAAGTAGGTTTTCGTAACCACATGCAGGGCGTACATGGTGGTCCACTGGATTTTATTTGACTATCTGACTATCTCTTAACCTTTAATTTGGCAAAAGGAATATTTCCCACCCAGCATTTGACATTTTGCGGGCCTCGGTGAAAAATATAACATGTCCCCAAATTTTTTATATGCTATGGGCAATAGGAATAGAGCTCCCACATCGCCTTAATTTATGTAGGAAATATGTTCCTTCTGTCCATATTAGGGTTTCGATACCAAAATGGTAAAAAAAGGAACCCTTATGGTGCGAATTTGTCTGTTTGTCTATCCGTCTGTCTGTCACACCTCTATATCATATAAAAGGGCTTTACTTGTACATTCTAAAATATATTTTTGTATTTTTTTACGTCTTTTAGTTTTAAAATTATGATGCAAAATTTCAAAAAAATACCATCCCCCCCCCCCTTATCTCCGAAGTTTGTGAAATGAAAAATCTGAATTAATTACAGTTGACAGAAATTTATGTATACATTACAGCAAAAATAAAACGATCTTTCTAAATTGCACAGTTTTTTTAGAAATCTGCAAATAACCTTTACAAACAAGCTTAGTTTTGCGGTCCTAAAAATGTGCTTTCAAAAATGCAAAACGTATATCGGAACCCTCGGCGCGCGAGTCCGACTCGCACTTGGCCAGTTTTTTTAGATCAATTCCCACTGAACTACACTACAGCATAGCTGCTCGGTGGCCCGCTTTATATACCCATGCTACTCGTTCCCGAATATTCTAGACTCACTTTTAAATTTAGGTTTTTGTTGGATCTTTCTAGATTTTAGCTCTCTTTCTTCAGCTTCTTTTCTTTCTATTCTTTCTAGAATATTCTAAACAAATGGTGAATGATAAAACATCCATATGCGTGGGAAAAGCTTGCTTGGTAGCCTTGGCTTGGTAGCCCAAGACCCTATCCATTGGACCACGAGGCTATTAACTTTGTTGACGAAATTTTCAAACATTTCTCTCGTATGACAGTCGCCAACCTGACGTCATGTTCGTGGCAATATGCATGCATGTACTCATGACTACTACTTTTACTATGAAGTAATCAAAATATTTATTTATATTTCGACCTATGTTCATTGTAAAAGTTGTTCAGTAACACGAGTACATGCACCTCTTTTGCTATCAAGAAGTAATTAAAAGTTATTCTGTATATATATGTCAAATGTTCAGGCAGGGATCCGTGTATCTGTCGTATGTTCCACCGCTTGTGAGGCAGCACCGCCCTCTCATATGTTACAAGACCTGCCTATGAATACCCCCCTGCAGAAGCTACGAGTATCTTTGCAGTAACTGACCCGGATCCGCAATTTATTCGAAGACATCCAGAAAGACAATCAAGGCTCGAATACTGTAGCCACAAACAAAAACAGAATATGAATTTAACCAATTGGTATAGTTCCGATTAAGTTACAGGAACTTTTCTGTTTTTATTAACAAACATAGCGCAACCAACCAAAATAAGCTTCTGGCAGCACTGATTCACCTCCCCCCGGCCCCCGCAAAAAATGCCAGAATTATTTGAATGAAAATATGATGCTTTGCCTACTCTTTTCCGGGCTTTGCGCGCGAAAATCGTGTTACTCTATGACCCGTAAGTATGTAGTTTAGTCAAAATACACAATTTCCGCGTAGGTTAGTCTATTTAAGCTTCTAAATACAAAATTTCATTAGTGTATGTATGTTTTTCTTAAATTATTTCTTTTTTCATTTAACTAGGTATTTTTCAACTTAAAAGTGCAAGTTTCATCAAAACCGGTTCAGCAGTTCATTAAAATCGGTTCAGTAAAACTTAACGTTGACGCGTAGCTCAGGACAGGAACTACGTAATATTCTGCTTAGGGTACATTGCAAGTTGAGTGCAAGTTTCATCAAAATCGGTTCATTTAAAAGAAAACTGGTCAAGTGAAAGTCGGACTCGCGCGCCGAGGTTTCCGATATATCTCTAGTATTTTTGGAAGCAATAAAGTCCACTTTTAGGACCGCAAAACTAAATTTGTTTGTACAGGTTCTAAAAAAACTGTTTAACTTAGAAAAATAGTTTTTTTTTGCTGATATATTTACATAAACTTATATTAACTGTAATTAATTCAGATTTTTCCATTCACAAACTTCGGAGATAAGGGGGGGGGGAATGGTATTTTTTTGAAATTTTTCATCATAACTTGAAAAGTAAGAGTCGTGAAAAAATACCAAAATCTATTTAAGAATGCTCAAGTAAAGTCCTTTCATATGATACCCCACTCGACCTTGTAACGACAATTTGAAATTTTGCCCCCCCCCCCCCCCCCTATTTGGGCCCCCTTTATATTAATAATCATATTTTTTTTATTATTTCATGTGCAATTAAGTTGGACAACCATATTCTAAAACTGTTCCAAATTTCAAGTCGATAGCATGAGTGGTTGCTGAGATATACAGGTGTGACAGACAGGCGTGTAGTGTATAGTATTTGTCTCGAGCGTGCATACTCAGTCTGCAACCGACCGTACAGCGAGTAGGTTATGCAACATGGTGTGTGCGTTGGCGAGCCAAATAAAGAGCTTAACAACTAACATCAGTGACGCTACAAGGCGGACAGACAAAGTCGCACGATAAGGGTTCCTTTTTTTACCATTTTGGTATCGGAACCCTAAAAATTGTCCACGCATCTCTAAGGAACTAAAAGACAAATTGCAATAATTCTTTTTTAGTTGAACAAAGTTTTATTACTTTAAGGATATAGTGCAAGTGTCATTAAAATTGGTTCAGCAGTTCATTAAAAATACAAAAGACAAAGATATTATTGAGTAATGGTAATCGAACGGAACAATATTTTTAGAAGTAGTGTTATTTTTTAGAGATATCAAAAAAAGTTATTGAAAACACTAAACCGACCTTAAGAGTTAAAAGATACAAAAAAAATATTGTGAGGGTGGGGGCAGCCTGATTATTTGAAATTAAACATATGCATACCAATACCACGACTAACAAGTGACACGTTTACGTATTTTATTCATAATAATCAGACTGGCACCAACCTCACAATCTTATACCGATTAAGTCTTAAAGTCTGTTTAATTTTAAATTATGTTTTTTTTTTGGGTTGTTTGTTTAAGTCCTGCGTGATAGTTTAATCGAATATTTTAAAGCTCGCTTATATAGTTAACTTTGATAAGTATAAACTTTAAAAGTTTATGCTCATGTTAAAAAATAAAACTAATGGCAAAAAAAACAAAGTCATGTTCAATAACATTTTAATAGTCAAAATTGATCCTTTATAAAATAAACACCAGAATTTAAGAATTTTTACACATTTTACTATGTTCTTTTAGATATGTTACGGGTCAAATTGATTAATAGGGCCTTAAGATCAAATGTTCTTTTTCCATCATTTGCAATTTCACTGTATATCAGAGTATACCGCTAGTACTAAGATAAATAGAAAACATCTCAACACAAATGGGTCGGTCAGGTGACCACTTTAGTATGAGCCGAGTTAAAAAAAAATTCCAAAGTAATTTTTTTAAAGCGAAGCTTGTACTTAGATGCTAGGTAACTGATAAATGTAATATCTGCTTATATTTTTTTCTTTTAGCTGAATATGTTAGTCATAGTCGTTTATGTAAATATTACAGGGAAAACAAGTCAGTTATTAAATACACATACAAATTACCCAGTAATTTTATTTCCTTATCCTTATTTCCTTTCTATTACCGCCATCACTTTAATTAATTGTATTACCAGGCGCTAGAACCGAACTCAATCGTTATCTATTCTCTCTTTTTTTCTATACCTACAAGAAGAAAAAGAAGATTCGATATTATGTGATAACGTTATTACGTAACGTTATTTTTGTTACATTGGCACAATTTGATTATGGCAACACCGGTCCATGCAACACATGTTTAAAAAGTTGGCCTCAGTTTTCTGTTCACAGCGCTCCATCTAGACTATTTGATCTGAGCTGCTGTATTAGTGATTGTAGTTATTGGTCAAACAGACTTGAATAACAAATGGTGGAAATAATTTAAATCCATAACCAGTCGGTTTTACTAAGATAATGTGTGGTTGTGAAATTGGAAAACGAGACAAATAGTATGTTCAAGTATGAAGTATAGTTATTTCGTGTACAATTGTGAGAAATAGACTTGTACCTACATAAAGCTTGAAATCCATACACTCGTTCGGACTTAAGGCGATGTATTGTCGTGACGTAGTACTTTTTATTACATACACTTCATTTTGACACTTTGACATGACTTGTGGTTAACCAAATTAACAGCAGCGTAATTAAAGAAGTAACCGCCTACTCAAAATTGAGTGTTACTCAAAATTGAGTGTTACAATTAAAAGTACGTACGGTCTTGTACGATCGGGTACGATCAGGTACGATCAGGAACAATCGGGTACAGTTTGATAATATCGGGTATCAATCAAGTACGGTCGAATACCGTAGGCAACACTTTAGTATAGTCGAGTACAGCCTAGTACAGTCAAGAACAGTTTAGTACAGTTGAGTGTAGTCTAGTAC
The DNA here is from genome assembly GCA_947532105.1 of Athrips mouffetella. Classification (NCBI taxonomy): domain Eukaryota; kingdom Metazoa; phylum Arthropoda; class Insecta; order Lepidoptera; family Gelechiidae; genus Athrips; species Athrips mouffetella. The sequence continues at coordinate 194,879 of CANNWQ010000005.1, read as the reverse complement.
AGTCAAGTACAGCCGAGTAAAATCTAGTGCAGTAGAGTACAGTCGAGTAAAGAGTTAAGACCAGTCGAGTACAGTTGAGTACAGTCGAGTAAAGTCTAGTACAGAAGAGTAAAGTCGAGTAAAGAGTCCAGTATATTCGAGTACAATCAAGGACAGTCGAGTACATTCAAGTACAGCCGAGCGAATTTGAGTAATTCAACAAGCTACGAGTAAAGCATACAATAGTCGCAATAAGGTTAATTAATACAAAATAAAAATAAATATCTACTCTATATCTTTATAAAACTTACAATAAACAGGGTGTAATTAACACAAAATGATCTTTTACATTAGAAGTTTTCCTCAAGTCGAGATGTGGTGGTAGTTCTGTTTTAGATACCAAAAAATGGATGGTACAGTTTACTGCGGAGGAGTTAAGATAAAGACAAACAAGACAAGACATTTAATAAACATTTAGCGACCAATGTACTATTGTTTAAAAGAAAACTTTGTATAGTAAGTAACTGCAACTAAGCCCGTGGCTATACCTGTAGATTAACGATGCCGGTGGTTATGCCTGTGGCTGTGCTTTTCTCTCTAAAGTGAAGCCTGTGCCTTTGGCTGTGGCATAAAAAATAAAATGTATATAAATATGTGTATAAGTATGAGTAATATTTGTAAATTTAGATGCCACTATTTGGAAAAGACGGGTTCGAATTGGTCACGAATCACCAACCCCTGGAGGTGAATTTTGGGCCGATCTCTAAACTATGTGTGCGCATTGAACGCTTCGTTTTGCAGCTGCAATTATTTAAATTAACAATTGTTTACAGTTCTGGTAAAAATATTGCAGACGGTTGTGTTTCCAAAATTTACCACCACAGCCCTTAAGAAGGTAATTACGTAAATGTAGTAATTAGTTATTGTTTTCCCATGGAAATCAGTTTAAACGAATTAAAGCTTGCATGTCAAGTAGACAGTGAACTAAGATTGGTTAAACAAGGAATTTTCATTTTCAGCCTCGAATTAACGCGATGCCTGTTGGTCATTATCTCCTTGTTTTACCGATGGATAAAATCAAAATTGTTTATCAAGCAAAAAAAAATTAAGAAAGGTTATTATAAATTATTAGAGTACCTAGAAGAGAAAATCCATGGGATTTTAGGCTACGGTTACGCAATTCAAATTGTCTTATGTTGATTGTATCAACTCTGTACATTCAAACATATTTAAAAGAGCGCGTGGGTTTTACTTTCGCTTCTTTTTTCCCACCATGGCGCCACTTTGTTGTGAAGCGACGTAATTTTTAAATAAAAATACAAATAGAAAATATAAAATTACTTAAAGAATTATATAAAATTTATATAAAATTACCTGAAAAAGAAAAAAATATTTAAATAATTATTGATTAAAGCTCACCTGCAGTGCATATTTTAACAGTTTCTGCAAATAATATGGTCTACGTTTATTTCATAGCATACGATATTGGGTCCAACAAAACAGCGAGTGTGAGAGGCAAAACCGCGATATATTAAAACGATTGAAGATTAGTCAAAGCCAGGCATCTCACTGGCAAGTCGGATATCGGGGTGGGACAGAAAGAAAAAAAAAATTGATAAAGCTGTTCACCACATTCAGTAAGGCGCCACAAGCAGTAACAAAACAGAATGGAAATAATATGATAGTTGGAGAGGATATGAATGTTATAAATGATATGGAAGTTGAAAACGATGAAACAGGACAGAGACTATGTAGAAACATAGTACATCAAGAATAGAAGACCGAGAAGGCCAGTGAAAAGTTTGTACAGATAATGATGAAAGGAAAGGCAGTGATTCGGATACCTAACATTATAAAATAAATGAAAGCTACCTACAATTAACGTCCTTGATTACACTAGTTTGTTAAATTGATTATTGTAAGTCAATCAGTTGCAGTAAGGATCTTTATGTTTTCTTCTCAATTAAAACAAAAGGTAGATGTAGCATACTAATAATTAATTCCACACTATCCGGGAGGTGGCAACACTGCAGAGTCAGTCTTTGCTTGACAGGCGTTGCGATAACACGGGTGTGCTGGGAAAATACTAATAAGTTACATTGAAACCATCTGAACATTACAATAGTATGTTAAGGAATGGGTTCTTATTATGATCGAATGAATAAATAATTGACGAATAAACTTAGAAATAGATCAATACATTAACTCGGATTGAAACATAGACAAATAGAGATAGATAGATTAATAGAAACAGATCTATATGTCTATAGATAAACTTTGATTGAAACAAAAGAAACAGTTGTTTCGGCGTTTTTTAAAATCTTCCCCAAAGTTGGTAAAATAAGGGTTGAAATTAGTATCAAAGCCTTAATGTTTAGAAGCGAAATGCATGAAATTATTGAATTTAAGATTATGATAAGAATGCATCATGGTTTAATTCTACGCGGACGAAGTCGCGGGTAATAGCTAGCAGTAATACGAGTATAGGGGCCCAGCCGCTAGATGTGTCCTCATAATTATTTGTCACTTTAGTGTCAGAAAGGAACAGATGCACATTCATATTTCTCTCTCGGGAACGAATATGGGCTTGGCATTAGCTCTCTAAGTGTATACAGGGTGCAAAAAAAAGTACCGATTTCCTTTTAACCACATGTTTTGTAAGTAGAATAAAGTACATAGAACATATTGAAGCTTTTAGTAGTATGAAGCTTTTAGTAGATAAAAAAACAAAAGAACGCTGTAAAAAAACTGATTACGAAGAATTGTTCGTGGAATGCCGTATGTTGCCGGTTCATGAGAGGGTGGTGTTTTTGTTGGCTTAAGAGCAGTTTAATAAAGAAGAATTTAAAAAATATGTAAATCACCCTATGCTGGCAAGGAAACTTAGTAAAAAATTGCTAGAGGTGCCTGCGTGTGGTGATAATTATTATGCACAGAGAAGTAGGAAGCATTTGGTCCCTAAAATATATAATAATATACCGTATGAAATAAAAGAAAAATGTAAAACTTTCAATTTGTTCAAGTCTAAAACTAAAGGATTTTTATTAAAAGAAATTAAAAGTAAATTGAAAATGTAATGTACCTAATCTTTGCATCGTAACACAACATATCATTAATTACTAAATGATCTGACGCATGAATTGTATCGTTATTAGTACGAATGGCTGTACGTCAGTGGAAACACTCTGACCTTGAACTAATCTCCGGATTCAGAAACTTGTGGCTTAGTACGCTGGTTCAGCTTATACTGGTTTTGTTTCCACTTACTTGCTGCCGTGCGTAAATGGGTATGTGTAAGTATATTTACCCGTCTGGTAATTTAAGGGAGTATCCTCTGCCAACAAACTGCTCTGCAGTTTGGCAGAAGTATAACACATGTAATTAGGGTGTTATTATCTGAATAAAAAACATTATTTATATTATTTTTATTTTTTATTAACAATAAAAAAAATACATTAAAATAAAATACTTCCTATTAAAAAAAATTCAAGTTGCCAACCCAATTCTAAGAATCACAACGCGCTGCTCCCACCCGGCGCGGCGCACCAAATTTATTGTAAACAAGAAAAATAGGTACCTTCATGCGCGATGCGACTCTGGCGAGGGCTGACAAAATTAAATTTTAATAGAATTTTGTATTTTTTTTTTGTTGTTGTTTAAACATGCTTATTGTTCTATATTCTACTTATAGAACATGTAAAAGGAAATCGGTACTTTTCTGTTCACCCTGTAGTATAATACTATACTTTCTAACTCTCTGGATCTATCATTTGTCTCAGCATAAGACTCTGCATACGAGTAGTCTAAGGATCATATATAAATCCCTCTTAAGTGTGAGATTACCCCCCAAAAATACACCTTACACTTGAGAGGTATTCATCATTACGACCCTATGATTAGAAGATTCAGAGTTGTAGCGAATTTAAGATGTATTATTTTTCTTAGCTTAATGAGGAGTCTAGGGACAGTAGTTTTAGAGTTATTGCGGTTCAAAATTTGATAACTGTGAACTAAAATTAAGATCTGAACTATATATCTATATATATAATATCTATCATTTGTCCCAGCATACGAGGACTCTTGGAAAGTAGTTAGTGATTGCGTTTTTAAATTTGAAAGCTATCAACCAAAATTAAGATTTGAAGGGTATCTATCATTATTGTCCAAGCATAGGAACAGTCAATAGACTGTAATTTCAAAGTAGTTATAACTGTTAATCGAAATATAGATTTCATCTTATATCGTGCCTTCCGAAGCACGAAATCGTCTTACTTTTCGGACAATCAGATGATTTTTAACTAAACTAGGCGTCTCTCCATATCGCGGTAAATTACTTCCAGTATTCTTCCTATGGTTGGGCTAACTACTAACGGCACTATTCTCTTGTTTTATCGGTTTCGGCTCGGTGAAGACGCGATAGACGATCTCCAAATATTTTGCTATTAGGGCATCAATCATCGCAATATGGAGGATTATTAAATAGTTACTATAAAAAAAAATCTTAACTTATATATTTGTTTATTATATTGCAGATCCCCACCGCTTCTACCTTGTCATACGATTGGGATGTACGTAATGGTTATGTTTTGTTTTAGAGGAAGAAAATTAACCCGATATAAGGCAGTGCTCTCTAATAAATATGCACCAGCTGGAAAAAGTCTAAATCGATGCTAAACATCATCAATACGTGGTCTGTGACTTTGCGTTTGTTTCTGACTAACGATAAACTTTTGAGGGCAGAAAAACCATGAAAAATTTGGTGTTTTTTTTATTTTTCGCTTATAACTCAAATACCATGCATTATAGACAAAATGTTTTTAATGCAAAACGAAATAACATAAAATTTTGCGTTAGGTGACTTACTCGAAATTCAAATCAATATAGCAGTTTATCCCTAATCGATCGTTGAAGATCGGCAATTTTACCCATTTTTTCCGCAATGCAATTTTTTTTCATTTGCACTCAAATTATACACAAACGGCTGAGATTATGATGAAATAGTCTAAAAGCAAATTTATCCTCGTAAATTTACCTAAACAATGATACCTCATGTACTATCTGGAGTGTAGTGATTTCCAATTTATAGCTGTCAGCGCAATAGCCTCCGAAGTACAGTTGTGAATTTTCATATAATTTGGGTATATTTTTTTTTCTTTGATCATAACTTAAATGATATCATATGTAAGGTCTTGGTTAGTGTGTTATAAACATGTAGTTAATTAATTTTTAATTATTTTTGTTGTCTAGTTTTAGTGAAATTCAAGAAGAAGCGTGGATGAAAAAATAAAACACCACATATTTTTTAAACGGTAAAAGGTAGAAACCTGGAACTGAGGCAAAAAATAAACATTGATAAGTTTTATACGTGAAAAATAATTTTGTCTTTCTAAATTTGGCGGTTCAGAAAATAAATAAAAAAACCGTAAAAATGGGATTTTTACGGTTTTTCGTATATATTTTCTAAACCATTAAGGTAAGAAAAAACAAACTTCTACTCCCTTAAAGTAACTATCAATATGTTTGTAGTTTTATTTTTAGGTTTCTATATTTAATCATTTCAGAAATATAGGGCGGTAAGGTGATCTGTGACGGCCAGCTTAGCCCCGAACGCAACTAGATGGAGCCACTGCTGCAAATATAAGGTTTTATTTTTTAATGCAATAAGTACCAACTATCTTTGTGCAAAAAGTTAATTCGCGTCAATTTCATCGTGCAACTTTAACGCCTAACAACAATTTCGATAAGAAAAATATCTCCATATGTCCACTAAAGTCAATTACTCTCGTCAGTCCCTGTTTACATGAGTACGATTACTCACACATGCACATAAAAGACAACCGTAAAGTTTTGACCGCACGCCTCAATCGTAATATTGAACCAAAAATTGCTACAAAAATAGCAGTATTCGTTCGTTTTTCAACAGAATTTTATGTCCCGCGTAAGAATGCAAGTCATTTGAATTATTGTATGGAAAACGGATCACCTTAATAAAAAAAACTGAGTTTTTTCAGATCTTCACATAACGCTACCAGCTATAAACTGGAAACTACTACATGTATTACAGTAAATGAGATACGATGTTTTAGGTAAATAAAAGAGGTCAATTTTTTCCATAGACTATTTTATCACAACTTTAGTCGATTTTCTATAAATTGAGCATAAATGAAATAAATAAGCATCCCAGAAGAGGATGTCTGCGGTTTGCCTTCATGGAGAGAGAGAATTTGATAATTACTAAAGGATTTCTGTACCAATGTGTTTGGACACCTCTTAAGATGACCTTGAAAAAAGCCCCGAGAAGTACCCGGTGGGAGCAGCTGGAAATGCTGGAATTAGTTCGTAAATTAATCCCTAACTGCGGTTTTGTTCATTTTCTGTAAAAACTATATGATATAGGATAAAACTGTCAAGCACTAAAATAATCTGATAAAACTGTCAAGGTCATCTCCAGAAGTTTCCGAACACACTGGTACAGATATCCTTTAGTTATTATCAAATTCTGTCTCTCCATGAAGGCAAACCGCAGAGATCCTCTTCTGGGACGCATATTTATTTTATTTGTGCTCAATTTATAGACAATTGACTAAAGTTGTGATGAAATAGTCTAAAAAAAAACCTTATTTATTTTCCTAAAAAATCGTATCTCCTTTACTCTAATACATGAAGTAGTTTCCAGTTTATAGCTGGTAGGCTGGTAGCGTTAAGTGAAGATCTAAAAAAATCAGCTTTTTTTTCTTAACACCCTATATTTCTGAATTGATTAAATATAGAAACCTGAAAATAAAACTACAAACATATATGTGATAGTTACTTTAAGAAATTTGAAGTTTTGTCTTTATTATCTTAATGGTTTAGAAAATATATACGAAAAACCGTAAAAATCCCATTTTTACAGTTTTTTTATTTATTTTCTGAACTGCTAAATTAAAAAATATATATATATTTTTCACGTATGAAACTTATCAATGTTTATTCCTTGCCTCAGTTCCAGGTTTCTACCTTTTACCGTTTAAAAAATATGTGGTGTTTTATTTTTTCATCCACGCTTCTTCTTGAATTAAAAAAACAACAACAATTTAAAAGACAACAAAAATAATTAAAAATTGCATATTTTAAATACACTAACCAAAACCTTATCACATAAGTTAGGATCAAAGAAAAAAAATATTACCAAATTATATGAAAATTCACCACTGTACTTCGGAGGCTATTGCGCTGACAGCTATAAATTGGAAATCACTACACTCCAGATAGTAAATGAGGTATCATTGGTTAGGTAAATATACGAGGATAAATTCGCTTTTACACTATTTCATCATTATCTCATCCGTTTGTGTATAATTTGAGCACAAATAGAAAAAAATTGCATTGCGGAAAAAAAATGGGTAAAATTGCCGATCTTCAAAGATCGATTGTGGCTAAACTGCTATATTGACTTGAATTTCGAGTGAGTCACCTAACGCAAAATTGTATGTTATTTCGTTTTGTCTCGGAAATATTTTCTCTATAATGCATGGTTTTTGAGTTATAAGCGAAAAAAAAAACACCAAATTTTTCATGGTTTTTCTGCCCTCAAAAGTTTATCGTTAGCCAGAAACTTGCGCAAACTCACAGAACACTTATTGATGATGCCTAGCATCGATAAAGACTATTTCCAGCTGGTGCATATTTATTAGAGAGCATAAATCTAACTTTCCTACCTTATTTGTTAGAATTATATTTCTGGTTCATATAATTTCAGCTTATAGCTTCAAAGACAGATACCCTAATAGTCCATGGGCCTGTTAGCCAAAAATAAGGAAATGGTATAACTTGATGTTCTAATTTTCGTTTATAACACAGTTAGATCGGTTTATTAGAATATCAATAAACCATGATTCCCTCTCAAAGTTGTAGCTTCCCAAAATGGCGCCAGTCCAAGAGTTCAGATTATTTATTTATTCAGATACTATCCATATACTCGTATCGATATAACTTAGGCGTTCTAGCTTTCTTCAAACACATGTAAGATACGATTTTAAGGATATCAAAAAACAATGATTATCATCTGAAAGTGGTTGTTTGTTAAAATGACAGCCAACCCAAGATGGAAAATGCTGAATTTTACAAAATCGACTGTATTATCAAGAACTTTTCATTCGGTTAAATTATTTTCGTTTGTTTCCCATGGCAAAACTGCGTGGCATTACCAGTACTGTCATAGGGGATTTTCCTTTTCCACGACACTATCGGTATGTATGTATGTATATACAAGGTGCAAGGGACGGTGTACTGAAAACTGAATGGGCCTGCTCAGTCAACGAAACTGAACAACTTTCCCAAAGGAACATTTTTGTTTTTTTTTATCTATCCATACAAACTGTTCGATCAGAATTAGCAATTTGTATGGAGAGGTCCAAAAATTTTTTTCATTTTTCAAAAATGTTTCTTTGGAAAAGTTGTTCAGTTTCGTTAAATGAGCACGTCCGTTCAGTTTTCGGTAAACCGTCCCTAACACCCAGTATTATACATTGCATCACAAATAAAAGTAGAAACATATCACAAACATAAGAATAGTATGCAAAGGCAGATATCCCAAAATGGAATTTCTACCAGCCAACCTTAGAGAGGCTAAAGGAGTTGATAATATTTTTTTTGTATAATACCTAACCTCAGTTTTTAAACTACATAAGTACAAAGGATAAATAAATAAATATATGCATAAACACAAGAAATAATACATATATGAGGGGTCTAGTACCAAAACCCGCTTAAATGCTTTTTGAGTATTTTGAAATAAATCGAAAAAAAGTGATAAAATTTATGCCGCCATACATTTTATAGGTAGGATAGGTTCGTCGTCTGAAGCTCATAGCTTTGAGGATTGCTCTTTGAGCCCTTTCAGCATGTACCTATGTACCTCCCCATGCAGATATGCAATAGGCTATGATAGACTGGCACAGGCTGTTGTAGATGAGAAAGAGAGTTACCGTATCGCCTACGTTTCGGAGTTTTTAAAAAAGGTAAATAAGTCGCCTAAGTCGCGTACATAAGGCTTCAATATGTGCAGACCAATCCAGTTTCTGGTCAATATACACGCCAAGTTATTTGACAGATGGAACAGAAGATAGTAGGCAGTTTGCAGTCATTTACATTTTCAGTGCAGGCGTGTGCCTTGACTGTTGTCGATTCGTTAGAAGGCTTAATGGAGTTAGGAAAAGTGAATCGTATTACTTTCATTTTGTCGACATTTAGTGTTAGGAAGTTTACAGTTAGCCATTCCATAACTACGCGGAGAGAACGCTTTGCTCTTTTTTCGGGCTCTGTGCCAATCGTCATCGTGAACAAGAAGAGCTGTATCGTCTTTATTGGTATATGTTTCAAAGTTAGGTGTAGTTAGTATACAAAGCTCATTGATATATAAGTACTAGAAAGAGTGTCGGTCGGGCCTAGGATACTACCCTGTGGAACTCCAAATAAAACCCTCTCTTCATCACTGTAGTTAGATCCTGTCTTACAAAAACCTATATCTACCCATGTGTAGCCAAGGCGGACGAGGCGAGTCATATAATTTAAGATATTTTTTGCACTACATCTCACCATCCTAATAATCAATGTAACTTATGTGTAAAGGAAAACTTGAATAGAAACAAAATACTAAAAATACTTGACAATTAAAATATAGATAACATCTGAACTCTTGAATATGCGCCATTTTGGTCAGATACCACTTTGAGACAGCAATCGCGGTATACTCGTATTGACATCCTGAAAAACTAATTGTGGTAAAAAGGAAAATTGTACCGCCAAATTACACCTTTATCTTGATTGGCCTAAGGTCTATAGATTAGTTTTCCTACAACGGTATACTATTGCGATAATTATGCTATTAAATTTTTTTTTTCTCAGGGCTGGGGACAAACAACCATCTGCTCCTACTAGAGATAGGTAAGAATAATAAGTTTTTATTGAAAGTTAGCGCAAGACATGTTGTAAAATTCCACTAAAAATCTAACCCCACTATCCTAGTGTAGTTGTCTGATATATTTTTTTTCACTAGAGATACGTGTTCATAACTTAAAAAAGAATGTTTTTTTTTTAAATTTACAATTTAATACTTGTAGCCCCGCAGCTAAGGAAGAGGAAAAGAAATGGAGAAAGAAACAAGAAGAAGATAAAAAAAATATAAAGAGAGCATTTAAGCGGGCAAACAAAGATGCGATATGTTGCTTAAATGTTCCTTGTGATGACGAAGAAATGCAGATCTTGGAAAGAACTGAATGTGTGCCAACATGTCCAGATTTACCCGCAAACCTCCAGAAAAGAGGCCGATTTGCCCGAAAACTATGTAAAATAACTGCAAAAACTATACAGCGAAAAGAAGCGAATAAGAAAATAAAAAGTACGAAAAAATTACAGGTAAGCAAAGAAAAAAAAGAAAAGGACGCAAAGTCAGAAAAGAAAGATAAAGAAAACGAAGAAAAAGATGCTAGTAAGAAAAATAAAAAGAAAGATGAAAATATGCAAGAGAAAGCAAAAGATGCAAAAACAAGAGACACAGAAAGAGATGCGGAGGCAAAAAAGAAAGTAAAAGGAAGGAAAGAAAAAGAAGTTAAGGTAGAACAGAAGGTAAAAAAATCGAAGGAAGAAAAGATAGAAGGAGATGAAAAGGCAGACAAAGAAAAAGGAAATAAAGGCACGGATGTACATGGAGCGGATGGAGGTAAAGCTCTTAGGTGTTTTTAGTTGCTTTTTGTAGTAAAATTTTATATGTATGGGGCTCAGGCAGCAAGGGGGAAGAAAAAGTCTGCCAGAGTTGCTTGTGTTGCAAAAAATATCGTTTTAATCTGAAAAGAATTTAGGCTTTTTAATATTTCGACATTGAACAACATTTCAAATTGAAAAACTATCAACCTGCAGTAGGTACTAAACAAGTACCCGAATCGTAAATTATGTGCCTCTAGTGTACAAGTGGTGAATCTCGAGTCTTACCCATACGTGGATTTATTTACCATTGTAAATCTTTTTGGAAGACCCACCTGATGCTTTTACTCTCATTTGGATATCTGATCCCGTTTTTGCTGTATAGATTTGTGTAAAATGACTAAAAACTTAAAAGTAGATTTTACAACAAGTGCACAAAACGAACAGTAATGCCGAGGATAAAATGGTTTTGTGGACGAGTTATAAACTCTGCTTTTCACTTTGATTGCGAGGAAATAAAACGTAAAAGTACTCTCTAAATGTAACTGAAGAATGAGTTGTTCTGCTTTAGTGAAGAATATGTTTTTTTTTTAAAGTCTCGGAATAATGGTTCGTTTTGTGCACTTGTTGTAAAATCTACTATTTTGTACACGCCAACTTATCATTTTAAAAATATTTACCTGTGTAATACTCGACTTTCACCCTTTTTCACAATGTTACACTACGTGCAATATGGTGAATGTATTTTTAAAGGCTTCTATAACGGCAGTACGTGAAATATAAATGCTGAATATGAGCTAATGTCATAGCACACTTGAAATACAAATATTTTTAACTACAACTGACCCTAACTCAGATTTTAAGTTTATTTTCGTTAAACCATGTTATACTGTATAATTGTACTTTCTGAGATTCACCACTTTACACTAGAGGTACAGAATTAATTCAACGTTCAACTAGATATTATCGAAAAAATTTCACTACTGACCGCATTTGCGGACCTTTTGTTCACGTCTTCTGAGCCTCTAACTCTTCCAGAAAATAAACCAGTGTGCTTGCGTCAATAAGAATTTTTAAATTTGAATTTGGTTTCCTTAAGTAGGTTCTTTAAATAACTCATTATTTTTTAAGATGCAAAAGAAACTACAGAAGCACCAGAAAACATTGGCATGAAGACATCAAAAGGTGTCAAAACCGAAAAAAAACAGAAAGGTAAGCCGCACTAGATCATAAAATTAATTTGCATATTAAAAACGTTTAATATTTTGGGACTAAAGTATCATAAAGCTCTTGCAACAACATGAGGTAAGTGAATCAAACTATAAAGGAACTGAACTCAATTGCGAAAAAAATGCTTTTACCTTCTTGTAATATTTTAAATAAATAATAATGAATCAAACAACAAAATGATTTTTTGAGTAGCAGAATAATTATTATTTGTGTTATTGATGAATTTTTATTTGTATTAAAAGACAGAATAATCGTATTATTTGACCAGCAAGATAACTGAAAAAAAAAAGATAGTTGAACCTAACTTACGGTTCTCTGGTCAATTGCTAATGCCACTAGCCAAATAATAAAATTGTTTTGCTCCTTAATTGTTTTGCTTCTGTTGAAATGTATGAGAATGAATATGAGAGTAATGTAAAAATAATTGTGTAAGTGAGATAAGTATGGATGAGGTCATGAAAGCAATGAAAAGTATGAAATCAGGTAAAGCAGGTGGGTATGATAGAGTGTCGGTCGAAATGTTGAAGGCTGGGCGAGGCATTGTGGCTAGTCAGCTGTACCGCCTTTTCAACCTGTGTTGGACGAACGGCCAAGTACCAGAGTGATGAAAGATACTGACGGAAAAATATGGGATGTACAAGCGGGATTCAGAAAGGGAATGGGATGTACAGATCAGATCTTTTCCTTGCGGTACGTAGCTGAAAAGTTTTTGGCCATAAACCCAAAAGTCTACTGCACGTTCGTGGATTTGGAAAAGGCCTATGACCGAGTGGTGAGGAATGAATTTTAGTCGGCATTGTGTATGTATGGGGATTCAGATTCAGATAATTTTATTCAATGTAGATTATTTACAGAATACTTATTGAATGTCATGCAGAATACAATGCAAATAGAGCGAGTCTTCGCCGTTTCGGATCGTTCTATGGCAGCGTAAAAGAAACGGCAAGAAACCACTGCAGCACGGCCTACTTTAAGAGTCGGCTTTTTATAATGTGTTTCTTGTGTTTTGCTGGAATATCAGAGCACCACACCTCTTTGATATTCATATAGTCATCCAATCTATAGTAAGCTTTTTTACATAACGTTTGCTTTACAAATTCTTTAAACTTTCTCTCAGGTAATTTCATTATATTGTCAGGTATTTTGTTGTAGTATCGTATACCCAGACCAACGAAAGATGTATTGACTTTAGTTAATCTAGTATATGGTTGATCAATTTTATGCTTATTTCTAGTATTAAAATTATGCCTGTCACAAATTTTAGGTAATTGATGAATGTTCTTTCTAGCATACATTATATTTTCATAGATATACTGGGATGGCACTGTCATAATGTTCATTTCCTTGAACGGTTCTCTCAGGGAATTACGAGTCTTCAGGCAATAAATTGCTCTTATAGCCCTCTTTTGTAAAACGAATATTGAATGTGTGGTGACACATTTCTATTTGTCAGCGTTTTAGGCTGGAGGCGACGAACTCCCGCGCCGACGACGACCAGTCGGTTACGTAATAATTAGGATAGTTAATTCTGTAAAAAGTGACCGATCTGTGTGTGAATTGACAATATTACCTTAGAGTCGTAAAGTGACTTTCATTCCATATCGCGTAATGCACTAGACTGAAAAATATCCTTCTGATAAATTACAGCAGAGTCAATATAATAATAATTATATATACCACACATTAACAGTTCAACAACACTGATGACTTACCTCCAATAACAAGTGCGACTTACGTGCGACACAGCGGTAGAGTCAGGGAACGGCTCACACAACAGTCAGGGAGCGGGCTGTCGTGAAACTTCAAGGCTCCGTATCAGACCCGACCGCTAGCAGCACCATGGCGAACGGTCAGGGACAGCAGCAGCAAGGTCAGCAGCAGCAAGGTCAGCAGCAGCAACGCCAGCAGCAGCAAGGCCAGCAGCAGCAAGACCAACAGCAGCAAGGTAAGGACAATGGAAGAAACGTTTCGGGTGTGTCCATACAAGCCCGTGTCACCGAGTTCTGGAGAGATCTTCCACGTCACTGGTTTATACAGTTAGAAGCAGTCATTGGACCGCAAAATTGGTCAGACGAGAATAAGTTCCAGTTTGTCCTCGGCAAGTTAGACAAAGAGGAAATACAACAGGTTTCCGACATCATACTCAAACAGCCAACTTCAGGGAAATATGAGGCGCTAAAACATCGACTTTTAGAAGTGTATGAGGAGTCAGAAAGTCGTAGAGTCCAGAAGCTCATCGGGGAGATGGAACTGGGTGATCAAAAACCTTCCCAGTTACTTCGACGGATTAAGGAGCTTGCCTGAGACAAGGTCGTGGACGAGACCTGTGGCAAAATCATCTTCCACCTTGGGTTCGCGGCGTGTTAGCAGTTTCGGATAGTAAGGACGTGAACATATTAGCTACAATGGCGGACAAAATCATGGACGGCGCGAGACCGGTACACAGCGTTTCTGCAGTTTCGTCGAGCAGCTCGCCAAGTACGTCTGCAAATATCATCGCCGAAATCAACAAACTCGGTTAACGACTCAAGAAAATCGAGGAGTTAGCAGGGAAGAGGTCTAAGACAGCGAGCGGTAAGCAGCATCACAGATCTCGTTCATCGTCGAGGTCACGGTCGTCGCGTAGCGCTAGCCAAAGCAGCAGAACTCAAATCCAGAATGGCTATGTTTTTATCACTACCGTTACAGGAAAAATGCTCGCAAGTGTGTTAAGCCATGCAATTGGAAAGCAGACAACAACGGTTCGGAAAACTAGAGGTGCAGTCTGCGGTGGGCGATTGCAAGCCGCTGGAGAACCACCGACTTTGTGTGACAGATTAGAACACAGGTTTGCGTTTTTTAATCGATACAGGAGCTAACGTATCTGTTTTGCCACGTAAATTCGCGCGTCTTAAGTATCAACAGAGTGTTAATTACCAGTTGTTCGCGGCAAACGGCACTAGTATAAAAACTTATGGGTTGCGCACACTTACTTTAGATTTAAAGTAAAGGAGAGCTTTTCAAATGTAAAATGAATTATGTAAAATGAATGTAAAATGAATTTCAAATGTAAAAAAAATTATGTAACCAAATTGAGAGACATAATAAAAAAAAATAAACCGGTAAACAGACTTAATAAAAATTTCAAAAACATTTTTGTTCATAAAGATTTGCATACATGTGATAAAGTTTTTGTCAGGACTGATGCAGTCAAAAAACCTCTTCAACCTACTTATGAAGGCCCTTTTAAGGTCATAAGTAGGAGAGAGAAAGTTTTTAAAATTCAGTTACCAGATAGGACAGCATGTATTTCGATCGATCGATTGAAACCAGCTTATATCTTGGAGGAAGAGTATAATAGTCAAGTTTTCCATGATGAGTTAGACAAAAATGAAACATTAAAGCCAAAAACTGTTAGTGACAACCCTAACGACTTAAACGAGAGAATCACTCTTACGACCCGTAGCGGCCGCATCAGCAGAAGGCCGGTACGATTTTTATAGGTTAAATAAGTAGTTTAGAGTATTTCGCACACAGAAATTATAAGTAGGTTAGGTATACGCAGCATTTTTTTAAATATTTTTCTCTGCGAAAAATATATCATAGAGATAGTAAGTTTATAAATAGGAAGTTTAGAGTACGACCTCACTCACTCTTCTACTTACGTAAAGATCGTATCATACGTCATTTTATACGTACCAATTTAACGTCGTTATTATGGGCAACTACCAAGACAAAGAGCATGTGATCGTAGCTCAGCAACAGACGGCAGAACGCCCGGAAAGAAAGATCGACGAATATGGTGCTATTTTGATAGCGATCGCAGTGCTACACTCGCTATTAGTTTGCTATCAAATACGACTACAATGTCTGAAAGGTGCTAAGAGATGGTTAACGAAAGAATGTGTTGCAAATCCTACCCCCATCATTAGGGTAGAGACAGTACAACCGCAACCACAGTCTCAACCTACAGTCGCACCGAAGGTCATCTATTCATAGGATATTATGTAAGAATAACTTGAACTACCTTTTTTGTTCCGACAGGATGCTGTCGAAACAGGAAAGATACTCTTACCTGTACTTTGATTAAGTTACTTTTGTACTTTAGCTAAGTTACTGTTAATTTGTTCAAGGTTTTCAGTATAATTGTGTAATAAAAAGCTGTATACTTACTTCAAAATTTTTATTTGCAGAAAATTACAAATACAGAAAATTTGAAATGTAAACCCTAATCTTAACAAAATTTTAAATTACAGGGCATATTTGAAATTGTAAATTACATTTTCATACGCAAAATCATCATTTTTATTGTAACACCCAGTATATGTAAGACATTGTATTGTACGGTTAGAACTTGCTCATGTATTTGCCAGACTAGAATTCAATAACATGATACCTACCTGTATGTAACTATGTCGCAACGAATCAGGTTACGTTATGAGCGCTTATCGCGTTAGGAATGTTTGTCAGCGAAACTTGGAAGCTACTGAGCTTGTTTGTTTAATTTGAATTGTGTTTTAAATTGTAGGGTGATAACTTGTTAACTTTTTTGTTTCGTTAGAATTACATAATTTTTTTTTTTCTTTTTGTGGGGGAGGAATGATGTGGTGACACATTTCTAGTTGTCAGCGTTTTAGGCTGGAGGCGACGCACTCCCGCGCCGACGACGACCAGTCGTTCCATCACCGCGTAGCGGGCACATTGCTACCTGGTCATTACACCATTCCTCTACCGGTTACGTAATAATTAGGATAATTAATTCTGTAACAAGTGATCGATCTGTGTGTGAATTGACAATATAACCTTATAGTCGTAAAGTGACTTTCATTCCATATCGCGTAATGCACTAGACTGAACATATCTTTCTGATAAATTACAGTAGAGTCAATATAATAATAATTCTATATACCACACGTTAACAGTTCAACAACAAATGTATATCAGCTGCTCGGCCCCAAAGCAGTATGCCATAAGACATAATGCTTTGGAAGTAACTAAAGTAAACCAGCCTTGCAGTAGCTACATCAGTAAGTTGTCTGATTTTTCTAATAGCATATGCAGCCGAGCTCAATCGACCATAAAGAGCCGTTATATGAGGGCTCCATTGAAGTTAAGAGTCTAGTGTTAACCCTAAGAAAACTGTACTATTTACAAAATCTCATCATCATCATCATATCAGGCGAAAGACGTCCACTGCTGGACATAGGCCTCCCCTAAAAAACTCCATGACGACCGGTCCTGCGCTGCTCGCATCCAGCGGCTTCCCGCGACCTTGACCAGATCATCAGTCCACCTTGTGGGGGGCCTGCCAACGCTTCGTCTTCCAGTACGTAGTCGCTACTCTAGAACCCTCACGCCCCATCGGCCATCGGTTCTTTTTGCGATGTGCCCTGCCCACTGCCACTTCAGTTTAGCGATTTTCAGGGCTATGTCAGTTACTTTAGTTCTTCTGCGGATCTCCTCATTTCTGATTCGATCGCGCAGAGAGGCTCCGAGCATAGCCCTTTCCATAGCCCTTTGGGTGACTTTGAGCTTTCTGGTAAGGCCCATTGTTTGCGGCCACGTCTCGGTGCCATATGTCATCACTGGCAACTCACACTGGTCAAAGACTTTCGTCTTGAGACACTGCGGTATTTTGAACGTGAAGATATTGCGGAGCTTCCCGAACAGTGCCCCTCCGAGTCGGATTCGACGAGAAACCTCAGAGACTAAGTTGGATTTACCCAGCTGGACTGTTTGTCCCAGGTATAGGTACTCGTCAACAACTTCGAGCATAGAGTCTCCAACTTTGAGTGGAGTGGGTACAACAAGGGCGTTAGACATAATTTTCGTCTTATCCATGTTCATTTTAAGACCCACTTGTTGTGAAACTCTACTGAGGTTATTGAGCATCGTGCCGAGATCTTCCAGGGTCTCAGCCATTACGACAATATCGTCGGCAAATCGAAGGTGGGTCATGTACTCGCCATTGATGTAGATGCCAAGTCTTTTCCAGTCCAGGAGTTTGAAGACGTCTTCCAATGCAGCGGTGAATAGTTTAGGAGATATGACGTCTCCCTGTCTCACTCCTCGCTGCAATTGGATAGGTTTTGAGTCCTGGTCCTGAAGACGAACTGACATAGTGGCGTTTTTGTACAGATCCTTCAACACTTCAATGTACCGATAGTCGACTTGGCACCTCTGGAGAGATCGTAGCACGGCCCACGTCTCGATCGAATCGAAGGCCTTTTCATAGTCTACAAACGCTAGGCAAAGTGGCTGTTTATACTCTTCGGTCTTCTGTATAACTTGCCGTAGCGTATGTATGTGGTCTATGGTACTGAAGCCTTTACGAAAACCGGCTTGTTCGGGAGGCTGGAAGTCGTCGAGCCTGCGCGCGAGACGGTTCGTAATGACTCTCGAGAACAGCTTATAGACATGGCTTAGAAGTAAGATGGGTCTGTAATTCTTCAGCAGGGTCTTATCACCCTTTTTAAAGAAGAGTACCACCACACTTCCGTGCCATGCCTGTGGCGTTTTTCCTTCGAGTATGACAGAATTAAACAGCTTCTGAAGAGATTTAAGCACTGGCCATCCGCCTGCTTTCAGAAGCTCAGCCGTAATTCCATCGTGCCCGGGTGCCTTGTTGTTTCTAATCTGTCTGAGAGCCATACTAATCTCGTACAAGCTGACGTCCGGGATATCTTCGGTATGGTGTCGGGTAAGTCTAGCTCTTGGATCGTTGGCCAGGCTGCTAACGGGTGGGCCGGTTGACGTGTATAACTGCCCATAGAACTTCTCGACTTCCCTCAGTAGCTCAGGCTTGGACGATACGGTTCTGCCATCCTCGGTCTTCAGCCTCGTCAACTGGCTCTGTCCGATAGACAGATCTCTTACGAACACTTTGGAGCCTTTGTTCCGCTCAATCGCTTCTTTAATATGGTTTGTATTAAATAGATAACTATTAGAATAGATTAATATTAGAGACTTAGAGATCTGTTTATTGAGCCGCCGATATTGAAAAGCATCTTCCGGAGACTGCAGAACCATTTCGCGTCTTTTTTCCATTAGCCTGAGGGTATGGTCAGAGATCTTTTTGGTTCTTTTAGTACGGTGGGGTCTAAAGTACTTTGACCCTATTGTATGGACAGTTTCTATGAACCCGTTATTGTAGTCGTCCACATCTACGCATTCACCAAGGCATTCAAAGCGGTTTTGCAGTTCGAGCTAAAAGCCGTCCGGGTTTTGGATATTGGTGGGTACTGGTCGGAGCGTAGACTTCATCAGTCGAGTTCTTTCCAGCTTTACGTTGATATTCAATGTGCCTCTTACCAACCGGTGATCGCTTCCGGTTTTAACCGCATTGATCACAGAGAAATCATTGAATATTTGCTTCTTCGTCGACATGATAAAGTCAATCTCATTTTTTGTAGCACCATCGGGACTGATCCAGGTCCTTCTTTCTCCAAAAAAGTCGGCTAACATGTGGCCTGTGGAATTCCGATATCCAACACCCAATTGCCCCACCCTCAGCTCACCATCGCCTCGCTTGCCTAATTTCGCGTTGAAGTCGCCCATGACAACGGTATAGTGGGTCTTAGACGTATGTATGGCTTTAGATATATCCTCATACATAGCCTCGACTTCATCATCAGAGTGCGTCAATGTGGGGGCGTATACCTGTATGACCTCCAGCGAATACCTTTTGGTGATTCTGAGTATAAGATACGCTACCCGCGACGACACACTCTCGATCATGACCACGTTGTTCACGAGAGACTTGTGGACCATAGACCGCCGGGGACTAGGGGCCGGAGCTTATTGTTGTGATTCATGTTGATTCTTAGGGGGTTTTACCATAGTCGCCACGCTTGGCAGACGGGTTGGCGCCCTCAGTAAGATGAAATAATACACAGAAGGACGCTGCTGCCCATCCTCTGGATTTCATTTCCCTTAGTCGCCTCTTAAGACGCCCACGGGAAGAGATGGGTCGGTACTATTATTTTTAGGCCGGCACCGCACAGCACAAAATCTAATGGTTCATTATTCAATACTATGTTATGTGAAGTAGACCTTACATTTGGTAGTGCAAATTTTATACATTTAGTTTTTTTGGCGTGAACGGTCATCTGATTCAAGCACTGAAATTTCTCTATGAGGATTCCAGTGCTTGCGTCAGAATAAACGGGGCGTACACTGAATGGTTTAGCATCGAAAAAGGTGTTCGGCAGGGATGTGTAGCGTCACCTTGGCTGTTTAACCTATTTATGGATAATTGTTTGACTATCTGAAAGAGAGTATGTGTAGACTGAGAATGAATGAGTTACTCATCAAATGTCTTGTCTACGCTTATGACTAAGTTATACTTGCGTCATCTGCTGACGAGTTACAAGAGATGGTAACAATGATGAATGTTGCTTTTGATAGGAAAGGAATGAAAGTTAATTTAAGCAAGACAAAAGTAATGGTACTTGAAAGAGAAGAGTGTATGACAGAGTGTACTTTATTAATAGGTGGTGAACAAGTCAAACAAGTGAAAGAGTTTGTGTATCTGGGTTTTAAGTTTACGAGAGATGGAAAGTGTGAAAGTGATATCGAAAGAAGGGTAAATGCTGGAAACATGGTGAATGGTGCTCTGCATGCTTTAATGAAGAGTCAGAAGGTGTCTCACAAGCCTCGTCTGGCTGTTCATAGAGGTGTTTTGGTACCAACACTGATGTACGGCAGTGAAAGCTGGGTATGGCAGAAAAAGCATGAAAGTAGAATTAATGCAGTAGAAATAAGAGCGTTGAGGAGCATGATTGGTGTGAAATTGAGTGACAGGATTAGAAATAGTGTGATAAGAGAACGTTGTGGCGTAAAAGAAGACGTAGTGACTAAAATTGAGAAAGGGATGCTGAGATGGTTTGGTCATGTAGAGAGGATGAATGAAGGAAGGTTGACGAAAGAGATCTACAAGGCGAGAGGGAATGGAAACGTTGGAAGGGGAAGGCCTCGGCGAACGTACCAGGACCTAATTCAGGACGTTCTGAATAAAGGCCAGGTTAAAAGTACCCTAAACCGACGAGCATGTATGAAAGGATTGATGAAAGTTCAGGAAGAAAGGGAAGTATGTCAAGATCGTAACAGGTGGAGTACTGTGGTCTCTGCCTACCCCGACGGGAACAAGGCGTGATGTTATGTATATATGTATGTATGTATGTATGTATGTATGTATGTATGTATGTATGTATGTATGTATGTATGTATGTATGTATTTATGTATGTATGTATGTATGTTTGTATGCTACTTAAATCATTGTTTTGCCAGGCAAATAAATTTAGAGGAACTCGATCTCACCTGCAAACCGTTACCGTTGTTGTAAAAGTTATTATTTTTATTTGAATAAAACTCTAACTTATATTAACAAATATATAGGGTGACTTTTAATTCGTTCTTGATAGCAAAAGATATGCATGTCCTCATGATACTGAACAACGTTTCCCATGGAACATAGGTCGAAATACGAAAAACCAAATTTGACCTCCCATACAAAATGCGCTATCAGCTGATGCAGTTTCTATGGGAGGTCAAAACTTGATTTTCGTATTTCGACCTATGTTCCTTGGGGAAAGTTGTTTAGTATCATGAGTACATTCATACCTTTTTCTATCAAGAAATAATTAAAAGTCACCCTATATAAAGGGGACCTTATACTCGTAATCAGGGTCCGGTCAGCGAACTTTGTAGTTCACTAGGTCCGTGAACTTTTAACATGTCAAAGGGATTGCACATTGCATGTCTAATGACTTTTGATTATCGATATATTTTCTGGTTCTGTTTTGTGGGAGTAAAGATGAATAAAAAATGCAAGGTGTAACAGAATGGGTATAATAAGCTTGTATCTGCCCATGAAACTGAACAACTTTTCCAAAGGAACAAAATTATTTGAAATCAAATAAAATATTTTATTGTATAACTATAGGTGGTGTGTAAATGTAAGGGATTAGGAGGGAGAATACCTTTTTTCTTTCCTTGCCGGTGTTTAGCTGCAGCACGATCAGTGATCACATTCTTGAGGTTTCGGCCATATTAATTTGACTGACGTTTCTTTTTTTTTAAAGGTAGGGGTAAAGGAAATGGATTCGTTCAGTGTATGGTGTTGTGATGTAAAATGTAATTTAGCCAAACCATACTGCCGGCCTTGGAGTATTACTCCAACATAAACTCTCAACCCGAGTTCCAGTATCACAAATTTTATAAAAACAAATAAATCTTGAGATAATTAAGATCTAGGACTCTAAGTTGAGAAAGATAAACATTTATAAATTTAAGTTTAAAGAGTCTTAAAAATAAATTTTAAGGTTCCTAAACTACATAATAAAATTTAATATTTTTTTTTTACAAAAAAAATATACATTATTGTTATTGTTAAATAACAATAATATTATTATTTATTATTATTTATAGTTGGAAGTGGGCAAATACGAACCACTGGACGAACATATTTGCCTGTTTTTGTTTTAACTTTTACAACACGAGTTACCCCGTCCTTGCCCGGATACACTTCTTCCACCACGGCTAGAGGCCACACATCACAACTTGACCTTTTTTAATAGAATTGGAAGTAGTGTTCCACTTTTCACGAGTTTGGAGGGAAGCAAGATACTCCACATGCCATCTCTGCCAGAAAGATTGGACCAACTTATCAATCAGTGCATATCTTTGAAGACGTTGAATAGGAA
The DNA here is from genome assembly GCA_947532105.1 of Athrips mouffetella. NCBI lineage: Eukaryota > Metazoa > Arthropoda > Insecta > Lepidoptera > Gelechiidae > Athrips > Athrips mouffetella. The sequence continues at coordinate 172,304 of CANNWQ010000005.1, read as the reverse complement.
CAGAGTCCAAATTCTCTGCAGGGATGTGTTTTAAGGGGGTTAAATTTAAAAAGTGAGCTGGAGTTAGCGCAATAGGCTCAGACGGATCACTACTTAAAATACACAGTGGTCGAGAACTAAGCAAAGCTTCTATTTGTATCAGGACTGTATTTAATTCTTCATAGGTAAGAATTTGGTTTCCAATTACCCTTTGTAAGTGGGTTTTAAAACTTTTAATGTTTCCCTCGAATATCCCTCCCATATGGGCACCATATGGAGGATTTATTTTAAATTCAATTTTTTGAGGCGTTAATTCTTCAATAATGGCTCTATTAAATTCCTCAGAACAGACAATAGAATAAATTTCATTAAACTTTCTACGAGCTCCAATAAAGTTTTTACCTCCATCACTCAGAATGAGCGATACAGGTCCGCGTCGCGAGATAAAGCGTTTAAAAGCAGCGATGTACATTTCTGTAGTCAAGTCTGAAACCAATTCTACATGTAAGGCTTTTGTCACAAGACAGACAAATAAACAGATGTAAGCCTTTTGGCTTTTTACACCGCGTCTTTTAGCAAGCGTGATATAGACAGGACCGGCATAATCGACTCCAGATCTTAAGAAGCTCTTAGCTTGAGTTACCCGAAAATCAGGAAGGTCACCCATCATTGGGTAGGTTTCCTGGGGTTTTTTCTTGAAGCAAGGGTTACAAGAATGAACAACCTGGCGAACAAGGTTTCGTGCAGATAATATCCAGTATTTATAACGCAACAAGGAAAGAAGTAAACTGGGGCCGGTATGGCAGTGTAGAATATGGTAATATTCAACCAAAAGCCTTACAATGCGATCTTTAGAGGGTAGTAATACAGGGTGTTGTTGATCATAGGTCATAGCAGAGTGCTGTAAACGACCTCCAACACGAATAGTGTCATTTTCGTCAATGAAAGGATTTAATTTTCGAATCGCGGGGCGGATGTTTTTGTTATTTTTGAGGGCACGAATGTCTGCTGAAAAATGAACACTCTGTATATGTTTCAAAATAAAAATTTCTGCCGTTTCTAAATCAGTTATTGAAATTGAGCCAGAAGTTTTAAGTTTTTTCATAAACCGTAAAACATAAACAATTGAATTAATTAATTTTGACCACTTAGAAATTCTTTCTGAGAGAGCAGCAATTGGATGAGGATCAGTTTCTGTAACTTGAGGAAGAGCAATGCGTTTTTCTTCTGGAAGAGCGGTGGGAAGATTATCTTGAACAGGTGAAGTCACAGGCCACTTGCTACGGGGCTGAGCAATCCAAGTGAAACCATTGAACCAAGTCTGATTTGTAATCAGATGATTAGGAGTGACAGGACGAGAAATGAGGTCACTAGGATTCTCATGCCCAGGAACATGATGCCAGCAACTGGATGGAATTATATCCTGAATAGAAGCGGTGCGGTTGGCAACAAATGTTTGCCATCTGTGCGGAGATGAGAGAATCCATGCTAATGTTATGGTTGAATCAGAGAAAGTAAACAAATTGTTTATTTTGCAGCGAGATTCGAAAATAGGGAGGACTGATTGTATCAGCTGAGCTAGCAAGTAACTAGCACATAGCTCCAATCGAGGAAGACTTGGCTTTTTGAGAGAAGCTAATCGAGAGCGAGCACAAAGTAGGGACACATTCGAAGCAGGCTCAGTGAGCTGACCAACGCGAACATAGATAACAGCTCCATAACACTTCTCACTAGAATCAGCAAACCCGAGCAGAGTGATGTGTGAGTTATCAAATATACCTACTTGACGAGGTACTTTAATATGTGACAAGTTACAGAGCTCGCTGCAAAGCCTTATCCAAGCCTGTGCAATATCAGCAGGAAGCTCCTCGTCCCAAGAAATGCCACGCTTCCAGCACTCTTGCACGAGAAGCTTCATGCCAGCGGTGAGTGGTGCTAAAAGTCCTAGTGGATCATAGAGGGATGCGGTCTGAGATAAAATAGCACGTTTGGTGCAAGCGGTTTCTTCAGGAGATTTACTGTTGAATGAAAAGCAGTCAGAGACGGGACTCCACTTGAGACCTACAAGTTTAGTTTCAGCTTCTGGATCAAAACTAATATCTTTGTGCGCGCGGAAAGATTCTGGAATGTTTCGTAAAAATTCCGGCGAGTTTGAAATCCACTTTGCTAAATTGAAACCTCCACTGGCGAACATATTCACCAGCTGAGTGTAGAGAACAAGAGCTTCTTCATTTGATTTTACAGTGTATAAAAAATCATCCATATAGGAAAATTTTGATGCGACTGAGGCGGCTTCAGGATACCGGTCACTCTCATTGTTAGCTAGCTGACGGACGACGCGCAATGCGAGGTAGGAAGAACATTTCAGCCCAAAAGATACTCTTTGAAACTCAAAACTTTCAATAGGGTCATTGACATGAAAGCGGAATTAAATTCTTTGAAAACAATGGTGTTCAGCAATCACTTTTAATTGGAAATAATTTTTTTCTAAATCGGCGGAAATAGCGATCGCGAATAAGCGCAAATTTATAAGCAAATCAAAAATGTTTGCTTGCAAGTTTGGGCCACAATGTAAAATGTCATTTAGGCTTTTTCCGGAGGAGGTTGCACTACTTGCGTCTAATACAATTCGGGTTCGAGAACTCTCTGGCTTCTCAGGGCGGTAAACAGCTCTGTGTGGGATTAGGTACATGGTAGCAGGCGGCTGAGGTTCAACAACCTTTTTCAAATAAGATTTATCAATATATTCTTGAATGGTTTTATTATAACCGGCGCGTAAATCGGGGTTGGCATCTAACCTTTTTCTAATGATAGCAACCGGCGTTTAGCAGTGGTAAATGAATTGCCTAAACCACTCGGATCTTCGCAAAAGGGAAGTGAGACTGTGTATCGTCCATCAGAGCCACGGGAAACAGTTTTGATAAAGATTTGTTCACATTGTTGTTCCTCAGGACTGAGTACTTTACGAGTAGGTACAGATTCTAAGTTCCAAAACTGTTGAACTAAATCACCTAAACGTCGGTCGCTGTCTGTGTCAGTATGTACACACGCATGAAAAGAGTGGAGAGGATTCGGAGGAGAAGAGAAATCATTCGCGATAGCTCCCATAACAACATATCCTAAACTAGTTTCAATCGCGATTACAGTGGGCGAATCGGGGTGAATGACTTTGCGAGAGATAAGCAAATGCGGGAATAATCCTGAGCCAATTACACAATCAATCCCGGAAGGTTCGTAAAACTTATCGTCGGCGAGCGGTAATGACTTGAAAAACTGAAATAGTTTAGAATCTAATCGAGAAGTAGGTAAATCAGAGGTTATGTTTTCGACCACCGCGGCTTTGATTGTGTATTGACACCGATTATCGAATCGGGATTGAAAGTTAAGAATAGTGTGCCCTATTATAGGTTTTTTCGACATACCTATGCCATAAACTGATGATGGTTGATGAACAATAGGCAGCTTGAAGCGTTCACAGCTTGCCGCAGTAATAAAGTTAGCAGTCGAGCCGGTGTCGAGTAAAATCCTCATCGTGTTTTCACTATTTTTATTCACTGTCACACACGCGGTTGGCACCACATCATTAAAAATACTTTTATCAGACGCTGTAATGCAGTTTTCGATTTTTTCTAAGTTTTGTACACTATTTACGCAAACAGAAGCGTGAAAAGCAGTAGTGTTTTGACAGTTGTGACTGACAGTGACAGCAGACGCGGCGGCGGGCTGTACAGGGGGCGGCGGCGCGACGAAAGTTGTAGCGACTGCAGCGCCCTCAGGTGCGCAGGAGTTTGAACTATTTGAGGTTAGCGCGAGGTTCGCGGAAACAGCCGCCGACTGGGATGTTTGCGTAGAACTATCTTCATGCAATAAAGAATGATGACGTCTATTACATTTTGAGCAAAGACGTGGTGACTTGCATTGATTAGCGTTATGATAACCGAGGCAGTTAGTACAAAAGGAATGTTTAGCTACGATCTCATTTCGAGTGACAGGGTCGAACCTTGTAAATTTGTTGCAATAATAAAGCGGGTGGCGGTTTTCACCGCAAACAATGCAATTGTTTTGCGCGAATATAGGCTTATTAGTATTTTGATTGTTTGCGTTGTTATTAAGAACAAATGAGTGCGGTTTGCTTGTAAGTGCGAATGGTGCGGTGAGGTGCGGTGCGTTTCGAGTTTGCGGATGCGGAGCGGATGCGGGACGATTTTGCGGGCGTTGCGTAAAAGCGGCGCGGAATGCGGGTGCGGGTTTCAATGCGGGCGCGTGAAGTTGTGTGCGAGACAAGATTTTGCTTTGTTCCTTGACAAATTTCTCAAGAGAGGCAAATGTAGGTATTTTTTCCGAACGCGTCTGTTGTTCGAACAAATTCAGAGTTTCTCTGTCTAGTTTATTGAGAGCGATATGCGTGAAAATATAGTCGGTCAAATCTTTGAGGTTAAGTTGTTTTATGGCAGATACAGAAGCGGAAAACTGTTCAGTAAAAGCATCTAAAGATTGAGGAGTTGCGGTAGTTATAGGTTTGAACTTTAATATTTTATCGAGGTACTGCGAAGCGAGACTTCTGGAATCATGATAGCGTTCGACCAGCATGTTCCACAAAATGTTGTAGTTAGAAGCTACTGCAGTAACACCAGACGTGATGGTTAAAGCGGAGCCTGACAATTTCGATATTCAATATTGAACACGTTCAGCGTCTGTGAGATGTTTATTCGTATGAATCATTTCTTTAAAATTTTGATAAAACAAGTTCTAAAACGGGTAACTTATGTTTAGGTTTTATTAATGGGATTGACTCGCTTTTAGGCGTCTTGCTTAATGATTCTTCGGCGTTTTTAATATGGCACAAAAGTTCGTCAAATGCTTCGATAGCTTGAAATGAGGGCTGATATAGCTCATCATCAGACATTTTAGCAATCTCTAGTTCTTGAACAGTTTGAAAGTAATCTTCGCGTGTTTTGTCGAGGGTTTTAGTGCGTACGAGAAACATAGAAGCTGGTTGAGCATAAAGCAAAATGGCGGTAACGTGGACTGTATGATTGAATATTTTTGATATGAATTTTAGAAAAGACACGTCACGCAACGAAAGGAGATGAACTGCTTTCGGAAAGAAGTAGGTATTAGGAGAGGCAGTCCATAATTATGAGGAAGGACACAAACCTTGAATCCTGTTTCTCTCGCCGACATGTGCTGGCCGGCATGCGGCGTGGTGGCTGCTAAATCCTGATGATCTTGAGCTCTCAGAGCTGCACTTGCGTTGCACTTCTTCACAAACACAGGTCACGCGCGGACAGTCATTTTTCTTAGAATTTACACATTTTAACATAGCAAAGTATTTTAAATTCGGGACGATAACGTTTTGCGGCTTTCACCGGAGCTCGCATCCACGGAAGTCTTTGTCTCGCCACCTCTCGGACGAACGTTGAACCACGACATCCAGTCAGTGTTTCTTCTCGCTTACTCGTATGTAGAAAGGTGTTGTGTGGGAGTAGGATAGGAAAGGGAAATGCGTGACGGTGTCGAAGATTTTATTTATTATTGACGCGGCAAAATATGAAATTGACCGGCGCAACCATTTCCCCCCGGCTTGAAGGATAGCCTTCAAAAAAAAAAAAAACAACTAAATAATCTATCTACCTAATTATATATATACCCTAATAGTCCTTGAGCCCGTGACAAAATCACTTACCTGTCATGAGAACATCTTAAGATGTATGGCAACAGATCGGCAAAGCTGTGCTGAGCAAGAATCAGTTACATTTGGCATCCGAAATTTGCCGGAAGTCCGAGAATTTCTTCCACTTCCGGTCAAAATTTGGGGGTGCAAGTTACATGTCATGAGAACACTCTGAAACCCTCGGCAACATGTAGTCCTTCATTGACAGAGTAGAAAAGTACAAGTCTACCAGTTCCTAGTTTGCCGGAAGTACTTGGTAGACGGTCTCAAAGGATGGCCACCACCCAGTAAACAGATCTAAGTTTTTTACTATAAAATTAAATACGCATTAATAATCGTGCAAGTCTGCTACGGCTATGGTTTTTTAGTTTCACTAGTCATCGTTACTCCAAGGGTCTGATGATGACCAGCTATCAAGCAACTGGATCTGAGGGCCAACTACACCCAAAAGCTCCAGATTTTAACTAAAATGCATTGTAGGTGGCTGCCGTTCCTAGACTTGCTGGCTCGAGAGTCTGATGATGACCAGCTGTCAAGCAACTGGATCTAAGGACCAACTACACCCAAGAGCTCCAGATTTCAACTCAAATACTTTTTAGGTGGCTGCCGTTCCTGGACCTGCTGGCTCAAGGGTCTGATGATGACAAGCTATCAAGCAACAGGATCTGAGGGCCAACTACACCCAAAAGCTCCAGATTTGGACTAAAATGCATTGTAGGTGGCTGCCATTCCTAGACTTGCTGGCTCGAGAGTCTGATGATGACCAGCTGTCAAGCAACTGGATCTAAGGACGACCTACACCCAAGAGCTCCAGATTTCGACTCAAATGCTTTGTAGGTGACTGCCGTTCCTGGACCTGCTGTCTCGAGGGTCTGATACTGACCAGCATCAACTACTCAATTAAATTGTGAACTTAATTATAACTAAAACTACTAAATCTAAATATATAAAATTGCTTGTCCTGACTGACTTGTTCATCAACGCCGAGCCGTAACCGCTACAGCTACAGATCTGAATTTTTTTACACAGGTTTTTTGCACTTCAAAACCACCCACTAAGAAAGGATTTTGGAAAATTCGTCTTCCAAAGGGGTGAAATAAGGGATGAAAGTTTGTATGAAAGTCCTTTGTTTCTTGAGCTAGATTCACACAAATTTGAATTTAAGCTTTTGGTAAAAAATAAATAAATAAGTGTTTAAGCATTTTTTTTAAATCACCCTTGAAGGGGGTGAAATAGGGGATGATTTTTTTCCGTATGTTGATTTATAAGTCTTTCATTTTTAGGGTTCCGTACCTCAAAATAAAAAACGGAACCCTTATAGGAACACTTTGTTGTCCGTCCGTCTGTCTGTCTGTCAAGACCCTTTTTCTCACGAACGAGAAGAGGTATCAGGTTGAAATTGATAACAAATATCAAGGTCCATAAACCCCACAAGATCTGAAAATTTAAATTTTTCACAACGACGCAATCAAAAGATATGGCTTTTTATGTCCTCATCTCCATACATTTATGCAAAAAAGTAAAACCTACAGGGTACTTCCCGTTGACCTAAAATTATGAAATTTGGCAAGAAGCTAGGTCTCATAGTACAAATAAAGGGAAAAGTCTAAATCATTAAATATTTCAATTTTTCTTACTACTAATAGTAACCAATTAAGGTGAGCTCCCGTTTCAAGCACTTTTCTATAAAAGAGCGGTCAAGTTGGATGGTGCGGAGTTTTTAAAATCAAAGAGCAAAACCTTTTAGTATATCATATGGTAGATAGGTACGGAAGCCTTAGGGCGTGAGTCCGACTCGCACTTGGCCGGTTTTTTTAAGGTAGAATTATAGAAATTTGGGTCTGACCTCTTGGTAAAGAATAAAAAAGTATGTGTTTTAGAATTCTTCAAAATTCATCCCCTAAGGGGGTGAAATAAGGGATGAAAGTTTGTATGAAAGTCCTTTGTTTCTTGAGTTAGATTCACACAAATTTGACTTTAAGCTTTTTGTAGAAAATAAAGAAACATGTGTTTAAGCATTTCTGAAAAACCACCCTTCAAGAGGGTAAAAAAGGGGATGATTTGATGATGAGCCCTATTAAGGTTAAGAAAATTTTGACCGTTCGATTCCAATGGCTAGGCATATATGAAGGTAAGCTAAGCTTGTTTATGATACCTAATTGTCAATAAAAATTAATCTTTTTTGATAGCTGGTCATCATCAGACCCTCGAGCCAGCAGGTCCAGGAACGGCAGCCACCTACAAAGCATTTGAGTTGAAATCTGTAGCTCTTGGGTGTAATTGGTCCTTAGATCCAGTTTCTTGACAGCTGGTCCTCATCAGACTCTCGAGCCAGCAAGTCTAGGAACGGCAGCCACCTACAATGCATTTTAGTTAAAATCTAGAGCTTTTGGGTGTAGTTGGCCCTCAGATCCAGTTGCTTGATAGCTGGTCATCATCAGACCCTTGGAGTTACGATGACTAGTGAAACTAAAAAACCATAGCCGTAGCAGACTTGCACTATTATTAATGCGTATTTAATTTTATAGTAAAAAACTTAGATCTGTTCACTGAGTGGTGGCCATCCTTTGAGACCGTCTACCAAGTACTTCCGGCAAACTAGGAACTGGCAGACTTGTATTTTTCTACTCTGTCAATGAAGGACTACATGTTGCCGAGGGTTTCAGAGTGTTCTCATGACACGTAACTTGCACCCCCAAATTTTGACCGGAAGTGGAAGAAATTCTCGGACTTCCGGCAAATTTCGGATGCCAAATGTAACTGATTCTTGCTCAGCACCACTTTGCCGATCTGTTGCCATACACCTTAAGATGTTCTCATGACAGGTAAGTGATTTTGTCACGGGCTCAAGGACTATAACCTAAGATTCGAGAATCAACTACTAGCTACATGGGTAATGGACAGAGACGTATAACCGGGCGCAAGTACAAACCAGTAGTAGTCTTTACACGAACAACGCGTGTCACCCCATCGGAAGCTGGAAACACTTCCTCAACGACCCCAAGAGGCCAATGTAGCGGAGGTGCATTCTCTGTATTAATAATAACGACAGTTCCTATAGTAATAGGATTCGCTGGCGTGTTCCATTTTTCGCGAGACTGCAACGTGTGCAGATATTCTGCCCTCCACCGTTTCCAGAATGATTGCACTAATTTGTCCAATAAAGTATGGCGAGACCTGACATGAAGTCTGTCTTCTTCTATGTCAACGGCCGGTAAATATTTTAAAGGTGTCATATTCAAAAAATGAGCAGGCGTCAACGCAAGGGGTTCTGAAGGATCGCTAGAAAGCATTCTGCAAAGTGGACGTGTGTTCATTACAGCCTCTACTTGCGCGAGCACAGTAGTCATTTCCTCGAACGACAGAACTTGATCCCCGATGACACGGAATAAATGCGTTTTAAGGCTCTTGATGTTGGCCTCCCAATTTCCACCGAAGTGACTGGCAGCAGGTGTATTTAATGACCAAGTTATGCGATTTTCGGCCAATATGTGGGCGAATTCAGTATTAAAATGTTTAGAGATCAACAAGGCGTGAAGTTCAGAAAGCATGCGTTTTGCCCCAACGTAATTTGTGCCGTTATCAGAATACATTCTACCTACAGGGCCACGACGAGACAAAAATCGCTTAAACGCAGCCATAAAGCTTGCCGTGCTCAAATCACCTGCTAACTCTATATGTACGGCGCGCGTTGTCATACAGACGAATAGGCAGATATACGCTTTTACAGACCGAACACCACGGCCACGGGTAATGGTTACCTTAAACGGGCCGGCAAAGTCGGTGCCGGTGTGCATGAAAGGCTTTGCGGTTTGAACGACACGACAAGATCTGTGCTCTGACATCTCTGGAAAAGTAGATTTAGGACGCAGCCGGAAACAAGGGATACATTTGTGTATCCTGTTACGAATCAAATTACGTGCTGATAAGATCCAGTACCTCTGGCGTAGAATAGACATAAGTAAATCTGGACCAGCGTGGCAATTGACCTTATGGTGATAATCGGCCAATAAATTTAAAATATGGTGTTTATGCGGTAAGACAATCGGATGTTTCTGGTCGTAATTCAGTTCTGAATTTATTAAACGACCACCAACCCTAATGAGACCATTTTGTAGGAACGGCTTAAGTCGCTGGAATGCACGGCTACAAGGTTTTCCATTGAGCAGCTTGATGATTTCTTCCTTGAAGCACACGGCTTGCAGTTCCAGAAGTACCTTGCGCTCTGCGTAGCTAAGATCCTCGGCAGAAATAAACTCTCGCTGTGGCAGCATCTTTGCGAAACGGCAGACGAAAACAATGCAACGGAGTAGTTTTGACCAGGAGGAAATTCGATTCGCTAAAGCGATAATGGGAGACTCATCAGGTTGGAGCGATACCAATAATGAGTGTTTCTTTTCTTCTGGCGGGTTACAAACCGTAGAGGGATTGAAAGTGACAAGAGGCCACTCAGAAGGGTCTAACATAATCCAGGGTGGGCCATGGAACCAAAGTGGGTGATGAATAATTTGGGCAGGAGTAAGTCCTCGCGAGAGACAGTCCGCGGGATTATCCGTACCCGACACATGATAAAAGTTTGGTGGAGACAATAATGTCTGAATTTTTGAGACGCGATTTGCGACAAATGTATCCCATCTGTGAGGAGAAGCGTAAGTCCAGCACAAAGCGACTGTCGAGTCTGAGAACGCATATATTCTACTAATAGGAAAGCGATTATTGCAGGCAGCAACAATATTGCTAATAAGACTCGCAAGCAACAGTATGGCACAGAGCTCAAGCCGAGCTAACGAAACGATCTTGCGGGGAGCTACCTTTGACTTTGCACTAATAAGATGCACTGATTTATCCCCACAGTTATCGACGTGAAAATATACTACGCCTCCATATGCCTTCTCGCTGGCATCTGCAAAGCCAGCGATTGTAACCACGCTACCCTTTGTGATTCCAACATGCCGCGGTATTTTAATTTCTTCGAGAATCGGAAGTTCTTCCCTAAATCGAGACCACAATGAAACGATGTTGTCTGGGGGAGCGTCATCCCAATCGCAGTTGCAAATCCATAACTCCTTGATAAGAAGTTTTGCGTATAAAATGACAGGGGCTACAAAACCCATCAGATCCCATAATCTGGCAACACACGATAAAATCGTGCGTTTGGTGCACTTTTCGGCAGGTTTACAAATCTTTAAACTGAACAAGTCTAAATTGGGCGACCAACACAAGCCTAGCACCTTGTGCGTTTCAGATTCGTCGAATTCCTTGACGGATGAAAGACGGTGTGTTGGAGGGATGGAGTTTAGTACATTTGGCGAATTACTCGTCCATTTAACGAGGTCAAACTGTCCAGCTTTCATAAGCGAGATAACTTCCGCAGCAGTGGAAGCAGCTTCGTCTTCGCTATCGACGCAATAAACAAAGTCATCCATATATAGACTATTTTGAACCGTCTCCTTGGCCTTGGGAAAACGATCTCCTTCATCTAAAGCAAGCTGCTTAATGGTGCGCAGCGCGTGGAACGGACTAGACTTGAGGCCGAAGCAAACGCGGTTAAACTGATAAACCTGTAAGGGCGCGTCAGATGAAAACCGATATAGGATGCGTTGAAATCTGCGATCGCAGTCTCGCATACCGATGCAGAGAAACATTTGCCGAATATCGGCTGAAAGTGCGACAGAGAATAATCGAAAATTTACAAGTATGTCAAATAAATTTCCTTGCAAATTTCGTCCATTATGTAGTATGTCATTTAGAGACACAGATGTGCTAGTTTTAGCGCTACCATTTAGCACAATTCGCAACTTAGAGGTAAGTTTATCTGCTTTAAATATTCCATGGTGTGGGATAATATAAGACGGAGCGTCATTGTTGCGCTTATCGTCGAGAGGCGCGGGTGAGATATATCCCTTTTCTAAATATTCAATGATGACGTCATCATAAGCTTGCTTAAGTTGAGGTGAGGCTTCCATTTTACGCTCAAGGCAGAAAAAACATTTTTCGGCCAAACGCCGAGAGTCACCTAGCGAAAACACATCTCCCTTGAATGGGAGTGCGACAGTGTAACGACCATCGCCACTGCGCGTAGTAGTTTGAACGTAAATCTCTTCACACTCTTTATCATCCGGGCTTAGTATCGGCGGGGCATCAACCTCTTCAATTTCCCAGAATTTGTGAACGACGGACTCTAAAGGCTCAACAGCGCAGCAGTACGAAACAGTGGTGTGAGTATCTAACTTAGCGGGAGCGGAACCCACGATCACGTATCCTAGTACTGTCTCTAGTGCGTGCGGAGTGATATAGGCGGATTGACACTGAACTTTATTTTGCAACAGGAGATGCGGAAAAACGGAAGCACCAACCAACATATCAATATCTCCGGGCACCGCGTAAGTATCGTCAGCTAAAGGCAAATTACTCAAGTCCGAAAGCAGTGATACATCGATATTGACGGTGGGCAAGCGCTCGGTCACTTTATCTACCACTAAGGAATCTATATCAAATCGTATATTACGATTAAAGCGTAAATAAAATTTTATCTTTACGGAACCCTGAATAGTTTTGGTAGATCCTCCTATTCCCTTTACAAAGGAAGACGTCGGAGTTTGATAAGAGCTCAGTCCAAGTCGATTACAACACTCGTGTGTTATAAAATTGCTCTGTGATGCACTATCCAATAAGGCTCTAACATAATGTTCTTTACAATCTGCGTCGATCATTAAAACGCGGGCAGTGGCGAGCAACACGGTGGTTGGAACGCGAGTTATATTTTTATGATAATGTGATAACGTACACAATGCGACGTCCTCAGCATTAGAAAAAATGGGTGGTGACGGCAGCGGGGACGCGCTAAATTCTGGCGAATGTCCCGCGCCCGCGCCTTCGTCTGCCGTCGGCTGCGGCACCACAGGGATTGCGTCAGCGCACGGGGTAGTTACCGCGAGCGACGGGCCATCGAGTGTGCTCAGATTGGATGCGGCATTTTTATTTTCAAAGTGTAACATAGTGTGATGTTTAAACTGACACTTATGACACTGGGTTTTAGAGTTGCAGTTAGAAACGCGGTGATTTTTACTCAAACAGTTAATACAAAAAGTATTTGATTTTACAAATCTAAATCGATCATTAGGCGTTAATTTCATAAATCCTGGACATTCATACAAATGTTCATGATGAGCATTGCACAAAGAGCACATAGGCTGGTTATGAGCTGTTGCAGCGTAAGCTTGTGTTGATGATCTAGGTGGCTTTGGTGGCGCATCCATTCGACGCTCGAAATTTTTCTTACCAGCTTCTTGTTTGATCGAAGAAGTGCGTTGCAGTATTTTAATATGATCGCGAACAAATGATACTAGAGTGTCGAATGATGGGATTTCAGAGCCACGGTTGTCTAGTTCGAAAGCACGTGCGGTATCGGGATCTAATTTCTTAAGAGCAGTATAAAGAAACATAAAATCCAATAACTTATCAAGTTTTAAATTGTTTAACGCAGAAACTGCAGTCGCGAATTTATCTAGAAACTGTTCAAGGCCACTCAAACTTGATGAAGTTAAAGGCTTCATCTCAAATATTTGGTCTAAGTATGATGTTGCCAGAACTCGTTTGTCTTCGTACTTGTTTATCAAAACTTCTAAAATTACCTTGTAATTATCAGCACTCGGAGTTATCCCTGCAAACACAGATTGCGCTTTGCCCTTTAATTTTCCAAGTAAATAATGCAATTTTTCCGAATTCGATAGCACAGGATTATCATCAACAGTATTTTTGAAGGCTGTGTAGAACAACGGCCACGTTTTTATATCACCGTGAAATTCTGGCAGCTCGATCGGTGGTAATCTAGGTCTATTACCATCTAGATGTGGGTTCCCATTGGAATGCGTTTTGAATGATTTTGCGACACGCTTGACGCGACAATACAGGTCTTCAAACGCAAGCAGAGGCTGATAATTAACTACGTATTTTGGATTCATTTTTAATTCTATAGAATTAATTCCATCCAAAGTAATTTCAAAGTTGCAGCGTAATGTATCAATAGTTTCTATCTCACACAAAAATGTTTCCTTAACCTGCTCATCAGAAAGATTAGCCGATCTGTCTGCGATAGTTTGCATGCGAGAAAACATTAAGTCTCTTTTTGCGGTTAAAAGTACTAGTTTATTTTCATCCGCCATGATTCAATAACAATCACTACCTACTATTATTGACACCAAGCAATAAATAAAACAACTTTATTAAAGGTACCTAAGTACTAAGGTGGTTATCTACCTAAAGGTACGGTGTGGTGCGGTGCGGTGCGGTGCGGTGGAGAACAGAATAAACCTACACAGGTTACGTCTGGGCGGTGCGGTAATAAGTTGTAGGTACCTAACTAAATCTCAATGATAAAGTAGGTAGGTACCACGAAACGAAAAATAACAAAAACCAGAACGTACTTGCAAGATTATAAGTCTGTCATATTTATTATAGTAAAACGATAAAACTAAGTCGTTCGTTTGTAAACAAAATACCTACAAAGGTGTCTAATCTATGAAAACGTACAAAACAATGCGTTCCCAAGGGTAATATCGTAAACGATCGCTGCACGATATCGTGTCGTATCGTCTAATTCACTAATTTATTTATTAACCTACCTACCTGCTACTTTCGTACAAGATTCTGTCAAGACAAATCGAAGCGAGTGAGCGAAACTAAAGTGTAGGTATGCGTATACGTAAATTTACCGAAACGATATTACTACAGAAATAGTTGTTTTGTATACATTTTTCTAGAATCCATAGTTCGATGGATCCAAATCCGGCTCGAAGGACCAAATGGTTGAGCATAAAGCAAAATGGCGGTAACGTGGACTGTATGATTGAATATTTTTGATATGAATTTTAGAAAAGACACGTCACGCAACGAAAGGAGATGAACTGCTTTCGGAAAGAAGTAGGTATTAGGAGAGGCAGTCCATAATTATGAGGAAGGACACAAACCTTGAATCCTGTTTCTCTCGCCGACATGTGCTGGCCGGCATGCGGCGTGGTGGCTGCTAAATCCTGATGATCTTGAGCTCTCAGAGCTGCACTTGCGTTGCACTTCTTCACAAACACAGGTCACGCGCGGACAGTCATTTTTCTTAGAATTTACACATTTTAACATAGCAAAGTATTTTAAATTCGGGACGATAACGTTTTGCGGCTTTCACCGGAGCTCGCATCCACGGAAGTCTTTGTCTCGCCACCTCTCGGACGAACGTTGAACCACGACATCCAGTCAGTGTTTCTTCTCGCTTACTCGTATGTAGAAAGGTGTTGTGTGGGAGTAGGATAGGAAAGGGAAATGCGTGACGGTGTCGAAGATTTTATTTATTATTGACGCGGCAAAATATGAAATTGACCGGCGCAACCATTCAAATGGTTGAGCATAAAGCAAAATGGCGGTAACGTGGACTGTATGATTGAATATTTTTGATATGAATTTTAGAAAAGACACGTCACGCAACGAAAGGAGATGAACTGCTTTCGGAAAGAAGTAGGTATTAGGAGAGGCAGTCCATAATTATGAGGAAGGACACAAACCTTGAATCCTGTTTCTCTCGCCGACATGTGCTGGCCGGCATGCGGCGTGGTGGCTGCTAAATCCTGATGATCTTGAGCTCTCAGAGCTGCACTTGCGTTGCACTTCTTCACAAACACAGGTCACGCGCGGACAGTCATTTTTCTTAGAATTTACACATTTTAACATAGCAAAGTATTTTAAATTCGGGACGATAACGTTTTGCGGCTTTCACCGGAGCTCGCATCCACGGAAGTCTTTGTCTCGCCACCTCTCGGACGAACGTTGAACCACGACATCCAGTCAGTGTTTCTTCTCGCTTACTCGTATGTAGAAAGGTGTTGTGTGGGAGTAGGATAGGAAAGGGAAATGCGTGACGGTGTCGAAGATTTTATTTATTATTGACGCGGCAAAATATGAAATTGACCGGCGCAACCATTTCCCCCCGGCTTGAAGGATAGCCTTCAAAAAAAAAAAAACAACTAAATAATCTATCTACCTAATTATATATATACCCTAACCTAAGATTCGAGAATCAACTACTAGCTACATGGGTAATGGACAGAGACGTATAACCGGGCGCAAGTACGAACCAGTAGTAGTCTTTACACGAACAACGCGTGTCACCCCATCGGAAGCTGGAAACACTTCCTCAACGACCCCAAGAGGCCAATGTAGCGGAGGTGCATTCTCTGTATTAATAATAACGACAGTTCCTATAGTAATAGGATTCGCTGGCGTGTTCCATTTTTCGCGAGACTGCAACGTGTGCAGATATTCTGCCCTCCACCGTTTCCAGAATGATTGCACTAATTTGTCCAATAAAGTATGGCGAGACCTGACATGAAGTCTGTCTTCTTCTATGTCAACGGCCGGTAAATATTTTAAAGGTGTCATATTCAAAAAATGAGCAGGCGTCAACGCAAGGGGTTCTGAAGGATCGCTAGAAAGCATTCTGCAAAGTGGACGTGTGTTCATTACAGCCTCTACTTGCGCGAGCACAGTAGTCATTTCCTCGAACGACAGAACTTGATCCCCGATGACACGGAATAAATGCGTTTTAAGGCTCTTGATGTTGGCCTCCCAATTTCCACCGAAGTGACTGGCAGCAGGTGTATTTAATGACCAAGTTATGCGATTTTCGGCCAATATGTGGGCGAATTCAGTATTAAAATGTTTAGAGATCAACAAGGCGTGAAGTTCAGAAAGCATGCGTTTTGCCCCAACGTAATTTGTGCCGTTATCAGAATACATTCTACCTACAGGGCCACGACGAGACAAAAATCGCTTAAACGCAGCCATAAAGCTTGCCGTGCTCAAATCACCTGCTAACTCTATATGTACGGCGCGCGTTGTCATACAGACGAATAGGCAGATATACGCTTTTACAGACCGAACACCACGGCCACGGGTAATGGTTACCTTAAACGGGCCGGCAAAGTCGGTGCCGGTGTGCATGAAAGGCTTTGCGGTTTGAACGACACGACAAGATCTGTGCTCTGACATCTCTGGAAAAGTAGATTTAGGACGCAGCCGGAAACAAGGGATACATTTGTGTATCCTGTTACGAATCAAATTACGTGCTGATAAGATCCAGTACCTCTGGCGTAGAATAGACATAAGTAAATCTGGACCAGCGTGGCAATTGACCTTATGGTGATAATCGGCCAATTAATTTAAAATATGGTGTTTATGCGGTAAGACAATCGGATGTTTCTGGTCGTAATTCAGTTCTGAATTTATTAAACGACCACCAACCCTAATGAGACCATTTTGTAGGAACGGCTTAAGTCGCTGGAATGCACGGCTACAAGGTTTTCCATTGAGCAGCTTGATGATTTCTTCCTTGAAGCACACGGCTTGCAGTTCCAGAAGTACCTTGCGCTCTGCGTAGCTAAGATCCTCGGCAGAAATAAACTCTCGCTGTGGCAGCATCTTTGCGAAACGGCAGACGAAAACAATGCAACGGAGTAGTTTTGACCAGGAGGAAATTCGATTCGCTAAAGCGATAATGGGAGACTCATCAGGTTGGAGCGATACCAATAATGAGTGTTTCTTTTCTTCTGGCGGGTTACAAACCGTAGAGGGATTGAAAGTGACAAGAGGCCACTCAGAAGGGTCTAACATAATCCAGGGTGGGCCATGGAACCAAAGTGGGTGATGAATAATTTGGGCAGGAGTAAGTCCTCGCGAGAGACAGTCCGCGGGATTATCCGTACCCGACACATGATAAAAGTTTGGTGGAGACAATAATGTCTGAATTTTTGAGACGCGATTTGCGACAAATGTATCCCATCTGTGAGGAGAAGCGTAAGTCCAGCACAAAGCGACTGTCGAGTCTGAGAACGCATATATTCTACTAATAGGAAAGCGATTATTGCAGGCAGCAACAATATTGCTAATAAGACTCGCAAGCAACAGTATGGCACAGAGCTCAAGCCGAGCTAACGAAACGATCTTGCGGGGAGCTACCTTTGACTTTGCACTAATAAGATGCACTGATTTATCCCCACAATTATCGACGTGAAAATATACTACGCCTCCATATGCCTTCTCGCTGGCATCTGCAAAGCCAGCGATTGTAACCACGCTACCCTTTGTGATTCCAACATGCCGCGGTATTTTAATTTCTTCGAGAATCGGAAGTTCTTCCCTAAATCGAGACCACAATGAAACGATGTTGTCTGGGGGAGCGTCATCCCAATCGCAGTTGCAAATCCATAACTCCTTGATAAGAAGTTTTGCGTATAAAATGACAGGGGCTACAAAACCCATCAGATCCCATAATCTGGCAACACACGATAAAATCGTGCGTTTGGTGCACTTTTCGGCAGGTTTACAAATCTTTAAACTGAACAAGTCTAAATTGGGCGACCAACACAAGCCTAGCACCTTGTGCGTTTCAGATTCGTCGAATTCCTTGACGGATGAAAGACGGTGTGTTGGAGGGATGGAGTTTAGTACATTTGGCGAATTACTCGTCCATTTAACGAGGTCAAACTGTCCAGCTTTCATAAGCGAGATAACTTCCGCAGCAGTGGAAGCAGCTTCGTCTTCGCTATCGACGCAATAAACAAAGTCATCCATATATAGACTATTTTGAACCGTCTCCTTGGCCTTGGGAAAACGATCTCCTTCATCTAAAGCAAGCTGCTTAATGGTGCGCAGCGCGTGGAACGGACTAGACTTGAGGCCGAAGCAAACGCGGTTAAACTGATAAACCTGTAAGGGCGCGTCAGATGAAAACCGATATAGGATGCGTTGAAATCTGCGATCGCAGTCTCGCATACCGATGCAGAGAAACATTTGCCGAATATCGGCTGAAAGTGCGACAGAGAATAATCGAAAATTTACAAGTATGTCAAATAAATTTCCTTGCAAATTTCGTCCATTATGTAGTATGTCATTTAGAGACACAGATGTGCTAGTTTTAGCGCTACCATTTAGCACAATTCGCAACTTAGAGGTAAGTTTATCTGCTTTAAATATTCCATGGTGTGGGATAATATAAGACGGAGCGTCATTGTTGCGCTTATCGTCGAGAGGCGCGGGTGAGATATATCCCTTTTCTAAATATTCAATGATGACGTCATCATAAGCTTGCTTAAGTTGAGGTGAGGCTTCCATTTTACGCTCAAGGCAGAAAAAACATTTTTCGGCCAAACGCCGAGAGTCACCTAGCGAAAACACATCTCCCTTGAATGGGAGTGCGACAGTGTAACGACCATCGCCACTGCGCGTAGTAGTTTGAACGTAAATCTCTTCACACTCTTTATCATCCGGGCTTAGTATCGGCGGGGCATCAACCTCTTCAATTTCCCAGAATTTGTGAACGACGGACTCTAAAGGCTCAACAGCGCAGCAGTACGAAACAGTGGTGTGAGTATCTAACTTAGCGGGAGCGGAACCCACGATCACGTATCCTAGTACTGTCTCTAGTGCGTGCGGAGTGATATAGGCGGATTGACACTGAACTTTATTTTGCAACAGGAGATGCGGAAAAACGGAAGCACCAACCAACATATCAATATCTCCGGGCACCGCGTAAGTATCGTCAGCTAAAGGCAAATTACTCAAGTCCGAAAGCAGTGATACATCGATATTGACGGTGGGCAAGCGCTCGGTCACTTTATCTACCACTAAGGAATCTATATCAAATCGTATATTACGATTAAAGCGTGAATAAAATTTTATCTTTACGGAACCCTGAATAGTTTTGGTAGATCCTCCTATTCCCTTTACAAAGGAAGACGTCGGAGTTTGATAAGAGCTCAGTCCAAGTCGATTACAACACTCGTGTGTTATAAAATTGCTCTGTGATGCGCTATCCAATAAGGCTCTAACATAATGTTCTTTACCATCTGCGTCGATCATTAAAACGCGGGCAGTGGCGAGCAACACGGTGGTTGGAACGCGAGTTATATTTTTATGATAATGTGATAACGTACACAATGCGACGTCCTCAGCATTAGAAAAAATGGGTGGTGACGGCAGCGGGGACGCGCTAAATTCTGGCGAATGTCCCGCGCCCGCGCCTTCGTCTGCCGTCGGCTGCGGCACCACAGGGATTGCGTCAGCGCACGGGGTAGTTACCGCGAGCGACGGGCCATCGAGTGTGCTCGGATTGGATGCGGCATTTTTATTTTCAAAGTGTAACATAGTGTGATGTTTAAACTGACACTTATGACACTGGGTTTTAGAGTTGCAGTTAGAAACGCGGTGATTTTTACTCAAACAGTTAATACAAAAAGTATTTGATTTTACAAATCTAAATCGATCATTAGGCGTTAATTTCATAAATCCTGGACATTCATACAAATGTTCATGATGAGCATTGCACAAAGAGCACATAGGCTGGTTATGAGCTGTTGCAGCGTAAGCTTGTGTTGATGATCTAGGTGGCTTTGGTGGCGCATCCATTCGACGCTCGAAATTTTTCTTACCAGCTTCTTGTTTGATCGAAGAAGTGCGTTGCAGTATTTTAATATGATCGCGAACAAATGATACTAGAGTGTCGAATGATGGGATTTCAGAGCCACGGTTGTCTAGTTCGAAAGCACGTGCGGTATCGGGATCTAATTTCTTAAGAGCAGTATAAAGAAACATAAAATCCAATAACTTATCAAGTTTTAAATTGTTCAACGCAGAAACTGCAGTCGCGAATTTATCTAGAAACTGTTCAAGGCCACTCAAACTTGATGAAGTTAAAGGCTTCATCTCAAATATTTGGTCTAAGTATGATGTTGCCAGAACTCGTTTGTCTTCGTACTTGTTTATCAAAACTTCTAAAATTACCTTGTAATTATCAGCACTCGGAGTTATCCCTGCAAACACAGATTGCGCTTTGCCCTTTAATTTTCCAAGTAAATAATGCAATTTTTCCGAATTCGATAGCACAGGATTATCATCAACAGTATTTTTGAAGGCTGTGTAGAACAACGGCCACGTTTTTATATCACCGTGAAATTCTGGCAGCTCGATCGGTGGTAATCTAGGTCTATTACCATCTAGATGTGGGTTCCCATTGGAATGCGTTTTGAATGATTTTGCGACACGCTTGACGCGACAATACAGGTCTTCAAACGCAAGCAGAGGCTGATAATTAACTACGTATTTTGGATTCATTTTTAATTCTATAGAATTAATTCCATCCAAAGTAATTTCAAAGTTGCAGCGTAATGTATCAATAGTTTCTATCTCACACAAAAATGTTTCCTTAACCTGCTCATCAGAAAGATTAGCCGATCTGTCTGCGATAGTTTGCATGCGAGAAAACATTAAGTCTCTTTTTGCGGTTAAAAGTACTAGTTTATTTTCATCCGCCATGATTCAATAACAATCACTACCTACTATTATTGACACCAAGCAATAAATAAAACAACTTTATTAAAGGTACCTAAGTACTAAGGTGGTTATCTACCTAAAGGTACGGTGTGGTGCGGTGCGGTGCGGTGCGGTGGAGAACAGAATAAACCTACACAGGTTACGTCTGGGCGGTGCGGTAATAAGTTGTAGGTACCTAACTAAATCTCAATGATAAAGTAGGTAGGTACCACGAAACGAAAAATAACAAAAACCAGAACGTACTTGCAAGATTATAAGTCTGTCATATTTATTATAGTAAAACGATAAAACTAAGTCGTGCGTTTGTAAACAAAATACCTACAAAGGTGTCTAATCTATGAAAACGTACAAAACAATGCGTTCCCAAGGGTAATATCGTAAACGATCGCTGCACGATATCGTGTCGTATCGTCTGATTCACTAATTTATTTATTAACCTACCTACCTGCTACTTTCGTACAAGATTCTGTCAAGACAAATCGAAGCGAGTGAGCGAAACTAAAGTGTAGGTATGCGTATACGTAAATTTACCGAAACGATATTACTACAGAAATAGTTGTTTTGTATACATTTTTCTAGAATCCATAGTTCGATGGATCGTGGACTGTATGATTGAATATTTTTGATATGAATTTTAGAAAAGACACGTCACGCAACGAAAGGAGATGAACTGCTTTCGGAAAGAAGTAGGTATTAGGAGAGGCAGTCCATAATTATGAGGAAGGACACAAACCTTGAATCCTGTTTCTCTCGCCGACATGTGCTGGCCGGCATGCGGCGTGGTGGCTGCTAAATCCTGATGATCTTGAGCTCTCAGAGCTGCACTTGCGTTGCACTTCTTCACAAACACAGGTCACGCGCGGACAGTCATTTTTCTTAGAATTTACACATTTTAACATAGCAAAGTATTTTAAATTCGGGACGATAACGTTTTGCGGCTTTCACCGGAGCTCGCATCCACGGAAGTCTTTGTCTCGCCACCTCTCGGACGAACGTTGAACCACGACATCCAGTCAGTGTTTCTTCTCGCTTACTCGTATGTAGAAAGGTGTTGTGTGGGAGTAGGATAGGAAAGGGAAATGCGTGACGGTGTCGAAGATTTTATTTATTATTGACGCGGCAAAATATGAAATTGACCGGCGCAACCAGAAGCTTTCTCCGGCGTACTAACATCGCGGCTTGCATCGTATGCCCTTTGTATCACACTAAATAAACTTTTACGCTTAGCTTCTAAGAGAAGTACAGTAGCATCAGTCATTTTAAAACGTTTTTACTGGAAATCAAGCTATTACTTATGATAAAAACACGCGGTCGCGTGGCTGAGGTTGCGTATGCGCAAAATGGCGGAGTATGAAGCGGCACAAATATGTGAAATCGTGAAAAAAATGCGGGGAAAAGAGGGGTGAGTAGCGTTTATGAGGGTCGAAGGACCAAAAACGAGGATGGTGTGTAAATGTAAGGGATTAGGAGGGAGAATATCTTTTTTCTTTTCTTGCCGGTGTTTAGCTGCAGCACGATCAGTGATCACATTCTTGAGGTTTCGGCCATATTAATTTGACTGAAGTTTCTTTTTTTTTAAAGGTAGGGGTAAAGGAAATGGATGCGTTCAGTGTATGGTGTTGTGATGTAAAATGTAATTTAGCCAAACCAATAGGTATAAAAAAGGTATAACAATTTATTACATGGGTCCACTATTAGCTACCTAATTAGGTGTACAATATTATAATTACAATTATTTAACACTTTAACGAATGGCACTATACAAATTCAATTACTAGCTGATGATAATTATAATTTACCGCGGTTCTCCAAAAAATCATTAATATTGTAAAACAATCTCGTTTGTAGCCAGGAATGTATAATGTAATTGTGTATGTGCACATCCTTACTGTCCTTTATAACATCCTTAATGATCCCGCTACACTACCACCTACACCTACACCTTACACTAAGATGCTGGAATGTCCTAGTGCCAATACAAAGTTCCTGTTCAATTCCTTTTCCGTGCGTGCTACACTAATGTGGAACAAGCTTCCCAAACATATCCAAGACAGCCCATCCGTCACTTCTTTCAAGAAAAGGTTGAAAGAGCACTTCTTATCGAACTTATCTTAATAAAATATGTATATATATTCTTTATTGCGCACAAATAACATAAAGTTGTCAAATGAAAATTGTTCACAAAGGCGAGCTTATCTCTTTTAGAGATCTCTTCCAGCCAATCTATCAGGTGTGGAAGAATGTCGTTAAAACGGGCACAAGGATGTGCGTTAATAATCGTGATAAGAAATTTTAAATTTAAATAAAAGTTCAAAATACAGTAAAATAAAAAAAAATATATATTTATAATATATGTATAATATATTTTAGTTTTATATTTTTATATGTAGTCTATAGTAGGTATATTTAGTTGTTACTATGTATTATTATAATATTATATAATGTACTCAATACTTATTTCTTAATTTTATTTGATGTGTACTTATTCTTGTCCCCGTCTTATATACTTTTTCTTACTAAACTCTGGTTGGCTGGAAGAGATCTCTTCATAGAGATAAGCTCGCCATTGTGAACCTCTTTTATCATTATTGCTATGTTATATTGTGCACAATAAAGGATATATATATGTACCTTTTGTTTAAATTTCTCGGTTAAGTCTCTGAATTTGTCAGGAATACTATTGAGAATTGACACAGTCATGTAAAATATACTTTTATGATAAAATGCAGAAAGGTGCTTACCAGATTGCAACAGTTTATGCTTACTTCTCAGATTTCTTACTTTTAGTTTCATATAGAGCCTTATTTTTCTTTACAAACATTGCAACTTCTTTAATGTAGAGACACGGAAGGGGTAAAATCTTATATTTTCTGAACAGCGGCTTACATGAATCAATTTGGGCTAATCCTTCTAGGGCTCTTACGCAGCGCTTTTGTGCAATGAATATCTGAAACATCAGTAGAGTTGCCCCAGAATTAGAATTATGGTCTACACAATCGAACGCTTTCGACATGTCAGTAAATAGCGCTGACACATTGATGCGCTTGTCAATACAATTGTGTATTGTTTCCATTAATTGGTAAATTGCAGTATTCGTAGACCTTCCCCTTCGAAAACCATTTTGCTCCTTAGCAAGTAAGTTATAATTCTTAGTGAACTCAATAAGTCGGCTATACATGGCTCGCTCAAAAATTTTGCCGAAGATTGGAGTGAGAGTAATTGGCCTATAGTTAACCATGTCAGACCTTTGATCTTTATTCTTAAAAATCGGTTTTACAATAGATACCTTAAATGATTTGGGAAACACTCCTGTCTCAAACGACAAATTTACTATAAAGCTTAATGGGCGAGCAATATAGAACCGGGATAATTTTATAATGTAACTACTCAAGCCATCTTAACCCACTGAATTTGAGTTTTTAAGAAGCTATATAACAGTTATCAGCTCCTTTTCTGACACTGGCGCCGCATAGAAGGAATGGCAACTAGAGATAATGCCTCTACAGGCTTCTGCACATTGAGTTTTCTGAGATACTGGTATGGAGTCGATAAAGTAGTCATTAAAATTGGAGGCAATCAACCCAGAATCACTAATATACTAATATAATCAATACCATTCACTAATATATTGGATATTTGATGTGAAGGATTGTTAGATATACCTGAGCAGTCCTCGATTACGAGTATTTTCAATGCTGCTCTACCTTTTTTGTCGGATTTAGATAAAGTTTTTTGATTTGCCAGTTTGATAGAAGTCCTAGTGCAACGCTTTAGAATAATAGTATTATAGCTTTCATATATTTTTTGCTTCGATTTATTTCCTTTTATTTTATATTGAATGTATAGGTTTCTTTTAATTTTACTAGAAAATCTTAAGCCCTTAGACATCCACTTATATTTTGAAAAGCATTTGATTTTAATTTTTATGAAAGGGAAACATAGGTCATAAAAAAGTTTATACAAGTCAATAAACTCTTCGTAGGCCCCATCTGCATCCGTTTGCAAATATACTGTGGAAAAGGAGATATTCTTAATACAGTTAATGAATTTTTATATGTTACTGGGAGAGCAATCTCTCCTGGTTATGAACCAATGTTTAGGTACATTATTATTTTTCACTTTGATCGTCAAAGATTGTGCCGTATGGTCAGAAAGAGCTAAGTTATGAATGTCAGTTTTAATAGAATTTTTACTTTTCTCCGTCTCCGTAAATACAAGTATTACTTTTCTCCGTCACTTAAGAGGCCTATTACATTTTGAGCGTGTTTTTGCACAAAATAGCTAATTTCGGCGTCCTTAATCTGAGAAACGGAAAGACTTTGACAACTTTTACTTATAAAATGTTGAAGAATAGTTATTATTTTTTCTTATATTGGTAGATATAGCCAATATTCCGAAGCAAGTTTTCATAAAATGCGCGAAGTAAATTTTTTGAGCTCGTGGATTTAACTATTGGGCTAAGCAAACAAAAATAAAATAAAACAATAAAATCTCTTATATAATAGTGTAGTTCGTAGCGGCCTCGGAATTTTGAAAAACATATTGGAAAATCTAAAAAAAAAAAACAATTCCGAACGAAAAAAAACTCCAAAAAACGATCAGGTTAATATTATTTCGTATAACTTATACCATACTAAACTTTGGTAAAAAGAAAATGAAAATCGACTACGTTTGTTTAAAAACAACAAACAGTGCGCCATCGTGATGAGCTCATCTCGGCTGTGAGGCGCTATAACAAAGCTCATCCAAAAGACCCTTTAAGCTCGGAACACTTGGGAATATCCGGCAATAAAGTCCCCATCTACGTGACTGAACACTTAACTCGTGAGACCAAGGATCTACACGCTACTACCCGTATTGCAGTCAGAAACAAATACAAATATGTTTGGGTTCGGTACGGCAATGTGTATGTGAGAAAAGACGACGAGTCACCAGTTATCCACATTAAGAGTAAAGAATCTCTGTCAAAATTTATTTCTTAATAATTAGTTAGTGTGTAAGAAATTATTGTACACTTTTATTTGGTTTCCTTTTTGTTATTTTTATGTCAATTTACTACCAAAATGTAAACCGCATGCGTTCTAAATTAACTGATTTTTATCTTAATTTATTGAATAATGAGTACGACGTAATATGTCTCACTGAGACAAATCTTGATTCGGGCGTTCACAATGAAGAGTTTTTTGATGAGCGTTACAACGTTTTTCGTCGCGATAGGCTTGACTGTTCGTACAATAAGCGTAAGAATGAGGGTGGCGGTATTTTGCTAGCTGCTAAGAAATCCTTGAGTATCCTACGTAGGACCTCTTGGGATAGCACTATGGAGGATTTATGGGTGACAATACTTTCGCCGTGTAATAGTAATCCGATCCTTAATATCGGCCTTTGTTACCTACCACCGTATATTGAAGTGGCTGACATTATCCGCTTTATGTCTCACTGTCAAGATATTATGCTTAATAATGCGGGCGTAAATTTACTTATTGGTGACTTTAATATGCCAAATATAACGTGGGTTAACAATAACCATACAAAGTTTGTATGTCCTGTCACTAACGCCACTAAAAGTTCTTACCTTTTAAATACTATGTCTATGTGCGATCTTTCGCAATATAACAACATCAATAATATTAACGGTCGTATTTTGGATCTTGTTTTGAGCACCACTGATAGTATTATTGTTAAGGAAGCCCCTCCCCTGTTGAATCCGGATAGACATCACCCATGTCTCGCTATTTCGTTTAGTGTTCAACAAAGTTCTAAATCTGTAAACAAAAACCAGAACATATTGAAACCTAATTTTTATAAATGTGACTTTACTAAACTGAGATCATATCTAGGTAAAATCTATTGGCATAAGCTGTTAGACGACCTTGACACTAACGATGCGGTTGCTACTTTCTACAAAGAGCTAAATAATGCTATTCTTCTTTTTTCCCCACTTAGTAAATTTAACAGTGACACTAATTACCCTTATTTATTGCAGAATATATGTAACCCTTATTGGTATAGTTACCCCCTGAAACAATGTTTAAAAGAAAAGCTCAAGTACCATTACCGTTACAAGAAATTTGGAAATCCTCGGGACTACGACACATTTGACATGCTCAGAACCCGCAGTTAAATTCTAATCGATAAATGTTACAAGGCAATGTTAAATGACGTTGAGGACAGTTTAGATGATAACATTAAAGTTTTCCATAAGTATGTGAATGACAAGAAAAGTAATAAGGGAATTCCCACAACGATAACCTATGGGGTAACGTCTGCATCAGGGCCGAATGAAATATGTGAACTTTTCTCCCAGTATTTCTCTTCTGTCTACGAACCCAAGGATGACTGCCTTGCATCTCACTTTCGCGTTCCTGAATTCAACCATCTAACTCTGTCTAAAATCGCCGTCTCCCGTGAGGATGTATCAAAACAGATACAGAAATTGTATGAAACGAAGAGTCCGGGTCCTGACGGTATACCTGCAATGCTTATCAAGAGGTGTCATCAGGAGCTTAGTTTGCCATTATATATTATATACAACAAATCCCTAAATGAAGGCGTTTTTCCAACATTGTGGAAAAATGCTATACATTATCCCGATTTTCAAATCTGGTGACAAAACTAAATGCGAAAACTACAGGCCATTCAGCATACTTTCTTGTATGGCCAAGCTTTTTGAGTCACTTATCTACATTACTGTCTACAATCATGTCAAGCAAAGAATCACGTGTTTACAGCACGGCTTTGTACCAGGCAGGTCCACAGTAAGCAACCTTTTAGTATTCAAAAATTACATATGTTCAGCTTTTGCTAGGAGATCTCAAGTTGACTCTATCAACACAGATTTTTCGAAGGCCTTCGATAAAGTCTCTCATTACATCCTTTGTAATAAACTCGCAGCATACGGAATACACGGAAGTCTCCTGCGTTGGCTTGAATCGTACCTTTCCCAGCGCAGTCAACTTGTTACCGTTAAGGGTTATCTATCCGCACCCGTTACTGTCATTCTGGTGTTCCTCAGGGCTCGCACCTTGGCCCACTTCTGTTCACCATTTTTATCAATGATCTAGTTGATCACATATCTAGTGAGTGCTTGCTTTATGCTGATGACATGAAAATTTTCAGAGTCATTGAAAATACTGTCGATTGCCACGCGCTACAACGTGACATTGATGCCGTCCACGCATGATGTTCTGCAAAGAAAATGCACCTAAACGTAGCCAAGTGTTTTGTTCTGACTTTTTCAACTAAAAAAATATTCATAAATTTACATACTCGATTGATACTCAACCATTAGCAAGAAAGGAAGTCGCGAAAGACTTGGGAGTAAGTAGTCTTTGACACTAAGCTAACATTTCGAAATCATTATGAACATTTGATGAGCAAAGGGCACAAGGTTGCTGGTTTTATAATAAGAGTAACTAAAGGGTTTAAAAAACCTTCTAGTATGATACGTCTCTTCATTTTGCTTGTCAGACCAATACTGGAGTATGCTTCTGTGGTGTGGTCACCCTACTACAAGATACACAGTGATAACATTGAGCGGATTCAACGCTCATTTTTATGATCTTATTGTCGTAGGTTCGGTTACATTCGACGTCTATCGAATTATGAGACAAGACATAGGCATTTTAAGATTCAAAAGTTACATGATAGAAGAATGCAAGCTGAACTTATTTATTTACATAAAATAATTAATTCTGTAGTCGACTGTCCGGAACTTTTGAAACTTCTTAATTTTAATGGCTGTACCCGACGTGAGCGGAATCCTCGTATCTTTCGCTTAGAGGTGTACAAAACCAATACATATTTTTATAACCCTATAGTTAAAATGTGTCGTAACTTTAACGAACTGACTCGTTGCAATGCCCAAATTGATATTTTCAGCTCCAGTAATATGACTAAGACAATTGCGTACTCATTATTCTAGTGTGTAAAGAAAAAAATTTTTTTTTTAATTTATTTGTAGTTCCTGCTTTTCTTGTGACCGTCTGAGAAATTTTTTGTAAAAATTATTTGGTACTGTTGTGTACACTTTTTTTTGGGTTGTAGTGAAGTACTGTAACAGCTTTAATGTTTATTTCTTTCACTCTTGTACTGCAATCTGTTTGTGTACCTAATAAATAAAATAAAAATAAAAAAAAAATTAAATTCGTTATGATACCTTAATTGAACGTACTTGAAACTGCCAAATTTGTCCATAAACCGATGCGCTGGCCTTTCAAACGCAATAATAGTATCAAATAAATTGAAAATACAAAAAGTATTTATATCGTTTAGTTTCAGCTACAAAACAGTGTCGAAAAATCTGGACGCCGAGTGAGCTTTTCCACTTTTCATTCTTTTGAACGAAATTTTGTAATAGGACTCATAATTTGTAGATAAAATTTATAATTACTAAATATGTGTTTAAACTCTATAATTTTTAGGGTTCCGAACCTCAAAAGAAAAAAACGGAACCCTTATAGGATCACTTTGTTGTCCGTCTGTCTGTCTGTCTGTCAAGACACTTTATCTCACGAACGAGTAAAGGTATCAAATTGAAATAATTACCATATATTAGGGTCCATGAACCACACAAGATCTAAAAATTTCAATTTTTTACAACAACGCAATCAAAAGATATGGCAGTTTATGTCCTCATCTCCATACATTTATGCAAAAATGCAAAACCTACAGGGTACTTCCCGTTGACCTAAAATTATGAAATTTGGCAAGAAGCTAGGCCTCACAGTACAAATAAAGGGAAAAGTCTGAAATCATTAAATATTACAACTTTCCTCATAACTAATGGTAACCAATTATGGTGAGCTCCCGTTTCAAGAACATTCATATAAGAGAGGGGTCAAGTTGGATGGTCGCGATGGCGATTTTTGTTTTAGTTCTATTTTGAAAACGGGAACACTTACATACTTGAAAATTGGTATGTTTATAGTGCATAAGCTATAAAATAACAACAAATAACAAAATTTTGTCAATCGTGTGTCGGACTCAAAAAAATTAACACATTAACTTACTGAAATTTCAACTAATACAATTATGATTACCTATGTGTTGGTACGGAACCCTCGGTGAGCGAGTCCGACTCGCACTTGGCCGGTTTTTTTTGTAAATGTTGCTTTTATATCAATATATCGATGTTAAAATCACCACATATTATTACTTAAGACTTATGTTTCCTTGTTAGTTTCAACAAAGAGCTCTAAAAAAATTCACTCAGATTCACATTCAGATTTATTTCATAATTCAAATAATTACATGTCAAATGTATTAAAATATAGTAATATAGAATATTATTCTAATTATTAATTATTTTAAAATAAAATAATTAAATTAGGCATATTACATTTACCTAAGATAGGTAGTCTAAGGAGACCTAAGGACCATGGCTGACACTCTGGAGAGAGAAGGGGTGAAGGTCGGTCTCAGAATTAGCCGCGAAAAGACCGAATATCTTCAAATGAAAAGATTTAAAAACACAAGGGCACGCTGTGAGGACCTAGTAGTCGGACAGACCACCTATCTGGGTGTGAACAGATTTAAATATCTAGGTTGCACGGTAACGGACACCAACCAAAGAGAAGATGAAATTGAGATTCGGGTCCAAAATGCACTAAGATGCTCGGCAGCTCTACATAAAGTGTTAGTGTCCAAGCTTATACATAGAAAAACCAAGATCCGTGTCTATAAGACAGTAATAAGACCGATCTTAATGTATGGCTGTGAAGCCTGGACTCTGACACAGAAAGAAGAGAATAAGCTCTTAGTGGCAGAACGGAAAATTTTGCGGAAAATTCTGGGACCGGTCAAGGAGGCGGACGGCAGATGGAGGCGAAGAAAAAATAGAGAGATCGTAGACCTAGTGCCCGAACCCAACATCATGGGCGAGACCAAGGCTGCAAGGCTTCGCTGGCTCGGCCACGTGGAGAGAATGGGAGAGGATCGGGCCGCCAGAAGAGCTTACGTGGGACGACCGACTGGAAAACGACCAGTCGGTCGTCCTAGGTACAGATGGGGTGACGAAGTGCGGAAAAACCTGGATGCCCTCCAGAGAGCCGATTGGCAAGAAGCGGCACAGAACAGGAAAGAATGGAGAACTCTCGTGTCGGAGGCCAAGATCCTCTTGGGGTCGCTGAGCCAGCGTAGTAAGTAAGTAAGGTAGTCTAAAATAACTAATTTGTTTGTGTCTGGGATACCGATGCGAGCATGCCCTTATGGAAGTCATTAATGTTATAACAGGCAAGTTTTAGCAATATATCTTTAAGTTTATTTATGAACGTTTGTGTACTTGGTGAGGCTGTCACGTGTGCGGGCAATGCGTTATACAAGTGCGGGCCAACAACATCAAGCAGTTTGCGCGACTTGGCACGGCGGTGGGGCGCCGCGACCAGCAAGTGTCTGTTGCGGAGGTTTCGCGAGTGCTGGTCACCTCGTGTCGGGAATTTGTTTAAATCTTGCCTGACCAGTTTACATATCTGTAAGACATAGACGCTGGGGAGCGTTAATATCTTTAATTCCTGGAAAAGTTCTTGAGCAGGATGATCGTAAGGCTTATTTGCAACTATTCTTATAGCACGCTTTTGAAGTTTAAAGGCACGGTCGCGGTCGGCCGCCGTGACCCCAAAGTTCAATACCGTATTTTAAGATTGAATGAAAATAACCATAATAGGCCTTCTTCATATTCTCGGTAGTTAGAGTATGGCGAAGTCTAGAAAGAGCATAGCAGGCAGATGCCAGTTTGTCGCAAGTGTTATCTATGTGGGCAGACCATGTTAATCCCGAGTCAATTATAAACCCTAGATATTTCACCTGTTCTACTTGTGGGACAGCTGTACCGTTTAGCATAATGTTTAGGTTGGATTTATTAAAATTGGACTTACGTAGCTGGAAATGAACGATGTTTGTTTTCTTAACATTTAGTGACATACCGTTAACAGAGAACCAATTTGAGATATGGCTTATCACATGGTTTAGTTTAGATCGTAGATTTTCAATCGTGTCAGCTGATAGAATCAGACAGGTATCGTCGGCGAACATGACGTACTCCGGCTCGGCGCTGGCAGCTGTTATATCGTTAACGTTATTGTTATCGTTAACAAAAAGAGGTTATTTCCCATCACCGAGCCCTGGGGTACAGCACATTCACCGACAGATTCCATGTCTGATTTACCGTTCAGTACGTAGGTTGCCTGTTTCCGGTCATGTAAGAAGGACTGAATAGTTTCGAGAAATTTACCCCGGAAACCATACAGTCGCAGCTTCTCCAAAAGGAACGAGTGATCCACCATCTCGAAGGCACGCGACAAGTCACAGAAGATGGCTGTCACTAACATTATTTACCTCAGGGATGCGATGAAGACAAATTAAAATTATATTTTCAGTAATCAAATGAATTCCACAACACTCAAATACATTCCTGGCCGCAAGAGATTTCAAATCTAGGCGTATAAAGCTAGCATGTTTCTTTAAAGACGATTCTAAGATTAAGATTTCTGTCGAAATACAAAAACAAATATTTTGACTTCCCATACAAAATGCGCTACTTACCGTTGCAGTTCCTGTGGAAAGTCAAACCAATTGTTCAGTTTGTTTAGTTTCATAGGCAGACAGCCTTCAAAATTTGCTTTGTGCGTCGCCGCCACCGCTGTGACCCCAGTCAGTACTCTTGAATTTTAAAATAACTGAAGCGATTGCTTTCAAAATCGATATCTGAAAGACTGACCTCCGTTTGTCTTATTTTTTAACCGACTTTAATAAAAGGAGGAGGTTCTCTATTCGACTACCTATATTTTTTTTTTCTATGTTTGTTACGCGATATCTCCGCCGGTTGTAAACCGATTTTGACAATTCTTTTTTTATTCAATAGAAATTACCATCAAAATGGTCCCGTATTAATTTAATCAAAATCTGATGATGGAGTTTAAGACTAAAACCGGTAACTCCTCAAAAGATAACAGCACACATATCAAAATTTGGTTGACATACTCGTACAAGGTTTCACTCAAATTGTACAAATAATTATTGTTTTATACCCACACCACAAAACCGAACAACTTTCTTTCGCCTATGTGGTCTATGACTAATTACTCTCAACATCAATATCTGGGAGCCTATGTGGCCTCCAATGACGAGTCAATCATCAGATTTGATAGAAATAATTTTAACAAAAACCACGCACCTCCTTCAAAGTTTTTCAAGGTTTCTAATTGCAATAGTAAGTATAAAATAACCATTGTAGTTTTATCAGTAACTTTGTGAAAAAATATAATCTCTTGAATAAATAAATTATAAATTAACTTTACAAAAACAGTTCATTTTGGAGTCGGTGCCAGCCAAGAATTTTTATTGCAGGTAACATTATCTAATCAAGTGTCTTTTATTACAAAAGATGTTAAACTGCTTTTTTATTTACCTTCGAGGGATCCCATATTGAATGGTCAATGGTTAAGATTTAATGAAAAGTAGGCACGAAATGGAAAATAAACTCGTCGAAATTTGGCAGCGGCATACCTACAACTAATGTAGCGCTAGGTATTTAGTGCACTCATAGGATTATAGTTGGCGTTACTTCAATTGGTTTTGTGACTTGGCTGGCACCGACTCCAAAATGAACTTATATATTTAGTTTAATTTATTTATTTTCATATTGTAAAATTATACAAGTTACATCATGTCAAATTATATGCTTTCACAATATGATCGTCAGTCTCAAAAACAATAAAATGATAAATAATATAAAATGCAATGTCAAAACATAGTTAAATGTCAAATAGCAATAGTTAATGTACAAAAATATGATACTCTTTCAAAGAGTATAATGCTTTATTCAATAAAAAGTTCTTCAGTCGACTCCTGAACGTTTCGTCGGAAGATTCATTTCTTATATCAGCGGGCAGTTGCTCATAATATGTAGGTCCAATAACGCGGGGATTTTTCGTGAGCAGCGCGGTGCGCCTTTGTACATTTTGGAGGCACCCGGTTCGACGAAGATGCTTACCCGGTACTTCCACTCGCTCGAAACTCGACAGATTCCTACGGATGAACATGAGGTCCTCAAACAGGTAATGAGAATAGTGCGTCATTATCTGGTGTCTGGGTTTTATACCAATATTCGTTCGCAGTGCTCGCTTCTGTATTCTCATTACCCTGTTTGCATCAGTCGAGTTTCCCCATAGAATCGTGCCGTACGACATCAGCGAGTGGAAGTACGGATAGTATGTCTGTTTTAGCGCGTCGGTGGATATGAGTGGCTTTAATTTACGTAGAGCGAACACCGCACTGCTCAGTTTATCACACAGCTTATCAACATGCACTTTCCAGTCTAAATTTGGATTCAATGAGAAACCCAGAAACTTGCAGTGGTCGGTAAGTGGCATTGGAGTTAGTCCGATTGTAGGTCTCGTAATACTCCGACCAGAAAATAGCATAATATTTGACTTTGAAAGGTTTAATACCAGACCATTCGTGGTGAACCAGTAGCGAAGCCTATCACACGTTGTGCTGAGTTTATCAGACAAACAAACAGAACCATCAAACCGTCACTCACGATCGATGAAAGGTCATATATAAATGCTAGAAAAAGAGTATTTTTGAGGAATACCTACTGTCACACTGCCAGCCTTGGACCTCTGCCTTTTCCCGTTTAGTGAGACTTGTACGGTTTGCTGTCTTTTTTCTAGGTAAGATTTTATCAACCTGAGAGCATTATTTTGAAGTCCATACCTCATTAGTTTATTTAATAACAGCTCATGATTTATGACGTCGAAAGCTTTCGACAAGTCACAGAATATCCCTGAAACTTTGTGCTTGTCATCGATGGCGGTTGTGATGCAATCGTAAATTTTGTAAGAAGCTGTGGTAGTGGACATGTGCCGGCGGTACGCATATTGTTTGTCAGTCAGTAAGTCATTTGTCTCAAAATGTAACATAAGGTGTTTAGATAAAATCGATTCAATGATTTTTGAAATGTTTGGTACAATTGATATCGGCCGGTAGTTGTCGACTGTTGACCTTTCACCTTTTCCTTTGTACACGGGACATACTCTTGTGCTCTTTAGCACTTCGGGGTACACGCCCTCCGAAAACATGATGTTTATCAGGACGACGAGTAGCTCCGACAGTACTGGCCAGATACACAAGAGTATATTTACTGAAATGTCGTATATATCGAGTGTGTTTCGGGTCGCCATTAAAGTTTTCAGAACCCGGTCCAGATCAGCACGAGAGACAGTTGGCAATGAGAAAGTTGGCACATCTGTGTGGCATAAATAATTTTCAAGACATTGCAGAGCCCTTTGTTCATCTACCTGTATTGTGTAATTAGATGCCATGCGTAAAAACTGAGCATTTAGGTGGTCAGGTACTTCTTTGTTAGGAATTTGTTGTAAGTTCCTATCTTTAAGGGATATGTCTTTTGGTGCCGGTTTAGTTGAAACTTCTTCGTTTACTATTCGCCAAATCTCTTTTGATGGGTTTTTGTTCTCTTTTAACCTACTTTCTACGTGAAATTGTCAGGCTTTCATAGTTTTGCATTTAATCAATTCAGAATAGTATTTAATACAGTCAGAGACCATTTTTTCGTTAGGATATTGGCGACGAAATTGAGTCATTGAGGTCATTAAATTTTTTGAGAAGGTTAGCTATTTCGTCAGTCATCCAGGGAATATTTGATTTTTTTCTACATGTTAATTTTCTTATTGGAAAGTGAATGTCAATATAATATGTCAAAATTCTAAATAATTTGCAAAACTTACCATTAATGTCAATAGAAAGATGATTTATAAATTCTCAATCATAATTTTCAAAATCAATGCAAAATATGGTTCGTTTATACAACCGATTTATACGACGGCATGACGAAAAAATTGGCGTTGAAAAAAAACGGGCCCCCGATTTTTTATTTTAGCCTGGTTTTCGGTTTATTATTATGGACGTATGAGACGTTTCTTTTAAAAATACGTAATAAATATATGAAACTAAACTCACATAAGTGGTTTTGTCCAAAACACCGTAAAAGACCAAGGCACTAACACTAAAACCGACGCCGTCTACCAGCCATCTTGCAAGAACGAGCACTGAGTGACAACTGAGTGAACTTCAAACTGCCAAAATTTATATTTTTTCTATGAAGGACGCGGATATTTTGTTCTCATTAGTCAGTTTATTTCATACTGAACGTAGCAACATAACATTGTGATAACATTCAACCGACTTTGATCCATATTTCTAACAATATAAGTCAATAAGTTGAGTGCGAAGAGGGTGGCTATTTGAGCTAGCCGGTGGGAGACGCGGCGTCGTTCAGTAGTGGCTATTCGGTCTAATCGGTGGTCCCTCGGTATTTTGTAGTTCGCAGTGCGATAGTTCCGTTGATAAAGTAAACGGTTGGCGTTGTGATCGCTGATTGCGGTATCTACAGGGGCCGCGGTGACGTCACATGTACGAGCAACTATCCCGCAGTCAATGGAGGTGGAGCTGTCGGCGCAAACGCGGGTTGAAAACCCGACAATATTCGCGCAACCGTAGCCGTTGAAAATATCATTCAGCTTTACTAATTAAATTATTGTCAGATAGGTAATCCACGTTCGCCGACTAAGATGAACATTTTATTTTCGTCATTTAACCTAATTAACAATGTTTCTAATGTGTCCGAAAAAATTTGAAAATCGCCCTTTCCGGTTCCGTATAATGCAATAACGATTAAATTAAATTTACTAATTTCTATGCAAGTGAATTCACAATGATATTGAACGGACAAGTTCTGTAGGTCACTGCGCTGTCTATACGGAATGTTGTCGCGTATGTATATAGCTACCCCACCATGCGCAATGCTCGTACGACAGTAGTGACTAGCCAACTTGTAACCACATAACCTTATCCGTTCAATTTCACCTTTTTTACACCAAGTTTCACTACAAGCTAATAAACCGGGCTTTTTGGATTCTAATAAAATGTTTAACATCGCAGTTTTACCGCAAATAGATGCATTTTGGTGTAAGATTGTAAAATGTGAAATAAGTTCTAAGTTTGGCTTGTTTTGCCGGTACGTAACAAGTTTTTTGGCTGAACGAAGTTGAATCTTCTTACAGTGACACTAGTTGGCCAGTGCTTAGAATTTCGTATCGTCTGGACTTTATCGGCTGGAACATCGATGCGGAAAGATGAATATTCGCCTCTCGTGACCGTCAGTTGTTCGCATTTTGTGACTGTGATGCCCATGTTTTATCTGATGTGATGCATAACATTTTCGGCAGTGGTCTTAACATCCAGATTAAAGACGTGCAGGCTGATGACATGCGGGGCAGCTGCTCGTAGCTCCTGTGGCTTGCATTTTGATTAAGTTCGCTGTGATTCCAAAGCGGCTGGCTGCGCAGGCTTCGCTGGTTCCAGCACCACGGGCGATCGGTTTATGTTACTCTGGCTAGGAGGCACATGAATATCCCCGTCTACTTCATGGGTGCCTTCTGTACAACTGGTTGAGGTGGAAGCAGTCGCCGTTTCACCGGTAGCGCGTGTGGTGACCGGGATGGAAGCAACAGGACATAGTGGTGGACGACCACGACGAGGCTTTGATGGTGGTTTCGTTAGCTGCTTTGTCTTTTCGGCCGTCAGTGCTTTCAGTGGAGGTGTCAAAGGCTCTGTCATGGCTTTTTGTGTTGGTGAGAAAAGCGAGTCAATAGTGTCGTGGACGTAGGGTAAACCTGTAGGACCTGACTCGTTCAGTGTAATGTTATTTGCAACAGAGAATCTTGGTGGCATACGAACAACATCTGAGAAACTGTTTCTGCCTGGATGTGAAGTATTAAACACTTCTGTCTCAGAATCAGGTGAGTCTTTTTTTACATATTTTAGTACTAGCTGTTACCCGCGACTTCGTCTGCGTGGATTTTATGAAAAAAACAGAACTCGAACTTAACTGACACATATTTTGCGGAACGCTTCTCCTTCTTGGTCCCTTCGTAAAAGATGCATTTGTTCTTATCCAGGTTGAATGCTATCTTACTAAAACTTTAACTATCTTTTTTTTTTTCCATTGTATGTTTGCTATCTGTGATCAGTTTTACAACTATAAACAGATCTGATCTAGTTTCTATGGCGTTTTGGAATGAAGAGTCCGTCGACCCTCCTCTTCCTTCATTTTCATGCTTATGTGGCTTTCATAAAATTCTGCGCTTCTTAAGACGACTTGTACAATCTTCTTGTGCTGGTACTAATGAGCGAGCAAGTGCATTCTTATGGCATAGTAGCTTAGCTTTGTAGCAATCTTTTCGCGCTTTGATCTCGTCTCGAATAGTGGGGATATGTAGATACTCATGGACTTCCTGATTTTTGGTGAACCATGGTGCTCGTGCTATAGTTTTTAAAACATTGTTTTGAAATCTTTGTAGAATTTCCACATTTGAGTTGCTGGCCACCCCCCAGAGCTCAAGTGCGTAGGTCCATACAGGCTTTAGAATAGTTTTGTAAATGAGTACTTTATTCTCTAGAGACAACTTAGAGCTTCTTCCCATTAGCCATTGCATCGATCTAAACTTGTTGTTAAGTGAGTCACGTTTACTTTTTATGTGTTTTTGCCATGTTAGTCTGCGGTCAAGTTGCACGCCAAGATACTTAACATCTTCTACATGTGGGAGCAGAGCATATCATCGCCTAGCTTTACTTCAGGGCAGTTGCGTCTGTTGAGCGTGAAGGTGATATGGTTTGATTTTTGCGCGCTGGTTTTAATTTTCCACTTATGGAGCCAATTATTTAGCATATCAAGTTGCTTTTGTAGTCTCTGCGATGCAAGTTCTGGAGATTTATCACAGCTAAGAACTGCAGTATCATCTGCATAGGTTGCAGTAAGAATATCATCCATCTCTGGTAGGTCTGATGTGAATAATGTGTACAGTACCGGTCCAAGAACAGATCCCTGTGGGACACCGGCTCTAATATCGTAAATCATTGATGATGCTTCACCAAATTGAACATAAAATAACCTCTCTTCAAGGTACGATTTTAGAAGGGAATATATTGCTTGAGGCAAAGTAGTTTTGAGCTTATATAGCAACCCTTTATGCCACACTTTATCAAATGCCTGCTGTATATCTAGAAAAACAGCAGAGCAATACTGTCGTTTTTCCATAGCTTTCCTGATTTTGTCTACCACTCTGTGGACTTGTTCAATGGTGGAATGATGTCGTCGAAATCCAAACTGATGTTCAGGTATCAAGTTCTTTTCATCAATAATGGGCCGGATTCTATCCATCAGCATACGTTCGAACAGCTTCGATAAGACTGGAAGAAGGCTAATAGGTCGATATGATGCTATTTTATTTGGCGATTTTCCTGGTTTTGGTACCATTATAATTTGTGACACTTTCCATTGTGAGGGGAAATGACATGTTCTGATTATTCCATTAAACAAGATTGTTAAGAAAACAACTCCTTTTCGCGGTAATTTCTTTAAGATGAATGGTGTTATGAGGTCATAACCAGGAGCTTTCTGTGGATCTAGATTTCGGATGTGTTTTGCGACTTCTTTTGGTGTAAATAATTTAATTGAAGGACTTATTTCGTCTTCATTGTTCAGGAACTTGTCTACTTTTTCCTCCCACTTTTCATCTGTAGATGGATTGTCTGTGAAAACTTTGCTAAGATGTGATGCAAATGCTTCTGCTTTTTCTAATTCACTTCGGGCCCAGTTTCCTTCCTGTGTTCTGATTGGGGGTAGCATTGGTTGAGGTTTATTTGCAGTTTTTGCTGCTTTCCACAGCGAGTACTCGCCTTTGTTTGTAGCCGAGAGTCCAGCGATTTTGAATTGCAGTGCTTCATCTTCAAGGTCGCATAAAATTTGTTTAAGATCAGAGGAAGCTTTGTTGAAAATTGTTTTATCTGCTGGCCTTCTAGTATTGTGCCAAATTCTTCTTAAACGACGTTTTTCTTGCACCATGCGTGTGACTATAGTGTTATTAGGTATTGATTTATTTCCGATTCTGGGTGAAATTAATGGGGTTGACATCCATGCTGCACATTGTATTACAGATGTGATATGTGTTGCTGCATCTTCAACGTTATCCGAGGACTTTAATGGTATTTTGAGGTTTATTGATATATCAATATATTCTTCAAAGCAATCCCAGTCTGTTTTTATATTGGTTAGATGTGGGGGCTCTTTTTTAGATATAACTGTAGTACTTAGTGTGAGAAAAACTGGTGTATGGTCACTGCTCCCATCAAGGCAACTTTGGACATCACAATATAAATTAGATATGCCAGCAGAAGTTATATAAAAGTCTAGTAAATCTGGCAGTTTGTTTGGGTCTGTTGGCCAGTATGTGGGTTCTCCAGTAGATAAATAGGAGTACCTATCCTTTATTGTCCAATGCTTTCTTTAGTTCTCTTCCTCTGGTATTAGTAAGTCTTGAACCCCAGTGTGTATTTTTCGCGTTCCAGTCGCCTCCTGAAACGAATCTATTTCCCAGAGTTCCAAAATATGTTAGAAATAGATTATCAATTATATTGTGTTTTGGTGGGCAGTATACTGCAGAATAAGTCAGTGGTCCTTCCTTGTCTTCTACAACTACAGATGTAGCTTGGATTTCTGGTGTTTGATAGGCAGTAAGGCAGTAGTGTTTTAATGAATTTCTCAGTATTATAGCAGTCCCTGCGTGTGCAGTGCCATCAGGATGAGGCGTATAATAAATTCGGTATCCCGGTAGATTTTCATTAGGTAAGTGTGTGAAACGAGCTTCAGATATAAGCAGTATGTCTATATTATGTAGTTTGATAAAAAGTTTTATCTCCTCAATTTTTGATATGAGGCCGTTGATATTCCATGTTGCAATTTTTAGGTTGAATTTTATTTTATTTTATTAATAAGTGTAATCATGATGTTCATAAGAGAGCTCATTTGTTCTAATAATGTGTCTAGCTTTTTAGCTTGGTTCATCAGTATTTCAGTTAATGTGTTCGTCATTGCAGCAGAAGGCTCGCTGGCATTTTGATTTTTATTTACAGCATTAGCATAGGTTCGGTGATTTCTTGAGAATAAATTGTTTATGGGCTGGGTTCCCATTGTAGCTCCAGATTTATTGGTCGAATTTGGTTCTGCTTTTTCTTGATCTGTTTCGCTACTTTTGATGTTAGGTTTTTGGATTGTTATTCCATTCATTTTTCTTTTGTTGATTTCCTGGAAGACCTTGCAGCCCCTATAGTTTGCCGGGTGAGTCCCAAAACAAAGGGCACATTTGGCTGGTGTTTTGCGATCTACTTTTGGACAGTCTGTTGTTTTATGATTTTCCGCACATTTCACGCAACGATATGGGCGCATACAGTTGTTCTTTGTATGCCCGTATTGCTGGCATCTTTTACATTGGACGACAGTTGTTTGCTTTTTAGGATCTTCAATTGTAACTTTTGTGTAATAAATGTACTTTATTTCTCTTACCTTGCTGTTATTTGGACTTGGCTCAAGATTTACAAACCATGTGTGGAGGGGAATTTTATTTGGCCCATAGCGAGCATTGATTATCTCGCCTTTCACTTTATTTCCAGTGTTTTTAATCGCTGAAATGATTTCTTGTACTGGTGTAGAAGGATGTAGGTTCTTGATCACAATTCTAAAGGGCTTTTCAGATTTTGTTGTGAAAGTATGACCGATCAAACCATTTTCACGTATTAGAGTTATTGCTGTCTTGTATGTTTCCACATCTGAGAAACTGAGATGCAGCTGTTGTCTTGTAATAATTTTGATTGTAAAGGATTCTTTTGGTATTGTTTTTGTGAGGAAGTCTATAAGTTTGTCGATTTCTTTGATCCCATACAAGATAATTGGTGGAGGTTTGTTTTTTCGTTCAATTTGAGCTTCCGGTGTGGTTTTTACCTGATTTAGGATATCAAATCTGTTTTGGGTTGGTACTGGGGGTGGTGAGTCAGAGACCTTCCTCTTTTTCCTTTGCTCGCTTGTATTGGCTTGAGGTACTTTCTGCCATGGCACATGACATGGTGGTGTTTTGTACACTTCATCAGGTGGGTTAGTATCTACAGCATTGGGTATGCTATCGGTTGAGGGTACTTTTTTAGCTAATGGGCTTTGTTCAAACATGCTCTTGTGGAAAACTTGTTACACAAGGTGTCTGTGACCAAGAACAGGTTGATTTCCCCCATTCTGGGGAGGTTCGTTCATACTGGCAACACTGAAGTGTCAGGTGACATTTGTCATTATGGTAAATCGAAAAGATTTGAGGGTGGCTCGAAAATAAGATGTCGAAAACAAGTCTTTGTTTTGTAGTTTATCACTGTTTAAGACGAGAAAACTGCGAAAAAACTGCAAATGATATGCACAGAGATGTTTTAGCACATTCACAACAAATGATATGGCAGCCAGAAGATCGTAAACAGTATTGTCCGTTGATGGTGGAACAAGTCTTTGTCGGTTTGGATTATGACTATTTAGCGCGATAAACACAGAGATAACACAATATGGTATGCACTGAGATGTTATAAGCACAATCACAACTAAATTTTATAGAAACTGTTGGATACAATCACAAATAACTGCAGAGAAAATCGACTTCGATACGCGTCCGTTGACAGTTTTTTTTTTTATCTATCTTTTAAATTCATTAAACTGGTGGGTAGTGAGGAATTTTCATTGTCAATCATTACAGGCGAATCTTAAAAAGATGGCAATAAAGGGAGTGAATGGGTAGCGAGGAGGTATTCATAAAAGTCAAAAAAGTCCCTATCCATCCCTATCTATTCCCATCCATCCATATCTATCCTTTTCTATACCTATGTATCCTTTTTTATCCCTATCTATCCCTATCCTGCCCTATTTATCTGTATCTATACCTTTCTGTTCCTGTACAGCCCTATCTATCCTCATGTATCCATTTCTCTACACCTATCCCCACCGCTGTCTCCACCGCTGTACTTACAGCTGTCCCCACCTTTGTGCTCACCGCTGTCCCCACCGCTGTCCCCACTGCTGACCCCACCGCTGTTACCACGGCTGTCCCCACGGCTGTCCCTACTCCTGTCCACATCCCTGTCCCCACCCCTGTCCCCATCCCTGTCCCCACCCATATCCGTGTGTGAAAAGTAAATTATAAACAGATTTATCTTGAAGCCTGGTCTTTTAACATTTTAACATCTTAACAATAAACATTTATCACTACATGTAAGGGTGAAAAACATCTACCCTTACATTACCCCTATTCCTTTACCCATCCCTACTCCTTTCCCCAACCCTATCCCCACC
Source organism: Athrips mouffetella (assembly GCA_947532105.1). Classification (NCBI taxonomy): domain Eukaryota; kingdom Metazoa; phylum Arthropoda; class Insecta; order Lepidoptera; family Gelechiidae; genus Athrips; species Athrips mouffetella. The sequence goes on along the minus strand of CANNWQ010000005.1, from coordinate 129,039 downwards.
CCTATCACAACCCCTATCACAACCTCTATCCCTACCCCTGTCCCTACCCCTTCTCCTATCCCTACCCTAACCCCTATCCGTATCCCTACCCCATCTCCTATCCCTATCCAAACCCCTATCCCTTCATCTATCCCTACCCCTACCCTTATCCCTCCTACTGATATTAAGACGTTATAGTTGATAGTTAAAAACGCAATAAAATATTAATGCCCAATACAAACTTTCATCCCCTATTTCACCCCTTTCCAGTATCGATTTTGCAATCAAAAGAAGCCTATGTCCTTTCTTATGGTTTTCACTATCTCCATACAAAATTTCGTCTAAATCGGTACAGCAGTTTAGCCGTGAAAGCGTAACATAAATTATTCGATTGATTTCCCATACAAACATTCATCCCCTATTTCACCCCCTTTCCGGTCTTATTTTTGAAATCAAAAGTAGCCTATGTTCTTTCTTATGGTTTAGACTATCTTCATACCAAATTTCATCAAAATCGGCTTAGCGGTTTTGCCGTGAAAGCGTAACAGACAGACAGACAGACAGACAGAGTTACTTTCGCATTTATAATATTATTTGGATTTGGATGGATTTCCCTTACAAACTTTCATCCCCTACTTCACCCCCTTCCAGTCTCATTTTTGAAATTTAAATTAGCCTATGTCCTTTCTCATAGTTCACACTATAGGGCGAGTCCTGAAGCTGTAATTTTTAATTGGCTGGACATAAATCGAAACCGTCAATTTACTATAAAGTTGCTATTAATAGGTGGTGGAACACTTATGTAAAAAATATTTTTTAATGAATTGGCTGGCTTTTAGATTCTCCAGAAAATATATTTTTTTGTTTGTTTATGCATGTGAAGTCAAGCCAAAAATTGTAACTAATATCTGATGGGGTAAACTTTTGATGTGAATTCCAAGGTACCTACTTCAATTAAAACTAAGCAAAAAATATTTGCGCATATTATTTTATTAGCAAATTTGTATGCAAGTTACATAAAAGTCCAGGCAAAAATGGCAACCAAATTATTTTAAATTTGATAGACATTCCTGGACAGTTTTTGAGCAAATTACCTAAAATTAAGCATATTAATCTTAAGTTAAATATTTTCGTATTTAATGTTGAAGCAAAAATACCAACTGAAAAACTATTGTTTAATTACAGGTTTCATCGTGTGTTCTTTCCTTTATTTATAAAATTAAGCATAATTATAAAAAGATAAAAAAGTTGATTTTTAATTCAATAGAGTTAATTTAATTCAATATTCGTTATAAGTTGATAATAGATAGGATATTATACATGTTGACATTTTTTCAGAATATTAATTGTTAATATTATTTAAATTTTTGCTAAACAAAGAATCTTTTATATTTACTGGGTAGGTACTTACTAGTACATAAGAAGTTAAATTATTATATAATTAGGTGCGTTTTTTTTTTTAATAATAATTATTATTTTATAATAAATCTGATCTCGTAATCAGCTTTTACGTAATACATATACTATATTGTATTTTCTAATGAATTCTATCAACTTATGTAAATAAGTATTACTGCAGTTTAACGTTTGTACAGTGTTTACAATGGATGTAGCAACCAGAGTTTCTTGTCCACACTGCCCCCCTAGTTCCTCTAAAACATTTGTTATTAAACGCGGTTTGGCCATACATATACGGCGTAAACATTGGCCCGTGATTCCTTTGCCGCAGCAACACCCACGTGTTCGCCCGCCAAATCCCACGGATCCTCCACATAGTTCAACCTTACCATCAGCACCTGTTCCATCGGTTTTGGATGATCTGCCGCAACTCAAGGTTAGCGTCCGAGTGCTGAAGCACATACCGAAGGGTGCGAGATGTTTGGCAGCCGGCAAATTGAGCAACATAATTGAAAAATGTATGAGCTCCAACGAAGTCAAAGATTGGTTTGATTTTTTATCGTTTGCTTATACAGCGCTTAAGGTTCCGGAGACTAGAGAGGGAACATTGACTAAGCAAGTGAAAAGAAACTTGGATAATCCGCCTGTGTTAAGTTTCACTCCTAAAGAAACCAACTTTAGACCATCGTCGATTTATAAAATTATCGAATCTAAGGTCCACGACGGAGACTTGAGGGGTGCAGTAAGAATCCTTACGTCTGAGTGTAGCCTGGCACCGTCGGACTCCAATACTCTTGCTAGTCTAAAAGACAAACACCCAGCTCCATCTAGATTGGTGTCTGTTGCGCCGTCGCCGGATACAACCGTGCCCCATCTGATCGTATCCCCCGATGATGTTGCAAGAGCTTTGGGTTCCTTTCATGCCAGTTCTGCTGCGGGTCTTGATGGTTTAAGACCGCAACACCTTAAGGAACTCATTGCACCATCCGCCGGTGATAATGGAAATCGTCTTCTGGATTCCTTAACTAAATTATGCAACTTTTTGTTGGAGGGCAAGCTCAACAGCGATGTTTGCCCATATCTATATGGAGCATCCTTATGCGCCCTCAACAAAAAGGATGGAGGTGTCAGGCCCATTGCGGTGGGTGGTTGTATACGCCGCCTAGTAGCTAAACTAGGGTGCCGTGCAGTCAAAAATGAGATGGCTGGTATCTTACAACCACACCAACTAGGTTTTGGTACACCACTGGGCTGCGAAGCGGCTATACAAGCTGCCCGTGCTTTTGTGTCAGACCCGGCACACGCCAGTGATGTGATCGTCAAGATTGATGTAAGAAATGCCTTTAATACTATTGAGAGAGACGTGATGCTGTCCGAGGCGAGGGATAAGGTTCCAATGTTATATCCCTTCTTGCGGCAGTGCTACGTCTCTCCCAGCAATCTTTACTTCAACGGGCACAAAATTTTATCGCAGGTGGGGGCTCAACAGGGTGACCCACTTGGGCCACTTATGTTTAGTCTAGCGATTAACAAAATTGTACAGTCTTTAGAGGCACCCCTTAACCTTTGGTACCTGGATGATGGAACGATTGGCGGCCCTCCCGATGTCGTTGCTAGAGATATTGCTGCACTTATGCCAAAGCTTATGGAGGTTGGACTGGCTGTCAACAACGATAAGTGTGAGTTGTTTCCTTGTAGCGACGCAGCCTTGGATCACTCTCAGGAATTGAAAAGCCTGATTCCCAACATTAAAGTTCTGGACTCTCGTAGTTTCACGCTTTTAGGCTCGCCCATTTTTAAAGATGGAATAGCAGATGCTCTCCAAAACAAAAAGGATTTGTTAACGCGAACAGGGCATAACTTACAACAGTTGCCATCCCATGTCGCATTGACACTGTTTAGAAGTTGCCTTTCCTTACCCAAGTTGGTATATTTAATGAGGACTGCACCAACTTGGTTATTCCCGGACGAAGTTGCTCTTATAGATCAAGATCTAAGAGGCATATTAGGAAGCATTTTAAACGTACACCTCGATGATTCGCAGTGGATTCAGGCATCATTGCCTGTACGACATGGGGGCCTTGGGGTGAGGAGAATGCGGGACGTGAGTGTACCAGCATTTTTGGCCTCTTCCCATGGGGTGGTTGGTCTTATCACTAACATTCTCAATGTACATGGTGAGACGATTGACATCCCATTTGTGGATGAGGCCTTAATGGCTTGGTCGCAAATGTGCCCCTCGGCTCCCCGCCCAAAGGACCCCTCTGTGCAACGCCAATGGGACGATCCCATCTGCAAGGCATCCTTCGCGAGTTTGCTGCAGACTGCGTCTGGAACTGATGTGGCGCGTTTAAAATCGGCATTACTCCACGAATCAGGTGCTTGGCTACATGCTCTCCCCTCATCCCATCTAGGCACTGCATTGGACGATGGCTCCTTAAGAGTGGCTGTGGCCTTAAGGCTCGGGAGTGATGTTTGTGCACAGCATGTGTGCAAGTGTGGCGTTCCGGTGGACACCAAAGCTTACCACGGTTTAAGCTGTACTAAGTGTGCGGGTAGGTTCCCACGGCACCACATGCTTAACGATATAATCCGACGGGCCTTGGTGTCTGCCGGCGTGCCCTGTAGCCTCGAGCCTCCAGGCCTAAGCCGTGTGGATGGCAAACGTCCTGATGGGCTTACACTGGTGCCATGGGAGAAAGGTCGGTGCCTGATCTGGGACGCAACATGCGTGAGTACTTTCGCGGCCACTCACCTACCGCGCACTACCCGTGAAGCGGGAGCAGCTGCAGAATGGGCGGCAACACAAAAGCGGCTAAAATATGAAAACTTGGTAGGCCCTTACATTTTCATACCTTTCGCTGTGGAGGTGACTGGGGCATGGTGTGTGGAAGCAAGGGCCTTTGTGAGAGAGCTAGGGCGACGGCTCAGGCAAAGCGGAGCTGATCCCCGCGCCGAATCGTACCTGGTGCAGCACATTTCACTAGCGATTCAGCGCGGCAACGCCGCCAGTGTTATGGGTACTTTTCCACCAGGTGCGATTCGGGGAGGTCTTTTTGACGAACCATAGGGGGATATTTTTATTTTTATTGACATGGATTGACTGTAATTTCTATTTAATTTTGTAACAATGAATAAATGACTTCTGTTAATTCAATAGATCGCGTCAAGCGAGCGAGAACCGGCGTAAAATTATATGTTCTTTGGAACCGGTATGGCGTGCCGTGCGCCCCGAGATGTTTTTCTTCTACGTAATGTCAAGAGTACGTCAAGCCTGACATAATATTAGACTTTTTAGTGTTCTTATTTCAACAGTTTAAGTAGCTAGAGTGGGCTGCAAGTGTCTGTCTGCCTGCTTGTACAAACAACAATACTTCAAACAGTCCATTGAAAGGAGAAAATATAATTTTGGGATACAGTGTTACAAAAAACCGGGCAAGTGCGAGTCGGACAAGCGTGCTAAGCTTTTGCTCTTGACCCCCCGATGTTGACCCCTCTTTAATAAGAATTTACTTGAAATGGAAGCTAGCTAGCGTTAATTGGTTGTGAGAAAGGAAACTTTAATTATTTCAGACTTTATGGTTCCGTACCCATAGGGTGAAAAACGGGATCATACTAATATGCCTCCCATGTATGTCTGACTGTCTGTCAGTGGGCTGTATCTCATGCTGCATAAGCTATAAAATATAAAAACTGATCAAGTGCGAGTCGGACTCAAAAAAGGACGGGTTTCACTCCTAGAGTGCCGGCAGAAGTGAAAACTTAAATTTTTGAATATGATGTTTTTGTACGGGTCAATCGAGTCATTGCTCGCGTACTTCTTCATCGAGACCTAAAATTTGTCTCAGTACATGAGTAGTCTAGGGTCAGTAGTTTTCAAGTTATAGCGATTTTTACTTTGACAGCTGTCATCCGAAATGTAGATCTCATCGAGACCTATCATTTGTCTCAGCACATGAGTAGTCTAGGGTCAGTAGTTTTCAAGTTAAAGCGATTTTTACTTTGACAGATGTCATCCGAAATGTATATCTCATCGAGACCAATTATTTGACTTAGCACACGACTACTCTAGAGTCAGTAGTTTCCAAGTTATGGGGTTTTTAGTTTGACAGCTGTCATCCGAAACGTAGATCTCATCGAGACCTATCATTTGTCTCAAACGACGAGTAGTCGAGGGTCTGTAGTTTTCAAGTTATAGCGATTTTTAGTTTTACAGCTGTCATCCGAGACCTATCATTTGTCACAGCACGAGTAGTCTAGGGTCAGTAGTTTTCAAGTTATAGCGATTTTTAGTTTGACAGCTGTCATCCGAAATGTAGATCTCATCGAGACCTATCATTTGTCTCAGCACAGGAGTAGTCTAGGGTCAGTAGTTTTCAAGTTATAGCGATTTTTAGTTTGACAGCTGTCATCCGAAATGTAGATCTCATCGAGACCTATTATTAGTCTTAGTACATGAGTAGTCTAGGGTCAATAGTTTTCAAGTTATGGCTTTTTTTACTTTGACAGCTGTCATCAGAAATGTAGATGTCATTGAGACCTATCATTTGTCTCAGCACATGAGTAGTCTAGGGTCAGTAGTTTTCAAGTTATAGCGATTTTTACTTTGACAGATGTCATCCGAAATGTATATCTCATCGAGACCAATTATTTGACTCAGCACACGAGTACTCTAGAATCAGTAGTTTCCAAGTTATGGGGTTTTTAGTTTGACAGCTGTCATCCGAAATGTAGATCTCATCGAGACCTATCATTTGTCTCAAAACACGAGTAGTCGAGGGTCTATAGTTTTCAAGTTATAGCGATTTTTAGTTTTACAGCTGTCATCCGAGACATATCATTTGTCACAGCACATGTGTAGTCTAGGGACAGTAGTTTTCAAGTTATAGCGATTTTTAGTTTGACAGCTGTCATCCGAAATGTAGATCTCATACATTTAGGATTCGCTATTAAATAACGATCAAAACCAGTACGTCAAGTCTGTCGTGCACATATCACGTTGTGCATAACAAAAAAAGCCGACTATGACAAAGCAAAAAATATTTTTTGGTCTTTATCACACTTCAGAAGTTTTGTATATATTGAGCCTGCTCTAACTTGGTATGATTATTTGCAAATCAATTTCTGTACTTCATCTGAGATCTGACGCGACAAAGATAAAAAGATGTTTTGGTCTTTATCACACTTTAGAACTTTCGTATATATTGAGCCTGCTCTTAGTTGGTATGATTATTTGCAAATCCATTTCTATACTTCATCCGAGATCTGACGCGACTTCTGATGCGAGTTAATAATTTTTTCCCCATCTAAAAAAGTGCCAAGCGCCGCTAAAGAAGTTTTCATTTCAAAAATCAAGCACAGTAAGTTACTGACATTTCAGCTAATACAATTTATATCATGTAGTGGTACGGAACCCTCGGTGCGCGAGTCCGACTCGCTCTTGGCCGGTTTTTTCCCTTTCATTAGATCAAATCCATAATTATTTTGAGTCTCATGTCAAACCTGTAGAATATTCATACAAACTTCCACCCCATTTTTCACCCCCTTAGGGGATGAATTTCGGAAAATCCTTTCTTAATGCGTGGTAATGACGTACAAAAAAACTACGTACAAAATTTCACATCGGTAGCTTTATCAGGTACCGCTCGGCGTTGATGAATCAGTAAGTCAGTCAGTCGATCAGGGCATGCTGTTTCATATATTTAGATTAGAAGATCAAAAGTATTTTCAGCTTACTACAACCGATGTAAATTTTCATCTTTCATGTTTAACTTAAAATTCCGAAGCGCGTACCGAAAAAAACAACGAAGCAATGCGACGTTGCCGTACCGTGCAATCGCGAGCTGTGTTCTATGTTAATGTCAATTATGAACTTTATTTCAACTTCTTTAGGGTCGATATAAAGCGCTTCATAATGTATTTTTTTACATAAAAAGATACGCTATAGACAGAAATGTTTAATTTTCAAAGTAATAAACGTAAATACAGTTTTAAAGTATAATCAAACACTTTTCATTCAGTTAACTATTTTGGCCAAAGAGAAAACCCTCAATAATTATACCACTGTAAAGCTTTAACATATTTTGTTCACTTTTATGACTGTTTGATCAAGTACAACAAAATTTTGAAGTACAAAAAGTCACGAGATAGTTATGTATTTTGCCCGAGCAGACAAAACGAAATAAAACTTTTAGCGGGATTTTTTTATTTCAGGCTTTAACTAAGACCCTAGGTGCATAATTTGTTTGAAAAATACTAAAACTTTATCATTGAACGAGCTAAGAAAAAATATCATTTAGTTGGTAATTTTGCCACAGTAACTATTTAAAAAATAGGGTTTTTTTAATCTGCCGCCTTGTCCCATTTGGTGATATGCTTAATTTTAAGTAATTATGTAATTACTTCCAAGACTTCATAAACCACAAAAAGAAAATCTTGGTTTCGATTTTTGTCTAGGCCAAAATTTAATTTTCTTGAGGTAGAATCTCTATACCAAATTTCATCAAAATCGGTTCATTGGTTTAGCTGTGAAAGCGTAACAGACAGACAGACAGAATTACTTTCGCATTTATAATATTAATAATAAGAATAAATAAATAAATGGTCTTTATTTCAGGCATACACCCATAGGAATAACAATGATAATAAAATTATACCAATAAAAAGACAAAGGTGGAATAAAAAAATAATAATAAAGATAACTTAAACTATGGGTACATATTATTTACGGTTCCCCTCGCGGTGTATCGTCAGCCAATGTATAAAAATGGGACAGTCCAGATACTCGCACAGCGTTGTAAGACTTTGGTTATCTGATGACCTGAGGCGCTCCCAGTAACCAGCCACCCGAGCTCTTATAATGGCAAATAAGTCTGGCACACCGGCTGCGGCGAACATGATTGACGCGCTACAATATCTAGGCAATCTCATTGGAGTGCGATATGCGTCATTATATTGCACTCTAATGGTCTAGTTTACCCAAAGCTGACACGTATAGAAACTTTGACAAAACGCTCTAAACAGTGTCAGCTTGACGGCATCACTACACTTAGCAAATCGGCGCGCAAGCATGTTACACCGCACGGCCAATGCCCGTCGTTCCCTTTCAACGTCGGTGTCATCCCTTAGGTCTTCAGTAAGAATGTGCCCCAAGTATCTGAACTGTACCACCTTCTTGATAGAAGCTCCGTTCAGAAATACAGGCAGTACCCTCTCCGGACCCCTCCCTGCCTTAAAAACCATCATTTCAGTCTTCTTAACATTGTATTTGAGGCCGTGGTTGTGTGCATATTTCTTACAGACCTTTAACAAGGTTTGAAGACCATTGATTGAGGGGCTGAGAAGCACCATGTCATCGGCATAGCTAAAATTGTTCATACAGGTAGAACCGATATGGCAGCCCACCTTGGTGCTTCTCAACTCCACGATCAGGTCGTTTACATAAAGATTGAAGAGGTCCGGAGAAGATAGTCCCCCCTGGCGTACCCCGCATTTTAGCCTATATTCGCTAGAAGTCGTGTCGCCCCACTTTACTACATTAGTTTGATTTTCGTACCAGTATCTCAACAGATTCACGGTTCTACTCGGTACGTTCGACTGGTAAAGCTTTTGCCATAGTAACTCATAGTTGACCAGGTCAAAGGCTTTGCTTAAGTCGAGAAAACATGCGTACACGGATGTCACCCTTTTTTGTAATATTGTACAGTAGACTTTAGACTAAAGATAGCTGAATCTGTTGAGAAGCCGGGGCGAAAACCAAACTGCGCGTCGTCAATACTTATATTACGCTTCAGCTCAGGATGTAGTAATTTTTCCAGGATCTTGCCAATAATAGTACCAAGTGAGATTGGCCTATAGTTGTTGGTACTGGAAAGATCACCTGTCTTAATTTTGGGAACTGGAACCACCACGGTCTTTATCATATCCTGTGGCAGATAACTAAAGTTTATACATAAATTGTATAGATCTGCCAATAATTTACAAATCTCTGGCCCAGCGTGCATGATGTGCTCAATACTTAAGCCATCCGAACCCGGTGACTTACCCCGCTTCATGAGTCGAATCGTTTTAGCGATGTCATCAGCTGTAAAGCATGCATTGTCAGATGGTTTGACATCATCTGGCTGAGCATGCCTTCTTTCGTCAACAGTAGTAGGAAGTGGGCATGGTTCTACTCTGAAGTGGTGTGAGAATAGGTCAGCAATTTCCTTTTGGTCTTGTAGGCCATTTACAGTAAGGGGTATGCTCGTTTTATAATTACAGCTCTTAGTTGCATTCCAGAACTTAACAAATTTTTTGTCACTTTGTTGCATTGCTAAAATGTCCATTTTTATTTTCTCTTCATTATTCTGACACCACCTCAGTTTGTTTTTAAAACGTTTGCGAGTTTCACACATATCATTATAACTTGTACCAGACCCTGGTTTACCATGTAAAACCCATTGCATATAGTATAATCTAGCCGTTCTGTGACTGTCTCTAACGTGGCGGTTACAGCCCAAAATTGGCTTCAATCTTCCCGATACACCGCGACGGGAACTTGCACTCAAAGTTGCTGCTTTTTGCAGTCCCTTAACAATTTCTGTATTAAATTCGTCTAAAAGTCCTAAGTGCAATTTACATGTACCATTGTTACATTCCTTGCATTGACTAGAATAACTTATTTTACTAAGAATATCACAGCACTGGTTATAATACATATCAATTTGTTCCGGCGATCTGTGTCCCCATCTTATTTTGACTAAAGGAGTTATGTCCTTGTTAGTACCAACAGTCTTGTTTGTCATAACCTTAATATCACAAGAGACTATCAAAGGTTGGTGATCGGACCAGAAAGAATCGTAATCAACCTTTATTGTCATGATGGTGTTAAGCGCAGCACTTGTCACGAGGCAATGGTCTAACCACCGCTTTACAGATTTACAATTAAAAGATACCACATTCATCGTACTATCCATTGTGTTTTTTTTTGTAGTGGCGGTATTTTCTTTACGTTCGCGGTAACGGCGGTACACAAGCCCAGCCGGCCAAAAGCTAGTATCCAAAAAGATATTCGCCTGACTACCACGTACCAAAATTTTAAAAGAATTAAAGTCAGTATCTCTGTTTTGTTTTAACTTCGATACACTGATGCATTCGTGGCCCATCTGTTGAATGTTCTCTTGAATATCCGATTCTGTCACGCATTTTTTGGTCCTAGAAACATAAATAGCGACTTGAGGTTCTGCTACTTGTATTTTTCCTGTTGTCTGCAAGGTACCACGCATGTTAACGATCTTCTTTTTCCCTTTTTTGTACGTAACCAACTTAAACGGTTCATTTTTTTCATCTAAGGGTATCTGTGTATCTGTCGTTTTACTCTCTAGAAGCCGATGCGGCGCGCAAACTTCACCGGTAGCTACACGTCGCTTAGGGCTTTGTTTCACTTGACGCTGTGAGTTTGTGTGCACGATATCTCGATACGTTGGCGTATGCAATCCGTCGTCCGTCGAGTGAATGTTAGGGTGTGGTCCAGGTATAAGCGGTGAGGATGCTTGGCAAACAGTCATATCCGAAGAGTTGTTAAGAGTACTGTCATAGTCCTGACCATGAGCCTGCGATACAACCACGTTACGCAGTTCAGTCATGTCTATGTTAAACTTCTCTCGAAGTTCCGTCAACTCCACCTTCATTGCAGTCATATCTTTCAGCAAACGTGTGACGTCTACGTAGTCGAAGGTTACCGGGGGAAGTCGATTAAGATTTTTAGCTACAAAATCAGGTTGTAGACTCCGGTCAGTTTCTTTCAGCAGCTTGATCACGTCTCTAATATTCTTCTTCCTCTTATCGTCTCCTTTTCGTTGAACGTTTCTAGTTCCGTTACCAGCACACGCAGTAAATAGTACATTTTTTTCTTCTTCCATCTCCGCGTCCGAGAAGTTTGTACTACAGATTTGAACAATACTCAATTCGTCAAGAGTGTCGATTTTGTTTTGGACAAAAGTCAAAAACTCGTTAATTATTAAAGTCGCCATTACAATGTAACTTGTACCACACACTTAGATAACATTGTGTACTCCCGAGCCAGCGTTCGAGCTTGGTAATTACGCACGTATTACGCACGTCCGCACGGTAAGATCGTTCGATCCGACTGTTGTTTGGATGGATGGATGTTATGAGTGTTAGACGTATGATCAGTATTTGTGCAAGGAGTTGGAAAACCACATCAATAGAACTGACGTGTGGCTATATCATTACTTGTTTTCCCATGGAAATAAGACGTTTTCCCGAGGTAAAAAGTAGCCAATAGCACACTCGGGCTCTGTATCTATCTCCATGCAAAAAAATTGGTCACGTGTGATCAGTGTTCTGCAAGGAGTTGGAAATCCATATTAACAGAAGTGACGTATAGCTATGATAAAACGTAAACCTATTGGTATTAGATGTTTTCCCGCGGTAAAAAGTAGCTTATAGCACTTTCAAGACCTTCAACTATCACGATGCAAAAAAATTACGTCACTCCGTTGCTCCGTTTTGTCGTGAGAGAAGGACAAACAAACAAACAAATACAATACAATACAATACAATACAATACAATACAATATTTCTTTATTTAAAAAGTCCATTAAAATCTAAATACGCAGATCTGTGACTCCTGCACTAAGCTCTAGGCTTGTATCGCAGGGGCCGCATTACAAAACAAAGTTGTACAGAGGACGACGGGTGATAAATTTACAATAACAATTAATCAATTTAAGAATGAGGTTGCTAATAACAGAAATAAATGGAAATAGGACAGTGCACAAATACTACAAACAAAAAGTGTAAAATAGACTGCATGTGTTTGGCGGAGTGAGTGAGTGTGTGGGTATGTGTGTGAATGTATGAGTGTGAGAGTGAGTGTGAGTGTGAGTAAATAATATGTGAATTGACTGCAAGGTAGTGTTTTGCTCAACTTAAAATTTTAAATAGCTCTTCAGTTTGATCATAATTCAACGTCGCAAGCCAGGATTTCACTTTTAACTTAAAAGACTTAACCGTAAGCAAGCAAACTTGACAAATTTTCCGGCAAACTAAGTTATAAATGTAGCAATGTACAAAGGGTGGCAGCCTTTGGGCATGTCGGGAACGTGTACCGGGGTTGGGCCAATTGTAAATGCGGCGTTTGATGAGCTCACTATACATGCTGGAGCTTAAAGCTTGTCTATGAAATGAAGCAGCGGCTTGTAACATAAATAGGTGACGCACTCGCAATTTATCCACCTGTTTGTAAATCGCATCTGTGGAGAAGGTCCGTCTCTTACGAAGCATCACTTTGAGGACAGCCCTTTGACTCCGTTCTAAAACCAGCATATGCGAATTTGCGGCACCGCCCCATGCCAAAATGCAGTAGCGCAGCATAGATTCACATATTGCAGAATAAACTAGAAGCAAAATGTCTAAACTTGCCGAGTTACGGAGGGACTTCATAATGTATAGGCTTTTCCTGATACGACCGGCGAGGTTGACAATGTGAGCTTTATACGATAAGTTGACATCCACCGTAACTCCAAGATACTTGATACTTTCTACCTTATCAATGTGGCTACAGTTACATGATCTCGCAGCGGTGAGCGGAGTTGAAAGAGCAGGGTTATGTTTTAAGCAGGTGTGTATTATTATAGGAGAATTTGAGGAAGGGCTGGACGCTTTTGTTTGATGAAAGGAAAGATATTTTGTTTTACTTATGTTAAGAGTGAGCAGATTCTTTTGCAACCAGTGGGCCAGCCTGGCCATACCAGTTTCTGCCAAATCGAAAACCTCCTCCCAGGTAGTACCAGTAAACAAAGCCACAGTGTCATCAGCGTAACAAATGAGCTCGAGTCCAGGGACAGATTGTTCAAAAATATCGTTCATATAAATTATGAACAGGGTAGGGCCAAGTATACTCCCCTGAGGAACACCGTATACTACAGGCAACTGATCGCTGGTCCTGGATCCGACTCTAACACACTGGCGCCGACCGGTTAGGTAACTCTTGAACCATTCTAGCGCGACACCTCTGATACCAAAAAGACTTAGTTTCTTTAGTAAAATTGGGACTGAGACCGTATCAAAGGCCTTGGCTAGGTCCAGAAAGACCCCAAGGCAATGTTTCTTTTGATCCAGTGTTGAGGTAATCATTTCAGTTAAGAGAACAATTGCTTCCTCTGTGGATTTTCCTCGCCGAAAGCCAAATTGTCTGTCGGACAACAAATTAGTTTTCTCCAGAAAATTAACTAATCGTTTATTGACCAATTTTTCTAGCAATTTAGATATAATGCTCAGCAGAGATATTGGTCTGTAATTGCTTGGGATTTTCTTGTCACCAGCCTTATAAATCGGTGTTATGAGACCGAGCTTCCACGAGTCCGGAAACACTCCAGTCTCAAGACTGAGATTGTAAATATGAACGAGGGCAGGCAAAATTAAGTGCGCTACTTTTTTGATAGATTCAGATTCAGATTCAGATAATTTTATTCAATGTAGATTCTTTACAGAATACTTATTGAATGTCATGCAGAATACAATGCAAATAGAGCGAGTCTACGCCGTTTCGGATCGTGCTATGGCAGCGTAAAAGAAACGGCAAGAAACCACTGCAGCACGGCCTACTTTAAGAGTCGGCTTTTTACAATGTGTTTCTTGTGTTTCGCTGGAATATCAGAGCACCATACCTCTTTGTCATTCATATAGTCATCCAATCTATAGTAAGCTTTTTTACATAACGTTTGCTTTACACATTCTTTAAACTTTCTCTCAGGTAATTGCACTATATTGTCAGGTATTTTGTTGTAGTATCGTATACACAGACCAACGAAAGATGTATTGACTTTAGTTAATCTAGTATATGGTTGATCAATTTTATGCTTATTTCTAGTATTAAAATTATGCCTGTCACAAATTTTTGGTAATTGATGAATGTTCTTTCTAGCATACATTATATTTTCATAGATATACTGGCATGGCACTGTCATAATGTTGATTTCCTTGAACAGTTCTCTCAGGGAATCACGAGTCTTCAGGCAATAAATTGCTCTTATAGCCCTCTTTTGTAAAACGAATATTGAATGTATATCAGCTGCTCGGCCCCAAAGCAGTATGCCATAAGACATAATGCTATGGAAGTAGCTAAAGTAAACCAGCCTTGCAGTAGCTACATCAGTAAGTTGTCTGATTTTTCTAACAGCATATGCAGCCGAGCTCAATCGACCAGAAAGAGCCGTTATATGAGGGCCCCATTGAAGTTTAGAGTCTAGTGTTAACCCTAAGAAAACTGTACTATTTACAAAATCTAATGGCTCATTATTCAATACTATGTTATGTGAAGTAGACCTTACATTTGGTAGTGCAAATTTAATACATTTAGTTTTTTTGGCGTTAAGGACTAGATTGTTAACAGTAAACCATGCATGAATCTGTCCAAGTGCATCGTTGACTTCGTTATAATTTTGTGATTTCCTACTTACATTGAATATTAATGAAGTGTCATCAGCAAATAACACAATCTTTGACAGATTCTTCACCACAGAAGGAAGGTCATTAATATAAATAAGGAATAAAAATGGCCCTAATATGGACCCTTGAGGTACGCCAATTTTGACAACAGATCCCAGTGATTTCGTCCTGTTTACTTGTACCTTTTGAATCCTGTTTTCCAAATATGACCTAAGTAGTTTAAGTGAATTATTCTTAACACCGTAATGTTCAAGTTTTAGCAACAATGTGCTATGATCTACGCAATCAAATGCCTTGGATAGATCACAGAAGATACCAATAGCATCTTCAGATTTTTCCCACGCGCAAAAGATGTATTTTAAAAGTGCAGTCCCGGCATCCGTTGTACTGCGCCCTTTCGTGAAACCAAATTGATGGTCATGTAGTAAGTTATTTCTATTGAAGTGTGAAAGCATTTGATTGAGTATGACCTTCTCAAAAATTTTACTAAGTACAGGTAAGACTGATATTGGTCTAAAATTACTGGGATCCTTTTTGTCACCAGCTTTGAATAATGGAACTACTTTACTTTTTTTCATTAAGTCAGGAAATGTACCATGATCGACACAATCATTGAATATAACAGCTAAATATGGAGATATAGTATCAATGATCGCACTACAGACTTTTACTGACATTCCCCATAGGTCCTCAGTAGTTTTCATTTTAATACTTTTAAAGGCTTTAATAATTTCGTTAGGGGTGACATGATTGAACCCAAATTCAGTTTCGCAGGCGTCCACATTCTTTTGAAGTAAATCGCTAGCAAGTGAAGATGAAGAATTGAGTGACTCTGTTGTTTTCAAAGGAATATTAGTAAAAAAGGTTTCGAATTCTTGAGCCACTTCTACGTTTGAACTAATAGTTCCGCGATTTGTATGAAGTGTGATTTGATTGTCACGCGGTTTCACTTTTCCAGTTTCACTGTTTATAACATTCCATACAGCCTTAATTTTGTTATCAGCAGACTGTATTTTTTTCCGAAGAAAAAATGACTTTGCTTTTGAACAAACTAATTTAAACAATTTTGAATAATTTTTGACATATTCAATGAAATTGTCGTCATTTGAATAATTTCTTAGCTCATATAATTCAAAAAGTCTCTCTCTACTTTTGCGAATACCAGCGGTAGCCCAGTCACTGAATTTGAATTTTACAATAATTTGCTTTTTTCTAATAGTGAAAATTTTACTGAATTCAGTATTAATCAATGTGAATAAATCTTCATATGAGTTATTAGGGTTGTTAGTATTATAATTGTGACAGGGCAGTTTTTCTAGTAATGTGTTTTTGTACTTTTCTAACCTACCGCTCGTTAGGCTCCTGGTTTCTATATCTATCTTCTGGGTTACTCGAGAATAATTAAAAGTAACACTTTGACCAGAGTGGTCAGACTGAAGCGAGTTTATGATACTTTTCTCAAAATAATCGCAATTACAAAAGACGTTATCAATACAGGTAGCCGAGGATGACGTCACCCTTGTAGGTTCAAAAAATACATGCTCTAAATTAAAACATTTGAAAAGACTTATAAGTTTGTTACTATAGGTATTATTTTCTAAGATATTGACGTTAAAGTCACCACACACTATCACAAACTTATTTTCTTTTGTCACTATTTTTAAAACATCTTCCATTACTAACTCGAACATTGAAAATTTTTGAAAAGCGGGAGGTCTGTATACGCACACTACAACATGCTCGTCCAGCTCAACACAAGATATTTCAATACATCTTTCAACCGAAAGTCGAACAATATCTTTACGGTTCTTTATCTTAAAACTGTTACGAACTAAAATCAGTGATCCACCGTGTAAAGCAGACTTTCGATTGAAAGCACTGGCTATACAATAGTTTTGATAATTTATCAACATTTGATAATCTTTTTGCCAGTGTTCTGTCAAACAAATTATATCAAATTTTGTTCTTTCTAAGAATAATTCTAATTCTAAAAATTTTCCAGAAAAACCTTGAATATTTTGATGTAAAATTTTCAAAATATTCGATTTTTCCTTTGTCCTTGCTATAGGAAGTTTTTTGCCAGAAGGTTTTTTTTCATTTACTTCAGTAAAATTTTGTTTAGAAAAACCCTCTTTTGTCGTATGAACTAGTTTAAAGAATTGGTGTAGAAGAGTAGAAGTGTATGCGTCTGCACCTGGAGCACTATCATTTTTTAGACCCATTATTAAGCTGTGAACTTCGGCTTCGTCAGTAGGATATAAAAACAGTGAGTTAGGCGTAGAGTTATTAATTTTGTAGTTCGCGGCCAGAAAGGAATCGGTTGTATTAAGAGCTGCTAAAGTCTCGTCAGCAAGTGTTTTCCCGATATTAGAAAAGAACTTATTGCAGTCGTTAAGAGAATTAGCCTCATTTGCATGAAGTTCAACAAGTCCATTAACATCGCTACGGACTCGAGTAAGGTGACAGATGTCTTTTATTGAAGTCCAAAGTTTTTTAGGGTTCCGTATATTATCACAAAGTTGCCGCCTATCATAATCCTCTTTTAACCTGGAAAGCAACTCGTTTAGAAAATTTCGATACCGCTTATATGTTTTTTGATAAATTTCGTTATTGGGATGTTTTCGTGCTTGTAGATGTAAATCATCGCGATTTTTCTGACATCGCAGCAGACCTGGTGTGACCCAAGGCTTTAGCGTGAACTTGGAACGACTGATTTTAACTGTTCTGGAGTTTTTGCGGATAGCAGATTGCAAAATGGTGTTGAGTTCAAAAACGCAAATATTGACGTCATTACACGATAGAATGCTTGAGAAATCAACCATACTCAAGTCAGAAACGACAGCTTCATAGTCTATTTTTTGCTTTGTACGACTTGGTCTTGCGGGGGGACTCTTTTCAAAATCGCAGCCTAGGATACATATATTGTGATCAGCTATATCAGAGTGACAAGACAGTCCTACGGCAGAAATTGAAGCAATTTTAATAAAAATGTGGTCTAAACAGGCATCGTTTCTCGTCGGTTTCGTTATTGCAGGCAAAAGTTGATGTTCAGTTAATAGACAAAGATAATCATGACAACTGTTGTCTAAGGAGTCTTTAAGCAAGTCAAGATTTATGTCACCTGCAAGGATAATGCATCGAGTGGATTTGACATTTTCAAGTATGTCATTTAGGGAAAAGATAAACCTGTCCGGATTGGTAAAAGAGGGTGACCTGTAGTGTAAGTAAGTACTTATATGAATAGATCCTAATTTGGAGAGTGCACTGCGCTCCGCTCTCGCCTAGATATATTTGTCAGTCGACATGTGATCGCTCATTAATCAATACACCTTCTATTAAGTACTAATGTCTTTGATTCCAAAGCCCCTCTATAGTAGATGGCGACCCGTGCCTTGAGTACGGAACCATGGGCTTATAGTTATAATTTCTAAAGTGTGGTGAAAAGTGAAATCCGGAATTTATATCAGAAGTTTTATTTTTATTTCTCTCTTCTTCTAAATATACCGGCCATCATGGGAAACGAAGGAACAAAGCCGAAGAAGGAAGATTCTCAGGTTGTTGCTCAAATTGGGTACAGCAACACAGCCACAGTTGTGCAAAATATCGAAGTGCATATGAGTAAAACCAATTTGTTTTTGGCAACTATCGTCGTCCTTATGGTATGTGTCGGCGTGTATTTCACAGTCAAGAAGACGTGCAAATGTTTCGAAAAGAAAGTCGAGCGGCATGCTTTGGCAATCATCACCCAGCAAAGGCGGGCAGAGCAAGATGTTTAATAGTGTTGTGCGAGTAAAATCCAACCCAGTGTTGTGAAAAGTTGTCCCTTATATTGTGCAAATATTGTCCCATACGTAAAAAAAAAAAGTGAAGCGCGGAAGAAAGAAAAAAAATCTAATAACACGTAAAAAGAGACGAATGGACTTTCAAAAAAAAATTATCGCGTAAAATTTAATTAAGCACCTACATAACCATTAGAGACAATAAGTGCAATTGAATAAATATAATATATCATTATTCTTAAGGTAAGAAGCTGTGTCCGTGCTATTTTCTTACATAAGGACATGGGTAAGTAAGTAGGGTGACTATGATTTTATTTCTTTAACAAAGGATATTTTATTTGTATCAAGTTATGCCGAGTACTATTTTTAAATGTCATGAAAAGTTATTAGAGATACAAAAGTATGTAGTTAAACTTAACAAGCAGCAAAGGAAAGGAGATTTAGGTAAAGCAAAACTTGATGAGGCAAATAAAGTATTCGAGATATATTCGTCTGCAGTAGTTGAAATTAATGATAAGTTTAAGGCAAATTTAATAAGTAAAGAAACATATTTAGAAGTAAATCAAACTAGAATAGAGTTAGAAAGCATTTTTCAAAAAATAAAAGTTCTTTGTTTAGAAGACGTTGACACTGGATCAGGTAATTCCGAAAATACTGAAAGTTCTAGTTCAGAAGAATTAGCAAATATGGAGGATTTCAGCTTGAAGACGGCGTGTACTTTGTTACCGGTCATGACGGGAGATGAGGAGGTCACACAAAAGTTGATTGACAATATCGAACTGTATGACACAATGCTGAAAAGTACGAGTAAGAAAAATCTCATTAATTTTGTGCTTAAATCGCGATTATCAAGTAGCGCTAAATTAAGGCTACAACAGGAATATGACAGCATTGAGGCATTGTTGATTAACATGAAATCTCAATTGCTAACCCAAAAATCTGCCGCATCGTTACAAACACAATTACAAATGATGAGGCAAAATTCAAAAACGATAGATAAATTTGGGTCAGAAATTGAAAATTTATTTGTGGACCTCACTATTTCTCAGTCGAAAGGAGATACAGCAACGTACAATGTACTCCGACCAATTAACGAAAACCTTGCAATTAAACGGTTTGCAGATGGTTTACGAGATGCCAGGCTTAGCACCATTATAGCAGCCCGTAATTACAGTTCCTTGAGTGAGGCAATTCGTGCAGCAAAAGATGAGGAGTTGTCTGCTACACCATCAACATCCGGAGTTGGCTACATGCTGCAAAGAGGAGGTAGAAGCCAGAGAGGTAACGTACGCTCACATAATAACTCTAGGGTAAACACCAACGGTACATATTCTCAGCGTCATGGGCAGCAGCAACGACAAAATTTCCATGTACGATCCAATCAGTTCCAATCATCGCGTGGTCATACTACACGTGGCAGGTTCAATCGTGGTAGGCATACAGGGAACAGAGGTCGTCGATCCGGTGCATACATCCATCATATGACAAGCGAAGGTGAGTCACATAACAACGGAGATGGCACAGATAGGGTTTCTATGAATCATTTTTTTCGAGCCTAACTACATTTGTACATGTAACAGTATAAACAAAGTTTACTTTGATATTGGTGATCGACAATTAAATTGGTTGATTGACACAGGAGCGTCTCTATCAGCAATTAAATTGGAACAACTTGAGAGATGCAATATAAGGTATCAATTGGAAAACATCAACGTAAAAGGAATCGGAGGTGATGTAGTTTCAAAAGGCTTTGTTTATTTAAACTTAAACTCAAACGGACATATATTTAGGCACAAATTTTATGTATTTGATAAGTTACCATGTAAGACAGACGGAATCCTAGGCCAAGATTTTTTTAGCAATTATTGCTGTATTTTGAATTATGAAAGGAATACCTTGACTTTACGATCAGACGATGGGGAAAGTATGACTTTACAGTTTGACATGACAGACGGAAGGAAGGAAAAATATTTAGTAGTACCAGCTAGGAGCGAATCCATACATTATGTACAAACTACTAAGACACACGATTGCATCATAAACTCACAAGAGTTGTGCGACGGCGTGTTTATTGCGAATACGATATCCCGTCCCAAAAATGGTCTCATACCAATTAGATTAATGAATACAAGAGAGGTCGATGTCTCATTGAGTTATTTTGTTTTAAGTACGAGTGAGATAAGCGAATATGAGATTTGTACTTTTGATAGAACAGAAATTAATGCAGAACGAGTGAAAAGAATTTTTTCCTTGTTAGATATTTCAAAATTAACCAAAGAAGAACAGGTCTCAATAGAAAATATTTGCGCAAAATTTCCCGACATTTTTCACTTGCCCGACGACAAGTTAACTTTTACAGACCTTTTTGAGCAGTCAATACATTTAAAACCAAACAGTACTCCAGTTTACACAAAACCGTATAGATTGCCACATTACCAAAAAACTGAAATTGATAGACAAATACGCAAGATGCTCGATGATGACATAATAGAGGAGGCATGTAGTGAATGGTCGAGCCCATTGTTATTAGTACCCAAAAAAGAAGATCCAAGTGGGGAAAAGAAATGGCGAGTAGTAATAGACTACCGGAAACTTAACGACCAAATACAAGACGATAAGTTCCCACTGCCAAATATCACCGAGATCTTAGACTCTTTATCCGGTGCAGTTTATTTCACACATCTAGATTTGTCACAAGGCTATTATCAGGTATTATTACAGGAAGAAAGTCGTAAGCTTACCGCTTTCGCAACTAACTCAGGTCAGTATCAAATGAAGCGTCTACCTATGGGGTTGAAAACAAGCCCGAGCGCTTTCAGTCGTATGATGACGGTAGCTATGTCAGGTCTTACCTACGACAAATGTTTCGTTTATCTGGACGATTTAATAGTTTTTGGCCGAAATCTAAATTCTCATAATCAGAATTTACTTGATGTTTTTTCCAGGTTAAGAAAAGTAAATCTAAAGCTCAATCCATCCAAATGCGTCTTTTTGCAAAAAGAAATTCTGTATCTTGGACACTTAGTGACAGAAAAAGGAATTTTACCCGACCCAGAAAAAATTCAGGTGTTGGAAAACTATCCGCGACCAACGAGTAGTGACGAAGTAAAAAGATTTGTAGCTTTTTCAAATTATTACCGGAAGTTCATCCCAAATTTTGCTGAAATTGCAAACCCTTTGAATAATTTGAGCAGAAAAGGAGTAATTTTCGAGTGGACAAATTCATGTGAAATTGCATTTCAAAAGTTAAAATCATTTTTAACCACTCCTCCAATTCTTCAATATCCGAATTTTGACAGAAAAATGAATTTATTTTAAAAACAGACGCATCGGGATTTGCAATAGCTTCAGTTTTATGTAACAGCGACGAGCGACCCGTGGCATACGCTAGCCGTACTTTGAATAAAGCAGAGAAAAACTACCCTACTGTCGAGAAAGAACTATTAGCGATAGTATGGAGTGTTAAGTACTTTAGACCGTACCTGTACGGAAGGCACTTCAAGATACAGACTGACCATAAACCTTTAGTATATTTATTTAATATGCGGGATCCATCTAGTAGACTATTAAAATTTAGGTTGTGCTTAGAAGAATATCAGTTTACGATAGAGTACGTGAAAGGATGCAACAATGTATTAGCAGATGCATTATCACGCGTGGTTGTGACGTCAGAACAGCTGAAAGAAATGAATGAGCATGTAGTGTGTGTGACAACGAGAGCTCAAGCTAGGAGAATGCAGAAAGACACGGACTTGACAACACAAAATGACACTACTGATTCGAGGACTGATCACCCGAGAGTCGTAGATATCATTAAAAAACCAAACCATTTCATCGAGCTAACGTTGGCCACGTTAGATTCGTTAAATAAAGTTAGGAATTTTGTGACAGAAGAAAGTAAGTACTACGCGTATGTACCTAGTCAGCACACAATTATGGTAAATCCGATTTCTCAATCGCTATCTACGCGAGCCGTGCTAGTGAGAGAATTGGAAACCTTTTGTCAGAAGCTGAATATAAAAGAAATATGTTTAATTAAAACCCCAAAAAATGAAATGTTTATAAAAGAGTTAACTCAAAATATTAACAAGTCGTCCAATTGGTCCGGACCACGTATTTGTATAATAAAGGGGGTACAAAGAGTTTACGAAGATGACGACAAAAGAGTTATATTAAACGATTTCCATCTTTTGCCCACCAGTGGTCATGCGGGCATAAGAAGGATGGTCAATAATATAAAAAGATATTATTTTTGGCCAACGATTGAAAAAGATGTGCAAGATTATGTAAAAAAGTGCGAAAAGTGCCAAAAACATAAATACTCTTTACATACAAAACAGCCAATGGTAATAACAACAACGGCTAAATCGGCATTCGACAAGATATTTTTAGACATAGTAGGCCCGATAAATAAAGATCATAACAGTTATGCTTACATTCTGACGCTACAATGCGAGCTTACCAAATACGTAGAGGCATACCCACTGCACACAAAGGAGGCAGTCAGTGTGGCGCGAGCGTTCGTAGAAAACTTCATTTTAAGGTATGGTATCCCCAAAGAGATCGCCACCGACCGCGGCAGTGAATTCATCGCGTCCACAATGAAAGAGGTATATTCTTTACTACAAATATCTCACGCAACATCAGCAGCGTACCATCATGAGAGCATCGGGGCACTAGAAAATTCTCATAAAGTCATGGGTGCGTATATGCGTATGAACTGCGAAAACCAAAATGACAGTTGGAGCAGTTGGTTGCCGTATTGGTGTTTTGCCTATAACAATACCGTGCATTCCGAAACAAAATATACGCCTCACGAACTTGTATTCGGAAAGGCCTGTAACATACCAACTAATGTAGCATTAGGTAATAGTAACTATATAGAACCATTGTATAATCATGACTCATATCCTTTAGAACTTAAGTATAGGCTAAAAATAGCACAGTTAGATGCAAGGGAAAACCTTATTAAGAGTAAAATGCTAAGAAAGCAAAATTATGATAAAACAATTAAGCCAATGTATTATGTCAGAGGAGATTTAATTTTAATTCGTAACCCTACCGGAACTAAATCCGATCCTATCTACCTGGGACCATATAGGGTGTTAGAAGATATATGTCCGAATGTTAGGATATTAAAGGACGGAAAGGAAGAGATCATACATAAGAACAGGACAAAGCTGTATCATACATAGTAAATTTATTTTTATATTAACTACTGTACTTTGTAATAACAAAAAAAAAATGTTTTGTAGTAACATTTTTTTTTTTTCAATATCCGGTAAACGTGTAGTGTAAGTAAGTACTTATATGAATAGATCCTAATTTGGACAGTGCACTGCGCTCCGCTCTCGCCTAGATATATTTGTCAGTCGACATGTGATCGCTCATTAATCAATACACCTTCTATTAAGTACTAATGTCTTTGATTCCAAAGCCCCTCTATAGTAGAGACCTATAGATACCTAATAGAAAAATTTCGGAACTTAGACGAATTTCTAAACAGTTGCAGTCTTCACAACTCGATTCTTTAACATGTGTATTCCATTGATCTTTAATATAGGCTACTACACCACCACTTTTGTTGATATATTTATTGGTGCGATGTGAAGCATATCCTGCGAGCTGTGGAATTATGGAATCTTTACCTAACCAGCACGCAGTTAAAATAATAATATCGAGTTCCGTTTTAATACGCCCTAAAGTCACAACAAAACTATTAAAGTAAAAATACACTTTTATTCCCTATTTCGCCCTGTTCCAGTTTCGATTTTGCAATCAAGAGAAGCCTATGTCCTTTTATATGGCTTAGACTATCTCCACACAATATTTCATCAAAATCGGTTTAGCGGTTTAGACATGAAAGCGTAACATTAATAATTTAAGTGATTTCCCATACAAATTTTCATACAATAAAATACAATACTATTTTATTGCACACAGATAACAAACAGTACAAAAAACATTCATCGCCTATCATCCCCGTTCATCCCCTATTTCACCCCCTTTCATCCCCTATTTCACCCCCTTTCAGTCCCATTTTTGAAACGAAAGGTAGGATTTGTCTTTTATTATAATTAAGACTATCTTAATACCAAACTTCATCAAAATCCGTTTAGCGGTTTAGCAGTGAAAGCGTAACAGAAATTATTTAATTGATTTCCCATACAAACTTTCATCCCCTACTTCACCCCCTTTCAGTCTCATTTTTGAAATTTAAATTAGCCTATGTCCTTTTATATGGTTCACACTATCTATATACCAAGTTTTATCGAAATCGGTTCAGTGGTTTAGCTGTGAAAGCGTAACAGACAGACAGAGTTACTTTCGCATTTATAATATTAGTTTGGATTTCGTATACTATATTCATTTGTGTGGCCATTTGCTGTTTTTGTAGCGATATAATTTCGTAACAGCTATCTATTTTGGACTTCAATTCCACAATCGTTTCATTAAGATTTGAAATAACGTTCACTTACCTGTCCTCTGCGGCTTTTGTTCTCGGTTTTCTCGCAGTCGGTGCCATTTCAAATGGATTAAATGTTCAGAATGTCAAGGTATAAACACGAGTAAATCTAAAAGTAATTCAAAAATCTTGGTCAAAATATTAAAAATAAATAAAATAATACGGAGCAATATCTGCTTGCAGCGGTGGCGCCACAAAAACTGGACTATGGACGTGGATATCAATATTATATACAAGCTGTTACCCGCGACTTCGTCCGCGTGGATTTTATAAAAATAGAACTCGAACTTAACTGAAACATATCTTGCGGAACGCTTTTCCCTCTTGATCCCTACGTAAAAGATGCATTTGTACTTATCCAAGTTGAATATAGACGGAGAGCGCGTGGTCGTCAACCCTACCTCATCGATTACCAAGATGCGACTAATCTAGGGTGATGCACGTTAAAAAGTTATATCCGAATCAACAGGGTTGCCTGGGCGCAACCTGGCAGGTTTTGTACAGTGGGCAAAAAACTTGTCATTTTTTGGGCAAAAATTACCTCATCGAATACCAAATAGGTACATAGTACATTCGATAGTACTCATCAAGGAGTGCCTAAATCAACAGGGTTGCCTTACTCAATCCTGGCACATTCGGGAGTCGGCCTGATTTTAAGGTAGTCAAAATTGGCAAAAATTACCTCATCGATTACCAAGTAGGTACTTATTACAACTGATAGAGCTGTTCAAGAAGGGGCAAAATCAACAGGGTTGCCTCGCCAAATCCTGGCACATTCGTGAGTCGGCCTGATTTTAGGTTGACTAAAAAATACAAAACTTACTTACGATTATGAGTAATGAATTGAAACTCATACCATTTGAAGGTTCTAGACATCTTAATAATATTTGCTATAGTATGCCGACACTTAAACTCATGTTTCATATTATTATACAGGATAGAAAGTTAAGATGGGGTACACGCGGCAGCTACTATAAGCATTATAGCTACAAAAAAACTTAGTAGAGAGACTAACCCTAACTTTTAGAGATATTTTGATCTACATTCACAGATTTTGTAAAAAATGTACAGTCAACAAGAAAAATGGCAATTTTCACATATGTTTTTTTTATTCCATTTGAGCTTCTTATTGATAAAGAACATATTTTCTATGGGGTCAACCAACGTTAATGTATAAGAACTGTCAGAAAGCACAAAATTATTTTCCTATACATGTAATAGGAGAAACAGAAATTTTTATGAACCTTGAGCCTGCGATACAACCACGTTACGCAGTTCAGTCATGTCTATGTTAAACTTCTCTCGAAGTTCCGTCAACTCCACCTTCATTGCAGTCATATCTTTCAGCAAACGTGTGACGTCTACGTAGTCGAAGGTTACCGGGGGAAGTCGATTAAGATTTTTAGCTACAAAATCAGGTTGTAGACTCCGGTCAGTTTCTTTCAGCAGCTTGATCACGTCTCTAATATTCTTCTTCCTCTTATCGTCTCCTTTTCGTTGAACGTTTCTAGTTCCGTTACCAGCACACGCAGTAAATAGTACATTTTTTTCTTCTTCCATCTCCGCGTCCGAGAAGTTTGTACTACAGATTTGAACAATACTCAATTCGTCAAGAGTGTCGATTTTGTTTTGGACAAAAGTCAAAAACTCGTTAATTATTAAAGTCGCCATTACAATGTAACTTGTACCACACACTTAGATAACATTGTGTACTCCCGAGCCAGCGTTCGAGCTTGGTAATTACGCACGTATTACGCACGTCCGCACGGTAAGATCGTTCGATCCGACTGTTGTTTGGATGGATGGATGTTATGAGTGTTAGACGTATGATCAGTATTTTTGCAAGGAGTTGGAAAACCACATCAATAGAACTGACGTGTGGCTATATCATTACTTGTTTTCCCATGGAAATAAGACGTTTTCCCGAGGTAAAAAGTAGCCAATAGCACACTCGGGCTCTGTATCTATCTCCATGCAAAAAAATAGGTCACGTGTGATCAGTGTTCTGCAAGGAGTTGGAAATCCATATTAACAGAAGTGACGTATAGCTATGATAAAACGTAAACCTATTGGTATTAGATGTTTTCCCGCGGTAAAAAGTAGCTTATAGCACTTTCAAGACCTTCAACTATCACGATGCAAAAAAATTACGTCACTCCGTTGCTCCGTTTTGTCGTGAGAGAAGGACAAACAAACAAACAAATACAATACAATACAATATTTCTTTATTTAAAAAGTCCATTAAAATCTAAATACGCAGATCTGTGACTCCTGCACTAAGCTCTAGGCTTGTATCGCAGGGGCCGCATTACAAAACAAAGTTGTACAGAGGACGACGGGTGATAAATTTACAATAACAATTAATCAATTTAAGAATGAGGTTGCTAATAACAGAAATAAATGGAAATAGGACAGTGCACAAATACTACAAACAAAAAGTGTAAAATAGACTGCATGTGTTTGGCGGAGTGAGTGAGTGTGTGGGTATGTGTGTGAATGTATGAGTGTGAGAGTGAGTGTGAGTGTGAGTAAATAATATGTGAATTGACTGCAAGGTAGTGTTTTGCTCAACTTAAAATTTTAAATAGCTCTTCAGTTTGATCATAATTCAACGTCGCAAGCCAGGATTTCACTTTTAACTTAAAAGACTTAACCGTAAGCAAGCAAACTTGACAAATTTTCCGGCAAACTAAGTTATAAATGTAGCAATGTACAAAGGGTGGCAGCCTTTGGGCATGTCGGGAACGTGTACCGGGGTTGGGCCAATTGTAAATGCGGCGTTTGATGAGCTCACTATACATGCTGGAGCTTAAAGCTTGTCTATGAAATGAAGCAGCGGCTTGTAACATAAATAGGTGACGCACTCGCAATTTATCCACCTGTTTGTAAATCGCATCTGTGGAGAAGGTCCGTCTCTTACGAAGCATCACTTTGAGGACAGCCCTTTGACTCCGTTCTAAAACCAGCATATGCGAATTTGCGGCACCGCCCCATGCCAAAATGCAGTAGCGCAGCATAGATTCACATATTGCAGAATAAACTAGAAGCAAAATGTCTAAACTTGCCGAGTTACGGAGGGACTTCATAATGTATAGGCTTTTCCTGATACGACCGGCGAGGTTGACAATGTGAGCTTTATACGATAAGTTGACATCCACCGTAACTCCTAGATACTTGATACTTTCTACCTTATCAATGTGGCTACAGTTACATGATCTCGCAGCGGTGAGCGGAGTTGAAAGAGCAGGGTTATGTTTTAAGCAGGTGTGTATTATTATAGGAGAATTTGAAGAAGGGCTGGACGCTTTTGTTTGATGAAAGGAAAGATATTTTGTTTTACTTATGTTAAGAGTGAGCAGATTCTTTTGCAACCAGTGGGCCAGCCTGGCCATACCAGTTTCTGCCAAATCGAAAACCTCCTCCCAGGTAGTACCAGTAAACAAAGCCACAGTGTCATCAGCGTAACAAATGAGCTCAAGTCCAGGGACAGATTGTTCAAAAATATCGTTCATATAAATTATGAACAGGGTAGGGCCAAGTATACTCCCCTGAGGAACACCGTATACTACAGGCAACTGATCGCTGGTCCTGGATCCGACTCTAACACACTGGCGCCGACCGGTTAGGTAACTCTTGAACCATTCTAGCGCGACACCTCTGATACCAAAAAGACTTAGTTTCTTTAGTAAAATTGGGACTGAGACCGTATCAAAGGCCTTGGCTAGGTCCAGAAAGACCCCAAGGCAATGTTTCTTTTGATCCAGTGTTGAGGTAATCATTTCAGTTAAGAGAACAATTGCTTCCTCTGTGGATTTTCCTCGCCGAAAGCCAAATTGTCTGTCGGACAACAAATTAGTTTTCTCCAGAAAATTAACTAATCGTTTATTGACCAATTTTTCTAGCAATTTAGATATAATGCTCAGCAGAGATATTGGTCTGTAATTGCTTGGGATTTTCTTGTCACCAGCCTTATAAATCGGTGTTATGAGACCGAGCTTCCACGAGTCCGGAAACACTCCAGTCTCAAGACTGAGATTGTAAATATGAACGAGGGCAGGCAAAATTAAGTGCGCTACTTTTTTGATAAGAGTAGAAGTGTATGCGTCTGCACCTGGAGCACTATCATTTTTTAGACCCATTATTAAGCTGTGAACTTCGGCTTCGTCAGTAGGATATAAAAACAGTGAGTTAGGCGTAGAGTTATTAATTTTGTAGTTCGCGGCCAGAAAGGAATCGGTTGTATTAAGAGCTGCTAAAGTCTCGTCAGCAAGTGTTTTCCCGATATTAGAAAAGAACTTATTGCAGTCGTTAAGAGAATTAGCCTCATTTGCATGAAGTTCAACAAGTCCATTAGCATCGCTACGGACTCGAGTAAGGTGACAGATGTCTTTTATTGAAGTCCAAAGTTTTTTAGGGTTCCGTATATTATCACAAAGTTGCCGCCTATCATAATCCTCTTTTAACCTGGAAAGCAACTCGTTTAGAAAATTTCGATACCGCTTATATGTTTTTTGATAAATTTCGTTATTGGGATGTTTTCGTGCTTGTAGATGTAAATCATCGCGATTTTTCTGACATCGCAGCAGACCTGGTGTGACCCAAGGCTTTAGCGTGAACTTGGAACGACTGATTTTAACTGTTCTGGAGTTTTTGCGGATAGCAGATTGCAAAATGGTGTTGAGTTCAAAAACGCAAATATTGACGTCATTACACGATAGAATGCTTGAGAAATCAACCATACTCAAGTCAGAAACGACAGCTTCATAGTCTATTTTTTGCTTTGTACGACTTGGTCTTGCGGGGGGACTCTTTTCAAAATCGCAGCCTAGGATACATATATTGTGATCAGCTATATCAGAGTGACAAGACAGTCCTACGGCAGAAATTGAAGCAATTTTAATAAAAATGTGGTCTAAACAGGCATCGTTTCTCGTCGGTTTCGTTATTGCAGGCAAAAGTTGATGTTCAGTTAATAGACAAAGATAATCATGACAACTGTTGTCTAAGGAGTCTTTAAGCAAGTCAAGATTTATGTCACCTGCAAGGATAATGCATCGAGTGGATTTGACATTTTCAAGTATGTCATTTAGGGAAAAGATAAACCTGTCCGGATTGGTAAAAGAGGGTGACCTATAGATACCTAATAGAAAAATTTCGGAACTTAGACGAATTTCTAAACAGTTGCAGTCTTCACAACTCGATTCTTTAACATGTGTATTCCATTGATCTTTAATATAGGCTACTACACCACCACTTTTGTTGATATATTTATTGGTGCGATGTGAAGCATATCCTGCGAGCTGTGGAATTATGGAATCTTTACCTAACCAGCACGCAGTTAAAATAATAATATCGAGTTCCGTTTTAATACGCCCTAAAGTCACAACAAAACTATTAAAGTAAAAATACACTTTTATTCCCTATTTCGCCCTGTTCCAGTTTCGATTTTGCAATCAAGAGAAGCCTATGTCCTTTTATATGGCTTAGACTATCTCCACACAATATTTCATCAAAATCGGTTTAGCGGTTTAGACATGAAAGCGTAACATTAATAATTTAAGTGATTTCCCATACAAATTTTCATACAATAAAATACAATACTATTTTATTGCACACAGATAACAAACAGTACAAAAAACATTCATCGCCTATCATCCCCGTTCATCCCCTATTTCATCCCCTTTCATCCCCTATTTCACCCCCTTTCAGTCCCATTTTTGAAACGAAAGGTAGGATTTGTCTTTTATTATAATTAAGACTATCTTAATACCAAACTTCATCAAAATCCGTTTAGCGGTTTAGCAGTGAAAGCGTAACAGAAATTATTTAATTGATTTCCCATACAAACTTTCATCCCCTACTTCACCCCCTTTCAGTCTCATTTTTGAAATTTAAATTAGCCTATGTCCTTTTATATGGTTCACACTATCTATATACCAAGTTTTATCGAAATCGGTTCAGTGGTTTAGCTGTGAAAGCGTAACAGACAGACAGAGTTACTTTCGCATTTATAATATTAGTTTGGATTTCGTATACTATATTCATTTGTGTGGCCATTTGCTGTTTTTGTAGCGATATAATTTCGTAACAGCTATCTATTTTGGACTTCAATTCCACAATCGTTTCATTAAGATTTGAAATAACGTTCACTTACCTGTCCTCTGCGGCTTTTGTTCTCGGTTTTCTCGCAGTCGGTGCCATTTCAAATGGATTAAATGTTCAGAATGTCAAGGTATAAACACGAGTAAATCTAAAAGTAATTCAAAAATCTTGGTCAAAATATTAAAAATAAATAAAATAATACGGAGCAATATCTGCTTGCAGCGGTGGCGCCACAAAAACTGGACTATGGACGTGGATATCAATATTATATACAAGCTGTTACCCGCGACTTCGTCCGCGTGGATTTTATAAAAATAGAACTCGAACTTAACTGAAACATATCTTGCGGAACGCTTTTCCCTCTTGATCCCTACGTAAAAGATGCATTTGTACTTATCCAAGTTGAATATAGACGGAGAGCGCGTGGTCGTCAACCCTACCTCATCGATTACCAAGATGCGACTAATCTAGGGTGATGCACGTTAAAAAGTTATATCCGAATCAACAGGGTTGCCTGGGCGCAACCTGGCAGGTTTTGTACAGTGGGCAAAAAACTTGTCATTTTTTGGGCAAAAATTACCTCATCGAATACCAAATAGGTACATAGTACATTCGATAGTACTCATCAAGGAGTGCCTAAATCAACAGGGTTGCCTTACTCAATCCTGGCACATTCGGGAGTCGGCCTGATTTTAAGGTAGTCAAAATTGGCAAAAATTACCTCATCGATTACCAAGTAGGTACTTATTACAACTGATAGAGCTGTTCAAGAAGGGGCAAAATCAACAGGGTTGCCTCGCCAAATCCTGGCACATTCGTGAGTCGGCCTGATTTTAGGTTGACTAAAAAATACAAAACTTACTTACGATTATGAGTAATGAATTGAAACTCATACCATTTGAAGGTTCTAGACATCTTAATAATATTTGCTATAGTATGCCGACACTTAAACTCATGTTTCATATTATTATACAGGATAGAAAGTTAAGATGGGGTACACGCGGCAGCTACTATAAGCATTATAGCTACAAAAAAACTTAGAAGAGAGACTAACCCTAACTTTTAGAGATATTTTGATCTACATTCACAGATTTTGTAAAAAATGTACAGTCAACAAGAAAAATGGCAATTTTCACATATGTTTTTTTTATTCCATTTGAGCTTCTTATTGATAAAGAACATATTTTCTATGGGGTCAACCAACGTTAATGTATAAGAACTGTCAGAAAGCACAAAATTATTTTCCTATACATGTAATAGGAGAAACAGAAATTTTTATGAACCTTGAGCCTGCGATACAACCACGTTACGCAGTTCAGTCATGTCTATGTTAAACTTCTCTCGAAGTTCCGTCAACTCCACCTTCATTGCAGTCATATCTTTCAGCAAACGTGTGACGTCTACGTAGTCGAAGGTTACCGGGGGAAGTCGATTAAGATTTTTAGCTACAAAATCAGGTTGTAGACTCCGGTCAGTTTCTTTCAGCAGCTTGATCACGTCTCTAATATTCTTCTTCCTCTTATCGTCTCCTTTTCGTTGAACGTTTCTAGTTCCGTTACCAGCACACGCAGTAAATAGTACATTTTTTTCTTCTTCCATCTCCGCGTCCGAGAAGTTTGTACTACAGATTTGAACAATACTCAATTCGTCAAGAGTGTCGATTTTGTTTTGGACAAAAGTCAAAAACTCGTTAATTATTAAAGTCGCCATTACAATGTAACTTGTACCACACACTTAGATAACATTGTGTACTCCCGAGCCAGCGTTCGAGCTTGGTAATTACGCACGTATTACGCACGTCCGCACGGTAAGATCGTTCGATCCGACTGTTGTTTGGATGGATGGATGTTATGAGTGTTAGACGTATGATCAGTATTTGTGCAAGGAGTTGGAAAACCACATCAATAGAACTGACGTGTGGCTATATCATTACTTGTTTTCCCATGGAAATAAGACGTTTTCCCGAGGTAAAAAGTAGCCAATAGCACACTCGGGCTCTGTATCTATCTCCATGCAAAAAAATAGGTCACGTGTGATCAGTGTTCTGCAAGGAGTTGGAAATCCATATTAACAGAAGTGACGTATAGCTATGATAAAACGTAAACCTATTGGTATTAGATGTTTTCCCGCGGTAAAAAGTAGCTTATAGCACTTTCAAGACCTTCAACTATCACGATGCAAAAAAATTACGTCACTCCGTTGCTCCGTTTTGTCGTGAGAGAAGGACAAACAAACAAACAAATACAATACAATACAATACAATACAATACAATATTTCTTTATTTAAAAAGTCCATTAAAATCTAAATACGCAGATCTGTGACTCCTGCACTAAGCTCTAGGCTTGTATCGCAGGGGCCGCATTACAAAACAAAGTTGTACAGAGGACGACGGGTGATAAATTTACAATAACAATTAATCAATTTAAGAATGAGGTTGCTAATAACAGAAATAAATGGAAATAGGACAGTGCACAAATACTACAAACAAAAAGTGTAAAATAGACTGCATGTGTTTGGCGGAGTGAGTGAGTGTGTGGGTATGTGTGTGAATGTATGAGTGTGAGAGTGAGTGTGAGTGTGAGTAAATAATATGTGAATTGACTGCAAGGTAGTGTTTTGCTCAACTTAAAATTTTAAATAGCTCTTCAGTTTGATCATAATTCAACGTCGCAAGCCAGGATTTCACTTTTAACTTAAAAGACTTAACCGTAAGCAAGCAAACTTGACAAATTTTCCGGCAAACTAAGTTATAAATGTAGCAATGTACAAAGGGTGGCAGCCTTTGGGCATGTCGGGAACGTGTACCGGGGTTGGGCCAATTGTAAATGCGGCGTTTGATGAGCTCACTATACATGCTGGAGCTTAAAGCTTGTCTATGAAATGAAGCAGCGGCTTGTAACATAAATAGGTGACGCACTCGCAATTTATCCACCTGTTTGTAAATCGCATCTGTGGAGAAGGTCCGTCTCTTACGAAGCATCACTTTGAGGACAGCCCTTTGACTCCGTTCTAAAACCAGCATATGCGAATTTGCGGCACCGCCCCATGCCAAAATGCAGTAGCGCAGCATAGATTCACATATTGCAGAATAAACTAGAAGCAAAATGTCTAAACTTGCCGAGTTACGGAGGGACTTCATAATGTATAGGCTTTTCCTGATACGACCGGCGAGGTTGACAATGTGAGCTTTATACGATAAGTTGACATCCACCGTAACTCCTAGATACTTGATACTTTCTACCTTATCAATGTGGCTACAGTTACATGATCTCGCAGCGGTGAGCGGAGTTGAAAGAGCAGGGTTATGTTTTAAGCAGGTGTGTATTATTATAGGAGAATTTGAGGAAGGGCTGGACGCTTTTGTTTGATGAAAGGAAAGATATTTTGTTTTACTTATGTTAAGAGTGAGCAGATTCTTTTGCAACCAGTGGGCCAGCCTGGCCATACCAGTTTCTGCCAAATCGAAAACCTCCTCCCAGGTAGTACCAGTAAACAAAGCCACAGTGTCATCAGCGTAACAAATGAGCTCGAGTCCAGGGACAGATTGTTCAAAAATATCGTTCATATAAATTATGAACAGGGTAGGGCCAAGTATACTCCCCTGAGGAACACCGTATACTACAGGCAACTGATCGCTGGTCCTGGATCCGACTCTAACACACTGGCGCCGACCGGTTAGGTAACTCTTGAACCATTCTAGCGCGACACCTCTGATACCAAAAAGACTTAGTTTCTTTAGTAAAATTGGGACTGAGACCGTATCAAAGGCCTTGGCTAGGTCCAGAAAGACCCCAAGGCAATGTTTCTTTTGATCCAGTGTTGAGGTAATCATTTCAGTTAAGAGAACAATTGCTTCCTCTGTGGATTTTCCTCGCCGAAAGCCAAATTGTCTGTCGGACAACAAATTAGTTTTCTCCAGAAAATTAACTAATCGTTTATTGACCAATTTTTCTAGCAATTTAGATATAATGCTCAGCAGAGATATTGGTCTGTAATTGCTTGGGATTTTCTTGTCACCAGCCTTATAAATCGGTGTTATGAGACCGAGCTTCCACGAGTCCGGAAACACTCCAGTCTCAAGACTGAGATTGTAAATATGAACGAGGGCAGGCAAAATTAAGTGCGCTACTTTTTTGATAAGAGTAGAAGTGTATGCGTCTGCACCTGGAGCACTATCATTTTTTAGACCCATTATTAAGCTGTGAACTTCGGCTTCGTCAGTAGGATATAAAAACAGTGAGTTGGGCGTAGAGTTATTAATTTTGTAGTTCGCGGCCAGAAAGGAATCGGTTGTATTAAGAGCTGCTAAAGTCTCGTCAGCAAGTGTTTTCCCGATATTAGAAAAGAACTTATTGCAGTCGTTAAGAGAATTAGCCTCATTTGCATGAAGTTCAACAAGTCCATTAGCATCGCTACGGACTCGAGTAAGGTGACAGATGTCTTTTATTGAAGTCCAAAGTTTTTTAGGGTTCCGTATATTATCACAAAGTTGCCGCCTATCATAATCCTCTTTTAACCTGGAAAGCAACTCGTTTAGAAAATTTCGATACCGCTTATATGTTTTTTGATAAATTTCGTTATTGGGATGTTTTCGTGCTTGTAGATGTAAATCATCGCGATTTTTCTGACATCGCAGCAGACCTGGTGTGACCCAAGGCTTTAGCGTGAACTTGGAACGACTGATTTTAACTGTTCTGGAGTTTTTGCGGATAGCAGATTGCAAAATGGTGTTGAGTTCAAAAACGCAAATATTGACGTCATTACACGATAGAATGCTTGAGAAATCAACCATACTCAAGTCAGAAACGACAGCTTCATAGTCTATTTTTTGCTTTGTACGACTTGGTCTTGCGGGGGGACTCTTTTCAAAATCGCAGCCTAGGATACATATATTGTGATCAGCTATATCAGAGTGACAAGACAGTCCTACGGCAGAAATTGAAGCAATTTTAATAAAAATGTGGTCTAAACAGGCATCGTTTCTCGTCGGTTTCGTTATTGCAGGCAAAAGTTGATGTTCAGTTAATAGACAAAGATAATCATGACAACTGTTGTCTAAGGAGTCTTTAAGCAAGTCAAGATTTATGTCACCTGCAAGGATAATGCATCGAGTGGATTTGACATTTTCAAGTATGTCATTTAGGGAAAAGATAAACCTGTCCGGATTGGTAAAAGAGGGTGACCTATAGATACCTAATAGAAAAATTTCGGAACTTAGACGAATTTCTAAACAGTTGCAGTCTTCACAACTCGATTCTTTAACATGTGTATTCCATTGATCTTTAATATAGGCTACTACACCACCACTTTTGTTGATATATTTATTGGTGCGATGTGAAGCATATCCTGCGAGCTGTGGAATTATGGAATCTTTACCTAACCAGCACGCAGTTAAAATAATAATATCGAGTTCCGTTTTAATACGCCCTAAAGTCACAACAAAACTATTAAAGTAAAAATACACTTTTATTCCCTATTTCGCCCTGTTCCAGTTTCGATTTTGCAATCAAGAGAAGCCTATGTCCTTTTATATGGCTTAGACTATCTCCACACAATATTTCATCAAAATCGGTTTAGCGGTTTAGACATGAAAGCGTAACATTAATAATTTAAGTGATTTCCCATACAAATTTTCATACAATAAAATACAATACTATTTTATTGCACACAGATAACAAACAGTACAAAAAACATTCATCGCCTATCATCCCCGTTCATCCCCTATTTCACCCCCTTTCATCCCCTATTTCACCCCCTTTCAGTCCCATTTTTGAAACGAAAGGTAGGATTTGTCTTTTATTATAATTAAGACTATCTTAATACCAAACTTCATCAAAATCCGTTTAGCGGTTTAGCAGTGAAAGCGTAACAGAAATTATTTAATTGATTTCCCATACAAACTTTCATCCCCTACTTCACCCCCTTTCAGTCTCATTTTTGAAATTTAAATTAGCCTATGTCCTTTTATATGGTTCACACTATCTATATACCAAGTTTTATCGAAATCGGTTCAGTGGTTTAGCTGTGAAAGCGTAACAGACAGACAGAGTTACTTTCGCATTTATAATATTAGTTTGGATTTCGTATACTATATTCATTTGTGTGGCCATTTGCTGTTTTTGTAGCGATATAATTTCGTAACAGCTATCTATTTTGGACTTCAATTCCACAATCGTTTCATTAAGATTTGAAATAACGTTCACTTACCTGTCCTCTGCGGCTTTTGTTCTCGGTTTTCTCGCAGTCGGTGCCATTTCAAATGGATTAAATGTTCAGAATGTCAAGGTATAAACACGAGTAAATCTAAAAGTAATTCAAAAATCTTGGTCAAAATATTAAAAATAAATAAAATAATACGGAGCAATATCTGCTTGCAGCGGTGGCGCCACAAAAACTGGACTATGGACGTGGATATCAATATTATATACAAGCTGTTACCCGCGACTTCGTCCGCGTGGATTTTATAAAAATAGAACTCGAACTTAACTGAAACATATCTTGCGGAACGCTTTTCCCTCTTGATCCCTACGTAAAAGATGCATTTGTACTTATCCAAGTTGAATATAGACGGAGAGCGCGTGGTCGTCAACCCTACCTCATCGATTACCAAGATGCGACTAATCTAGGGTGATGCACGTTAAAAAGTTATATCCGAATCAACAGGGTTGCCTGGGCGCAACCTGGCAGGTTTTGTACAGTGGGCAAAAAACTTGTCATTTTTTGGGCAGAAATTACCTCATCGAATACCAAATAGGTACATAGTACATTCGATAGTACTCATCAAGGAGTGCCTAAATCAACAGGGTTGCCTTACTCAATCCTGGCACATTCGGGAGTCGGCCTGATTTTAAGGTAGTCAAAATTGGCAAAAATTACCTCATCGATTACCAAGTAGGTACTTATTACAACTGATAGAGCTCTTCAAGAAGGGGCAAAATCAACAGGGTTGCCTCGCCAAATCCTGGCACATTCGTGAGTCGGCCTGATTTTAGGTTGACTAAAAAATACAAAACTTACTTACGATTATGAGTAATGAATTGAAACTCATACCATTTGAAGGTTCTAGACATCTTAATAATATTTGCTATAGTATGCCGACACTTAAACTCATGTTTCATATTATTATACAGGATAGAAAGTTAAGATGGGGTACACGCGGCAGCTACTATAAGCATTATAGCTACAAAAAAACTTAGTAGAGAGACTAACCCTAACTTTTAGAGATATTTTGATCTACATTCACAGATTTTGTAAAAAATGTACAGTCAACAAGAAAAATGGCAATTTTCACATATGTTTTTTTTATTCCATTTGAGCTTCTTATTGATAAAGAACATATTTTCTATGGGGTCAACCAACGTTAATGTATAAGAACTGTCAGAAAGCACAAAATTATTTTCCTATACATGTAATAGGAGAAACAGAAATTTTTATGAACCTTTTTTACGAAGCATTCTATCCTCTTGTTACTAAGAAACAAAAGTCTAAAGGTCCACCAGGGTAAAGGTATTAGAACTCTTAGAATCCTATATATCCTAAATCCTAATCCAGAACTCTCAGTATTCTACTGACTTTTAGGGCCATTAGCAATTGCATGTGATGTGTGTGTGTATATAGTGTAGGATGTGTGTGTATGTGTATGTTGATGTAGTGTGGAAGTGGCAATATCTACACGGTTCCCTCATCAAATCTTGGCACTTTCGGCCTGATTTTAATTTATTACTTACTGAATGACCGATATATCGACGCACAGCCCAAACCGCTGGACCTAGAGACTTGAAATTTTGCACATAGATACCTTATACTGTGTAAGCAACAAGGTTGCGTCCCCCAATCCCGGCACATTAAGGTCAAGCATGGTCAAGGTATAAGAACTCTCGGAAAACATAATATAAAATTTCTACTGGCTTTTAGGGCAATTTGCGTTTTCTTAGTGGGAAAAAACTTCTCTATAAAAACCACCTTATCTATTATCAAATAGGTACATAGTTTATTCGATAGTGCTTTTTAGAAGTGGCAAAATCAACTGGGTTGCCATAGTGGGATTGCGCCGTAAAAACTCACGGCGTGCACCGTGGAAATCTAGGGCATGGCACCGTGCCGTACTCTGGTGCGGTGCCGTGCCGTGGAAATAGCAGAGTGACCAGACATAAGCTGGTTTCTGCTATTTTAGCAGGATTCGGTCTCTGATTATTTTGAAGATTTACGTATAAAAATGACTGAATGTAAGAATACAATGAATTGCAAATGCAAGTTTTCAATATCATAAAGATTTTAAATTTAACTGAAATAATTTCAAATTTTAATTGAATCGGAATCTAATGGAAATGAAATGGCAATTGGATTGGTATTGAATTGGAATAGGATATGTTATCGCCATCTATAATTTTTTTTGTTTACTATTTTAATACCTATATAGGCGAATATTACATCCCTCTCTTTCCTTCCTACCCATCCCTTAAGCACGCACGCATTCGCCGTCTTAATCA
The DNA here is from genome assembly GCA_947532105.1 of Athrips mouffetella. Taxonomy (NCBI): domain Eukaryota; kingdom Metazoa; phylum Arthropoda; class Insecta; order Lepidoptera; family Gelechiidae; genus Athrips; species Athrips mouffetella. Next base: position 89,370 of record CANNWQ010000005.1, on the reverse strand, counting down.
GAAGAAGATGCATCGGTGACACGCAATTAAAATGGATGGTTTTGGTCAAGTCACACCAGTCTACTACAATTCGGCTCACGGGCAAGGCTGTGCTTCTCGTGGAACCCAAAATACCACGAGGTTCTAAATTTGTGAACTTTAAACAGTTTTTATTGGTGTTTTATATTAATCAAAGACAGAAAAGTGATCGCCGGTACCGGTAAAAACTATCTGGACGTTCTTACCGTATCTGAATGACCAGGAGTTAGTCCAAGAAAGAAGATTCCGGAAGCTGCTTGATTATTCTGCAGAAGAAAGGATCCAGTCATCCAGATATAGCCAGGTACGCGTGCATTCCTCTACTTTCCCGCTTCCTTAAATTTCTCCATTGTTCGAACCGCACCTTTTACTTTTCCATACAGTCCACTTTTTTATACCTATTCCAAAAAAAACCCATAATCTGTAATCACAAATCTATGCGCCTGCTCGGTTAATTTATTTTCGCAAATTCGCTAACAGGATATAATCTAATTGCAATTGAAGTAGATTTTTTTTTTTCTTTTATTAAATAAATCATTTCCATCGACATGGAGGTCGAGCCTTTTTGTAGGTTGAGTTTTATTTTAAAGTTTTGTGCATAATGGTACTGTGGTTTTCTTTCTTCTACTATCTACTTCTTATTAAATTTTCTAGGTTTACGGGTTGTTACTTCCAATGGATACAATACATTAGTTAAGTTTCAAGACTATGATCATTTTAGTCCTTACACTTAATAATATGTTTGTATACAATCTATATGTTTTTTATATATAATTTTTCAAGGCTTTACTTTTCTTTTGTACCTTTGTATGTGCTTGCTTTTTTCTACCTGCTATTTCTTATTACTACACATTTTTAAGTTACTTGTATATACTTCACTATATACATTTTACATACATTTCTTACTTTGTTTTATTCTTACGTCCGGCGTCCTCGGCGACCCGGACACAAAAGTCGATAAAATCTTTTCTTGCATTATTGTTCTCAAGCCAATTGTTTAGTAAATTAGACTTCATGTCTTCATGAATTTAGTTTCAAAATATGTAATTTCTTGATAGTACAATAAATTAAAAAAAAAAAAACCATGCTTGATTTCAAGTTCTGCCCTCAGTTTGGTATACTTTGGGCAGTTCATGATCAAATGTATTATACTTTCTTCCGTGTCCGGTCCGCAGATACAGGCCGGGTTAGTTTTGCATTTGAACCTGCACAGATATGAGGAAAAACCACCGTGACCTGTCAGAACTTGTACTACAATTGGTTTTAAGTTAATTTTTTTCAAAATATTGTTTGCAACAGATACATTTGGTAAGAACATTTTTGTGGTTTCTCCGGTGCTGCCGTTTGTATATCGCGTTTGCCATTCTTCTATGGATTCTAGTCTAATGATTCTTTTCGCATATGAGACTGAGAAGCTTTGATAGTCAGCAGCAGTTTTTTTATTTAGGGCCGCTTCTTTGGCTAGCTGGTCTGCCCTTTCATTGCCTGGTATACCAACATGTGCTTTAACCCAACAGAGAGTCACAGTTCTCCCGTTTTTATGTATCTGCCTCATTATTGTTTTAATTTCGCTAGACAAGGGATGACTTTCAGAATAGCCGCTAATAAGATCCAGTGCAGATTGCGAGTCACTTAATATTGCTACATTACTGTCTTTACTTTTTTCCGCAACCTGCACTGCCTTCCTGATCGCGAGAAGTTCCGCCTGGAAAACTGTGCAATATGCCTCCAATTTCATTTTTACTCCCTTTTCTTCTACACCATTTCTCCAGCATGATACGGCGGCCCCTACCTTCCCTTGTATTTTGCTTCCAGATGTATAGATGTATAGTGATTCCGTTCTTGTCATCAGTTCTTCCGCTTCATTTATAAATTCGTATTCTATCTTTAATATCTCTGAAGGATGTACATTTTCCAGGACGCTCACTCTTCTATCGATCGTTCTATCATCTGGGAGCCCTGATATTGTTTCACCACATTTGGCTCTAAAGAGATGAGCGTTTTCCGGATTCTGATATCTAATGGTAGGAATCCAGAAATCAACAAGACTGCGTTTAGTGAAACTGTTCGGTAAGCACGACAGATTTTCTGGGCAAAACCTCTTTGGATTGTGTTCAGTTGCTTTTGTATACTGATTTTCGCTGTTGCTGAAGCCCATGCACTTGACGCATAGAACATGATTGGCTCTATGACTGCCACGTATATGGTCCTGATGACCACACTGATGATGATGATACATATTTGCGACTTTTAGTAGAATTACATTAGATTGGAATGAAAATGGAAATGATTAGAAATTAAGTGGAACTCAATTCTACCTAAACTGAAATTAAGAGCCATTGGAATTAAAATGGAACAAAGTTGAAACTAAATCATAACTGAATAAAAATTCTATTGGAATTGAATTATTTTAAATTAAAATTTGAATAATGGAAACTGATGATCCTAGTCAATTAGCTCTTAAAGGAAAATTATAGGTCTCGAGGAGATCTTCATTTCGGTTAATATCAGTCAAACTTAAAACCGATATATCTGTAACTACTATCCCTACACTATTCATATATTCGCACAAATGATAGATCTCGTCAACATCTATATTTTAGTGGTCAACTGTCAAACTTAAAACCGCTACAACTCTGAAACCACTAATCCTAGACTACTCATATGTAAGGACAAATGATAGATCGCGTCAAGACCTTTATTTCGTTTAACAGCAGTCAAACTTAAAAGTTAAAATAGCTGTAACTTAGAAACTACTGCCCTCAGACTACTCTCATACAGGGACAAATGAAAGATCTTGTCGAGATCTTTATTTCGTTTAAGTAGTTAATAGAATCAGGCGTTACCTTGCGGAAGTCCATCTCAAAGAAATGAAACAAATATATAGCCACCTTCCGCAACAATGATGGATGCTATGTACTCACTGTGCACCGCCCGCCCGCCCGCAAATAAATGCGCAGGCAACTGCAACACAGCAACCACCCAAAAACACTCTACACGTGTTTCGCCTCTACACGAGGCATCCTCAGGAGATGTTAGACCGACCAGTGCCAAACACCGAGTGCCCTGGCACTGGAGTGCACTGGTCGGTCTAACATCTCCTGAGGATGCCTCGTGTAGAGGCGAAACACGTGTAGAGTGTTTTTGGGTGGTTGCTGTGTTGCAGTTGCCTGCGCATGCGCATTTATTTGCGGGCGGGCGGGCGGTGCACAGTGAGTACATAGCATCCATCATTGTTGCGGAAGGTGGTTATATATTTGTTTCATTTCTTTTTATTTCGTTTGACAGCTGACAAATCTAAAACCACAATAACTCAAAAACTACTAACCCTGGACAACTCGTATGTTCAGACAAATGATATATCTCGTCGAGCTCTTTATTTCGGTTGACAGCTGTCACACAAAATCGCTATTACTTGGTAACTACTGACCCTAGACTACACGTATATTCAGACAAATAATAAATCTCGTCGAGTTCTATATTTCGGTTGACAGCTGTCAAACTCAAAGTCGCTATAACTTGGTTACTACTGACCCTAGACTACTCGTTTGTTTGGAATAATGCTAGATCTCGTTGAGATCGCCATATATCGTAAATTAGCGATGAAAGACTAGCTTTGTTTGGGGAAAAAAATATTTCTTTGACTAGGATTACACTTCAAGTGAAATAAAGTCTCATATCTCGTAAACTCATGATATGAAAATACTTAATGTCGGAAAAATATTAATTTGACACTTGCAGTGTAGATCTCTTTGAGACATATATTTTTTCCTCAAACAGTGCTAGTCTAATATAGCTAGTTTATGAGATATGGCCGTTTTTAATTTGAAAGCTGTAAACTGAATTTAAGATCTCAACGAGATCTATCATTTGTGCGAACATACTAGTAGTCTAGGGTTAGTAGTTTCCAAGTAAAAGGTATTTAAAGTTTAACGGCTATCAAACGAAATAAAGATCTTGACGATGTCTATCATTTGTCCAAACATACAAGTAATCCATTGTCAGTAGTTTCTGAGTTACAGCGATTTTGAATTTGACAGCTGTTAAACAAAATAAAGATTTCGACGAGACCTCTCATTTGTCCTAACATACGAGTAGTCTAGGAACAGTAGTTTCAGAGTTATATAGGGGTCTGATCCAAATGGCAGACATTGCATCGGCCGACAGATAGACAGCTAAGACCCTATAAGTGTTCATTTTTTCAATCTTCTTCTTCTTCTACTGCCTAGCGTTATCCCAGCCTATTGCTAGGGTCCGCTTTCCGGCTTAATTTCTCCACTTTGCCCGGTCTTTGGCATCCTCTGTGGTGAGGTTGGTCTCCTTCATGTCAGCCTTCACGACGTCCAGCCAGCGTTTCATAGGCCTGCCGCGTTTTCTTGGACCTTGTACAGAAAGTGCAAGGCACCTGTTCCCGACATAGTCTGTCGCCCTGTGGCCCATCGAAGGCGGAAATCTGAGCTAATAGCAGCTTCGCGGAATTCATCGCTTTTGGGTCCATTCAGCAACCACCATTTGGTTTTCGGTCTGCGTCATTCGGGCATCTTCTTTTTTGGTACTACCAAAATATCCATGACAAGTAAGCGGTGTTATGCTGAGAGACTTTCTCCGGGAAAGATCTTATAGTTAGTTATTTTCCAATTTGGCTTCTCCTTATGAGTAAGTAATGTTTTTTCTCATATCGATCTATTTTCTAGTAAACCACACGAATTTAAAAGGTTGTTAATTGAACTTTTAAAAAGTAAAATTTCTTAAGTCTTAGGTGTGGTTGTAGATTTATTCACACATAATATAATACTGTATAGTTAACTATTCGTCCGATTATTGTTTTTCTACTTAGATCTTTTGTGGACACTCCAGGTCCGTGAGTTATACAGGTTTAGAATATAAGTACTTTACTTAAGACCGTCTGTTGTCATAATAAAATATAAAAAAAGTAGTCTATTTAAGTGGAGTGTGAGCCTCTTTTGTACGTTATGAGATATTCAGGTTTCTTCTGGAAAAACGTATTCATGACAGCTAGATTTGATAGGAGGCAGGTGCTGAGAATTGAATCCCCCTCTGCATTCACACTACCATAACCAAAGCAACCGTTTACTTGTTTGAAATCCTGTGCCTTTGATCCTACATGGCCGTTCAGGTCACCTCCAACTACTACATTCTCGGAATTTGGGATGCGGTGAAGAACGTCCTCTAGTTCGTTCCAAAAGGCTTCCTTTTCTGATACTGGGCAGCCGACTTGGGGGGTCTAAGCACTAATAAGATGGGTAATGGCGACTTCAATTAGTAGCTTCACCCGAAGAAGTCGGTCGCTCAGCCTGTCGACTTCTAGAAGACCCTTCTGGAAATCTTCGGAGAGCACCACCGCGACGCCGTTTCTTCCTGTGGGAGAGCTGAATAAGAAGATCAAATGGAATGGAAAAAAATATATGTGAAAACTGCCATTTTTCTTGTTGACTGTACATTTTTTACAAAATCTGTGAATGTAGGTCAAAATATCTCTAAAAGTTAGGGTTAGTCTCTCTACTAAGTTTTTTTGTAGCTATAATGCTTATAGTAGCTGCCGTGTGTACCCCATCTTAACTTTCTATCCTGTATAATAATATGAAACATGAGTTTAAGTGTCAGCATACTATAGCAAATATTATTAAGATGTCTAGAACCTTCAAATGGTATGAGTTTCAATTCATTACTCATAATCGTAAGTAAGTTTTGTATGTTTTTGTCAACCTAAAATCAGGCCGACTCACGAATGTGCCAGGATTTGGCGAGGCAACCCTGTTGATTTTGCCCCTTCTTGAAGAGCTCTATCAGTTGTAATAAGTACCTACTTGGTAATCGATGAGGTAATTTTTGCCATTTTTGACCACCTTAAAATCAGGCCGACTCCCGAATGTGCCAGGATTGAGTGAGGCAACCCTGTTGATTTAGGCACTCCTTGATGAGTACTATCGAATGTACTATGTACCTATTTGGTATTCGATGAGGTAATTTTTGCCCAAAAAATGACAAGTTTTTTGCCCACTGTACAAAACCTGCCAGGTTGCGCCCAGGCAACCCTGTTGATTCGGATATAACTTTTTAACGTGCATCACCCTAGATTAGTCGCATCTTGGTAATCGATGAGGTAGGGTTGACGACCACGCGCTCTCCGTCTTATACTATCTTACTACAAATTTAATTATCTTTTGGTTTTGTTCAACTGGTGGGTAGTGCGGAATTTTCATTTTCAATCGTTACAGAGGAACTTAAAAAAGAAGGCAATAAAGGGAGTGAATGGGTAGCGAGGAGGTATTCACAAAAGTCAAAAAAGTCCCTATTCCTCCCTATCTATCCTTTTGACTGACAGCAGCAACCAAATGAACAACTCTGAATGTTATAATATAGGAAAGCCTTTGCTCAGCAGTGGGATAATGCAACAGACAACCGGTCACCGATACCAACAAAATGTATACAGCTCTATAGAGAGTTACTCGCCTGGTGTCCGTTTGGCGGCGCGACCAGCTCGGACTCTAGTGTCTGTATGGTGTCTAGTTTGGTAGCTTACGGACACCACGGTAGCGCGACTGGTTGCACCACCGTGGTGTCCGGTAAGCTACCAAACAAGACACCCCATACAGACACCCCTGCGGCCACAGTCCGAGCTGGTCGCGCCGCCAAATTGGTTGTGCAACCAAACGGACACCAGGTGAGTAACTCTCTGTAGAGCTGAATACATTTTGTTGGTAGCGGCGACTGGTTGCGCCGCCATGGTGTCCCAGTGAAACATAGCCTATAAAGGCTACATAAAAAAAACTGAGAATCCATACAATTTGCTATATTGCTATATACATAACTAGCTGTGCCCGCGGCTTCGCCCGCGTGATATTCAGACAATGTGCAGTCTCTCCCTCTCCCTCTCCCCCTCCCTCTTCCCATCTCCCTCCCTCACCCACTCCCTCTCTCTCTACCTCCATCCCACTCCCTATCCTTCTCCTTCTCCCTCTCCCTCTCCCTATCCCTGCCCCTAACCCTACCCCTACTCCTTTTCCTATCCTTAACGCCGTCTTAACCGCTATCCCTATCCTTACATAAACATAGAAATGACACCCATATTGATTTTTAGACATTTTAACCCTATTGCACCCCAACCCCATCCCCAGGAGATGATGGTATTTCACGTCCACCACCTTAGATTTCAAAATTGTTCTAGTTTTCGTAATCAGCGATCGGATAAACCATACAAACGACACCCATTTTGATTTTTAGACTTGTCAACCCTATTGCACCCCAACCCCATCCCCGGGGGATGATGGTATTTCACGTCCACCACATTGGATTTCAAAATTGTTTTAGTTGTTGTAATCAGCGACCCGATAAACCATACAAATGATACCCATATTGGTTTTTAGACTTTTTCACCCCATTTCCCTCTTTGAGGGGTTGAATTGGGGATGGAATTTCAATAACAGAGATGTATATTCCACAGAATTCCAAACTTAATGCCTAAATAATAAATTTAGTGGATATTACTTTGAAATGAAAGAGTTTCAACTTCATCCCCCTTTTCACCTCTGAGGGTGTAGAATTTTCAAAAACCTCAACACGTAAAACTTAATTTTTAGTCGTCAGTCTAAATACAAATTTTGAAGTTCCCAACTTCAAAACTGACGGACTTTCATACAAATTTTCATCCCTTATTTCACCCCCTTAGGGGATGAATTTTGGAAATTTTAAAATACGTACTTTTTTATTTTTTACCAAAAGCTTAAATACAAATTTCTATAATTCTACCTTCAAAACTGAAAGACTTATAGACCAACATACGGAAAAAAATTATCCCCTTTTTCACCCCGTTGAAGATCAAGAAATGCTTAAACACATGTTTCTTTATTTTTTACCAGAAGCTTAAATTCAAATTTGTGTGAATCTAGCTCAAGAAACAAGGGACTTTCATACAAACTTTCATCCCTTATTTCACCCCCTTGGGAGATGAATTTTACAAAATCCTTTCTTAGTGAGTGGTTTTGACATGCATAGAACCTGTGTACAAAATTTCAGATCTGTATCTATAGCGGTTACGGCTCGGCGTTGATGAATCAGTCAGTCAGTCAGGACATGCTCTTTTATATATTTAGATTTTATTCATTTTAACATGTTTCTTTGGGAAAGTTGATCAGTTTCGTTGTCTGAAAACGCTTTTTCAGTTTTCGCCACACCTTCCCTTTCATCATTTAAAACAACGCGTAACACCAACTTTGATTTTAGCTAAATACCCACTACGCATAGCACAAAGCCTGAACGGGCTAACAATTTGTGAAACAATGTGTGAAACAATTTTCAACTCTTTTTAACTCGAAATCTGTATGCAATGATGCACTAGTTGAGCTAATACAGCTAATGCTTACTAGGTGGCAGCACAAACGCAACGTTGAAATGCGTATAGAGGTCGTTAAATTCCACAACATCAAGCAGGACCACAGTAGCCTAGTTGGTAAAGCGTCTGCGGTACTTACACAGAAGACGCAGGTTTGAATCCTGCCTGTGGTTGTGAAATTTTGCGATTTTCTACTTTGTAGATTTATCGGAACACAGAAAATGTTAAAATAAAAATTATTTTCAAATTTCTTAAGTCTAAATTAGGCTTTTTCCAACATATAGTATTTTCTTGTGCTTTAAACTATTTTTTTTAATTTTTGTGTGTCTAAAACAGGTGAAAAATCGACAAAGAAGAAAACTGTGAGTTCAGGAGTAGCACCAAAACCAGAAATTTGTGTTAAGAAAGATGCACCTAAAGGACTGTCAAAGCTAACGGAACCCTGCGCGCCTAAATGTGGAAGACCTTTTAAATAAATGGTACAGCATCACTGCACTTACTTTCTCGCAATACTCAAGGAAAGACTATCAACCGCAAACTTAAATTTGTAATGCAAATTGGGAAATAGAAACTTTTATTTACGTTTTTTCAGAAATATGTTGAATGAAATATACAGATCAATTCTGAATTCAAATTGTCAAACATCAAAACAAACAAACTTCAAACGACTTCGAGTAAATCACATGTTTTATCTTTTGCTACTCGTAGTACTGGAACACCTTTTTATATGAATTTTCACAGATCAATGGATACCACCGGAGGATACATGCATGGAGATTTTTTTAATTTTCCTACACATGTTCAAGCCCTTTCAGTTTTTGGTACACCCTGTGTACTAAATTTTATTCAAAAAAATCATAAAGAATATCCAGTCAGGTAGACAACCAATCCAGGATTAATATTATAGAAAATTTTAAAAAACTCAATGGAACCAATTTTGGGTAACTCACTTATTTACGATTTGGTGGTACAGGAACACCCCTTATATGAAATTACACAGATCAATTGATACTGGCGTAAGATATCTTACATGGAGATGCTTGGTCATGCAAAGTTTCTTCAAGATTCTATAAGCCGTTTTTAAGGAAATTTCAATTTTTCATTTTCGTTGTATGACAGCTACCTTCAAAATGAGAGCCAGCAAGAAACCACTTGGAACCCTTCGATGGATTTGCATTAAACTCCTAAATTCAAAATATGGTGTCAATCGGACCATTCGTTTAGCCGCTAGGCCAAAACGTGACGGACAGACTGACCGACCGACCGACCGACCGACGGACGGACATTTTTGGGAGACTTGTTTTTTATTATGCATAAGTGATATAGAACACATTTTTGAGAAAATTTTAAAAACTTTTTTTTTTCACGAACACAATACCTTTCACAACATCTCGTGTAAGTAGAATAAAGTACATAGAACATATTAATGATAAAAAAAATGATATAAAAATGAAATACTTCCTATAAAAAAAAAAGTTCAGGTTGCAAACCCTATTCTGAGAATCGCAACGGCGCCCCCCCCATTCAATAAAGAACTTCATTCACAAGCGAGCAACAGAGATAGGAGATAAAAAACTACGTAAAGACGACACGAGGCAAATACTCACGCATATCGGCGTGATAGTCTTGAGTCTGGTGAGGGTTGACACAATTAAATTTTAATATACATTTTTTAAATCTGTTATTTTTTATTCTTTTTTTGTTGTTTAAACATGTTTATTGTTCTTTATTCTACTTAAAGAACATGTGGTTAAAAGGAAATCGGTACTTTTTCCTACACCCTGTATTAACGATTTGCCAAACCTTGTAAAGGACAAAAATGAGATAGATTTGCAGATAATACGTCTTTGATTTTTAAAGTCAAAGATAAGAAAAAAAAATTGATGATGTAAATGTAATAATAATAAGTCTCTTATGTAGGAATTTGAGTGGTTCACCGTAAATAATCTTTTGGGTTAAAAGTTTTTCAAAATTTTCGACTTTTGCTAGTGGGAAGAAAAAAGAAATAGATCAGTCATCACTTTTCTAACTTCATCCCTCAAGGGAGCGAAATAAGATACGCATTACTTATTTGAGATATCTTTGATTTTCGTAGGTGCACAACAAATCATAAATCTTTCATTCCTTATTTCACACCTTTGAGGAACGACTTTTGAAAAATCCTTTCTGATATGGTGTTTGTCGTATGCGTTAAATTAGCACACAAAATTTCAAACGTGTAGCTAAAGCGGTTACGGATCGGCGTCAGTCAGTCAGGCAGTCAGTCAAGACATGTCATTTTATTGACGTTTCAGAGAAGTATATTTCATATCAAGTTTGATGCTCAAATTAATAAGCGTTCTGAGGACAGCGCAAAATCAAACGAAAATACTGTTAACAAGTACACCCTTATTTAAATATTTTTTTTATTATTAGGTGATATATTATTGTAAAAACACATACCCTGTGAATTTTTGACCAGCTACCCGCATCGGTTCAAAAGTTACAACAACCTACGAGTAGTAAAACACGACACATTTTTGACATTTTGCCCCGGACCGCACCACTTCATAAATGTTACCTTTAGGTATGTACTTGTATCATGCAAAGTTTCATCCCAGCAGTTTTGCGCAAGGTTTGCCTTGCTGGATCTCCTACTGCTTGGTGTGAAATCACTTCTGGTCACAGACATCTATCAAAACAGTAGTTATTGAACACCGTGTATGATATACAAATTATTTTGCTTGTTTTCAGATGCATCAAAAAGTGTTGTGGAAGGAAATTTAAAACTCTCATCAACAGGGAGCTTACTTCTAAAATGTATAATAAAATAATGTGTTCCATCATTTTAATTTTAAAAGTAATAGTACTTGCGATGTTTACAATTTAACAAATTAGCCATGTTGTTATACTTCAGTGATAATAAATTCTTGTAATTCGTTACGTTTTTTAAGTGAATCGTTGTTTATTTATAAATAAAGTATTGTTCTGAATAACTATTCGTGTCTGAATTTTAACAACTACTTTTTAATAAATCAGAATAATATTTGCTTACTTACAATTTGCAACAGAAACTCAACTGCAAGGAATTTCGAAACTTGTCCTATTAACAAATATTATATTATGGTCATTAAGTTAAGTTAAATATGGGGTAGACAAGAAAAAAATTGAATTTTTTTAACCCGTTTTTTTTTTGGGTACAACAAGTTTGTTAACGTGATCAATGTGTACACTCTACCAAATTTAAGCTTTGTAACTCTTGACAGGAAGACAGATGTACACACGACCGCTTATCAGTAGAAACACTTTTGTACCTTATGGCGTGGTAATATAGTTGAAAAAGTTTTTACCGACAAGCGGTTGACCGTACTTCGAAACTATAAGGGTCCCTGTTTACTACGGAACCTTAAAAAAAACCATGTCTTACCCAAAGATTATATAATTCTAATATCATTGGTCTTACCGCTACACTTTTTCTAAACTCATCAATTTCGTGAACCTCATGCAACAGGTGACTTTTGACCCAAAGTTTCAAGAATGTACATTTTTGTCCTTTTATTTACGCAATTTTACCCGCAGTGACTAAGTAGCGGAGCGGGAATCTAATTATAACATTATTTAGTTTCTTGGCTATGAATGCTTACTTTTTTGGGTATTTAGGAAATACAGCGGTACTGTTCGAATGAGTTTCTATACAACTATCGATTTCAAATAAAGTTTGAATCAAACCTGTGCTGAATTCTTGTAAAAATGGTTTAGGAAAAAAAGTGACAAGTTTTGCAAGCTACCCCGTGATTGGGGCTAGTTGTAACAGGCTTGGGGCAAATTGTCACAGTAGGGATTGAGAAGCAGTTTCTATTTTTCGAAGATTTATTAAGCATTAGAAACATTAGACAGGCTAAAACAGACTTAAGACTATTAACTTTTATTCTTAATCTAATAGAAAAACATTAAAAAGATATAAAAAACATGTTCTGTCTTTTTTTTACTAAAAGGGCACTTTAGGCGGGTCAGTAGTGATTCGACCCGTTCTGATTCGACCCGAATAATAATACCGAATATTAAGCGTCAAAACGTGTAGCGTTTTGGAGGTTTAATGATAATTAAAACTACTCAAAACGATCATATAAAATATATTAATCGAAAACTAGTGTAGGTCGTAGGCGGAAGGCCCGTCTGTGGCTACCTCGTAGGGGGTGGTACTTCCCAGGGGTCCCGCAGTGCCTCGGAGGTAAGGTGCCAGTAATAGATGATTCTGGTCTGCAGATTGAAGCTAGTCGTTATGCGCCGTCAAGAGGCGAATACTAAACGTTCCACGGCGGACTTTGGACCCCAAAGGGGATTTCACTTTCACTTTATTACTTTGAACAAGATTAAAATGCAATCTGCTTGTTGTAAATAAATATGAATAATATTTGCACAGACAAATACGTTGTCGCGCAAAAAGAAAACAATACACGCTTCAAGAGCAGTGCCAACATCCAGTGCAGATCGCTGTTTTCCGGCATGTATCGCAGCGGTCATTGCTCGGTCACTTGTTCTACGCATGCGCGAGCGCCGCGCGTATGACGTTTGGTTTAAAATTGTCCAATCACAAGGGAGAACGATAACAAGCGTTCTAGTACAGACAAAACGAAATTAGGTGTCTAGTACAGACAGACCGAGATTAAGGATAATCGATTCGCTGAAATCGATGTTAAGGTGCAGTTATGGTTCAACGAGCAAAAATAAAATATGAACGTTGTACAACGTTACAGTACCCCCCCGCTTACTGACGGATTTTATCCTTAGGGATAAAATTCGCTTTTCGAAAGCCATAATTACTTTGGTGAGAAAAGATGTTTTGTTCGGTCTTGGTAAACAATAGTAGTAGAATAAGTAGGTAGAGGTAAAGAGGTTGGATTTTGGTAAGTGTTGGAACTGAAATCCCTAAGTCGCCTTTTACGACATCCCAGGAAGAAAGGGAGTGGTTCTATTCTAACCCGGAAACCACGCGGGGAATAAAATTAATTACTTATTACTTCCTACTAATTTCAAATCCTTGATATGCCAGGTTCCAATGTTCTTACCCTGCCTATCTTCAAGAACATAAACAAGAGGCGACTTTTTTTCTATGATCTTGCATTTTAGAAATTTAGGTGCTAGTTTTTTGCTGAAATACTTATCTTTGTCGCTAAGAACATATGTGCGTTTCATGACGGTGTCGCCTACCTCAAACTCCGCTGACTTACGACGTAAGTTGTAATGTGACGTGTTTTTCACATGTGCATGCCAAAGATTTTTCTGTACATCATTAAAAATATTTGAGAGGCAGCCTAAATTTTCTGCATAAATATCTCTCGGCTGAAATATAACCTCATTGTCTAAATCGTTGTCAATGTAATGTGACCCACAGGGAACAAGTTCACGGCCGTAAACAAGAAACGACGGCGTGAAACCAGTAGCCTCGTTAACTGAGCTATTTATTGCGAATTGGACCTTTGGCAAAAATAAATCCCAAGTCCTGTGGTCATTATTGACATAGGTTGAGACGCAAGTCATAATCGTTTTATTGTAACGCTCCACTGTGTTTACTTGTGGGGTATACTTTGGAGTGTAGTAAATGTTCGGAACATGGTACCTATTAAAGAAAACTTCGATAGAGCCACTAATAAATTGAGTACCATTATCCATAAAAATGGTTTGAGGTACCCCATGAATCAAAAACACGTCTTCTTCCAAGATTTTGATAATAATATTAGAGGTAGCGCGCTTGATCGGAAAAATAAGGCAATACTTGGAGAAGCAACACGTGACAACTAAAACGTAGCTGTTACGCGCTCGACTGACAGGAAGGGGGCCCACCAAGTCTATCGAGAGCATTTGGAATGGACGTGAACACTGCTTCGGTCGTCCTAATTCTCCCAGCGTCTTATGGTTTTGATCTTTGTACTCTAGACATTTTGCACAGGAAGCAATGTGCTTCACCACATCAGCATGCATGCCCGGCCAAAAATAACGTAAGGACAGACGGCGATAAGTCTTGAAAACGCCTAAGTGTCCGGCTGTGGGCTCATCATGGTTTTCAACTAAAACCTTAGTACGCAGTTCTGATGGGACCACCTCCTTCCATGAAAATTCAGAAGTCAGTTCATGTTTGTTCTTGGTAAGACGAAATAAGCAATTTTTTTTAATGATAAAATTTGGATAACTTTGTGGTTCCTTTAAAACACCGTTATAATGTTTCAAGTACCAGTCATCCTTTGTGACTAAATAAGAGTCAGCAGTGGAGATTGCTCCAACAAGCACTGCTCTGGATAGAGCATCGGGAATTACATTGTCGACCCCACGTCGATGCTTGATATCAAAATCAAAGGCTGACAAACGTACACCCCAGCGAGCCAGTCTACCAGTTGGGTTGCTAATGGAGAGAAACCACTTAAGCGCACTGTGGTCAGTATAAACAATGAAGCGTTTTCCGTTCTCCAAATAGCACCTCCAGTGTTCTAAAGCAGTAAGCACAGCAAGCGTCTCTCGCTCTGTGATGCTATAATTTCTTTCTGCCACAGATAAAGACCTACTCATGTAAGCAACTGGGTGCTCCTTTCCGTCTATAGTTTGGGTTAACATACCACCAAGGCCGTAGTTAGACGCATCGGTGTGCACCTCAAATGGGCGAGAGTAGTCCGGGCAACGCAGAACAGGTGCTGACACCAAGGATTCTTTAAGTGCCTTAAAAGCTGCATCAGCTTCCGACGTCCATTGGAATGGAGGGGCACCCTTTTTGTTTGAAGTTAGTTTATTAAGAGGACCGGCAATGGAGCTAAATTTTGGGACAAAACGACGATACCAGGTAGCTGTTCCGAGGAAACGCTTGACATCTTTCCGACTAGAAGGAGTTGGGTAGTTCAAGATGGCTTCTACCTTCTGTGGATCGGTCCTCAATCCACCACTGTCGACTACATAACCCAAATATTTGAGCTGGCTTCGGAAAAAGTTACATTTCTCAAGATTGACGGTCAGATTTGCTTGTTTTAATTTATCTAGTACGCGTAATAAAAGCGAAACATGACTATCAAAATCTTGGGAAACGATTATAATGTCGTCTAGATAAGCGAACACTTTTAGATCAAATTCCCTAAATAAAAGATCTACCAGTCGCTGTTGGGTCGCTGGAGCATTAGTTAGACCAAAGGCCGTTCTTTTAAAACGATACGTACCTCTTCCTGGAATATAAAACGCAGTCTTGTCGCGATCGCCCTTAGCAATCGGTATTTGCCAAAATGCCTTTGACAAATCAATACTTGAAAGAAAACGAGCATCTCGAAGATTGTCCAGTATTTCCGACACATAGGGAAGACTATAAGCGTCGCGTTTGGTTATAGAGTTCAACTTACGGCTGTCCAGACAAAATCTTGGCTTACCGTTCTTTTTATCAACAACTAATACCGGCGAAGACCAAGCGCTTTCGCACGGCTCAACAACGTCCAATGATAGCATTTCATCGACTTGTTCGGATAGTATTCGTTGTTTCTCGGGAGACATACGATAGTAACGCTGTCTGATTGGTTGTGCGTCACCAGTGTCGATGCGATGCGTAATAATATTTGTCTTGCCTAAACCTTTCTGTTCAGCAGATATTGCAACGAACTGTTTGATGACATCATCAGCCACAAGCTGCTGTTTGTTAGATAAATTGTCATAGCCGTGGATATGTGGGTTTTGCGTTGGGTCTGGTTTAGATTCAGAAGCAGTCAAGCCAATACTACTTAAGTATTTAGGACAAATCTTAAATGTACGCCAGAAATCTATTCCCAATATAAGATTGTTTCTGACTGAAGGCACTACAAATGCTTTGATAATCTGAATTTGGCTCTCAAACTTGATAGGCAAGTTGATGTAGCCAGTACTTTGTAAAGCTTGACCGCCTGCTGTTAAAACATTAATGCAGATGTCATCATGCAATGGTAACTCTTTTAATGCTAAATGAGCATCATTCCCTAAAATAGTCACTGCGGAGCCTGAATCCAGTAACCCTGACATCGGTAAGTTATTGATGTGTACTGTGACATATGGCCTACAGTCATTGCTTCTATCGTTATTCAGAATTGTGTCTGTTTTGTAAGTCTTAAAGAAAATATCAATCGTATTTAACCAATCTAACCAATCTTTCCTATCAAATTTTGACTCACTAGTTTTGGCACAATTCTGAACGATTAGTTTTTTGAATTCGTTTTATTTTTTAAGCAATCGGGACACTCAGGAGACTTTACACCCTTACGACCGCAAACGAAACAGTAAATGTCAGCTTTATTCGCTGAACACTGTCGCAAGTTGTGACTATCACTTTTGCAGCGTGGGCAGTAAAGTTTCTTTGTGTCTGTAAATATTGCATCTAAGTTCCGCTCATTCATGTTGGTACTTCTAAAATTTCCGTTGTGACCTGATTTGTTGTTAATATTTTTATAATTGTAATTATTAAAAGATTGTCCTTGATAAATTTTGCTTTTATTTAGGGGACCCGAATACGCATACTCAGGTGCAACAGTATCAGCAGAAGGCCTAGGAGGCTCATGAAAATGCGCAGAACGTGCTTGAATATTCTCGTAATTACGGCACAGAGTCTTAAGCGTTTCAGTACTCTTTATTTCTGCAGCAGCAGCAAGAGTGCTAGCATAGCAGGGTCTTATGTTATGGAGAATGGTCTCCAACTGTTCCTCCTCTGTTAGGGGCTTTGATAAACGCGAAAACATACCAGACATTACAGAGAGATAAATAGTTATATTTTCTGACTCGCCCTGAGTTCGAGAACGTATCTCAGAAACAAGTCTATAATCATAATCCTCACTACCAAAATCCTTCTTAAGTAGTATAATCAAATCCTCCCAAGTCTTAACGGATTTCTCAACACTCCTGAACCAGTGAAGAGCGTCACCTGTGAATATTTCAAGGCCGTAATTCAGAATCTTTGAGTCATCCAACGCTCTTGTTTTACAGAAGTCCGACACGCGTTGAATAAAAGTATGAACGCATGTCTTCCCGTCATACCTAATCTTGGATATCTCACCAGTCACGCCGCGATCACAAGTGACTTTTATATTAAGTGCATTTTCTGGGTTTAAGGAATCACCCGATGATTGTTCGAGAGGATCGACAACTTTATCCTTGACCTTATCACAGTATTCGACACAACTTTTGTAACGTATTTTAAGTGAATTGTAATTTGTACTATTAACCGAATCTGCCTTTTGCACTTCCATTCTTGACAAACGGTAATAAACGTGATTTAATAAATTTTTAACACGATAAAACGTATTTTTATCCGACACATCCTCACTGCGTAACGTCTCCTCAATTTTTCGCAAAGTGGAATCAACACCAGAAATATCAAGCGGTAATTCAATACTACTTGTTAAAACTTCCTCCGTAGGATAAAGAGTAACTAGACCTGTGATTTGCTTACGTAAATCCTGCACAGTAGCAGCAGGTGTTGTACCTCTAATGGACACCTCATACTCTAGTTCCGCTTTTGTAAGTGAAAGAAATTTCACTGGATGTGGCGCCATATTGTAAAACAATGCTCACTGCAAAAATTTGGGTAAATGTTGAAACGTAAGCTATGCTATAAATTTTCCAGCTCTGTTACAAAAACCTACTTACTGAAGAAAAAAAAACGTCCTTCAGTTATCAACACACAAAAACATACTCGTATGTAACAAAATAACGCAGAATATTTAACAAAAAAAATAAATAAATAAAAGAAATCAAATCACAATCACTAACATAAAAGAAACCAAAAAAAAAAAAAAACGTTCTGCCAATCTATGCTTCCTTGACATATGCCCGACAAAATGTACGACAAATGTGTATTACCGACTGTACACAAGAAAAATAAAAGTTGTTGATACTAAACTTAAGGCTATCACTACTAAGAGAAAGCGTAGATTAGGCTATGCAAAATAAAAAAAAAACATAAAGGACGTTTCACAAAAAAAAATATAATAAGCACATACACGTAACTACTTTTATCTACGAAGCATCCACAGACCATAAAAACCACGTAATGGGCGCCAATGTAGCGTTTTGGAGGTTTAATGATAATTAAAACTACTCAAAACGATCATATAAAATATATTAATCGAAAACTAGTGTAGGTCGTAGGCGGAAGGCCCGTCTGTGGCTACCTCGTAGGGGGTGGTACTTCCCAGGGGTCCCGCAGTGCCTCGGAGGTAAGGTGCCAGTAATAGATGATTCTGGTCTGCAGATTGAAGCTAGTCGTTATGCGCCGTCAAGAGGCGAATACTAAACGTTCCACGGCGGACTTTGGACCCCAAAGGGGATTTCACTTTCACTTTATTACTTTGAACAAGATTAAAATGCAATCTGCTTGTTGTAAATAAATATGAATAATATTTGCACAGACAAATACGTTGTCGCGCAAAAAGAAAACAATACACGCTTCAAGAGCAGTGCCAACATCCAGTGCAGATCGCTGTTTTCCGGCATGTATCGCAGCGGTCATTGCTCGGTCACTTGTTCTACGCATGCGCGAGCGCCGCGCGTATGACGTTTGGTTTAAAATTGTCCAATCACAAGGGAGAACGATAACAAGCGTTCTAGTACAGACAAAACGAAATTAGGTGTCTAGTACAGACAGACCGAGATTAAGGATAATCGATTCGCTGAAATCGATGTTAAGGTGCAGTTATGGTTCAACGAGCAAAAATAAAATATGAACGTTGTACAACGTTACAAACGTCTAAAAAAATGGTTTGTACCGTCGGCAAGTGTTATTAATTTAATTTAATAAAATAATGTATAATTATTTTAAAATAATTATATTTTTTTATAGAATTAATTTTTTATTTTATTTTTTATTTTTATAGATATTATAATAATTATTCATAAGGCATTCAAAATAAAGAAATCTTTAATTTAGTAAATATGTACAGGTATTTAAACAATTAGCAAGTATAAAAATAGTAATAATCATACAAAAATTTACAACAATTATTTATAAAAATAAAATTAATCAACAAGTATTGTAGTAAAATTATAGCAAAATCTACAATTATGTACAATAATTAAAAAAAGAAACATACAATAATGCAATTTTAAATTAAGTTATTCATACAAAAACCACAGTCTCATGAGAAATTCAGATTAAAAATAATTTTTGGCAATTTTTATTTAAATTAAACGAAAATCAACAACAATTATAGTAAAATTTGAGAAAAATCAACATTATACAGGGTGTAAGGGACGGTGTACCGAAAACTGAAAGGGCATGCTCAGCCAACAAAACTGAACAACTTTCCCAAAGAAACATTTTTGGGAAGTGAAAAAAAAATTGACCTCTCCATACAAATTGCTCACTCTGATCGAACAGTTTATATGGAGAAAAAACAATGTTTCTTTGGGAAAGTTGTTCAGTTTCGTTGACTGAGCACGCCCTTTCAGTTTTCGGTACACCGTCCCTTAGACCCTGTATACAGTTATTTCTTTTAAAGAATACTATGAAATCGTGTTGCTAAGATTTGCAATTTAGCATTCTTACGTGTCTTAATTATAGTCGTAGGCATTGTAGATAATGATAATTTCTAGCTTTAAACCAAATAAATAAAATATTAATATATTTATTTTTAAATAAAGATTTTCTGCCTGACCGTACAAATCATCGTAATCGCGAAGCATTATGATTCGGGTCGAATTAGAACGGGTCGAATCACTACTGACCCCTTTAGGCTTCCAGCCATTTATAATAACAACATACATATCTATATATGGCACAAATTAAAATGTTTTGCAGCTTATCGTAAACTAGTTTTATTTTCCAAGACTTCAACAGAAGCCAATTCGTACACATCTTGGCTTTGGGAAGCACGTTCAGTTTTTCTATTATAGGGTCTTATTCTATAGTAGATAAAATCAATGAAGTATCACAAAAAAGTATTAAAAACATGAAAAGAACTAATTTAAGTATGTCCCGCGTAATTTCATAGACATAATAAAACGATATTCGAGTTAAAGCTTGTTACAACGTGCCCCATTAAAGTGTTACAACATACCTCAATGCAAGGCTTTTTGAAATAACTGCTATAAAAAAATATATACCTTAAAGCTGTTACCCGCGGCTTCGCTCGCGTGGTTTTCGTATTTATGTTGTTACCGGTTTTCCAAAGCAATGAGATATTTTCCCGTCATTTCGGGGTAATTTTAAACTAAGGAAAAACGGGACTAACCCTGCGCAAATCAATGAGTACAATTCAAGATCCAGCTGAAGTTAGTCCTAAATTACTCAGAACAGAAGAACTGAGCAGCAGTATTATGCCTTAAAGTTGTCACTTAACCTAACAAATGTAGAAAGAGAGATGAGAGACAGAGAAAACAGAGCCAATTCGCAGAAGTAATTGAGAAAAACTAAAAGCCTCTCCCTCTCTTTCCCTCTCCCCCTCCCTCTCCCTCTCCACCTCCCTCTCCCCCTCCCCTCCCACCCCTTCCCCCTCCCCCTTCCCCTCCTTCTCCCCCTGCCGCCTCCCTCTCTCCCTCCCTCTCCTCCTTCCCCTCCTTCTCCCCCTCCCTCTCCCTCTACCTGTACCTCTACCTATCTACCTTTCTACCTCTACCTCTCTCCCTCTCTACATCTCTACCTCTACCCTATCCCTGCCCCTATCCCTACCCCTAACGCCAATTTAACCGCTATCCCTAACATAGAAATGACACCCATATAGATTTTTAGACATTTCAAACCTATCGCACCCCAACCCCATACCCAGGGGATAATGGTATTTCACGTCCACCGCGTTGGATTTCAAAATTGTTGTAGTTTTCGTAATCAGCGACCCGATAAATCATAAAAACGACACCCATATTCACATTTCAAACCTATCGCACCCCAACCCCATCCCAAGGGAATGATGGTATTTAACGTCCACCACGTTGGATTTCAAAATTGTTGTAGTTTTCGTAATCAGCGACCCGATAAACCATACAAACGATACCTATATTGGTTTTTAGACTTTTTCACCCCATTTCCCTTTTTTAGGGGTTGAATTTGGGGTGGAATTTCAATAACAGTGATGAACGTTGCATAGAATTACATCATTAATGCCTAAATAATAAATTATGTGGATTTTACTTTAAAAATGAAGAATTTTCAACTTCATCCCCCTTTTCACCCTTAAGGGTGTCGAATTTTCAAAAACCCTGAGACAAATAAATATTAATTTTTAATCGTCAGCCTAAATACATGTTTTGAAGATCCTAACTTCAAAACTGACGGACTTTCACACATATTTTCATCCCCTATTTTACCCCCTTAGGGGTGGAATTTTTTTAAACCCTTTCTCGGTGCACCCCTAGGTCTCATAAGGAACCTACGTGCCAAATTTTGAATCTCTAGACCCAGCGGTTTGGGCTGTGCGTTGATATGTCAGTCACCTTCTTCTTTTATATATATATATATATAGATTTAGTATAAAATGGCATAGAATTAAAGCGGCAGTTCAATATTTGAGTTACAGTAGCTAAAAAGAACCGGCCAAGTGCGAGTCGGACTCGCGCACTGAGGGTTCCGTACCACCACATAAACATAATTGTATTAGTTGAAATTTCAGTAAGTTAATGTGCTAGATTTTTTGAGTTCGACACGCGCTTGACCAAATTTTATTATTTGTTGTTATTTTATAGCTTATGCACTATAAACATACCAATTTTCAAGTTTGTAAGTGTTTCCATTTTTAAAATAGAACTAAAACAAAAATTGCCTCAGCGACCATCCAACTTGACCCCTCTCTTATATGAAAGTTCTTGAAACGGGAGCTTAGATTAGTTGGGAGAAAAGTTGAAATATTTAATGATTTCAGACTTTTCCCATTATTTGTACTGTGAGACCTAGCTTCTTGCCAAATTTCATAATTTTAGGTCAACGGGAAGTACCCCGTAGGTTTTGCATTTTTAAATAAATGTATGGAGATGAGGACATAAAATGCCATATCTTTTGATTGCGTCGTTGTAAAAAATTTAAATTTTCAGATCTTGTGTGGTTCATGGATTCTAATATATGGTATTAGTTTAAACCTGATACATTTACCCGTTCGTGAGATAAAGGGTCTTGACAGACAGACAGACAGACGGACAACAAAGTGATCCTATAAGGGTTCCGTTTTTTTCTTTTGAGGTACGGAACCCTAAAAAGGGATCGAAAAGTATTTTTGTTGGTAATAAAAATTTGAAAGGAATGTTTAGTTATAAGTAGTACGAGTAACATAAGAAATGTATAAGAAAAAAAAACCGGCCAAGTGCGAGTCGGACTCGCGCACCGAGGGTTCCGTAACACCACATAATCATAATTGTATTAGTTGAAATTTCAGTAAGTTAATGTGCTAGATTTTTTGAGTCCGACACGCGCTTGACCAAATTTTGTTATTTGTTCTTATTTAATAGCTTATGCACTATAAACATACCAATTTTCAAGTTTGTAAGTATTCCCGTTTTTAGAATAGAACTAAAATAAAAATCGCCTCCGCGACCATCCAACTTGACCCCTCTCTTATATGAATGTTCTTGAAACGGGAGCTCACCACAATTGGTTACCATTAGTTGTGAGAAAAGTTGTAATATTTAATGATTTCAGACTTTTCCCATTATTTGTACTGTGAGACCTAGCTTCTTGCCAAATTTCATAATTTTAGGTCAACGGGAAGTACCCTGTAGGTTTTGCATTTTTGAATAAATGTATGGAGACGAGGACATGAAATGCCATATCTTTTTATTGCGCCATTGTAAAAAAAAAAAAATCTGATCTTGTGTGGTTCATGGATCCTAATGTATGGTATTAATTTCAACCTGATACCTTTACCCGTTCGTGAGATAAAGGGTCTTGACAGACAGACAGACAGACAGACGGACAACAAAGTGATCCTATAAGGGTTCCGTTTTTTTCTTTTGAGGTACGGAACCCTAACAATAAAAAACGCATGTTTGCAAACTAGTTTAGCAGTAAAAACTGAGCAGTAAACTAAATAAAAATAAGTCATAATATAATTTAAACGGGCAGTTCAATAAATACTGAGCAGTGGAATAGTTGAACTGGGCAGTTAGGCGCGTACAGTTAACAAATCGTACTTATCAAATTTATCACTATCAGAGTAGATATAATTGGAGCGACAAGTATTAACGCCGCTGTCCCGAGAATTTGGTAGGGGAGCGGGAGGCTAGTTGTAACAGGGGCAAGTATTAACAAGCATTTGTTTGTTAAATGCAAAATAAACATTTTTTTTTTTTTTTTATTTTTTTTTTTTACTCAGATAATAAAATAATATTCATTTGATTTGCAATATAACTTACTATTTATTGCCCATTCCAGTATCCCGCTGAATGGTGCAGAAGGCAGTGTTGTGCAGGCACTCTAATAAGGTCAGGTGATAGATTTTTTTAAAATTGGTTACTGTTGATTTCAAATTATTTAGCAGTTATTGATTTATTCGAATACATTTAGCATTTGTTTACTTTGATTATGTTAACTGTAATTTTATACGGGAATTAATTTTTACAACTTTTATTTAAACAATACAGAAGTTATCATGATCAGTTGAAAAATTTAATGGGCAGTAAATTAGTGAGTCAGTAAAACATAAACAGTAAGTAATAAAAATATTGGTCTGTTATTTCATCATTTAATATCAGTGCAAAAATTACTCAAGTAGTTTAATAAATTAATGAGCAGTAAAACGGTTGGAATGGACAGTTCGAAAATAAGTTTGCCAATTCACAGTGAGCGGTAGCATCCGAACGTCACTTTGATTGAAAAGAGAGGTCAACTTTCGTTAAAAGGGGCGGAGTTAAAAGGTTAGTCAAGTTTGGGTTAGATCTTTATTTTTACTCTCCGACCTTGTAAAACATAAGGTAATGTGTTCATGTTCAGCATTTAATGTAAAGAAGGAAAAAAAATATAATGCATGATTAATATGATAATGCTTCATATTTTTTCCCTTCTTGACATTAAGAGGATTATAGTCTCGAATGACCTTGAGCATCTGGGCGCGGCGGAGCAAAGGCGGGCGACGCACCTCACTCCGCGCTCCCCGCACAACTACCAAGTGCCAAAAATTATCACGGAGCATGCAGGTACGGCATTTCGCGCGGCGAATTTTAGTTATCTGCCTACACTTGGACTATACGTAATTTTATGACTCTACAATGCAGTCAGATAAAGAACACTTACAAGCTAGTTTTGTGAGTACAATTTTTATTAGTTTTGTGAATGTTGTTGGTAAAACTGTTCTTTGCCTTGTTAATAAAGAAGTACCTATATAATCACTTTTCTTTGAACAAAACGAAAACTTTTATCTTACAATATGAGGCAAATAAAAGTTAAATGAAATAAAAATATGTTTATTTTAAGTAATAAATTAATATTTACATACGATTATCTATACATTCAAACGGGGTTTTCAATAACCTCTCAGGCTTACTTCTATGCAACAAATTGGCTTACTGTCATTGAAAACAGCTCACTCAGACAGAAGGTGCGCGAAATTTCAAGCCAATAACTCACAAACAACTGAACCGATTAAAGCGAGGTTTTAAGTAACGTATTTGGCTTACTCCGTGCAACATGTATGCTTAGTTTCATTGCAAACGGTTCACTTAGACAGAAGATTCACTTAGTTTCAAGCGGCGGCCCTAATAACTCACAAACTACTAAACGGATTTAAACGGGGTTTTCAATAACGTGTTTAGCCTAATTCTTTGCAATGTATTAGCTTACTTTCATTGAAAACGGTTCACTTAGACAGAAGGTGCAAGAAGTTTCAAACGGCGGCTACAATAGCTCACAAACTACTGTACTGATTCCAACTGGCATTTCCATGAAGTGCTTGGATTAGGTACTTCTATAAGCTTAGGTTAGTTGAAATCGGTACACTCAGAAGTTTCACAAAGTTTCAAGCGAGGGCGCGAATAACTTACACATTTTTGAACTGATTCAGTGGCTTTCAACAACGCGTTCGGCTAACTCCTGTGCAATATATAAGCTTATTTTCATTGCGATAGGTTCACTTTGACACAAGATACAAATAGTTTCAAGCTTTAGAAACAAGAATTCACCTACTGAACTGATTAAAACGAGGTTTTCAATGACGCGTCGGGCTTCTTTCTGTGCAACATATAAGCTTTATTTCATTGCAAACGGTTCACTTAGACAGAAGGTTCCCGAAATTTTAAGCGGCTGCACCAATACCTCACAAACACTAGAACGACTGAAACGTATTTGGGTTGCATTCGTGCAATATTTAAACTTTTTTTTATTGCAATCGGTTCACTCAAACAGAAAATAGGCGAGATCAAAGCTATAGGAAAACATATATCATAAATATAAGAATAATATTCTAGAAGTAAGCATAGGCATATAAGTTTTTATAATGTAAAGATTTATTTCAAGCATGTTTAACTCAATAAGATAGCAAAAAGTATCCACACTTGTATGAATAAACGCATGTAAATTTAAAATATTTAAGAATCACTAGCGAAACAATATTGACGCCATTTGAATTGGTTTTGTAATTTGGAAAAGTGCAATTTGCCAAGCAGTTTCATATTGATTTTGAAAAACATTAGAAATAAAATATGGATTCCATGTATCTGATAAGGAAATGAATCTGATAGATAAAAAGAAAGGAAAAGCTTGATAAGACTAATAATTCAGTAAAATGAAAACTAAATAAATAGAAGTGTATTTTCAGGACCTTGTAACACAACCATGTTTTTTTTTTGGAAATTTAAGTCCACATATTATAAAAAAAATAAAATCATCTTTTACCGCTGGAGCGTTCTGCGTAACATTTTAAAAAAAAAGAATGTTTTCGTAAACATTTTTAAAAAAAAGAATGTTTTCGTAAAATTAAATTCTTTTTTTTTATGTGAAGGGGGGAGATGTAGTGTAGGTAGGTATGTATGGAAGATTAATTATAAAAACAATATCATATTAAATATTCCTTGAATGTAAGACGAAACCAAACTATGTGATTCAATGCCTTATATGGTGTAAATAATAACAATATAATGTTAATAAATCCTTGAATGTAAGATGAACATATTCCAAATAAGGACGGTATATTTGATCTGTTTAAAAACAAGACATTCCTTAAGTTATTAATGTTATTTTAACTATTAATTGTATGACTATAAAAGGGACCGTTTTCTAAAATATATTCAGTATTCACTCGGACTTCAGTTGTTTCACTTGGCGCCTGATCCCAACATCGCAGTGGCATGGAGCAAGGGTCGAAGCCTCATTTGGGATGCGACTTGCGTTAGTACATACGCTGCGTCGCATATCAACTCCACCTCTCGCACGGTGGGTGCTGCCGCGGAGTCTGCCGCCAGATTGAAGCATCACAAGTACGCTGCCCTTGAGGCTTCATATTTATTTATCCTGTCGCTTTTGAGACAGCGGGTCCTTGGGGCGGTGAGGCAAAGGAGTTTGTGCGGAAAATAGGACGACGCCTTCAGAAACAGAGGGAATGATCCCCGCACCGGTTCTTTCCTGGTCCAACGGCTGGCAGTTGCCATTCAACGAGGGAACGCTGCAAGCATAATGGGCACGTTTGGACCAGGGCAGAATCGGGGCGGGACGTAGGGACAATAAGCTATTCTTGTTTAGCGTTAGTTTTGACTTCGACAATTGTAATTTGACATGTACTTGTAAATTAGTTGATATAAAAATATAATGTCTTTGATATTTGAAACTTAATTATCGAATTACGGAAAGTAAACAAATATATTGAGTCGCACTAGAGAGAAAATTAAATAAATTTTGTTTAAAATTACTATATTTTTGTCAATTGGTCTCTTTCAGCTGAATACGAGTAGGTAACGATTTTTCAATGGAACTTATTTTACTGGCTCCCACGTGCCATTCAAGATTTTTGTGATCTCTTGCACGTGCAGATGGAAAACGTTTGTGTATTTATATTCTCTTTGGACGCACATGTTTCACATACAGTGCGACAAGGCTTATAGTTTGTATGAAGAGAACTGTCAAAAGTGACGTTTAACAAGGTGGTGGTGTAAGTTCCTTTTTTTGCCACGTTCATTAAAAGCTTTGTCGCACTGTACGAATTCCCGACGAATTCCCTTTCCGACATATTAATATGTATGACAGCAAAAATTACGGGAAGGGAATTCTTATGTAGGCGTCCCACACAACATTATCCTCCTATCCTATACTATTAAACGAGCAATATTAGTATATAAATATAACGGATCAGTTAGTAGGTTTTGATCTGTGGTTTCGTCAGCCATTACCGGAATGATGAAATAAATCCACAATGTGAACAATCAAGATGCTACTGTGTGCAGATAAAGATAATCTTCTCAAACAACTTTTATTTTAGAGCAGATAAAACACGATTTGAAATGTGGTGGACGCGATCCGTACTAAATGGCCGTCTGACCTCCGATGTTCCCGTCAGCATGAAAAGTCAAACTATGATAGCACGTCAACCATCCCTGGATTGCCATTTGTACAAAATCGATTCCTCCCAAGTATTAACTTGACATTTCGTAGTAAAAATAATTGAAATAGTAACACCAAAATGATTAGTTCTTCCACTTGCTACAAGATAGCGTTGTTCACTCTGCGACCCTGCCATTCTGATGAATCACACGTCCTCGTGTGCTTGGCCTGAAAATAATGTCCATCGTCATCATAATAATAAAATATCCATCGTCTCGGCCAGGCCTGACCTGACCAAGACAGGCAATTGTAACGCAATCTTGTAAACATTACTTATGGTGTTTCAATAAAAATTACCACTCTTCTATTATAACCAGCAACTATTTTGCAATCATCATCACAGTCAAGTAATTCTTCACCTAAATCAAGCAGTACTCTTTACATTCATTACCTTCAGTGGAGTATTGCTCATGGCCTAACAGTTAATCCTGCAAAATCGCAAGTCATAGTTATTGGTGGGTCCAAACAAATTAATCGGCCAAATTACGTTAATCTCCCTCCTCTTGAGTTTAATGGCGTTCATCTCCCTTTTAATAAGGTTGTTAAAAATCTTGGTGTTTTCTTCGACTCTACGTTATCCTGGTCCCATCTCCCAAGTGAGTAGAAAACTCTTCGCGGCGGTAGGGTCGCTTAGGAGGTGGAAGAACCTGCTTCCGGTGAGGACCAAGGTTGAGCTTGCGCAATCGCTTCTTCTTCCTATCTTGGACTACGCAGACGTTTGTCTGATAGACCTCAACGAAGATTTCCTTAACAAACTTGGACGTCTTCAAAATGTCTGTATAAGATTCATTTTTGGATTGCGCAAGTTTGACCACGTGTCCGAATATCGGAAAAAACTGGGATGGCTTCCTATCAGGCAACGAAGGGATTTACATGTCCTGATTCTCCTCAATAACGTGCTGTACGACCCTCGTTCTCCTCCTTACCTGAAGGAGTGCTTCCAGAACCTGGGCTCCAACCATGGACTAGCACTGCGCTGTAAGTCAGACAACATCTTGCAGCCCCCTTTCACACGGTCTGGCTACTATAAAAATTCTTTCACAGTAAGGGCTACTCAGCTATGGAATGATCTTCCGCGAGAGATACGCCACTCTCAGTCACTCGCTGTCTTTAAAACCAAGTTGCGTTCCCATCTCATCAGCGAAACCATTTGATTATTCGTTTATTGTTTAATATTATATATATATCCATACTATCCATACTATAATATTATAAATGCGAAAGTAACTCTGTCTGTCTGTCTGTTTGTTTGTTTGTTTGTTGCTCTTTCACGCCTAAACGGCTGAACGGATTTTGATGAAATTTGGTATGGTGATAGATGGTAACTTGGAGACGGACATAGGCTACTTTTTACCCCGGGAAAATATCTCATTCCCGTGGGAATCTACACATACAATAATACTCTAGCGGGGTTTTATCTGCTACAGCACACCGAAACTACTTAACCGATTTTGATGGGACTTTTTTTATTCAACTAAGTATCGCTGATTACGAAAACTACTACAATTTTGAAATCCAACGTGGTAGACGTAAACTACCATTATCCCCTGGGGATAAGGTTGAGGTGCGATAGGGTTGAAATGTCTAAAAATCAATATGGGTGTCGTTTGTAAGGTTTATCGAGCCGCTGATTACAAAAACTACAACAATTTTGAAATCCAACATGGTGGACGTGAAATGCTATCATCCCTTGGGGATGAGGTTGGGGTGCGATAGAGTTGATATGTCTAAAAATCAATATGGGTGTCGTTCGTATGGTTTATCGGGTCGCTGATTACGAAAACTACAATGATTTTGAAATCCAACGTGGTGGACGTGAAATACCACCACCCCTGGGATGGGGTTGGGATTCGATAGGTTTGAAATGTCTAAAAATCAATATGAGTGTCAGTTGTATGTTTAGCGGTTAAGATGGCGTTAGGGGTAGAAGCAGGGATAGGGGTAGGGTCAGGGATAGGGAGAGGGACAGGGGGAGGGATAGGGAGAGAGTGTAAGGGAGGGGAAAATGAGGGGAGAGAAAGGGGGAGGGAGGGGTAGAGGGCGTGGGAGGGGGTAGAGGGAGGGGGGGGGGGGTAGAGGGAGGGAGAGGGGGAAGGGGAGGATGAGTGAGGGGAAGGGGGAAAGGGAGGGGAATGGGAGGAGGGCGAGGGGGGAAAGGGAGGGTGATGGGGAGAGGGGAAGGGGGGAAATGGAGGGGGAAGGAAGGGTGAGGGGGGGAAGAGGGAGGGGCGAGGGAGAGGAAGAGAGAGTGGGAGAGGGTGAGGGAGGGGGAGTGGGAATGTAGGGGGGGGATACAAAAGGATAGATAGGGAGGAATAGGGACCTTTTTTACTTTTATGAATACCTCCTCGCTACCCATTCACTTCACTCCCTTTATTGCCTTCTTTTTTAAGTTCGCCTGTAACGGTTGACAATGAAAATTCCGCACTACCTACCAGTTAAATAAAATCAAAAGATAATTAAGTTTGTAGTAAGATGCATTTATTCAACTTGGATAAGTACAAATGCATCTTTTACGTAGGGATCAAGAAGGATAAGCGCTCCGTAAAATATGTTTCAATTAAGTTCGAATTCTGTTTTTTTATAAAATCTACGCAGACGAAGTCGCGGGTAACAGCTAGTATATATATAATATTATATATATTTGTTTATTATAATTATTATTATGATTATTCATTTATTTATTTTAATGTATTATACTTACTTTTGTATGTGTATGTTTTATCTTATGTAGTTTATGTTATTCATGTAGTTGTTTAAGAGATTATTATATGGCATTGTAGTGTTAATATTAATTAGGTACTTACTTTTTATGCCTTTTGTATTTCATGGCACTTGTGATCGCATGAATACTTGCAGAGCTCTGTTTATGTATCCCTAACATCAAAGGTTGCCTGTAAGAGATCGCTTGCAGCGATAAGGCCGCCTTTGCCCACATTAGGTTAAGTTCTCCATGTACATTTTTTTTTGTTGTTATTTGAGCAATAAAGTGTTCTATCTATCTATCTTCATCCAGTGGCACACGCAAATTCATCACCTCCTGCCGGCGGATCACAAAAAATCATCACCTCCATCCGGCGGAACACTAAAAAATCATTGCCTCCATCCGGCGGAACACTCTTAATCATCACCTCCATCCGGCGGAACACTAAAAAATCACTGCCTCCATCCGGCGGAACACTCTAAATCATCGCCTCCATCCGGCGGAACACTCATAATCATCGCCTCCATCCGGCAGAACACTGTAAATCATCGCCTTCATCCGGCGGAATACTTAAAATCATCAGCTCTATGAGGCGGAATACTTAAAATTATCACCTCCATGAGGCGGAATACTTAAAGTCAGGTGACCTTTCAAACGGTATGAAACAAAACATTGAATTTAATCATGACTCGACTGTCTGTACATAATTTTCACCGTCAGTAGACGTATCAACATACTCTTTAAATCACAACCATGTTTCAACCCTAGTAAGGTACTCTAAATTCTCAACTCAAGAACACAGTCATTGTCTGTTCACACCAGAGCCAATATCTCTATAATTTTATTGTTGACTAGCTGTTGCCCGCTACTCCGTCCGCGTGGGTTTCAGAAAAAGTAGCTAATGACTTTTCCCATGGTTCAAACTATCTTCGTACCAAGTTTTTATCACGATCGGTTTATCGGATTAGTCATAAAAGCGTAACAGAGAGACAGACAGACAGTGCAGTTCTTGCCTTCAATTAATAGGTATACAGAGTACCGATAATACGGATTTTTGTAAATTAAACACCTCTTGTTTGCGTGTGGACTGTTAGGTCGCCCACTATCCTCGTAAGTGTAAAATCATAGTCGAATTCCACGCGGAGTAACTATTGATACGAATGAAGACATTGATGTATCAGCAGACACAATAAAATATCACAAAATAACTTCATCTTTTATTTTCCTTCCACATAATCAAAATTTTAAGAGCAAGAATCAATACTAAATTCACCTCTTTATATCTAGACACAAAATATAATTATTTCTAGTATCTAGCACACAAATTTTATAAATCACATCTATTAACAAGGCAAACCGGCAGCGTGGTAGACTTAACTCTTTTGTACCGTCCGAGACGAAATTCAAAAAATAACTGTGAGCGCGCGTGGCAATCGACCGTATTTATGTCAACCGATTCGATTCTAACCCTACTCAAAAAATGACCGTTGTCGGCGAGCTTCCGGCGCGAGGACGTAGGTGGCGCTCTGGATTTCTGTTTATAGGCGCTGGCCAGCCGATGGTCGGGCTGGCATCGGGGTTGGAGTAACAGCTCGGCCATCCTGGAATAGAGTGACCACACGAAAATCATTAGTAGATTCAGAGACTTAACTTTCAAGAAGTTCTATGAGGTCTTCAGCATCCATCTCACTATCATTATCAGCCTCAGTTCCTGAACCAGCAGCGCCCACATAAGGCCTCAGAGAATCTACAGCAACCACAGTATTAAAATGTTTATATCCTCTAAAGCCTTTCACGCTCTGAATCAAGTAACGGTCATGCCCAAGAACCTTAAGCACCTTGTATGGTCCAGCAAAAGAAGGATCTAGTTTTTTATTAACACCCGCTTGACTACAATTTTTAGGATTTCTCCACAACACCAAGTCCCCTTTCTTGTAAACGTGGCATGGCTTTCTCGTTTTGTCAAAACGCTGTTTCATTTTAGCCTGTTTATTCTTAATATTATTAGAAGCTTCTTGCCTCAAGTTATCAAGATCCAAATTGTTTTCACTTCTTTCTAGATCACAAAGTATTCTACTTTTGTGTTTGAACATAAGATTAAAGGGGGCGTGGCGTGTGGTATCGTGCAAAGAATTGTTAATGCTAAAAACTACATCTGGTAACTTTGCATCCCAAGTGTTTTCCTCGCTTGTCACTCTCAGTCCATCTAAAATGGTTCTATTTACACGTTCTACCTGTCCATTTGCTCTGGGAGTTGCAACAGAATTTATCACCTGTTTGATTTGCCGTTCCACTAAAAAGTCTTTAAAATTTCTACTAGAGAAAGCAAGACCCCGCTCAGATATTATAATAGAGGGATAGCCGAACAAGCTGAAAACATCTACTAGATTTTGGACTGTTTCCGCTGAGCTTAAAATTCGTGTAGGACGCGCGATAACAAACTTTGAGAATGAGTCAGTGATAACCAAAATATATTGGCAATTTTTACTCGATTTGAGAAAAGGGCCCAAATGGTCCATATGAACTGTGTGCATGGGAATATCTGGTTTGGGAATAGGGTATAATTCACCCTCTAGCTTGCCGTAATGACCCTTTCGAAAAGCGCAATCTAGACATGCAGTTACATATTTCCTTATAAAATTTGTCATTTTCGGAAACCAGTACTTTTTTTTAATTAAATCATCGCAACGTTTTAGGCCGATGTGACCGGTATTATCATGGTACTTTTGTAGTAACTTCCAACGAGCACTGTCCGGTACGACCAATCGGTCCCCATTCAACGTTTTCCGGTACAGCCTTTCTTCAGAAATCTTGTAATTATTAACTAAATCCGGGTTGGGGTCATTACCGCGCAGCTGAGAGACAATATTTTTTAGCCGGTCGTCTTGCATCTGAACAGTCAAAAACCAGTCCTCGGTAGACAACGCAAGTATGTCAGTCTCAATTTCGTCGGTCTCTATCGGGTTCCTGCTCAAGGCATCAACATTAGGGTGGATCAAATATATTTTTTTTTTAGAATTTTATATTTGGCTACTGCGAGAAACATGTTACCCACTAACATGATATCAGATAAGTAAAAATTTTTTATTTATTCAAATGTTTTGTACTGCCCCAAGCCTGTTAAAATTTTCTTAAAAAATCAAAAAGCCGCCATCGGTACACTGAACTTGTAAGTAAATAAAAAGCAGGAAATCACGGTTTATTATTATTTAGTAGTTGTTAAGTATTACAAAAACTATATGAAATTAAAAAAAAACTCATACTTAATAGTCCGTAATTAAAAAAAACACCCAAGAAAAAACGTAAAAATTAGGTTTTCACTGTATTTAAAAATCTTTTTTGGAGTTGAAAAATGGCATAATTTTTCGAGATTCTAACCTCGTTTTGATGGATCCATCCCATCTGAATATCCCGCAAACCGCTGCTGCTGACTCGGTGACTATTTTGACGCATCTTTCTGTGGCTTGAGTGTGGCTGGCAGGATTGCTTTTGATACGAGGTAAAATCTTAGTTTCGACTAACTGTGGGTTTTGAATGCAATCAAGAATCAAATCTTCACTTATATTTTTGGTTAATGGTGATTTTGTGACAGTAACATGGTTCTAATTTATCATTTTGGTGTAGTTTTGAGCTTCAAAAATAAATTTTGGCAGCACGAAACCTCGGGGAGATGTTGTGACTGAATCTCGTGCTTTTATAGTATGTATGTTGTAATGTTGAAATTCTTACTTGCTCTTTTTCATCAGCTAACATGGCCAATATAATGTTTACGGGGTGCCCTTAAAGCTTTCCATTGGATAACACGGTTCACAAGATCCCCAACTAATAGCTACGCAAATGTCAACGAAATAAAGCTGATCCGCTCTTAAATCACTTATAATTGCTATTACAGGCAAAATAGGTACTGTTGATTGCCTGAAAGGGCTTAGGTAGAAGTATTTCTCATTTATTTACCTATATCTCCTGAAAATCTGCGAGGTCCAGTTGTAGTGCCATCAATGGTCTCAAAAAGTGACGCAAATCAAGCTCATTTGCGTTGCGTGTAGTTGACAAATAAAATATTGCAACGGCCTTCCTAGTTTTAGCTCCAGACATCGTACAATACCACTCTTGTGTCCTGTGTTTACTGCAGTCCCATCACAACCAACCACAACAGCCGTCTTCTAATTTCGCAGCCAACCAGCGCAAATCAGTTATATTTTTGGCCCTTTCAATCCGTGTTTTCTTGCGTTATTCCAAATTTTACATACCAAAATTTGAAAATGAAGACACGTTCCCAGACAAAGGCACAGTGTGGTGAGGCAGATAATGCCTCCCGCACCTCACACAGTACCAGGGTAAGTGAGCGAACTACTTTAAGTGCCAGAAAGGCAGCAGAGGCCTGTCACCTCCGCCGCTTGGTAGCCCTAGAGGAGCAGCTGGCGGAAACTAAAAAGAAAGCCTTGGAGGCAGAGTATGAGGCGGAACTAGCCGCCATCGGCTCAACTGCAGGCAGCATCGCTGTTGATCCCGTCGTAGTCATCGACACGACAAACCCACAGCTCCCTGCTACCGAGCCAACCCCTCTACCACCAAATGAGCCCTCTTCACCCGCTCATCGCCCTCTACCACTCACTCATACTAATGTTAATCAAGTACCTTTAAGTCCCGGAGATGGGCCGGGACGTTTTACAGATTGGTTGTGTGATGTACAACGCGAGTGGGAGGCAAACGATGCCCCACCGCCTCCACCGCAGCCCACCCACGTCCACCCTGACTCCAACAGCAGCGTGTTGGCTCTGGCCCAGGCTATCGCAAGCCTAACGAGGGAGCAGATCACCGCCGCTACGAAGAAGCCAGCAGTAGTGTCATCGCTGCCTACCTTAGCTGGAAATCCGCACGAATGGCTAGCTTTCAAGCGTCAGTACGATGATACTAAGAATTATTTCTCGCCAACTGAGAACCTGAATAGGTTAAGGCTAAGCCTCCATAACGAGGCGCGCGAAGCAGTTGCGTCCTTACTTTATACTGCCGAGGACCCTACATGTATAATCGACACACTTCGCATGCGCTTTGCCAGACCCGATATAATTATATATTACGAACTTAATATTTTAAAAATCTCTCCGAAACTAAATTCTGAATTTTTCGGTCGTGATTTAAATATTTTGGCATGTAAATTAAATAACTTTTTGGCAACAATAAATTTTATGAAAGAATTTGTCTATCTGTTTTCACCTGAATTGTTTCAGTGTATATAAGGCAAATTAACATCATTGTTATTAGCAAGATGGCAGGACTATGCTGCTGACTATGAGGCTGCCCATCCTCTGGCTCCTCGCCTAGAAGTTTTAGGTAAATTCCTAACTAGAGAAGCTGATAGGAGTTTAAGGTTTGGCCCAACACAGCCTTTCTCTTTCTCACCTCCTACTTTCCCAAGAGAAGGGACCAGTGTTTTTATCCCACCTAGGCCTAGTCCAGCAGTGGGTCTTAGTAACCCGAAGCAACCTAACATACCAGCAGCAGAAATAATATCTTGCCTCTACTGCAAGAAGGCTCATTCAGTCAAGGTGTGCGATAAGTTTACTGCCTTGTCTGTAGATGATGGATGGCAGTGGGTGATGAACCACAAGGTATGTGCAAGATGTCTCAAAGACAACCACCGGTGGCGCACTTGCAAGGCAAAACCGTGCAGTCTATGCAAGAAACCTCATCATAGGCTACTCCACAAAGAGAGACCCGTACAGCACGAAAGGCCTGTGCAACCATGTCACAACACAACAACCATACCGACATCATCATCATCACAACCCATCCCCTCACAGTCTGGCACCACATCTGCTGCCGTATCACCTTCCTTGCCGTCCGCGACCGCCAACCCTGTATATACTACAAACATTCCTAGTTTTCAGCCAGTATACCTGAAAATTGTTCCCATAACCCTCTTTGGACCGAAAGCCTCTGTTGATACTTATGCACTTTTGGACGATGGCTCCACCGCTACACTGATGGATACGGACATAGCAAAACAGATTGGTGCAGAGGGCACACCAACAGAGATCAGACTCGAAGGCGTTACAGGAACAAAAATCATTCATTTTTTCTGTAGAGCTGAAAGGTAAACATTCATCTGACATAATAAGTTTGACAAAGGTCCATACCATGACAAACCTGACTTTTTTTTTTTTGTTTGTCAAATTCTTTATTTATCATAAAACAATACAATAGCGTATACCTTACAACTAAAGCAGGTTACAACATATATGAAAATATATAGATATTTTTACCAGGCTAAAACGCCTACAAAAAACAAATGGATTTGCTAAAATTCAATAGATGAGTAGTACCTAATTGTTAGATATGTAACTTATGAAATAACCAATACTTGCATTTTGTTTAAATGCAAGTTTATGACATGAAAACATTTTGTTAAAATAGATGATAACATAACAAAAATATAATTTATTTTAATAAAAAACTAGGATAGGGTAGATATAAAATTAGTTTCATTACGCTAGGCGTGCGCAACAGGCCTTGAGAGTACGTCACTCGCTCAAGATTAAGTGATGGGGGAGTTTGTACGTACAGTAATTATCGATATAAGGTAAGTCATTTAATCTTGTTTGCGCTAGAGTTGAAATAAGGTTGTTTGAGTTTAGGGGATTGGTAAAGAGGTAAAATTTACGAGTTAATTTTAATATGAAGTCTTCTAGTCTTGGGAGGCAAATTTTAATATGTAGATCACGTAGATTTGTTTTGAACGGAGTGTTGTACGATATTTTAACTGCTTTGTTTTGGACAACTTGCAGTTTATCGTAATTAGTTTTGCAAGTGCTACTCCATACGGGCGCTGCATAAATGATACAGGGACGAACCAGTGTAAGATATATGCGTAGTTTAGTGTGGGGGCTAAGCTTACTGCGTCTGTTTAAAATAGGGCTTAAAGCGTTTATTGCTTTTATAGCTTTATATCTAGTAGAGTTAATATGATGGGTCCAGTTGAGCTTTTTGTCTAAATGGACTCCGAGATATTTTACATTTTGACTCCATGGGATGCAGTAACCGTTTACTGTAATATTTCGAGACGGACTTTGGCGTTTACGGCTAAAGAAGATAGCCTCAGTTTTGCTCTCGTTTAATTTAAGTTTCCAATTAGTAAAATAATTGTGAAGAGCTTCAATAGACAGCTGTAGCCGACCAATTATGAGGTCTGTGTCATCCGATGATGTCAGACAAGCAGTGTCATCGGCAAAGCAAGCTAGTTGAGTTCGAGGCTGGATAGGGATATCGTTAAGATATAGTAAGAATAAGTAAGGCCCCAAAATTGATCCTTGTGGGACACCTGCAGGGATATCACGGAGGGAAGAACGGACGTCACCAATATGGACCATAAAACTGCGATGGCTGAGGTAGGACTGTATCAATTTTATTATATTTATGGGAACATGGGAGGATAAAAGTTTATGCAAGAGCCCTTCGTGCCAAACAGTATCGAAAGCTTTTTCGATGTCGAGCAGGAACATTCCTGTAGATTGCTTAAGATTAAGATGATGCGCGACATGTTCGGCTACTCTAGTGAGTTGTTGTACAGTGGAGTGAGATTTTCGAAACCCAAACTGCTCATTTTTAGGGTTCCGATACCAAAATGGTAAAAAAAAGGAACCCTAATGGTGCCGCTCTGCCTGTCTGTCTGTCTGTCTGTCCGTCTGTCTGTCACACCTCTATATCTCAGCAACCACTTACGCTATCGAGCTGAAATTTGGAATAGTTTTAGAATATAGTTGCCCAACTTAATTGCACATGAAAATTTTTTGAAAAAAGTATGATTATTAATGTAAAGGGGGCCAAAATAGGGGGGGCCAAATTTCAAATTGTCGCTACTAGGTCGAGTGGGGTATCATATGAAAGGGCTTTACTTGTGCATTTTAAAATATATTTTTGTATTTTTTTAAGTTTCTTAGTTTTCAAGTTATGATGAAAAATGTCAAAAAAAATACCATTCCCCCCCCCTTATCTCCGAAGTTTGAGTAAGGGAAAATCTGAATTAATTACAGTTGACAGAGGTTTATGTAAACTTTACAGCAAAAATAAAACGATCTTTCTAAGTTGCACAGTTTTTCAGAAATCTGCAAAAAACTTTTACAAACAAATTTAGTTTTGCGGTCCTGAAAATGGACTTTATTGCTTCCAAAAATACTATAGGTATATCGGAACCCTCGGCGCGCGAGTCCGACTCGCACTTGACCGGTTTTTTTTTATTAGATGGCTAGTGGATCTTACCAGTCTGGAGTATATAAGTGATTCAAAGATTTTGCTCAATGACGATAGAAGGCTAATGGGCCTGTAACTCGATCCAACTACTTTGTCTTTACCAGGTTTTAATATGGCTATGACCTTAGCATTTTTCCAAACTTGCGGGTAATAGGAGAGACGCAAACAAGCGTTAAATATTTTTGTAAGTAGTACCACCGTCTTTTGAGATAAATTTTTGAGTAGTATATTATGCAAATCATCAGGACCAGACGACTTACGTTTTTTCAACTTTTGAATGATGAGCCAGATTTCTTTTGGACGTACCGGCTTAAATGAAGTATCGGACGAACTGGAGCTATTGATAACATCCATTGAGGACGCAACTTAAAGGTCAGTAGCATCACACTTCCAATTAAACGTAAGTAACATGTTGTTCTGAAATGCGTCAGCTAGTACTTCGGATTGCTCCTGAACAGAGTTAGTCAGGTTCCCATTAGCATTTTTCAATGAAGGAATTGTAGTCGGCTTACAACGCAAGGGTTTAGCGATCCGCCAGATATCAGAAGAGGGGTTGTCAACCTTAGCAAGTTTATTGGACCATACTTTATCATTAAGAGTAGTAATGCCTTGGTCTACCTTCGATTGCATCTGATTAAACAGAGTGCGTATATTTTTACGAGCATGTGGGTTAGTTTCTTTTTGGGCTAATCTGCGTAGTCTATTTTTTATCTGGATGAGATTTTTAAGTTTTCGTGGCAGTTTAGGTGGTTTGTTATCACAAATACCAGATGGTATGAATATTTTCCTGCTATCAAGTAGCAAATCTGTAAGACCTTCAACGGCTGTGTCTATTTCAAAAGGACAAGAAAACACTTTGCTGTTCAGGCTTATGTTTTTGTCAAGGTACCAGCGGAAACCCTGCCAATCACCTTCTCCGTACCGAAAATATGAATGAGATTGGCGTGCAAAATCACCTCCTACCGAGAAAAGGATAGGGAGGTGGTTTGATGAGAGAGAATGCAGAGTACGTAAGTCATAAATGTCATGAACATTGGATGCAAGCAAAAGATCAGGAGTCGAAGGTTGGAGATTTGACAACCTGACATTGACCTGACATTGACGACACAGTCAATCAAACACTAGGACATAGATAAACTTAATTACCTTTCAGACCTCTTTACACAAATTTCCTATGTTTTCGCGACCCCAAAGGTTTAAATCGGTGCAAATAATTGGCATGCACTTTTATCAACGGAAAATCGTATCGGAACTCTTTCACAACCCATAGCATCAAAGACAATATTGGGCTGGGTACTTTTTGGCGGGAACACAAAAGTTAACTTAGAACCTTATCTAATTAACAACGTTACACTACAAACTTTTGACGATACCGAACTAGATGTTTTGATTCGAGATTATTACGAATTGGAATCGTTAGGACTTTGTAAAGCGGATCCTTATACGGAGTCTGAGAAATGCGCACTACATATATTAAACGAGACCACGCGACGGCTACCAAATGGGTGGTTTGAAGTTGGTCTACTGTGGCGATCGAACGTATTTGATACCGGTCTCCGAATTATGGGTATGTTTTGGTTACCAAAATCAGTCAATTTTATGTTTAAACGTTCGATTACCCAAAATTCTAACAAACTTACTAGACGATCGGTTTTAAGTGATCTAATGAAAATATTCGACCGATTGGGCATTCTGATCCCACTTACTATTCTCGGTCGAATACTTTTTCAACAAACGTGGCGGACCACGAAAAGTTGGGACGAAGAGCTCTCACCCAGCGAGTGTCGCCAGTGGGGGGGGGTGGTACGAGGCCTTTACTAATATCGAATCTCTGAAAGTGCCTCGCTGCTACTTCCTTTCTGGCGCGCTCGCTGGGTTAGAGCTCCATACCTTTTGTGACGCCAGTGACTCAGCCTACGCTGTTGTCGCATACTGGCGCTCTATCTATGAGTGCGGAAGACTCAGAAATTTTGTAGGACTTATCGTGGAGCCGGCCGAACCGCTTCACATCCCTCTACCAGATGTGAATCGATTCAGCAGCTGGAGTCGATTCTTACGCTCTACTGCATTTATAAATTTGGCGCATTGTTGTTACAGCGCAGACGTCGAAACGCAGCCGGTGCAACTTCTGTTCCTCTTGTCGATGACGTCACTTTATCTTGTGATGATTAACAACTTTCGGAGCAGATGATTTGGCGATAAGTTCAAAGGAAGACGTTTCCCGAGGAGTACGAAATCCTTCGCAGGTCTAGAACTCTCCCTTTGAAATGTAATATTCGAATTCTGAACCCTTATATCGACGAAGAACAGTTGTTGCGGATGCGTGGGCGAATTGACAACGTTAACAACGTACAAATTGTTAAACACCCTCTCATTCTTCCCGGCCGAGACACCGCAGTACGTTTATATATAAAATATTTACACGACAAGTTCGGTCATGGGAACAATGAGACGGTGCTCAACGAATGCCGCCAAAGGTTCTGGGTAATAGACCTTCGAAACGTCATACGTTCCGTGGCACATCAATGCACATATTGCCGTAGAAGAAAAGCGTCGACCGCACACATCCCACCGGAAGGTACCTTACCTACAGAGCGTCTGGACCATCACACTCACCCGTTCACTCACGTCGGTCTAGATTATTTTGGACCCCTCATGGTAACGATTGGACGTCGACACAAGAAGAGGTGGGTCGCCTATTTACGTGCATGTCCACTCGCGCCGTCCACCTTGAAGTTGTGAATGAACTTACAACAGATGCCGCGATAAACACGCTCCGCCGCTTTATTGCAAGAAGGGGCCGCCCAACAACAATCACAAGCGACAACGCAACTGCTTTTCACGGGGCGGATAATGAATTGCGTCGAGCATTGCTGGAGAAACAGAGCGAATTTTCAACTCAGCGCGGCATCATATGGAAAAATATACCGCCAGGAGCGACTGATTGGGTCCGTGAAGAGAAGTCTGGCAGTAGTTCTAAACCAGAATACTCCCAAAGAATGGACTCTAGTAACACTCCTGGCGGAAGTCGAAATAATTTTGAACTCCCAACCCCTGACCTACGTTCCAACGGAACCTGGAAGTGAAGAAGCTCTAACTCCGTATCACTTCCTCATTGGCGCTTCTTCAGTAGATGCTCCCGTCGGACGCTGCGATCCATCAGACCAGTTTGGAAGACGTGAGTGGCGGAAAGCTCAAGCCATGGCGACTCAGTTTTGGAATCGTTGGGTGCGCGAGTATCTACCTCAGTTGCGACGCCATCATTTTGCAGGAGCCAGAACGGAAATAGAAGTAGGAGACCTGGTGCTAGTGGCTGATCCTAACATGCCACGGAACGTATGGCCGTTGGGGCGGGTCACCCAGAAGCTGACCGGGAGAGATGGGATCGTGCGTGTGGTAGACGTGCGAACCCAAGGTGGCGTCTTACGACGTCCTATGCGAAAGATCGTACCTCTCCCGATCCGCTGAGCCTGATGGGCAACCTGCGCCGTCGGAATACTTTTGGTGCCACTGGTCGTGCCACCAGGAGGGGGAATTTCGACGACGGAGGTTGTCTGCTAGCCTGATGCTGGCAGGCTTCTGTAAATATGTATATTTAAACTTAGACGTAAGCATATTCCAAATTACGACATTGATTAGTTTTGGCAGTCTCTCAGTCTCTACTTGGTTTACTTGTAAATACTGTGTGTTTTACCGTTTTAAATTATATTTAGATAGCAACACCGTCAGACGTGGCGTACCTCAACTACTCGGGTTACTCGTTGGAACACAAGTTCAGAAAACGGGCCGGGGTATGTGTGTACGTCCGCGATGACATTTGCTATCGGCGTCTCCGTTGCTTTGAAGATTCAGGGTTTTCAACATTATGGATTCTGGTGGACACCGGCAATGAGAAATCTCTCTACGTCGGTGTCTACCGGTCGCACAGCGGTGACCAGGAGACGACCAAGCTCTTTGAGCACCTGATGGAGAAGGCGGATTGTGCCCAACAGCGGTACCCAACAGCACAGATTCAGATTCAGATAATTTTATTCAATGTAGAATCTTTACAGAATACTTATTGAATGTCATGCAGAATACAATGCAAATAGAGCGAGTCTACGCCGTTTCGGATCGTTCTATGGCAGCGTAAAAGAAACGGCAAGAAACCACTGCAGCACGGCCTACTTTAAGAGTCGGCTTTTTACAATGTGTTTCTTGTGTTTCGCTGGAATATCAGAGCACCATACCTCTTTGTCATTCATATAGTCATCCAATCTATAGTAAGCTTTTTTACATAACGTTTGCTTTACACATTCTTTAAACTTTCTCTCAGGTAATTGCACTATATTGTCAGGTATTTTGTTGTAGTATCGTATACACAGACCAACGAAAGATGTATTGACTTTAGTTAATCTAGTATATGGTTGATCAATTTTATGCTTATTTCTAGTATTAAAATTATGCCTGTCACAAATTTTTGGTAATTGATGAATGTTCTTTCTAGCATACATTATA
This sequence comes from Athrips mouffetella, assembly GCA_947532105.1. Classification (NCBI taxonomy): domain Eukaryota; kingdom Metazoa; phylum Arthropoda; class Insecta; order Lepidoptera; family Gelechiidae; genus Athrips; species Athrips mouffetella. Next base: position 46,071 of record CANNWQ010000005.1, on the reverse strand, counting down.
TTTTCATAGATATACTGGCATGGCACTGTCATAATGTTGATTTCCTTGAACAGTTCTCTCAGGGAATCACGAGTCTTCAGGCAATAAATTGCTCTTATAGCCCTCTTTTGTAAAACGAATATTGAATGTATATCAGCTGCTCGGCCCCAAAGCAGTATGCCATAAGACATAATGCTATGGAAGTAGCTAAAGTAAACCAGCCTTGCAGTAGCTACATCAGTAAGTTGTCTGATTTTTCTAACAGCATATGCAGCCGAGCTCAATCGACCAGAAAGAGCCGTTATATGAGGGCCCCATTGAAGTTTAGAGTCTAGTGTTAACCCTAAGAAAACTGTACTTTTTACAAAATCTAATGGCTCATTATTCAATACTATGTTATGTGAAGTAGACCTTACATTTGGTAGTGCAAATTTAATTTTAAATTTAATACATTTAGTTTTTTTGGCGTTTAGGACTAGATTGTTAACAGTAAACCATGCATGAATCTGTCCAAGTGCATCGTTGACTTCGTTATAATTTTGTGATTTCCTACTTACATTGAATATTAATGAAGTATCATCAGCAAATAACACAATCTTTGACAGATTCTCCACCACAGAAGGAAGGTCATTAATATAAATAAGGAATAAAAATGGCCCTAATATGGACCCTTGAGGTACGCCAATTTCGACAACAGATCCCAGTGATTTCGTCCTGTTTACTTGTACCTTTTGAATCCTGTTTTCCAAATATGACCTAAGTAGTTTAAGTGAATTATTCTTAACACCGTAATGTTCAAGTTTTAGCAACAATGTGCTATGATCTACGCAATCAAATGCCTTGGATAGATCACAGAAGATACCAATAGCATCTTCAGATTTTTCCCACGCGCAAAAGATGTATTTTAAGAGTGCAGTCCCGGCATCCGTTGTACTGCGCCCTTTCGTGAAACCAAATTGATGGTCATGTAGTAAGTTATTTCTATTGAAGTGTGAAAGCATTTGATTGAGTATGACCTTCTCAAAAATTTTACTAAGTACAGGTTAGACTGATATTGGTCTAAAATTACTGGGATCCTTTTTGTCACCAGCTTTGAATAATGGAACTACTTTACTTTTTTTCATTAAGTCAGGAAATGTACCATGATCGACACAATCATTGAATATAACAGCTAAATATGGAGATATAGTATCAATGATCGCACTACAGACTTTTACTGACATTCCCCATAGGTCCTCAGTAGTTTTCATTTTAATACTTTTAAAGGCTTTAATAATTTCATTAGGGGTGACATGATTGAACCCAAATTCAGTTTCGCAGGCGTCCACATTCTTTTGAAGTAAATCGCTAGCAAGTGAAGATGAAGAATTGAGTGACTCTGTTGTTTTCAAAGGAATATTAGTAAATAAGGTTTCGAATTCTTGAGCCACTTCTACGTTTGAACTAATAGTTCCGCGATTTGTATGAAGTGTGATTTGATTGTCACGCGGTTTCACTTTTCCAGTTTCACTATTTATAACATTCCATACAGCCTTAATTTTGTTATCAGCAGACTGTATTTTTTTCCGAAGAAAAAATGACTTTGCTTTTGAACAAACTAATTTAAACAATTTTGAATATTTTTTGACATATTCAATGAAATTGTCGTCATTTGAATAATTTCTTAGCTCATATAATTCAAAAAGTCTCTCTCTACTTTTGCGAATACCAGCGGTAGCCCAGTCACTGAATTTGAATTTTACAATAATTTGCTTTTTTCTAATAGTGAAAATTTTACTGAATTCAGTATTAATCAATGTGAATAAATCTTCATATGAGTTATTAGGGTTGTTAGTATTATAATTGTGACAGGGCAGTTTTTCTAGTAACGTGTTTTTGTACTTTTCTAACCTACCGCTCGTTAGGCTCCTGGTTTCTATATCTATCTTCTGGGTTACTCGAGAATAATTAAAAGTAACACTTTGACCAGAGTGGTCAGACTGAATCGAGTTTATGATACTTTTCTCAAAATAATCGCAATTACAAAAGACGTTATCAATACAGGTAGCCGAGGATGACGTCCTCCTTGTAGGTTCAAAAAATACATGCTCTAAATTAAAACATTTGAAAAGACTTATAAGTTTGTTACTATAGGTATTATTTTCTAAGATATTGACGTTAAAGTCACCACACACTATCACAAACTTATTTTCTTTTGTCACTATTTTTAAAACTTAAAGGGGGCACTATAACTTAAAGGGGGCACTATTCCAAATTAATTTACTTAAATACATAACACTACCTATAACCACAATAAAATCATGGAAGAGCAGCTTGTATTTAAAAATATAGAATAAAGATGTCAACAAATAAATTATTCAAGTTCAATATCGCAATTATTCGTAAAAACCATGTCAGAAAAATAAAAAACTGCTTCAGGAAAATAAAATTATTGAATTACTTAAACAAAAAAAGGGCATTTAAAACTATGTTTATCGCTTTTCGCGCAGAAATAAAAAAAAAGAAAAACCTATAATCTTGCTGAACTTGCAGACAGATTCTTTAATATTTATGTATGCTACAACTAACGCCGACCGACGAGGATCTGTCGAACTAAATGGCACTCCGCTATCTAAAATAGATTACTCCATTGATCGAAATATTTCGTACAATGCTTGAAGGTGATATGTATGCTCAAAGGATGGCTAGTTCTGGAGATAATTCAAAGATGGTGCTATTTGAAACTTCTAGTTTTTATTTCAAAAGTTTTCAAAATTGAATTGTTCGTAAAGGTATTCCTTGGATTATGTTTACAAAATCTGAAAAGAGAAAAACAGTTTTTGATGCGTTTAATTTTTACTGCTTTTTTATTTGAGACTAGGTTTTTTATAAACATTTCACAACTTATTTTCAAATTGCACTATTATTTTTAATAAAAGCAATCCTTGATAGATAGATAAATGCTTTATTGTGCACATAACAAAAATATAACTAGTTTGATATAACTAGTTTGTTTTGTTTGTTTCTAGCTTGATATTATTGTTTTAAAAATCATAAGCATCACAAGTTATTTTCAGTAGACTTCAAAACGATAATTTCTATAAAAGTTTATTTCGATTTCGTTTTTATTCGATGTATTATAAATTAATTTTCAAAGCTTCATTATAAAATTATTTTTCTTAAAAAGTATTCAATGAAATTTATATTATTACATTCGATCAAGGTTTAATTAGCAGTCGAACTCGTACGTTTTATTAATGGTTGATTTGACTAGCAAAGATTTTTTTTAGGGTCGAGGCCAATCAATGAAATGGCGGGGTGCTACCTGTCCAACTGAGTTCGGTCCATCTAGTCACAATCTAGTCACGATTAAAAAATACGTATCAAAAAGTGTCATTTGATCATGAATTCCTTAGTTGTAGATAAACAATAGAAATACATTTGGAAAGAAAAGTTTTTCTTACTTTGGTATGATATCATTTTGGTCGAAATAATTCTTAAGATGAAATAGTAAATGAGTTTTAAAACTGCTTTGTTTCTAAATAAAATTTCATTTGCTAAAAATGCGAAAAAAAAAAATATATCAGCATGTATAATATCTTAAGAAAAGAATCTAAGTTACAGTTCTGATTATATTAAACAACAACACAACAAATGTAAATAGCGAAATATGCAAAATCAACACTAAAAATACCTATAATAAATTATTCACAATGTGTAATTTCAAATATGCGAAACCTCTAGGGTTTTATCCATGTAACTGAATAACTTATCCCAAAGAACATAGTTCGAATTAAGAAAAAAAAAATATTACCCACAGAAACTGCATCCGCTGATAGCGCATTTTGTATGGGAGTCTAACATATTAAAGCTAGATTTCCTCACTTGACTTTTTAAATTAATACATAAACCGTAACACTTTTCGATGCAACGCGTAAAATTTATTACTTCACATTATGGAAAGAATTATTGATTGTTATAAATAACGGCGAAGTCACGGGTATTTAATAGTTTCCATTCGTATGAAATGACGCTGAGATACATACCTGTTTTTCGAGATTCCCATGCATTGAAGTGATTATTTAACGTATTAACAAGTTAGTGAATCTTTGTGTTCGTGTATAAAATGGATGTAATTTATAACATCACGAAGCAGGTAGTTTCAAGCCCAGACTAACCTAAACTAACCACGAAATCAATCACTTTAAACATTTTTCCTCTCAACATTTACTGCTCACCTAAAACCGAGTCGGAAAATTTATCTGTAGCTCATAAGTTATCACAATTTACCTCAAACATTTTTCTTTCTACGATTACCTACTGCTAACTTCAAACTCTGAAAACAAAGATGAGATGGACGAATGAACATTTAGTTGCTTTTTGCATGCCAGGCACTAACTTTCAGAACATTTGTGAGTAATCACACCGAAGTGTTGTTAGTCTTAAACTGTAAACGAACTTTTGAAGGTACGCACTATATTACCCAGTAGCTCTTAACTTCAATCTAGCATAGAACAAAGATGGGGCTGACGATGAACAGAGGTCACTCAGAAGAAGTCTAACACCTCTTGATTATCAACATGCGATTATTACTTCTGAAGTTATTGGAGTCAGGAACTGGCATTTAATGTTATAATTATTTTAATATACATATGACGACATATCTTATGAAAAAGAACTAAATAATGAGTAAAAGCAAAACTTTACAAAATCACGCGTTTCTGCACGAACAATAGGGTACGTTTCAGAACATTATTCGTAACTTTCAGAACATTAGTTCTCCCACATGCAATTTCAAGCCACGACGAAGACATTTCTTGAGTCATACCTGTTTGAACTCATAGCACGTACGTATTTAACAAGTTAACAGTTTTGTAATTACGAAAAATGGCGGTACTGACCACGACAGGTTTAGAATTCTAAAGGACGGTTTAAAATTAAAGTATTGAAAGCTCTAATAATTAATAGCAAATTTTTGAAAAATTACTAAATTAAAATATAAAACTAACAATCTCGACTGAATCAAAATATTTGAATTAGTCGTTACAAACAAAACTTTTATGTAAAAGAAAATTATAACAAAACTTATTCAACCAAAAACTACAAACGAAATTACAAATAAAAATATTTGAATGAACTATTACAACACAACGTTTATGAAAAAATAAATAAAAAAAATGTTCAAAAAAACACTCAAATCAAAATTTTTCTTCATATAAATTATCAATTTGAAACTTAAATCAAAATTGTACTATAGTATTGAAAGTTAAGATTTTTTTTTTATGGTATGAACAGTATGAATCAAAAATAGTTTATTAAAACTTTTTAAATGAAAATCTTAAAATCAAAAATACTTTATTGACAATTACTAAGCTAAGACTTAAACCAATAATATTTAAAGGAATACTTTTATAAAAAAGAATTGCAAAAAAAATGTTGCTGGAAAGATAACTTGTCATAAAAATAAATTTTCATAATCTCAAGTTGAATATGTTAAAAAAAAATACGAAATGAAATCTTTATTGACAATTTCTTAGCTAAAATTTAAAAAAATATAAATTTCATTGAATACTTTTTAGGAAAAATAATTTTATTTTTGAATAAAAAACGAAATCGGAAAACTTTTATGGTCATAGAAATTATCGTTTTGAAGTCTATTAAAAATAACTATGATTTTCAAAACAATAATATCAAGGATGATAAGAGCTTGATTTCATCCACTACATTATCACATCGTTAGTATTTGCTCTTTGTACTCAGGATAAGTTTGGTTAAGAATCTGCTGGAGAATCTTGCGCACACTGATAATCGAGAGAAAATAATTCGGCTGAGAGGTAGTTTATAAACTTAGCCGTCTTGTTTGCTAAGTATCATTTGAATATGATGGAACAAAAAGAATATCAGAAATATCAAACCTCTTCGTTCGTTTTAATCTGAAACTATAATTTGTGGTTATGTTATGGTTTATTTTTATTTTATTTGTAATTTAAAGTGTTAAAATTCAGGACGTTCTGAATAAAGGCCAGGTTAAAAGTACCCTAAACCGACGAGCATGTATGAAAGGATTGATGAAAGTACAGGAAGCAAGGGAAGTATGTCAAGATCGTAGCAGGTGGAGGACTGTGGTCTCTGCCTACCCCAACGGGAAAGAGGCGTGATGTTATGTATGTATGTATGTATGTAAATTTGCATTATTTTTATATGCAATTCCATTATGTACTGAGTTTATTGGATATCCATAAACGATATTTGATTTAACTTAAACGGTAACAAACAACTCATAATGATTTTATTTCTCAAATTGGTAGGTGGTTGCCACGTAGAATATAATGACTCGTCACTGAAAAAGTATTTTTAGCAACGAGATTCATCGATTTTATATTTGAATCATTTTTTTTTTGCTATGTTTGTAAGTCTTGCTTGTTACATTTTTATAGCAATATTTTCTTTTGTCATAAAATTTTCTTCGAAACATTTTAGTTTTAAATATCTTAGTAAATTGCTAAACGAGTTTTCGACAAATTTAATTTTTAAACTTTTTTATTTGAGATTTTAAGAGATTATTTAGTTTTAAAGCTTTTTGTTTTTATTCCGAAAGTTTTCAAAGTTTAATTGTTCGTAAAGGTATTCCTTGAATTATCTTTATAAAATCTGAAAATAAAAATAGATTTCGATACGTAAAATTTTTACATCTTTTTGATTTGAGGTTTTTAAGATTTAGTTTTTTTTTGGTTTCCTTCCTAAAAGCATTTCACATATTATTTTTTAAAGTTGCATTATTCTTCATCACAAAAGCTATCCTTGATATTATTGTTTTGAAAATCATAGTTATTTTTAAAAGACTTCAAAACGATAATTTCTATGACCATAAAAGTTTTCCGATTTCGTTTTTTATTCAAAAATAAAATTCTTTTTCCTAAAAAGTATTCAATGAAATTTATATTTTTTTAAATTTTAGCCATTGCTTTTTTTTTAACATATTCAACTTGAGATTATGAAAATTTATTTTTATGACAAGTTATCTTTCCAGCAACATTTTTTTTTTGCAATTCTTTTTTATAAAAGTATTCCTTTAAATATTATTGGTTTAAGTCTTAGCTTAGTAATTGTCAATAAAGTATTTTTGATTTTAAGATTTTCATTTAAAAAGTTTTAATAAACTATTTTTGATTCATACTGTTCATACCATAAAAAAAAATCTTAACTTTCAATACTATAGTACAATTTTGATTTAAGTTTCAAATTGATAATTTATATGAAGAAAAATTTTGATTTGAGTGTTTTTTTGAACATTTTTTTATTTATTTTTTCATAAACGTTGTGTTGTAATAGTTCATTCAAATATTTTTATTTGTAATTTCGTTTGTAGTTTTTGGTTGAATAAGTTTTGTTATAATTTTCTTTTACATAAAAGTTTTGTTTGTAACGACTAATTCAAATATTTTGATTCAGTCGAGATTGTTAGTTTTATATTTTAATTTAGTAATTTTTCAAAAATTTGCTATTAATTATTAGAGCTTTCAATACTTTAATCTTAAACCGTCCTTTAGAATTCTAAACCTGTCGTGGTCAGTACCGCCATGTTTCGTAATTACAAAACTGTTAACTTGTTAAATACGTACGTGCTATGAGTTCAAACAGGTATGACTCAAGAAATGTCTTCGTCGTGGCTTGAAATTGCATGTGGGAGAACTAATGTTCTGAAAGTTACGAATAATGTTCTGAAACGTACCCTATTGTTTGTGCAGAAACGCGTGATTTTGTAAAGTTTTGCTTTTACTCATTATTTAGTTCTTTTTCATAAGATATGTCGTCATATGTATATTAAAATAATTTTAACATTAAATGCCAGTTCCTGACTCCAATAACTTCAGAAGTAATAATCGCATGTTGATAATCAAGAGGTGTTAGACTTCTTCTGAGTGACCTCTGTTCATCGTCAGCCCCATCTTTGTTCTATGCTAGATTGAAGTTAAGAGCAACTGGGTAATATAGTGCGTACCTTCAAAAGTTCGTTTACAGTTTAAGACTAACAACATTTCGGTGTGATTACTCACAAATGTTCTGAAAGTTAGTGCCTGGCATGCAAAAAGCAACCAAATGTTCATTTGTCCATCTCATCTTTGTTTTCAGAGTTTGAAGTTAGCAGTAGGTAATTGTAGAAAGAAAAATGTTTGAGGTAAATTGTGATAACTTATGAGGTACAGATAAATTTTCCGTCTCGGTTTTAGGTGAGCAGTAAATGTTGAGAGGAAAAATGTTTAAAGTGATTGATTTCGTGGTTAATTTAGGTTAGTCTGGGCTTGAAACTACCTGCTTCGTGATGTTATAAATTACATCCATTTTATACACGAACACAAAGATTCACTAACTTGTTAATACGTTAAATAATCACTTTAATGCATGGGAATCTCGAAAAACAGGCATGTATCTCAGCGTCATTTCATACGAATGGAAACTATTAAATACCCGTGACTTCGCCGTTATTTATAACAATCAATAATTCTTTCCATAATGTGAAGTAATAAATTTTACGCGTTGCATCGAAAAGTGTTACGGTTTATGTATTAATTTAAAAAGTCAAGTGAGGAAATCTAGCTTTAATATGTTAGACTCCCATACAAAATGCGCTATCAGCGGATGCAGTTTCTGTGGGTAATATTTTTTTTTTCTTAATTCGAACTATGTTCTTTGGGATAAGTTATTCAGTTACATGGATAAAACCCTAGAGGTTTCGCGTATTTGAAATTACACATTGTGAATAATTTATTATAGGTATTTTTAGTGTTGATTTTGCATATTTCGCTATTTACATTTGTTGTGTTGTTGTTTAATATAATCAGAACTGTAACATAGATTCTTTTCTTAAGATATTATACATGCTGATATATTTTTTTTTCGCATTTTTAGCAAATGAAATTTTATTTAGAAACAAAGCAGTTTTAAAACTCATTTACTATTTCATCTTAAGAATTATTTCGACCAAAATGATATCATACCAAAGTAAGAAAAACTTTTCTTTCCAAATGTATTTCTATTGTTTATCTACAACTAAGGAATTCATGATCAAATGACACTTTTTGATACGTATTTTTTAATCGTGACTAGATTGTGACTAGATGGACCGAACTCAGTTGGACAGGTAGCACCCCGCCATTTCATTGATTGGCCTCGACCCTAAAAAAAATCTTTGCTAGTCAAATCAACCATTAATAAAACGTACGAGTTCGACTGCTAATTAAACCTTGATCAAATGTAATAATATAAATTTCATTGAATACTTTTTAAGAAAAATAATTTTATAATGAAGCTTTGAAAATTAATTTATAATACATCGAATAAAAACGAAATCGAAATAAACTTTTATAGAAATTATCGTTTTGAAGTCTACTGAAAATAACTTGTGATGCTTATGATTTTTAAAACAATAATATCAAGCTAGAAACAAACAAAACAAACTAGTTATATCAAACTAGTTATATTTTTGTTATGTGCACAATAAAGCATTTATCTATCTATAAAGGATTGCTTTTATTAAAAATAATAGTGCAATTTGAAAATAAGTTGTGAAATGTTTATAAAAAACCGGCCAAGTGCGAGTCGGACTCGCGCACTGAAGGTTCCGTACCACCACATAAACATTGTATTAGTTGAAATTTCAGTAAGTTAATGTGGCTAGATTTTTTGAGTCCGACACGCGCTTGACCAAATTTTATTATTTGTTGTTATTTTATAGCCTATGCCCTATAAACATACCAATTTTCAAGTTTGTAAGTGTTCCCGTTTTTAAATAGAACTAAAACAAAAATCGCCTCAGCAACCATCCAACTTGACCCCTCTCTTATATGAATGTTCTTGAAACAGGAGCTCACCACAATTGGTTACCTTTAGTTGTGAGAAAAGTTGTAATATTTAATGATTTCAGACTTTTCCCATTATTTGTACTGTGAGACCTAGCTTCTTGCCAAATTTCATAATTTTAGGTCAACGGGAAGTACCCTGTAGGTTTTTCATTTTTGAATAAATGTATGGAGATGAGGACATAAAATGCCATATCTTTTGATTGCGTCGTTGTAAAAAATTTAAATTTTCAGATCTTGTGTGGTTCATGGATCCTAATATATGGTATTAATTTCAACCTGATACCTTTACCCGTTCGTGAGATAAAGGGTCTTGACAGACAGACAGACAGACAGACAGACAGACAGACAGACAGACAGACAGACAACAGACAGACAGACAGACAGACAGACAGACAGACGGACAACAAAGTGATCCTATAAGGGTTCCGTTTTTTTCTTTTGAGGTACGGAACCCTAAAAACCTAGTCTCAAATAAAAAAGCAGTAAAATTTAAACGCATCAAAAACTGTTTTTCTCTTTTCAGATTTTGTAAATATAATCCAAGGAATACCTTTACGAACAATTCAATTTTGAAAACTTTTGAAATAAAAACTAGAAGTTTCAAATAGCACCATCTTTGAATTATCTCCAGAACTAGCCATCCTTTGAGCATACATATCACCTTCAAGCATTGTACGAAATATTTTGATCAATGGAGTAATCTATTTTAGATAGCGGAGTGCCATTTAGTTCGACAGATCCTCGTCGGTCGGCGTTAGTTGTAGCATACATAAATATTAAAGAATCTGTCTGCAAGTTCAGCAAGATTATAGGTTTTTCTTTTTTTTTATTTCTGCGTGAAAAGCGATAAACATAGTTTTAAATGCCCTTTTTTTGTTTAAGTAATTCAATAATTTTATTTTCCTGAAGCAGTTTTTTATTTTTCTGACATGGTTTTTACGAATAATTGCGATATTGAACTTGAATAATTTATTTGTTGACATCTTTATTCTATATTTTTAAATACAAGCTGCTATTCCATGATTTTATTGTGGTTATAGGTAGTGTTATGTATTTAAGTAAATTAATTTGGAATAGTGCCCCCTTTAAGTTATAGGTATTTAGGTTAGGTTAGGTTAGGTTAGGTTATGTTATTTGTACCTACATATCTATTTGTACCTGATTTTTATACTTTGACATGTTGAATGTTTTTCCTACGGACTGCAGCGACGTGCTAAATGAAATTTGGCAACCGTTAATTGCTTTTAGCATCATATCATAACTTGTAAACTATCAACTTCTAAATTAATGTCCTTAGCGTACCTACCTGATATAAATAATAGGAAATCCATCGCCAACACGTTGAGTTGAAATGTTTTTTTATGTAACTTGCTTTTTATCTTATGTGGACTTAATCTTTCCGTAAGGGCAAGCAATAAAAGCACCCCACAGCCCTTACAAAAAAGATTCCGACAGGTAAAAATTTGAACACAATGAGTCAGCATCTGCACCTGTGTCCTCTGAGGGTGACCCCAAAAAAGTTCTCAGCTAGTTAAATACATCACATATTGCAATGCAAATGAACCAGAAATAAAGTCTGCAAATTAAAACTGCTAACGAAGCCGTAATCAATCGTATTGTACCCCATCCGCTTCCTCACCCCGCATCACCGTCCCCGTCCATGTCTTCGTACAAATCTCCGTCCCCATCCGCTCCCCCGTCCATGTCCCCGTACAAATCTCCGTCCCCATCCGCTCCCCCGTCCCCGTCCCTGGCCCCATCCCTGTCCCCATCCGCTTCCTCGCCCGCATCACCGTCCCCGTACCCATCCCCGTCTCTGCCCGCCCCGTCCCAAACCCCGTACCCATCCCCGTCACCGTCCCTGTCCCTACCCCTGTCCACATCCGCTTCTTCGCCTGCATCACCGTCCCCGTCCCTGTTCCCACCCGCTTCCCCGTCCCCATCCACTTCCTCGCCCGCATCACCGTCCCTGTCCGGTAACAACTTGCAGAGTTGGGCAGGTAGACCTAGATTTGCACCTGCCATTCATCGTTTCGGTCCACGCACGCACTTGTTTTTGCCGGCTCACAAACGGCAGCCGTTCCTCGACCACATTAGCTACCGAACCAGGTCGAATCCCGGTGACCGACTCTCGACCACATCACCTCTAGGTGGTCCAGTACCGGCCTAACCCCCTACTATAGTCAAAACGCGATTTTAGCAAAAATTTTAGGTCTGAATTTTATTTGATGAGCTTTTTTTTAGAGACTGGTCAAAAAAATGGTCCACAAACGGGGGCCGTTCCTCGACCACATTAGCTACCGAACCAGGTCGAATCCCGGTGACCGACTCTCGACCACATCACCTCTAGGTGGTCCAGTACCGGCCTAACCCCCTACTATAGTCAAAACGCGATTTTAGCAAAAATTTTAGGTCTGAATTTTATTTGATGAGCTTTTTTTTAGAGACTGGTCAAAAAAATGGTCCACAAACGGGGGCCGTTCCTCGACCACATTAGCTACCGAACCAGGTCGAATCCCGGTGACCGACTCTCGACCACATCACCTCTAGGTGGTCCAGTACCGGCCTAACCCCCCTACTAATGTTTAGAATAGAAGCGGCAAAAATTTAAGTAATAAAATTTAAGTAATAAAAATTTTAAAAAATCACCCCCATAAAAAACCCGTGAAATTGATTCCACTCTCGATTCTGAATAAACTATTTTCTCAGTTTCGCTCAAAGATTTCGGACCTCCTTGCTTCGCTCGGAATAGATACCTTGCTAATTTATTTTAGTAGGGGATGACATCTGCCAACATGTCACAACCCCATCATCGAAGATCCATAGAAAACATTCAAAATAACCTGTCAAACCATCGAAAAACGCCTACACAACCTAGTGACGAATTATTTCTATAATCCTCCTTCTAAGTACCTTTATTTTTCTATGGTTTCGCTTATTCCGTTAACACGTTGTATAAGGTACTTCCTAATCAACTGCGTTCCTTTGAGTGTGTTACTCTGACCATAGAACTTAACAACTTTCCCTAAAGTACGACAAAAAAATTACAAAAAAAATACTTCACTTAGTTCTTGGTTATAAACTGCTACGGTTAATTTATAATTTTTAGCGCTAATAGAAACCTTGAAATACTTTGAAGGAGGTGTGTAGTTTTTGTTATAAATATGTTTATTTTACAAGTTTTAGTGTTAAGCAAACATCGTAAGGTACAGGCACCAAAAGGTGGTTGGTAACCCTAACTGATCTAAATTACTGACCTGATGATCACTCCTTCAAAGTGGTAAGGACAAACGACTGAAAGGCCTTCCGAAGCACGAATGACGTTGTGTTGTCATATCACTACAATCATGATGTCTCTAAAAAAGTTCGTGCATTTCATGGATAGTCTCTAAAATTGATGGTCAGTAATAAGTAATCAACTTATAGACAGGTACGCACTTCGGTGGAAACAATGTGACCTTGAGCGAGTATTTTCTTTAAGGCGTTTGTAACGTAGCCACAGAATATTCAAGCAATACTTATATTTGTAATCGGTTTCTCGAAAACGGCTCTAACGATTTTGATGAAAATTACTATATGGGTTTTCGGGGCGAAAAATCGATCTAGCTAGGTCTCATGTCTGGGAAAATTCGTTTTCACCGTCTTTTTAATCATTTCTTTGCGCGTTTTAGTGCGTTTAAGAAACTTACAGCGCCACCTGGGTTTGAGTAGCATAGCTTGCTCACCCGATGATATTGTCAGGTTGAGGCGGCTATTCTAGAGCGAAGCTCGGTCGCCAAGGTACTATAATAGTAAACAAGTTCAGCGTAGCGCTGGTTCGACTGACTACAGGTTACACTGGTTTTGTCTCTACGTGTACAATGCCGTGCGTTCCATGGCATGGCATCTCTAAGATGTTCAATTTCCTGTGTAGAGCTTTCACCTGAGAGATTTTGCATTATTTACCTAACGCGTTGTTTTTAAAACACGTAGGTAATCGTGCCTATAAAGTTTGAGCGTTGCTTTCGATTTCCCTGGGATCCCATAATGAGATCCTGACTTGGTGGCCATGGGACAACTTCAGAAGTATGTTTGGTCGGATAAAAAAAGAATTTTGAAAATCGTTCTATTATTTGACAGAACGTTCTTATTGTTGTGCCACTAGCGGTCACACACCACGACTAACGTTATTTAATTTTAGAGATCGCAAAGAAAGACCAACTTCCACTGGGCCACGAGCGCTTCAAACTTTCGATCAATACGTGACTAAAATTTTGAAGAATTATCCTCCAACTCCTAACCGTTAAGGAGTTGGACCTTCCATCATCAGACCATCAACATGAGATGATGATTACTAGACGCAAATACTTGTGTAGCATTGAAAAATATATGAAAAACGTTATACGTGCCTATAAAATTTGAGGGTTGCCCTCGATTTCCCTAGGATCCCATCATCAGATCCTGACTTGGTGACAATGGTGATCACCTCAGGAGTATACCCTTTCGGATAAAAAAGTAATTTTGCAAATCGTTAACACTTGACGGAAATATAGGTGGACATACATAAAAAAAAATACATACAGTGGAACATAGAACCTCCTCCTTTTTTGAAGTCGGTTAAAATTAGGCTTAGTTTCCATACTCTTCTTAGATCCATAGAAATGTTAGTAATATCTTAAAACTATGTATTCTTTATTGTACACAACAAAACAATTATAAAATGATACAGATGTAGTTAGACTATATAAGACAAAAAATCTAGCAAAAGCTTCCGGGGCTAGGGCGATCAAAGAAACGATCTTGTTTCTGTGATCATCACCCTCCGCACCAGACACTTCCATAGCGGCGACGTATATCTGTCAGCTATGGTCATCAGAATGATGTTACGACTACCCCGCAATCTGTTGATCAGGGATGCTGTTTTTTTTGCGTATTATGGCTGCAAAGCCATCTGTTTGATACTCAGCAAACATCCCTGACGCACTACAGAAACGGGGCAGTCCCAGCATCATTCTGAATATATTATTATACTGGACGCGTATGGAGTCCAGCGACCTCTTAGTATGCCTAACCCACAGGTTCCCCGTGTACAAGTTCTGGCAGTATGCTTTAAATAGCGTAATTTTCACTTGTTCAGTACAACGGGAGAACCTGCGAGTCAGCATATTGCCTCTAACCGCTAAAGCCCTACGCTCCCTCTCAATATCGTCATCGTCTTTAAGGTCTTCGGTAATAATATGTCCCAGATATTTAAATTTTGTCACTCGTTTGACGTTCATGCCATTACAACTTTAATAAACATTCAACTTTAAATATTACAACTTTTCTCACAACTAATGGTAACCAATTGTGGTGAGCTCCCGTTTCAAGAACATTTATATGAGATAGGGGTCAAGTTGGATGGTCGCGAAGGCGATTTTTGTTTTAGTTATATTTTAAAAATGAGAACACTTACAAACTTGAAAATTGGTATGTTCATAGTGCATAAGCTATAAAATAACAACAAATAATAAAATTTGGTCAAGCGCGTGTCGGACTCAAAAAATGTAGCACATTAACTTACTGAAATTTCAACTAATACAATTATGATTATGTGGTGGTACGGAACCCTCTGTGCGCGAGTCCTACTCGCACTTGGCCGGTTTTTTTTAACGCATTGGCTACTTTCAAAGCAACCTTTTTAGTAAGATGCTGGCTGGTATTTTGATACATAATTTTTTCATGTTCATTTGTTCAAAGTTCTGTCAAGATTTGAATGGATGACATCAATCAAAGACATAGCAGTTGCAGTCTCAGGAGACGCATTTTTGAAGCGTTCGTATTTGCAAGATTCGTATACGAATCAGTGATATCGCTATTTTTGAATATTTATACCTGTGAATTCTGTCTGACCAAAGATTTTGGAAACTACGCCAGGGGGCGTTAGAAGCGCAGCGTTTTTCTTACGTCAATGGGTCTGACCCACTCGTTTTGAGCACCCAGTAGACGTTGGCCCAACCGTTGGCCGCGCCGGCTCGGCAAGCTTGTTGACAGCTTTCACACGTTGGTGCGGCTCATTCCGTGTAGGCTCTGTTAAACTTACTAATCTGGGCGTGTAGGTCTGTGAAGCAAGCAAGATGGACGTATACGCGGAGACTATCGCTGCCGCTGAAATATACTTATACAGTGCTTTTAAGTTTTGTTTCCAGCTGCACCATATTTGAAGAAAAAAATGTTATTTTTACTTATTTAGAATAAAATAAAACGTCCCTCTGCTCCTACGGACTTATTTGAAATAAAGGCACGGCCAACGTGTGAACGCCTTTTGCGGCTCGTCGTGTAGAGCCCGTGTTGGATTTCTACCCTTGAACATTTCTACCACTCGAAAGTATATTTAATCTGTGATAAGAACGATATTGGGTCCCCGCCATGGTCAAACAGTTTCGCGATCAGACTTCGCGATCATTATTATTTCTCTTTCTTTCTTATAGCTGCATCTCTACCGGATCGCAGGATCGCGGATTTAACGTGTGCGGGCACCCGACGTTTCCTTCACACATTGGGTGCCCGCACACGTAACATCCGCGATCCTGCGATCCGGTAGAGATGCAGCTATAAGAAAGAAAGAGAAAGCTATAGGACCATAGACACACCATAGATACACCTAGTCTATGGTCCTATAGCTTTCTCTTTCTTTCTTATAGCTACATCTCAGCGGATCGCTGGATCGCGGATCACGGATTTAACGTGTGCGGGGACCCATTGAGATATCAAGTTTTTAATTAGCGTTCCATTCCTACGCAATTTATTACCGGTGTTTATTTTTTTCTGAGTGAAACGAAATTATCTATGTACAAGTGCGACAAGGCTTATTATGAACGTGGCGAAAAAAGGAACTAACACCGCCACCTTGTGAAACGTCACTTTTGAGTGTTCTCCTTATACAAGCCAGCGCCCCCACCCGCGTTCATTATAAGCCTTGTCTACTTGAAAGAAGAAAGTGAATTAGGACGCACCCTATATTGGGGATATGATTGATTTAGTACGAATTTATAAAAATTAATATTTCTTAAAATCAGTGAGTAAATCGTCTGCCAATTTTTTGTTGTCTTCAGTGAAACCAAATGAAGCGAATAAAAGCAACTAGAATGATGAGCAAATGGTTTAGTAGAGCATTTTTTTTTTACATATTTACTAGTACTTCCCGTGATAATGCAGAGCCCTATACGTCTGCCTCTTCGATTTCTTTAATTTTTAGGATGTTTCTGACCAGCAGCTCCATTGGCAGACATGAGCAAATGATTTAGTACCCTTCTTTTTTTTACATTTTTGAAAAGCTGAAACTCAAAAACGCAGCGACGGACAGAAAAACTTTACTAAACCAAATCAATTTGTAATAATCTAAACTATCATCTCTAGCGATATGAAATATGTGCAAATCATATAGCGAAATATTTTTCATCTCCCTTACTATTATGTCAGAATGATTGCCTACCACGATAACAACAGTGGTGTTTATGTCAAACTTGCCTACAGCAATCTTTCTTACAAGACCGTCGAAAGTAATATCGGGACAGCAAATATTGGTCACCTGCTGATTATGGCAGTAATTAAAAATAGATCCTAGACCTACTCCTATCCTGTCTGAATATACAAAGGTCTTCTTTTTATTGGAAGTCGACGAAAAGTCCTCGCCATCCGTGGTCTCTGTGCTGTTATCGACAGGTGGCTGCTGTTCCACCGTGGCGCCACCAGCGGCGGCATCATGTGTTGGCAACACTGGCGACGCGGTGATGTCTTCACTCCCAGTCACCACGCTCTCAACGATGTGCTGACGTGGTGCCACCACGATGACGTCACTCACAGCGGTCTGCTCACGCGCGGCGGCATCATGTGTTGGCAACACTGGCGACGTG
This sequence comes from Athrips mouffetella, assembly GCA_947532105.1. Lineage (NCBI taxonomy): Eukaryota > Metazoa > Arthropoda > Insecta > Lepidoptera > Gelechiidae > Athrips > Athrips mouffetella. Next base: position 28,376 of record CANNWQ010000005.1, on the reverse strand, counting down.
GTGATGTCGTCACTCGCAGTCACCATGCTCTCATCGATGTGCTGCCGTGGTGCCACCACGATGACGTCACTCACAGCGGTCTGCTCATGCTGGTCTCCGCGCTGCTGGCGTCGATCGTACGTGTGTCGCTTTTGGCGGCGTTGTTTCTTCGTAAGGCGAGCTGAAAATCGCCAGTTGAAAAATGTTGACGTTGAACCGCAGGTGGCAGGCGTACACATTTTTCAGCGTAGCTAGAAGACATACTGATATTTGATGTCCGCGGTGGTTCTAGAGCACAAGCAACCTCTTTGTCATTGGTGAGGGTGGCTATCAGTTGCTGCTGAGTGGTATAAAGCTGCTTGAGCTCAGCTGTGGATGACAACATTTCATTCATGCACTGCTCAGTTTCTACATATTTATTTGTCAACAGTTGAAGCGAAGATTGACTTTTAACATAAGCCGTTGTAATCTCGCTCAGTCTAGAATGAAGCGCATCAAGACATTGTTGTGCCTTTGTTAACTCAACATCCTTGTCTTTTATTATTTTCTCAAGCTCCTCAAGTTCCTCCTTGTGCTCTTCTACAGTTGATAGTTCATGGTGTAAGGTTACAGCATGCTTATTTTCTTCATCCTCCTTTTCCTTGTATAAATCTGCTAGTTGTACATGTGCTTCTTGCAGTTGTACTTGCAATAAACTATTTCTATCAAGGGTGGACTGATGCAGATCTTGCAGGGACGTTAATGACTCGACATGATTTTGTAGTCGAGTAACTTCAGATTGTGCTTCCTTGAAACTGTCTTGCAGTGCGTCAAATTTATTTATTTGTGTTTGGAGTTTGACCTTCAGTTGCCTTATTTCAAACTCATTTACGTCCCTGCCTGCAAGGAGGCGATCATTGAGTTCCTCTGCTTCTCTTAGATTGTTCTGTAGCTGCTGTGTTTTGGTTACACGGGGCATGGTGACCTGAAATGTATACAGGAGGAACTGTAGAATAAGCTATTACAGTAATAGACAAAATAATTAGACTAGAATTAATTAAAATAAAATAACCTAGCCGAATAAACAGATAAAGTATAATTAGTAAAGGACCTATGCAACCGTCAACTAAATTATTAATTTAAAATTTTATAATTCTATAATGAATATTAGGTGTATCTTAAACCAAACTAAGTAAACACTAAATAGTAAAGAATGAGTATAGTATGAAACTAGATATTGGAAAATACAGCAAAGTGTAGAAAATAAGGTTAGTAGATACTCAGAAAAGAAAATGTTTGTAAGAACAATAAGAAATGAAACTGTAACAAAGAAAGAAAGTAATGATAGCAACAATAAAATAGTGAACGGATAACAATTAATGTTTACTAGCTATCCCCAATAATTATCATTATAATATTATTTCCATATTATATTTAACTAATTGGTACCTACCTAACAATAATATGCCTAAAAACCAGGTAATTGGCTGGTTAAAAAGTACTGTCTAAGTACATATAAAGTATCTAATCACAGCTTCAATTTCTGGGGGACTTTAACGCCCACCACAGCGAGTGGTTGTTCCCATACCAGAAAACTGACCATGCTGGGAGAGAGGCGCGCAGATTTGCATTGTCGCTAGATCTCACCCAGCTGGTGAATGTTGCTACGCGGGTGCCTGATGTTGACGGACACACGCCTAATTGCTTGGACTTACTGCTGACTACAGATCCGGACAGGCACTCGGTGTCGGTATCAGCCCCGCTGGGAACATCCGACCACTGTCTGGTGAAGTCCGTGTCGATCAGCTCTCCTCCGGATGATAGCCCAAGAGGCACGAGGCGAGTTTGGCGATACGAGTCAGCAGACTGGGATGAGATGCGGCACTTCTTTGCGTCCTACCCATGGCAGCCAGTGCGTTTTTCTTCGGGCGATCCCTCTTGTTCAGCTGAAGCGGTTGCGGATGTGATACGGCAGGGGATGGAATACTATATTCCATTCTCCAACATACCGCTCAGTCACAAAGCCCGACCTTGGTTCAATGCGGACTGCGCTCGCGCTGAAGCTCGAATGCAGTCTGCATTCCAAGCCTGGGTTCAAGCCCGTGATCGCAAATTTCGAGCTCGACGGGTTCGCGCGAAGAAAAAGGCATTCAATTCTGCTGCAAAGTTCTGCAAGAGGGTGATCCGAAAGGCTCGTTATGACCATGTCAGTCGCATAGGGACCAAACTTGCATCCTACCCCTCTGGTAGTAAACAATTTTGGTCCCTATCCAAATCGGTCGAAGCAAACTTCTGCCGTCCCACATTACCTCCCCTGCTGAAACCTGACGGGTCGCTAGCTCACTCTGCGATAGACAAGGCAAATTTATTTGCGTCTCTATTTGCAAGAAATTCTCGTCTAGATGCCGGCTCTTTTCAACCACCAACGATTCCTCGCTGTGATTCTTCGATGTCGGAGATCACAATACACGCAAAAGAGGTTCGTAGAGTGCTCCGAAGCCTAGACGTGAACAAAGCTAGCGCTCTTGACGGGATACCAGCAAGAGTCTTAAGGAACTGTGCGCCTGAGTTGTCTCCTGTGCTAACACGTTTGTACCGCCTCTCTCTTAAAACAAGAACGGTGCCAAAATCTTGGAAGGTTGCTAACGTACAGCCAGTACCCAAGAAGGGTAGTCGTGCCGACCCCAGCAACTATCGGCCAATCGCCATCACCTCCATACTCTGCAAAGTTATGGAAAGGGTACTTAATGGAAAACTGCTAACATACCTAGAAGCTAACGACCTACTCAGTGACAGTCAGTATGACTTCCGCCGAGGACGATCTTCTAGTATATGTCACGCATTGCTGGGGGGAGGCCATCGAGAAACACGGCGAAGCCCTTGCTGTGTCACTGGACATCTCGAAGGCCTTCAACAGGGTGTGGCACGCAAGTCTGCTGAGCAAACTTCCTACATACGGCATTCCTGCTGACTTTTGCTCTTGGATATCTGACTTCCTGAGTGAACGGTCGATCCGAGTAGTCCTTGATGGCTGCTCCTCTGACCTCATGGCTATCGACGCCGGGGTTCCTCAGGGGTATGTTCTCTCTGCGACTCTTTTCCTGCTGCACTTCAACGACCTTCTAGGTCCTAGTATTGTTGGGTACGCAGATGACAGTACTGTTGTCGAGAGATATATGTCTAGCGCAAAAGCCAGCAGTGACGATATACGTTCTTCGAGAGAGGCCATGTTAGAGCGAATAAACTCAACCTTAAGTCGTGTCTCCGAGTGGGGTGACAAAAATTTGGTGAGTTTCAACGCCACCAAAACACAGGCGTGTCTGTTCACCGCCAAAAGGAGTCCGTTCAATCTGGCTCCTACTTTCCGAGGTACAACTGTACCAGTTACCGACAGTCTCGAGCTACTTGGCATGAAGTTGTGTGCAAACCTAAACTTCGGCGCTAACATTGAGTCTAAAGCCCAAACTGCGGCAAAAAAGCTGGGCATCCTCAATAAGGTTAAGCGTTACTTCACTCCTGGACAGCTTCTAGTTTTATATAAAGCCCAAGTCCGATCCTGCATGGAGAATTGCTGTCACCTTTGGGATGGCTCAGCAAAATACCAACTAGCCGCACTTGACTCGATAGATCGCAGAGCCAAGAAGCTCGTTGGTGATGAGATGCTGGTGAAAACCAAGTTTCACAGTCTGGCCCACCGTCGCAAAATTGCATGTCTGTCGGTCTTCTACAGATTGTACTTCGGAGAGTGTGCTCAAGAGCTCCACGAGCTTATTCCACCATCTCCCTTCTACCATCGGGAGTCCAGACGCACCGCAGGATATCACCCATACTTGGTTGATATTCCGCACATTCGCACAAAGCGCTTTGAAACATCTTTTATAATGCGCACAGCTAAAGAGTGGAATTCTCTGCCTGCGTCTGTGTTCCCAAGTTCATATAACCCGAATCTATTCAAGTCGCGAGTGAATAGGCTTCTACTGGGCAAGCTCGTTCCATCGTCGACCTCATCTCTGTCTTCAAGACTAGATCGAGGTCAAGAGTAAGCCCATTGACGATAAAAAAAAATAAAAAAATATTAACCTAAGGAGCCGTCTGAGATATTGTTCGATGGTTAAATGAAACTCTCCCGTGTACTCTGCTTAAATTCTCCTTTATTACTAATCTAATTGATCTTATATACTAACTTATACGTGCGTCTACATGACGTCACACTACGTTTCCTACGTGATTCTATTGAGGAAGGGAACTACGTGATGATATGTGATTACCATATCACACCTCCCCTGAAAAGGATAGGCTTCCCTCCCCTGAAAAGAGAATCCTAGGGACAAACTTTTTATAAAACATTAAATCTACTGTTAAATTAATCTAAATTTCGATAACTTTACAATCATAAACAAGAAATATACTAAATATAACTTAAACATCTTGATACAATACAAAAAAATATAACTTAAATTACGTACCAAACGCATTTATGCGCTCTCAACCATTCAAAATTGAACTGCAATACTTTATAATACTTATTAAATTTGACTTCTGTAACTACTGTAAGTATACAATTTCTTTTAATATGGATATTTTTTTTTAAAAGAAAAATTAAGCAAATCACAACATAATATTGTTTTCATTAAGTATTTCCACTTTTGTACATTCATCTTTATTTAACTTGGAAGAAAATAAAAAAACCCGTATCTTTAACATTAATGACAATCTTAAAATATTATGGTCAAGTGAATCAAGACAATACCAAACAAACTAAATCTAATTATTACTAAAAAAATCCAGTAAGCTAATTACTATACAAAATAATATCATGAATTTATTGGAACTAAAAAAAACCAATCTGTATACTGAAAAATAATATTTCTACGCTATATTTTAACAATTGTTGGCTATATGCGTTATGTATAGTCAAAGTATTATTTCAATAATTTGTTATAGTTAACCGATGATGTAACGATCGGTCATACTAGAAAATTTAATTAGAAAACATTATTCTTGATACTCATATTCATACCCTTGGGTAATATAACATTATAATATTTTATCCAATTATAAAAAAAAATTCGTATCAGACTTTCAGGGAAAAAACTCTATTCAAAACATAATATTCACTTAGAAAATTCGTGATCAGAACATAGCATTTATGTTTACCCTTTACCACACTACATGAAATGCATGAGTTATCATATTCTTATTTTTCCTCATTACCGGTTAAGGTCATTCATTACCTTTTAATAACGCATTTCGCGCTTAGTCAGACTCATAGACATTTTATAATGGTCTGTTACTAAATACCTAGGCCTGCTGCGTCTCGGCGCGCCTTCAGAACTTCAGATACTAGTCATTCCCATATAACTAATTTCCCGGGTTGGCCAGCCCGTAATTACCATAATCGGTAGCACAATATTTTGGCACTTTCTACCGACCTGTCGCGACATAATACTGAGTTCCACTGAACTTCATTATAACATAAATAGTATAAGGTCATATTTTAAGACATCTAACTGGATGTCTCCAACATCTTCAAAATGAAGGATCTGAAACCTTATCGTGCCTTTTCCCCCTATCGCTACTTTGTAGACAATGGGTTTGTCACATATTGCATTAAATAATGCTTACCTATCCTAATCATTCCTTCCTAACTATTATGCTCAAACTAATCATTCAGCTAATAACACATCAACTCTTGGGTGATCAATCCAATCGTATTACGAAACATTATTAACATAAGATTTTCCAACGTTTATAATTTTCCTAGAAAAATAGACTTTCCTTTCTATCCCAATCCTATTTCAACTTGCACTTACAAGGAGCATCTGGCTGCAATATCAGTAAGTTGACGTACCAAGTTGAATTAACATAACATCAATCCAAAATGATTTTTAATACGCAACCACTCTATCGCCTATCTTCTCCTAACTATACTCGTCCGTGAGATTTTGAGACTTTATCAAGAAACACTACCAAAATCATTTCATCGATATTCTGTTCAAATATACTCCCATTCTAAAATACTTTTTGTAAATGGGAAATAGCGTAGACCCATACTGAACAACATATTTAATTCCACTATTCGTAACTTGAAAATAGACAGAATGCATGAGATGACACATCTCTGCTACCATATTTTTAAATATTCTCTCGGAATAGGAATACTCCACAAAAAAAATTCAAACATATCATCACGTCTGCCCGTCCGTATGAATGTATTATCAATTTGATCTAAATTTGACAAAACAAATACACTCGCATCACGTGCAGTGCATAATACAAAACAACAAATTGTACGTCAGCATTTAAAACTACTGAAACATAGACACATTCCACGACGTGCTAGAATCTGCACAGTTTGCAAAACAATAATTCAAAGTCAATCAAGTTATGATGTAATAATTAGTTGTAACATTTGATTACAACTCCACTGCGATATCTAGAACTCTGTTATTTTATTAGTATTTCCTTATTATTTTACCCGCAGCGTCACAAATAGCTTAATATTAGTAAATCATTATCCCAATATAACATAATCGTAAACACCCCGAATAAAAAACCCTTAATTATTAATTAATAAAATTACCTCAACAACCAGCATATTATAGCGTAAAATATTTCGTGAACAATGTACAATATCGTTGATTCTAAGCATGATTACGCTTCAGGCATGCTTGCGCGTGACGTTATCACGTTGAAATGCAAAACGAAAAGAAATCGAAACGAAACCAAAACTAAAACGAAACCAAAACGCAACGCACGAAACGCGCGCGCTATTTAACACTTCGTTTGTTTACTTCCATTAACTGGTTATATGCATTCTAATTTTCACTAAACATTTAAGAATTTGTGTGGTGAATTTTCTTTAATGAAGATATTGTTTAAAATTTTATGACAGTTATTGTTAAAAAAAAAAAAAAATTGATATTTCCGTTCGTATCTCCAGCATCTTTTATTCGTTTTAATATATAGACGCTATTAATTTGATAACCTTTCTAATGTTATTTGAACTACAATACATGAATGCTGAAAACCAGGTATTGCTGAGCTAAGATCTTGTTAACACCTACTTAATTTTAATATACCTGTGTGAATAAAAATAACCTGAAATTGATTAATAGAACTTAGCATTCTTAAAAGATAACTATAACTAAAAAAAAAATTAACCACTCAAAACAAAAAAAGATAGATTATTATGACAAAAAAAAAACAACCAACTAGGTATTTAGGTTATGTAAAATAAACAAATTAATAATACCCAAAATTGAGGACTGCTATCTTCCAAACGCTTCCTCCGGGGTTGAACTTGTTGCTGTCCAGAAGGCTCTTCGTGCTCTTCACTCATGCAGATAGGACCTGCACCTTGCACTTGCCATCCTGTCGCTCCCCGCCGACAGCTCTTGATAACCATTGCGCTGCCGCCCTGCACTTCGCACTCACCGTCTATGTTTGAGGTGGCGAACATCCCTCTTGCCATCTCGTCGTTGCGTGAAATTGCCATCTTACCCGTCGTACGTTAACACGCAGCATCCGGTAACGTAGTCCAGAAAGCAGCATGGATTGGATGCCTTACAACGGACCTCGATCTGGAGCCATCTTCTTACAAGGCCCGTAAATCGGTGGCCACGATGCGGCGCTTTTCCCGATGACCGACTTCGAAGACTTCACTAAGACGCTGCTCTATCCACTACGGTCGCCATGAGATATTGTTCGATGGCGAATATTAGTGGAAGGCTGTCACGGTCGCGATGAGATATTGTTCGATGGTTAAATGAAACTCTCCCGTGTACTCTGCTTAAATTCTCCTTTATTACTAATCTAATTGATCTTATATACCAACTTATACGTGCGTCTACATGACGTCACACTACGTTTCCTACGTGATTCTATTGAGGAAGGGAACTACGTGATAATATGTGATTACCATATCACACGTCTTCTAATTTCGCAGCCAACCAGCGCAAATCAGTAATAGTGTATTTTATGTCTGAGTGAACCGTTTACAATGAAACTAAGCATACATGTTGCATGGAGCAAGCCAAATACGTTACTGAAAACCTCGTTTTAATCGGTTCAGTTGTTTGTGAGATATTGGCGCCTGCGCTGGAAATTTCGCGCACCTGTCTGAGTGAGCCGTTTTCAATGAAAGTAAGGTAATATGTTGTAAAGAAGTAAGCTTGACAGTTTATTGAAAACCCCGTTTGAATCCGTTCAATAGTTTGTGAGTTATGCGCCGCCGCATGAAACTTAGCGTACCTTCTGTCTGAGTGAACAGTTTGGAATGAAACTAAACTTTTATGTTGCACAAAAGTAAGCCAAACTCGTAATTGAAAACTCAGTTTGAATCGGTTTGTGAGTTATTATCGTACAGGCAATTTGATACTTTACATTAGTGTAGCTTCTGATTGAGTGAACCGATTTGAATGAAACATAGCCTATATGTTGCTCATAGCTAAGTTTAATCTATCTGCGAAAACCGCGAGAAAATCCGTTCAGTAGTTTCGGAGTTTATCGAAAACATACAGACAGACAGACAGACAAAAAGTTCAGAAAACATATTTTTGAGTTCTATTAGTCGTTTCTTATCGCCCACACTATTTTTTTTATAAATTTATCAAAAGTACAGACGCGCGGTTTCTACTCCTTTATTATATGTATAGAAGTGCAGTGCAATTCGATTTCATTTCATTCTCATTTATTTATTAAACTAGCTGTTGCCCGCGACTCCGTCCGCGTGGGGTTCAGAAAAAGTAGCTAATGACTTTTCCCATGGTTCAAACTATCTTATACCAAGTTTTTATCACAATCGGTTTATCGGATTAGTCATAAAAGCGTAACAGACTGACAGACAGAGAGTGCAGTTCTCGCCTTTATATTATTAGGTATACAGAGTACCGATAATACGGATTTTTCTAAGTAAATTAAACACCTCTTGTTTACGTGTGGACTGTTAGGTCGCCCACTATCCTCGTAAGTGTAAAATCATATTCGAATTCCACGCGGAGTAACTATGATACGAGTTTTGTTATTTATTATACAAAACAAATCCTAACTAAATCTGAGGCTCAGTCAGTTTAGCTTCTGTGGCTACTGAAAAAAGAGCGGTACAAAGTCCAACGTGTCTAGCTTTACATGCTCTTAACTCTACATGTACCTACATACAAAACTGTTGGACAATCCGTACAATCTTTGTAACTTATCTCTCCCCTTAAAAGACAATTCCTAAAAAACAATGATTCACTTCTCTCTTTATTTTTTGAAGTATTTCGTTTATAAGTACATACATACATACATAACATCACGCCTTGTTCCCGTCGGGGTAGGCAGAGACCACAGTTCACCACCTGCTACGATCTTGACATACTCCCCTTGGTTCCTGAACCTTCATGAATCCTTTCATACATGCTCGTCGGTTCAGGGTACTTTTAACCTGGCCTTTATTCAGAACGTCCTGAATTTGGTCTTGGTACGTTCGCCGAGGCCTTCCCCTTCCAACGTTTCCATTCACTCTCGCCTTGTGGATCTCTTTCGTCAATCTTCCTTCATTCATCCTCTCTACATGACCAAACCATCTCAGCATCCCTTTCTCAATTTTAGTCACTACGTCTTCTTTTACGCCACAACGTTCTCTTATCACACTATTTCTAATCCTGTCACTCAATTTCACACCAATCATACTCCTCAACGCTCTCATTTCTACCGCATTAATTCTACTTTCATGCTTTTTCTGCCATACCCAGCTTTCACTGCCGTACATCAGTGTTGGTACTTCCTAAGTTTTCAAAACTTTAGAACTTTCGTATTTTTTTTTACATTTGTTGCACCGCCATGCCCACCAAGGAATTTTTCATTATTATTTTTACAATAAAACTAAATCTAGATTTTACCGATCTTTAGCTGTACCCACGACTTTTACACAAACAACTGGACCGGATCAAACGGAATTTTCAACAACGTATTTGGCTTTTTTCCGTACAAAATTATAGGCTTTGTTTGATTTCAGCTAGGTTTCACAGCTTGAAACTTTGAACTCGCCTATTATCTGTTTGAATGAACCGATTGCAATAAAAAAAGTTCAAATATTGCACGAAAGCAACCCAAATACGTTGTTGAAAACCCCGTTTAAGTCGTTCAAGTAGTTTGTGAGGTATTGGTGCGGCCGTTTAAAATTTCGCGAACCTTCTGTCTGAGTGAACCGTTTGCAATGAAATAAAGCTTATATGTTGCACAGAAAGAAGCCCGACGCGTCATTGAAAACCTCGTTTGACTTTAAACCAGTTCAGTAGGTGAGTTCTTGGTTCTGCTGCTTGATACTTTGCGTATCTTCTGTCAGAGTGAACCTTTCGCAATGAAACTAAGCTTATTTATTGAACCGTTTTCATTGAAAGTAAGCTAATACATTGCAAAGAATTAAGTTAAACACGTTATTGAAAACCCTATTTAAATCCGTTTAGTAGTTTGTTAGTTATTGGTGCCGCCGCATGAAACTTAGGCTATTTTATGTCTCAGTGAACTGTTTGCAATGAAACTAAGCTTAAATGTTGCTTGGAGTAAGCCAAATACGTTACTGAAAACTTCGTTTTAATCGGTTCAGTTGTTTGTGAGATATTGGCGCATCCGCTGGAAATTTCGCGCACCTGTCTGAGTGAGCCGTTTTCAATGAAAGTAAGCTAATATGATGCAAAGAAGTAAGCATGACAGTTTATTGAAAACCCTGTTTGAATACGTTCAATAGTTTGTGCGTTATTTGCGCCGCCGCATGAAACTTAGCGTATCTTCTGTCTGAGTGAACCGTTTGCAATGAAACAAAACTTTAATGTTGCACAAAAGTCAAACTCGTAATTGAAAACTCAGTTTGAATCGGTTTGCCAGTTATTGTCATACAGGCAATTGAATACTTTCCATTGGTGTAGCTTCTGATTGAGTGAACCGATTTGAATGAAACATAGCCTATATGTTGCTCAGACCTAAGCTTAATCTATCTGTGAAAACCGCGAGAAAATCCGTTCAGTAGTTTCTGAGTTTATCGAAAACATACAGACAGACAGACAAAAAGTTCAGAAAACATATTTTTGAGTTTTATTAGTCGTTTCTTATCGCTCACACAGTTTTTTTTATAAATTTATTTCATATTTCATATTTCATTTATTTACCATTTACAGATTGTATACTTAAAACTAGTTTACAATCCACCTCTATGAGCACACATGGCATTTATAACATTATTAAATTAAAATTAAATTATTATCATAAATTAAATTATTAAAATTAAAATTAAATTTTTAAAATTAAATTGAAATTAAATTATTATTAACTTACAATTAATCATTAATCAATTTCATTATTAAATTTGTCACATAGGTATTCGTTGATATTATAGTACCCTTTTTTAATTAATAAATCTTTTAATGTAGTTTTAAATTTGTTCTCTTGAAGGTCTCGTATATACTTAGGCAGATGGTTATATATTTTAATAGCCATGTAGTAGCAACCTTTGCTGTACATGGTAAGGCGCGGAGCGGGGGGCTGTAATTGTTCGTCTCGTCGGGTTTTGTATCGTCGATCGTTATTGTCGCCAACGAATGGGAAGTAGTGTGGGTGTCTTCGGATAAAAACGCACAGCTCCAAAATGTACACACTTGCAACCGTAAGTATTTTTAAAGCCGTGAAAAGTGGGCGACATGTGTCCCTAGGTGGTGTCTGCGTAATTATGCGAATGCAGCGTTTTTGCAGGACTGATACAGCACGATTTATCAAAAGTACAGACACGCGGTTTCTACTCTTTTATTATATGTATAGATTACAATATAAATTGTTTTTTAAAATCAATTGTGTAAAATTTAAAAATAATATTAACATCTAGTTGTCAAAAAAAATAAATTCAAAATATTGTTACATATGTCACAGATTATAATACTTAATATTCAAATTATAAATCATTTAAATTGTCTTGAATATACTCGTCTATACTATAATAACATTTTTTAAGCAAAAGATTTTTCAGTTTAGTTTTAAAAACATTGTGTGAAGACTGTAACTTTAGACTTGAGGGCAATTTATTATACAAACTAACCGCTTGAAGATTGAAGTCTAGTGCACCTTCGCAAACGTCAACATCTAAAACCTTCACAATTTACTTTCAAAAACAATCACAACTTTATAGTTCAAGTCTATTTATAACAAATCAATAGAGTAGGTAAAAAAAAGAAGCAAAGAACTAAATCTCGTTATGTTGTTCTAGTCACATTCGTTAAAAACCATTTAAAACGGCTAGGAATGACCACTAGTAATCCTAAAACTTTCATAAAGTATTAAGTAAAAACACACTTTTTTTTCTTTAAAATTTTGACTACAATACTTGTCTAGTATGTAATGTATTTAAATAAAGTTGCTCGACCGCGAACTTGCTTGCTGGCAACACTGCTGACGAGAGAATCGAGGCAAGCGGGTGTGCGGCGACAGGCTCCCAAATAAATCTGTTTTTTTTTTTTTTTTTTTATTAAGGTCAACAAACAGTTTTACAATAAGTTATTACTTATAAAGTAGACATAAAAAAATAAATAATCGTGAAACCCACAACATTGACCCCATGTTACTAATAAGAAAAACTTTTTTTTTAAACTATGCCAAACAGGTAATGTTTGTTTCTGACAACAATAATAATGAAAAGTTACTTATTACAATTACAATAAAATATGTTGTTAACAACACAACGTTGCCTTAGTCTCTACCATGCACCACTTGCAGAAGTGATTTTATAAAAGTACTGACACGCACATTCATAATATCTATAGCGTTAAAATGTATATTGTAATTTTCTACAATACGGTTCATCGGGGAACGTTTACCGGCATTAGTACGACATGGAGCAGTGGCAAAAAGCCGATGTATTCTTCGGCAGTGCCCCCTAAGCGGAATTCTATAGCTCAATTTATTGTTGAGCGGAATACAGTCATACTTATTATGACATATATCATAAAGTAACATTGCTTGAAGCTGTAAACGTCTAGATTTAAGCTTTAACAAATTGAACTTATCCAAAAGATTCGCATAAGATAAGCGACTACGATGACATTTGTAGAACATAGTCCGTAGGTATTTCTTTTGCACCGACTCGATAGCATCAGCATATTTATTATACAGAGGAGCCTATACTGACACAGCATACTCAAGTTGTGACCTAACAAGACACTTATAAATATAGAGGTAAGTGGCGGGGCGGGTAAATTTCGAACAGGACCGCATGACAAAACCATACATTCTGTAAGCACGGTTAATAATGCTATCTACATGCAGATCCAGGTGCAACTTTGAGTCTAGGATTACTCCGAGATCTCTAATGGAGTGAACATTTTCAATATGAATGTCATTAATTTTGTAACGATGCCTACTAATATTGATTTTCTTTGTAAAGGAAATAGATTTGCATTTATTTAAACTTAATTTTAGTTTATTTTTAACGCAGTATAAAGAAAATCTATCCAAATTGTTAGCGAATTTGCGAAAATAAATTAACCGAGCAGGCCTATAGATATGTGAAGGACAGATTATGGGTTTTTTGTAATAGGTATGAAAAGTGGACTGTATGGAAAAAGTAAAAAGGTGCGGTTTGAACAATGGAGCAATTTAAAGAAGCGGGAAAAACACAGGAAAGCACGCGTACCTGGCTTTATCTGGATAACTGAATCCTCTCTTCTGCAGAAAAATCAAGCAGCTTCCGGAATCTTCTTTCTTGGTCTTTCATATAGCGTAAGAACGTCCAGCTGATTTTTGCCGGTACGGGCGAGCACTTTACTGTCTTTATTTTAATGTAAAAACACCAATAACTGTTTAAAGTTCACAAATCTAGAACCTCGTGGTATTTTGGGTTCCACGAGAAGCACAGCCTTGCCCATGAGCCGTTTAGTAGAAGACTGGTCTGATTTGACCAAACCATCCATTTTTAATTGCGTGGCACCGATCTGTCTTCTTTTGATTGAGACGACGAATGCGCGCGTGCATAAGGATAGGTGGGAGGGAAAGGGATGAATAATATTCGCCTATAAACGTATTTAAATAGTAAACAAAAAATTAATAGATGGCGATAACACAAATCTTCTTGTATTTTAATATGGTCAGAAGCATCATCAATGGTGTGATAGATTTTTAGGTCGTCTGCATACAATAAAATACTAGAAAATTTAAAACAATCATGTACGTCGTTAATAAATAATATAAAGAGTAAGGGTCCCAAAATTGACCCTTGGGGCACTCCAGACGTTACGGGCACGAATACAGACTCATACCCATGGATGACAACCTTTTGCGTTCGATTGCTTATATAAGATTTAAACCAACGCCACAGATTTCCCCTAATCCCATTAAAAGCTAACTTTTCTAAAAGTATCTTATGATCCACCCTGTCAAATGCTTTTCGAAAGTCTGTGTATATAGCATCTGTTTGCTTATTAGCGTCTAACCCTTCAAAAAGATATGTCATGTAAATTAACAGGTTTGTAATAGATCGATCATCTACTACAAACCTGTTAATTTACATGACATATCTTTTTGAAGGGATCCGTTGAACAAATCCGTGCTGCTGTTCTATAATACTAGTCTGCAATGACGGATAAATATTTTTTATGAACAAGTCTTTCGAAAAGCTTTGACAGGGTAGATAAGATGGAAATGGGACGGTAATTTTCAACGTCATTTTTGGGGCCGCTCTTGTGCACCGGTACGATACAGGCAGTTTTCCATATAGTAGGGAAAACTCCTTCACGTAAGCATTTATTGAATAAATACTGTAGGGGCTCGCAGAGGGAATCAGCCGTATGCTTAAAGAACCCAGGTTGAATGTTATCAATACCTGGACCTTTAGACATATCTAAGGTTTGCAACTCTTTAAGAATATCTTCTTTATTTATGTGTATATCACTCAAGTTAAGATTGGAAGTATGATTAATATCTGGGATATTACTAATATCGAAATCATCACAGACATCTGATGGCTCAAACACTGAACTAAAAAATTCAGAGAAAAGATTGCATACTCCCTCCGGTGTGTTTGCTTTCAGGTTACCATAATACATGGTCTCTGGTATATCTGAAGAGGTTTTTTGATTATTTATATAGGTCCAAAAGTGCTTAATGTTATTAAGTATACTATCGTCAACAGAGACCATATATTTTTGGTAGCATTTATGGGATTCCTTTTTAAATCTGTCTCTGTACATAGAGAAAACATTCTCATCACAATTACTGCCATAAATCTTCCATTTAACCCACGCTTGGTTTTTATTTTTAAAAATATGAACAAGCGCAGTTGAGAACCACACGGGATACCGAGATTTCTTTACAGTTTTGGTTGGAACATTCATCTTAATAGTGTAGTAAATTTTTTCATAAAAGTACGCTACTGCTGACTCCGCGTTTTTATTTCGAAACAGCTCATCCCAATCAATTTCAGATAAATCACTATTAATTTTCTGATAGTCTGCTGCGTTAAAGTTATACACAAACCGCGGTTTTGTGTGCATATGTGTAATGTTTATACAAAAAGGAACAATTACGTAATAGGCGGGGTGATAAGAGTCTAGTGGAACAAGGGTCACAGGTGACAAATAAGACTTACAATCATCTATATTACAAATAAATAAATCAAGTATTCTACCTAGGTGGTTTCTATGCCTGTTTATTTGATATCCACCTACTAAAGACATAAGATTATTCAAACTTAGATTTGACTGACTGTAATTGGAAAGAATGACAGGTTTTAAGTAAGAATTGCAGTCTTTAAATTCTAGAGACGGCAGGTTAAAGTCTCCTACAACTGTAAAATGATTTACGTCGGGCGACTGTATAATAGGTGCTATATAATCTAAGTAAGATGAATAAATGTCCGAATTAAGATTTGGCGGGATATAAACAGCGCTAATGACACAACAGTAATTGCGCGCACGCAGTTCCAGTATAATAAATTCAATTAGAGGCGAGGGAGGCAGCGGAGGAGAGGGCGGGCAGGTGCGCAATGTGACGGCCAGCTCGCGACGGGCCGCCACTAGCACGCCGCCGCCGTCCCGTCGCCCGCTGCCGGCCAGGTCCCTATCGCAGCGAAATACTCGGTACCTAGAGTCGATATACTCATTGTCCATTATATTACTTTGTAACCAAGTTTCACTTAAGATAATGAGGTCATAATTATGCTGCAAAATGTTCATGTAAATTGTATGCAATTTTGTTCCCGACAATTCTGGTAGTATACAGATAACACGCCCTTATCCACGATATGAGTGCATATGTAAACAAATATTACTATTAAAACGGTGAGTATGCTGCCTAGTAAAAATAATAGGTGCAAGCGTCCTTTTAACGCCGCGAGTAGGTAGGTGCAAAAGAAACAAAACAAAATTGCGCGCTTAGGAGGCTTGCCGTATGACGCGTGTACGCAATCAGTGACGCTTACCCTCAACATCAGGTACGAGTATGATAATAAAAATAACCGCAGTATAGTTATATTTATGGAATGTACGTGTCGTTTAGAGACTAAGTATGTGTACGTATTTAAGGAACATAAGTACAATGCTACGAGATAATATATGAAATGCATCCTAATAGATAAAAGTTTACTTAATTTTAGAAATATCTTGTGATGATCGAATAGCAATAACAGCTGACGTCTCGATTTTGCGTGCCAGAATAATTCCGTGCTTAACCCAAACGAACTTAAATTCACGTTTCGCCGCGGCTTCACGACATTGACGAAATAATTGCTTATTAGCAAGCGTCAGGTGCTCATTGCAGTAGATGACTTGGGCTGTTCCCGATATTGCAAGGTCTGCGGACGTCACTCCCTTTTTGGCACGATAAGCGGCGATGAAGTTGTCGCGGAGGATTCTAGTCGTGAGTTTTAGTATGATATTTTTTGGGCGAGACTTTTCTTGAGTAGCTTGCGGCACTCGGTGAACGGATACAATATCTGCGCGGTTTATGGGGCAATTTATTACGCGGCCAAGAGTTTCCATGAGTGTCACTAGGTTTTCCGCTTTTCTTTCTGGAACGTTTGACACTTCTACATTGCATTGTCTAGCCTGCTGCTCAAGAGATGCAATTTTGCCTTCAAGAGCATTTATCTGGGAGGGTAGATCGTTGGCCTGTGAGGCATTACTCTCCAGTGACGCGACTCGTTTTTCGAATGAATCCTGCTGACCTGACATGAAATTCAGGGATTGTTCCATGTCCTGTATTTTTGTGTTGGTGTCCTGTAGGGATTTATTAATTTTAACGTTGTCGTCTTTGAGAGTTTGGATAGTGCAGTTAATATGAGCAGTGTATATTTTGGTCGTTTCGCTAGAAAATGCGGCAGTGACAGCGTTCATAACGCTATTTCGAATGCATTCTTCTAGTTTTTCGTTACACAGAGGCAAATTCTGGGTAAAACTTACATCTGGGGATTCCTTACAGACTTTCAAGGCTGGTTGTCTACGTGGTTGGTCGTTGACATTCCTCTGCGCATCATGATGTAAATCAGTATCCACAGATTCCGTGGAAGTTGATAAAAAATCATCTTGTTTTGTAGAAGTGTCTTGCGGCGGTGTTCGCATCATGGTAGACAGATTTAATTATACGCAACTTAGGTACGCAGATATCTATTGTTGCTGATTCGATGACGTTACGCACACGCAGCAACAAGTTCTTCGGGGTGAAGGGAGATGAAAAATAACACGCTGTCTCTTATCGCGTAGGAGGTGAAGACGGTCGCCCCGCAGAGAATGAAGGTGCGCGCGTGTACGAACAGGAGAGAACTGACTTGTCTTCACCTATCTCACTCTGCACACGTTTAATTCCACAATCGATGCACTCAAATATAACACTACTTGTAAGTAATTATGATCTAATTATTGTTGTCAATAAGCTCAACGAAATATTGTAGGAGCTACAACACCACCACCTCAAGGCAAGGTTTAAACGATGAATGAATTGAAACGTTTTAATTAATATATCACCTTTACCCGACCCTGAATAGGAGATACTGAACACCACACGTGGCGACGAGACCTAAAAGGTAAGTGGAAAACGTATGAAAATACGAATACATTCAGTGTTTCCAAAAAAAAAGGAAGGTAATGGTGAAAGAAACATTACGAGGCTTCTCCATAATTATCGAAATAACTGTAAACAACGTTAACGCGCGATAGCGTAAACAAACAAATGAGTGCAGAAATCCTTGTTACAATTAATAGTTTCCTGAAGGTACTTGATAAAAATCTTACATTTTTTCATCTCGCCAGCCCGGAAAGGCTTGCACTTGCGTTCGAAATCGGGGTGTATAAGTTCTTATTGTAAGCTAGCGTGGAAATAGTAGTTCAAAAACTAGATAATATACCATAGTATTATGATGTTTGCGCTAATCATAGCGCGTGATAATCTAGTTGCGCAGAGGTAACAAATTATGTGTTTCACTCGAGAGCAAAGTTATTATGCTTCTCGTGCCTCGAAAACCAAGCTACTCGTACTCTCAGAATATTTGAACCCCCTAGTTCCTCAGTTCTAAGTTACAAGCCACTCGAGCCAAATAACAGCTTGCTGCCTTGCAGACGAAATAACTATTAACCGTGACAGATACTGCGTGTCAAAAAGAAAAGATTGTAATACTTTCCTTGTAAAATTATAAAAATAATACAGTCAAGGACACATCAAGCTTTACACATTGGACTTCGTACAATTCCTTTCAACAGTCGAAGGAGCTAAATTCATGTTACAAGCAACTACAAATATCAGGCTTGTTCTCACCTGTACGATTAGCGCGACTAAGTGTGCTTACCTACCTTGTAGTCATCTACTAACAAATTATATTTTGTGTCTATACGTGCTAGTTGATACCTGTAGTAAATGGACAAGAATGGAGAAGCCGAGTAAAAATAGTACAAAAGTTGACTGTACAACTAAACATGATTACCTACCTTGTAGTTATCTACTATAAATCACAGTTTTATCCACATGGGTAAGCTGGCACGGTGTTCCTTGGTGCCCTGGGCTGTAACAAACGAATAAGAAATGGGGAAGCCTAGTAAAAATACAACCAAAGGGTACAGCGCACAATTTAGCCAAGGAGCATTACTGATTGTGATGTCAAGCTGTAAAAGTCTAAAAAAATAGTACTAAGGGTACAATGCACAATTTTCCCAGTAGCATAATTTATCAAAGTACCAGGGAGCACAAGTCTAAAAACAGTACCAAGGTGTACAATCTTGCCAAGGAGCATAATTTATTATGGTGCCAGAGAGCACAAGTCTAGAAAAATAGTACTTTGGGGTAAAATCATGCCAAAGGAGCATAATTTATTATGGTGCCAGGGAGCATAAGTCTAGAAAAATTGTACCAAAAAGTACAATCTTGCCAAGGAGCATAATCTATTATGGTGCCAGGGAGCACAAGTCTAGACAAGTAGTACCAAGGTGTACGATCTTGCCAAGGAGCATAATTCATTATGGTGCTAGGGAGAACAAGTCTAGAAAACAGTACCATGGGTACAATTTTGCCACGGAGCATAATTTATTATGGTGCCAAGGAGCACGCGTCTAGGAATAGTAGTGTCATGATGCACAGTACAGTGCACAATTTTGCCAAGGAGCATAATTTATCATAGTACAAAGGTGCCATGGAGCACAATCAATTGCACATAATTAAGGTAAAACAACGCATCAATCTTGCGCAGCAGCAAAATGAATGAGTGAATAATTGTAAGTAATGAACACACTTCAATAAAATTAAGTAAATTAATAACTTAACTTAACATGTGTTTCACAACCAGTTTTAATTATTTTGTCTATTTGATTTTTTCATCAAAGTGCGACATGTTTAAAGTACGCTTAAAACTGCTCTGTTGTTGCAGAATAGAGTCACTGTCAATAACTCTGACACCACGGCTAGTGTCCTTGCCATCGTCCTTGCCACTCACACGATATGATGATGAAGATGACCTTTATTTATTTTTTTAGGATATCATTGTGAATGGCAACAACAGTTCCTCACAATCTCAAGATAAAGGAAAAAAACAGCTCCCAAAAGCCATATAGGTACTTGCCATTATGGCAAAAATAAAAATAACTACAGGGAAAAAGAATCATGTTTTTTTTTATGTCACAAGTGGCAAACGAGCAGGTGGGCCACCTGTTGTTAAGTGGTCACCACCGCTCATGACACCCACTGTCTTGTTAGTGAAATAATTTGACACTAATAAGACAGCAAAGCACGTTATCCACTTTGAGAACTAAGATGGTATGTCTCGTGTGCCGGTAATTTCACTGGCTCCCTTACGCTTCAAACAGAAACACAGCAGTGCAAACACTGCTGCTTTACGGCAGAAAAAGGCAAGGGGGTGGTACTTTGCCAGACGGACTTTGCACAAAAGCCCTACCACCTACAAACGATGATAGAAAATGATAGTCACCAGTGTGACATTTTGTGTGACTACGAGTCTGCAGTGCTTTTTATTAAGAGGTGCGATTTTGGTGACACCAAGTGTATCTAAAAACGGCCTTTACGTGCAGGGATTTTCACGACAGAATAAATTGAAACAAGTAAATCCAATAGTTTTTCTTGAATGAGAATAAATTGTTACATTTCATTTTGTAATTTAAGTGCATCGTTGTTTATTTTTGAATAAAGTATTGTATTCAAATCAAATCAAAATCAAAATCGTTTATTCATTGTTGGATATTAAAATCTCTTAATGACGTCAGCTAAACTACATCGCTTCACAAACAATGTGGCGCCATTGTGGGAAAAAAAAGAAGCGACAATAAAAACCCACGCGCTCTTTTAAATATGTTTGAATGTACAAGGTTGATATACAACATACATAGGTCAGTTTTAATTTTGAATTAGCCTGTTAGAACCGTAGTCTAATCCCATGGATTTTCCTCTTCTAGATAATCTGATATTTTATAATAACCCTTCTTACATAATTTCTGCTTGATTACAGTTTTGAATTTATCTAACGGTAAACTTTCAATATCAGTGGGTACCTTATTATAGAAGCGTATACATTGACCTTTATATGTTTTACTAATTTTGTGAATACGGCTGACATGAGAAGCAAGTTGATTCTTGTTTCTTATGTTGACACTATGCCTGTCACAATTTTTATCAAAAATATGTATATTCCGTTTAGCATATATTAAATTCTCATAAATGTATTGCGACACAAAAGTCAAAATGTTGATTTCTTTAAATTTATTTCGAAGAGATTCTCTAGGCTTCATTTTATAAATTGCACGAACAGTTCGCTTTTGTAGTAAAAAAATGCTGTTTGCATCCGCAGCATGACCCCATAACAAAAGGCCATATGACATGAGACTATGGAAATAACTGAAGTAGACTAACCTCGCGGTGTCTACATCCGTCAGAGCTCTTATTCTTTTCACTGCGTATGCTGCAGAACTAAGTCTGTTCGACAATTTATTAATATGCGGTCCCCATTGTAATTTGTTGTCTAAGGTAATACCTAGGAACACAGCTGATTCCACAAGACTCAATTTATCGTTTTTCACTAATAGGCTTGTAGCAGTTGGCTTTACATTAGGCAAAACAAATTTAACACACTTAGTTTTCTTTTCGTTAAGTAAAAGATTATTTACGGTGAACCACTCAACTACATTAGAGATTGTACTATTTACGTCGTCAAAATTTGATTGTTGTCTTTTGACTTTAAAAATCAAAGACGTATCATCTGCAAATAGTACTATCTCATTCTTGTCCTTTACAAGGTTTGGCAAATCGTTAATGTAGACAATGAACAGGAATGGTACCAGGATTGAGCCTTGTGGAACGCCCATACAAATTTTTGATCCTAGTGACCTTTTCCCATTTACATCAACCTTCTGGATCCTTTCACTTAGATACGACTCCAGAAGGCTTAGAGCCTGGTCTCTAATTCCATAATGGTGTAATTTCCTGATAAGAATATCATGATGTACACAATCGAAAGCCTTGGACAAGTCACAGAAAACGCCAATGGCATCACTTGACTCCTCCCAGGCGTCAAATATACTTTGAATAAGCTCAACACCTGCATCGACTGTTGAGCGACCCCTGGTAAAACCGAACTGTTTTAGGTTCATCAAGTTGTTGCGATAAAAGTGGCTCTGAACCTGATTTAAAATTATCTTTTCAAATATCTTACTAAGAGTTGGTAGAACAGAAATAGGTCTAAAATTAGTGGGGTCTGATTTACTACCAGCTTTAAACAACGGAATAATTTTACTATGTTTCATCAAATCAGGAAAAACACCATCATCTACACATTTATTAAAAATACTAGATAAGTATGGTGCAATGCTTTCTATAACGGCACTAATAATTTTAACTGACAGGCCATCTATATCGGCGGTCTTTTTCATTTTAAGTGATTTAAAGGCTTTAATTATAACGAAAGCATTGACGTAACTGAATTTAAAATCTACATTGCAAACATCTACGTGTCGTTCGAGATAAGATTTGGCAAGAGTGGGAGATGAGTTCAAGGTTTTGGTAGTTGAAACTGGAATATCCGTAAAGAAGTTTTCAAAAGCTTCAGCAACTTCTATATCTGTACTTATGATCTGATCATCAATCTTAAGCTGGAAGTCATTCCGAGGAGCTTTAGATCTTCCAGTTTCACTATTTATAGTTTCCCAAGTCGTTTTCGTAATGTTGGAACTATTTTTGATTTTATTTTTTATGAAATTTGATTTGGCTGCAGCACAAACCCGTTTGAATGTTTTTGAATAATCCTTTACAAATTGCGCAAATGCATCACTATTGTTATATGTTCTTTCCTCGTAAAGTTCATATAACCTTAGCCTGCTTCTGTGTATTCCCACTGTGGCCCAATCACTAAACATTAGATTCTCATTTACAGTAATTTTCTTTTCCTTGAAAATTGCATCGTACTCATCATCATATTCATCTAATATTCATGGTTTTTATCTGCTACTGACAAATCTGAATCGAAAAATTCTTACAGATATTCAATAACAACCACGGTAGAAAAGTCCCCATAAGTTTTTTTATAGACTGTGCGCCTCGACTGTACTTTATATCCCCAATTTTCTAACTCCCCTTTTTGACAAAACCCTTTTTCGAAAAATCCTTTTTGTGAGAAGTCTCCAATATGCTCCTTAAAGAGATTTTCTCCCGTGGTCTACCTAAGTTCATCTAAGTGTACCATGGGAGATACTGTTTTATTTTCCGCTTAATCTCATCATCTTCATGCATGAAACCACATAAAACGTAGCCTTTGTAGAGCACTGAATTCAAAAGTGAAAATGAAATAGTTTCGTGCTCTTACAAGTAGTCTGGGGTATTACACTATATGAGACAAACCTTCTATAAAAAACTCGGTACTTTTAATTTTTCCATACAAAAATTACAAAAAATATATGAAAATTTATTTTTGTAATATTTTTTTTGGATTTTTGAATTTACATTTAATTCATAATACTTTATCATCCTGTCAAATAAAATCTGCCTGAGAGAATTATGTTGGGGTCAACTGTTTCGTTGTCTACACTAAAGGGTCTCCGGACGAAACCGGAGTCCTCAAAAATGAAATACAAAGATATAATCATAAGCAAATAAATAAATACCGCGTACACCTTATATAGTAAGGGTGATGAAGGACAAATTTCTATATGATTTGCTCATGTCTGCCTCTTTGACTGATGATAAGGAGCATCCTCTAGAAGATACAAAAAATATTGGCGGACATCCACACCCCTGCGTTTTTGAGGTATTAAGTTTTAACTATTTTGAAATATGACAATGAAACGTACACCTGGCAGACTATGACGATCTGATTAAATACAATGTATAAAACCCCAGAAAAATGGTCTGTGTAACAAAACGTAACCTACCTAAGTGGATATCGTAGACAGGAATTTAATTATTTTAATTCTGTAATAAGTTTGGCCATGTATACGTAATCGTCTAACTTCAACATCTAAAAGACCCGTACATTGTGGATTGGTAATTAAATTTATTAAAGAAAAATAAGTTGATTTGTGGTAATAACTTAGAAAATGAAGTTAAAAAGGAATAACACATACAAAATAAAATATTTGAAATAAAACATACCAATTCAGCCCACTAGCTTGTGTGTGATGTCAAACCGAGCGCTGCAGACTCGTCTCAACCGCGCGTCTCTTTCAATTTCTAGGCGACCTAGGTTTCCTAGATCTAGACCTTATAGTGGGAAGTAAAATTAAATTAAGCACGTGGTCTCTTCGTCTCGCGTTGCTGGAATTAAAGTGACTTAAAACCAGAGATAGGGTTTCGATAAAGACTTGGAAGTCTAGAATTAGGTTTCCTATAGATTTAGATTCTCAGAGGCTCCCTTCCAATTCCTAGCACCTCTGCTACCCATCAAATGCTTAGAACAATCCTAAGCCCAAAGTTTAAAATAGGTTACCTTGCAAACCATCACACACATTATTCCGATCATCTCAAAATAACATCCATCTCTACCTTTTACCGATTAGTAAATTGCTTTATATCCAAACGAAACAAAATTCGACACTCAATTTTAACGTGTAAGAGTGCTGAATATTGTCCCTCTATAATACAGGCTAGGCGACTTAGGTAATCTAACCAGTACTATATTCATGGAACATTAGACAAAAAACCAATTTACTAAAATATTATTGTCTTGTAATATTGAAATAATATTAGTAAATTAAATCATAAATCATTTATTAAAATGGTCCAGATATCTTTAACAAATTTTACAATAGTACCCACACTAGGCACAGCCTGTGTCGTGGTTACTGCTGCTTACATATGATTAAACAGGACACTTAATTTAGAAAATAAAAACTAAAGATCAAAGGTACCCACTACTACTAAACTTTCTACTACAGAATACGAGCGATACAAAAACAATAAAATTAGAATTATTTACTAAAAAAATTTTTTAAAAACGCGATAAAACTAGCCTAAAACAAAACAAGCGACAAAAGCGAACATGCATTCTGTGTGTGTGTATGTGTGTGTGAATGTGTGTGTGTGTGTGTTTGCTTTAAACATGGTGAGCTGAAATAAGCAGAAGTTGGGCAGTGTTTCAACAATTACTTAAATTAAATAAGAGATTTTAATGTTTTTTCAGTTTTTTCATAGTCCCAAGTCAATAAACAGTTTGTAATCTTGATTTTCGCTTCTCTCACTGACAGGTTCTTTATATTTATCACACTTACAATCTTATTATATACGTAAGGAAACAAATAAAAAGAAAAACGTCTTGCGAATGTGGTACGAATCGTTGTAGAAGGTGCTTTAAAAATTCTCTTTTTTAATAAGTTTAGGTAGTCAGGCGACCAAATTTATTATTTGTTGTTATTTTATAGCTTATGCACTATAAACATACCAATTTTCAAGTTTGCAAATGTTCCCGTTTTTAAAATACAAATAAAACAAAACTTGACCCCTCTTATATGAATGTTCTTGAAACGGGAGCTCACCACAATTGGTTACCATCAGTTGTGAGAAAAGTTGTAATATTTAATGATTTCAGACTTTTCCCTTTATTGGTACTGTGAGACCTAGCTTCTTGCCAAATTTCATAATTTTAGGTCAACGGGAAGTACCCCATAGGTTTTGCTTTAGTGCATAAATGTATGGAGATGAGGACATAAAATGCCATATCTTTTGATTGCGTCGTTGTAAAAATTAAAATTTTCAGGTCTTGTGTGGTTTATGGACCCCAATATATGGTATTAATTTCAACCTGATACCTCGACCCGTTCGTTAGATAAAGGGTCTTGACAGACAGACAGACAGACAGACAGACAGACGGACAACAAAGTGATCCTATAAGGGTTCCGTTTTTTTCTTTTGAAGTACAGAACCCTAAAAAATTAAAATAAGATACTAAATAATTTTTTTTTTGTCTGCCTTTGTGGCTCCTGTTAAAAATACTTCTGAAGATGTAGAAAATCGAAGAGGCAGACATGTAGGACTCTGTATTATCACGGGACGAAGTGGTGAATTTTTACATTTTGAAAAGCTGTAACTTTACGACGCAGGGCTATTATGGTGGCAGATATAACGACCGTATCCGTCACAGTTTTATGTGTTTAATAATCTTTAAATTTAGAAATACTAGTTAAAACAAATAAACCACTATAATATTTCACCACCCCTCAATTTACAACAGGTACGGTCAAGGACAGGTAAATCTTGACACTCGCAGTTTGTCTTTAGCTCTTGCGGAGATTGAGATAGTTATGGTACGTAATCCTACGTGTCAAGCAGAACGTCCTCTTGACTGTACACCTAAACAGACCTCCCACTTACAAAATAGCATTGCGCTCGTAGTGGACTATAATGCCTTGTAATTAGATTCATTTTGGTAAAAAGACGCAGAGCACGTATGATTGAAAGACCAATTCTTCCTAGAAATTTAAGAAAAAGGCATAGCGAGGCAGTGACGTAACACACTGCAGCCAAATTGCACATGTGGTAATTTTTACTGTATTGATTTAAGGTTCATTTTAGGAGGGACCCAGCAGGTATAAAATTGTAAGGAACAAACACGGGATTTTAAATGAGAGAGGCAGACAGGGCAGTCAACGCCTGGCTTTAGAATAGTAATTACGTGCACGAATTATTTTTGCGGCGGCCGCTTAATTAAAGCACATTAGTGATAGATAGGGTTTAGATTTGATAATGAAGCGTCAGGCGTTGCAATAGGACACACATACTTTTTTTTTAACAAGTACGAAATTAAGTGCAGTGAACGTGCTACAGGTATTGTACGAGAGGGCTACATGTTTGTGTCTTTCCCGCCGGGAATTTATGGCTTCGTTGTTGGTGAATTTATTTCAGATTTCCTACTATTCATTTAAAAGTGCTAGCTAGGTCTCTTGAAATGATAGGTCATCTGAGAAGGTGCTGGGGTGATCATCGACAAGTTTTTTGAGTTAAATCTAGGTGCAGCTGAATCCTGTGTTTTATGGACCCAGCGTGAGAATTAGGTTGGGTTCAATTAGGTTGGGTTGTAAGTAATGCAATCTGAGGAAGAGTCCCAGTTCATGCCCAGTATCTTTACTACTGGTGAATCTGCATCAAAAGTAGACGGTTGAGTTAAACAATGCTCTGCTGGTAAGTGAGCCAATAGTTCTGGCCTATTACTTGCCCATTTGCGAAGCTCAAAGCCGCCTTGAGATAGTAGCGCAATGAGTTGCTGCTGCAACTCCATCGCCTCCTCGACACTGGAAGCTCCAGTGGGAATGTCATCCACGTACCTATCTTCTTTGAATACTTCAGCAGCACGGGGGAAAGCATGCCCGTCAGCTGAAGCCAACTCATCGATGGTTCTCAAAGCTAAATATGGAGAGGACGAAACACCATACGTAACGGTGTTAAGCCGATAGTCTTTAAGGGGCTCGTCTTCATTGAATCGCCACACAATCCTCTGATAGTCACGATATTTTTCTGCTAGCAAAACGTTTCTGTACATTTGACGGATGTCGGCGGTAAACACTACAGTATGCAACCGAAACCTCAATAAGATGCTAAGCAGGTCCTTTTAGGGTTCCGATACCAAAATGGTAAAAAAAAGGAACCCTTATGGTGCCGCTCTGTCTGTCTGTCTGTCTGTCTGTCCGTCTGTCTGTCACACCTCTACATCTCAGCAACCACTTACGCTATCGAGCTGAAATTTGGAATAGTTTTAGAATATAGTTGCCCAACTTAATTGCACATGAAATTTTTTTGAAAAAAGTATGATTATTAATGTAAAGGGGGCCAAAATAGGGGGGGCCAAATTTCAAATTGTCGCTACTAGGTCGAGTGGGGTATCATATGAAAGGGCTTTACTTGTACATTTTAAAATATATTTTTGTATTTTTTTAAGTTTCTTAGTTTTCAAGTTATGATGAAAAATGTCAAAAAAAATACCATTCCCCCCCCCTTATCTCCGAAGTTTGAGTAAGGGAAAATCTGAATTAATTACAGTTGACAGAGGTTTATGTAAACTTTACAGCAAAAATAAAACGATCTTTCTAAGTTGCACAGTTTTTCAGAAATCTGCAAAAAACCTTAAAAACAAATTTAGTTTTGCGGTCCTGAAAATGGACTTTATTGCTTCCAAAAATACTGTAGGTATATCGGAACCCTCGGCGCGCGAGTCCGACTCGCACTTGACCGGTTTTTTTAGTTTAGGTCCTTTATATTGCGTGTCGTTGAGAGACTTTCCTTCTCCGTCACGAGCCGACGCGTCAAAAACGACGCGACATTTCTTCGAGTCTCCGACAGAGGTGATCACTGGATGATGAGGTATATAGTACGCAGAGGGCGTGATGTGATTTGATGGTAATTCCGTCATGTGTTTTCTGACAATATAGTCTTTCATGAATTCATTGTACATTGCTCGTAAAGAAGAGTCACCGTCAAGTCGTTTTTCA